>JAQQAC010013566.1:31209448-31322569 GCA_029783875.1 Phataginus tricuspis
TTGATGTGTTGATGGTAGTGGTGTTGGCAGTGATATTGGTGTTGGTAGTGTAGGTGTGGGTGGTGGTGGTGATATTGATGGGGTAGTGGTGGTGGTAGCTGTGTTGGTGTTGGTAGCAGTGGTGTTGGTGGTGGAGTTTCAGATCCTTCTCTGCTCTCCTATATTACCAGCCTCTGAAACAGTTCCCAACCTCGTCCCCTTAGAGATTTACAGACTCCAAACCTCTTCTCACTGAAGTACAGGGAATCAGTTTCCTGTCCCTGGAACAGTACATTTTGATAATTACATTTCCTCCAGATATAGAAGGTTTGTCTACTACATTATTTCAGTAAAAATAGCAGAAAACCCATGTTTTCTCTTTCCAGGGTGGGATTAAATGGCTTGGTTTACATTGGATTCTAGAGTTTAAAAAAATAGTTTCCTGATGAGTTCTTTTAGAAATTAGCAAGAAATCTTTAAAGAGGAAGACATATTTAAAACAACATAAAGGATTCTTTAGATTTGTCTGGTGCTTTAAGTTGACCATGTCCATCTTCCCATGTTTCATCTGATCAACAACTTTGGCAGGCAGGTGGAGTAGAGCAGGTCTGACCCAGATTTGATGGATGAAGAAGTCTAGATTTGGAAACGTTAGGTAATGTGTCAAAGGACATACAGCTCTAGGTGATGTCACTTACAATTGTATGCAACCAAGGTTCCTACTAGGTCTTCCCACTCCAAACCCAATGTTTAAATTGAAGAGAAAATAGCCAGATTGTATCACCCAGACTGTGAAAGAAAAGAGAGAGCAAGGGTAAATTAGAGGAAAGGCAGTAAATGATGTTGAATAAAACATGAGAATAAGTAGTTTGCATACAAAGCCTTAAGATTTTTATTGCAGGGCTGAGACCTGATTCTTAACTGTTCTTTCCTTGTACCTTCTGCTTTTTGTAAATATTCCCAACATTTACCATGAAATCCTCTATCTGAAAACTAAAGGACTGCTGTTCTCTTGTGCAGAACCCCTGCTGTCGTCTCATCTCTGGAGATGGGCTGTGCCCTCAGTGATGATGAATCCCCCTGTGGACAATTGGTGATTGAGGGACAGCTGGCTGCAAGGGGCAGTTCATCAGTATACATCACCACTGGGGCCCGGCAGGCATTAGAATTCATTATAAATGACTCAGAGTCCCAGGAATCTCATTTAGTTCTCATTCAGCAGCTGGGAGATGCCACCAGCTGTGGGTCTAGGGTTTCCCCAAAGACTTTACCTAAGCAGTGGGGGCAAATAGGTCAAATGATCTGATGATGAGTGGGTGGGGGTAAAGCAGAAAAGCCTGTTTCTACCTCAGACAAGATGCTCTGAAGATGCAATTGGGGGAATTAATTAGAATTATGGGCACAGTTTAACCCTTGGTGCCTCTGAGGGTCCAAGGAATACTTGAGCACCTTTAGGAGTCATTGGTAGAAGGGACGTGGACAGAAAGGGGAGAGTGAGGGAGGAGAGGGTGGCATGTTGCACTTCATGGCCTTCAGCTCTTGCGAATTCCTTCCCTGGAATCCTCGATGACGGCCTGGCCTGACCACTTGCTGGATCCTCTGGACCTCTGAGCCTCATGTTCTCTCAATCTCAGATGTCCACCTTTCTTCCCATTTTCTACCCGTGGAAACCTACTCCTCTTTCAAGGCTTAGCCCTAACATGTGGACCAAGTACTTTCACGTGGAAATTACTCTCTCAATTCTCACAGTAGCTTTATAAGATAGATGTTATTGCCATTTGTTTTTTTCAGATAAGGGAATTGAAGCTCAGGTTATGTGACTTGCTCAAAGGCACAGTTTTGGTGGGGAGTGGAGCCCTCCAGCCATGGCTCCTTCCGCATCATGCACACTGGGGTCTTGCTAGTGTCCCCACCCTTGTCGTGTATTCCTGTACCGGCCCTGATGCAGCAGCCACGCTTGACTCTTGTGCCCCCATCCTGTAGGCCTTTTCCTGTTGTGTATCAATCTCTTCACCAAAGAACAGGCTTACCCATGACCTTATATTCTCACCCTTTCAGATCTGCCTCTCAGAGCTTATTTCTAGCACAGGGGTTGGAAAATTTTCCTATGAAGGTGTAGATGTCAAATATTGTAGGCTCTGAACACCATGCAGCCTCTGCCACAGCTACTCAGCTCTGCTCTTGTACAGAGAGAAAAGCCACAGACAATAAATAAATGAGCATGTATGGCTGTGTGCCACAAAAACTTTATTTAGTGACACTCAGATTTGAATTTCATCTAATTTTTGCGTGTCCTAGAATACTTTTCTTCTAATTGTTTTCAACCATTGAAAGACTAGAAGAACCACTTCTAGCTCAAGGCTTGTACAAAAATGACTTTTAGGGGCAGGCATTGGCTAGTGGGCCTTAGTTTGCCAAGCCCTGCTCTAGAACTAATGGGGGTAGGAATCATTTACCTTTTGGTAAAATTATCACTGTGCTGGCTCTCTTGGAAGCACTGACAGTGTAAGCCTTTGACTGAGGGTGAAAGGCTCTGTCACCTTCTGCAGGGGTTCTGGGCAGCTGCGGCCATGACGGTGGCAGGGTGGGAGGTGACACGAGGGGGTAAGCTGCCTCTGCCTAAAGTAAGGTCACTCCTGCTGAGCTCCCATTGTCTCCTCGGGGAAAATGTTAGATTTAAATCCCGTATGCCATTTATCTCTGAGCTCTATGTAGAGGAAAAGGTCTCGCTTTGGTTTCTGTAAAAATACCAGGCTTAGATCTTTTTGTGTGAGCTGTCATCAGCCATTCTGATTGTTGATCTTGTAAATTCATGCTTTTTAGTGCTGGCAGAGGGATTGCTTTTGTTTCTGAACAATTTCACGAAGTGTTTCTTTCAATAGAGACTTGCATTGAATTTCAATTTTAGCTATATTTTTTCATCTCGGCTAGATTTTAAAGGCATGGGCAGCTGCCATTATATGACAGAACAGTGCTTTGGAATCCTCGCATAATGTGAGAGCTTCAGCCAAAGGTCTGCTCAGCTGCTGGCTCTCTTCTTTTGGCCATGAAGACTGTACTGTAAGCCCTGCACCGTGTGGCCTCCAGGTGACCCATAGTCACCACGCGTTGACTGGATTTTGGTCAGTGATCTCTGGACTGTCTTGAAGGGTTTGCTTTTTATAAACTCTCAGGTGCATCCTAGAGTAAAAACTGCCATAAAATGTTATGCCTCCTTGTGAATTTGGAAAGCAGCATATGAAAGGGAAAAGAGAGTTAATAAGGACGTTGATTCTCAGTAGTACCCAAGCTGTCTGCCACCCGCACCCCCCCACCTTGTGTGTTAGGAAGCTTACTAGGAATGCCACACCAGGCTACTAGGTAGGTGCTGATATACACATTCACCCCTCAGAATGACCATGCCACAGCCCATTTGTTTAGTGGATTTCTGTACAAACTATGTCCTGTTAATCTGAGAAATAAAAAAAATTAGATTATTGTGGATAAAATGAGAGTTCCTGTGGCCAGGATTCTCACCTGGCCCTGGTTGATTAGCTCACTGCACACCTGTGGGCAATACATGGCTGTTCACTATCTAAAGAGCTCCGCCCAGTGCTCTGTGTGCAACACGGTAGCAGGGCTGCAAGGCTGCAGGAGAGTAGAGCAGAGGCTGGAGTGGTGGCAGCGCCGAGGACAGAGGCCCAGAGGACGGCTGCATGGGACGGCTGTGCGGTACAGCTGTGTGGGCAGAGAGGCCCAGAGGATGGCTGTGTTGGATGACTGTGCAGAGAGGCCCAAAGGACGGCTGTGCGGGATAACTGCAGAGAGGCCCAAAGGACGACTGCATGGGACGGCTGTGCAGGCAGAGAGGCCCAGAGGCAGAGATCGGCTTGTTGCATGCAGACTCGCTCTGAGTGAACGGGATTTTAGTGACTGACCTGCCACTGTGGAAATAAAGTTGGATATAACCCTTTCACCCCAAGAACGTTTTGCTGTCAATTATTTTGGTCACATTGAATGCACAGTGAACTTGCCTGGGCTGAAACCCATTGGCAAGACAATTATCCATTATAATAATAAACTACATGTTATTCCTCTGTTTTTGTTCCCAAAATGTTTTGATTATACTAAGTATTACTAGCAAGTAGTATTTTCTTGCTATTACTATTTTTAAATTAAGCTTAGAAGGTCCTTCAAGTGTATCAGATACGTTAGGTTATCTGCCCACACGGTTCTTGCATTCTGGCTATTTCTCTATTCAGAGGCCGTTCTATAGTAGCTCTATTGTATGAAAGATATAGAACTATCAATTATTCAGTCCTTTGAAATGATTATATGTGTAGATTACAAACATAGGGAATTTAAATGGATGGGTTGGTACTCTGGAACTTTGAAAATTACGTTCTGGTAGGGAAAATCTTTTCAACTTGCTTTCTAAGCCTTGAGTATTTCTAAATTCTTTTTTCAGACAATTAAGGAATATTGATATGTTGAGGATTTCTCATAATACTAAAAAACTTCTTTTGAAATAGTCTAAGGCTCACAGAAAGTGCAAAAAGACGCAGAGTCCCAGTGTGCCTGTCAACCAGCTCCCCCGGTGATGACATGTAATCAGAGGATGTGGCCCAAGCCGGGAAATTGATATTGATGTACTACTATTAAGTGAAACCTAGATCTTATTGGATGTCACCAGATATCATGTGCACATTCTTGGAGTGCAGTTCTATGAAATCGTACTGTGCTTAGATTCGCATGACCATCACCAAGATCCGAGTGCAGAGCTGGCTCATCGCTACGAAGCAGCTCCCTATGTCGCCCTGTTACAGTCTCTTCCCTCTTGTAAGGTTTTGTTCAGATTGTTTTTTTTAGGATGTGAAACTAGCAATAAAGGCAGAGGTAGATGTGGGGAAAGATTTCAGTTTTCAATTGATTTCCACAGTGCATAGTTCAAGTGAACGAGACAAAATGAACAGAGAACTGTATAGGGCTGTGAGCCACTCCTCTGTCTCCATCTACAATCCATTTCCAGCTAAATGTTTGTGTAAGGAGTGAGGTAAGGATGAAGGTTTATTTTGTCCCATTATAAATGTCAAGTTGTTGCAGTGCCATTTGTTGAAAACACTATCCTTTCTTGATTGAATTACCTCAGCACCTTTCTCAAAATTCATTTCTGTCCTCTTCCACTCATTTACAGGGCGAGCCTCATGCCGATCCCACACTCCCTTGATTACTCTGACATAGCAACTCGAAATCAGGTAGTAGAGGTCTTATGATTTATATTTCAAAATTGTTTGGCTATTGTATTTATTTTTCCCAGTTTTCACGATGTAATTAACTTATAACATTGCATTAGTTTAAGGTGTACAGTATAATGATTTGATATATGTATCTGTTGCCAAATGATTACCACAGTAAGTTAACATCCGTCACCTTATGTAGTTAATTTTTTTCTCACGATATGAGAACTTTTAAGATCCACTCTCTTAGCAACTTTCAAATACACAATACAGTATTAACTATAGCCATCATACTGTACATTACATCCCAGAAGTTAGTTATTTTATAACTGGAAGTTTGTACCTTTTGAACATCTTCACCCATTTCCTTGACCCCAGCCCCTTGCCTCTGGCAATTACCAATCTGTTCTCTTCTATGATTTCAAGTTTCTTAGGTTCTACATGTAAGAGCATACAGGCTTTGTCTTTCTCTATATGACTTATTTAACCCAGCATAATGCCTTCAAGGTCCATGCATGTCACAAATGGCAGAATTTTCTTTTTTATGGTTGAGTAATATTCCATTATACATATGTAGGACATGTTCTTTATCCATTTATCAATGGACAGATTGTTTCCATGTCATAGGTGTTATAAATAATGCTGCAATGAACATGGGGTTGCAGATACCTCTTTGAGATAGTGATTTCACTTCCTTTGGATTCCCCAGAGGTGGAATTGTTGAATCATATGGTAGCTCTATTTGTCGGTTTTTGTGGAACCCCATACTGTTTTCCATAGTGGCTCTACCAATTCACATTCCTATCAACAATGCACAATGGTTCCTTTTTCTCCACAACCTCATCAGCACTTGTTGTCTGTTGTCATTTTGACGGTAGTCATTCTAACAGTTGTGAGGAGGTATCTTAACTGTGGTTTTGGTTTGCATTTCCCTGATGATTAGTGATGCTGAACACCTTTTCATGTATATGTTGACCATCTGTACATCTTTGGAAAAATGTTTATTCAGGTCCTCTGCCTATTTTTAAATTTAATTTTTTTTTTTTTTTTTTTTTTTTTTTTGCTATTGAGTTTGATGAGTTATTTATATGTTTTGGACATTAACACCTTATTAGATATATGATTGCAAATATTATCTCCCATTCAGTAGGTTGCATTTTCATTTTGATGATTTCCTTTGCTGTACAGAAGCTTTTTATTTTGATATAGCTCCACTTTTTTTTTTACTTTTGTTGCCTTTGCTTTTGTCAAATTCAAGAAAAATCATTGCCAAGACCAGTAGTGTCAAGTAGCTTATACACTTGTTTCTTCTATGAGTTTTATGGTTTTACATTCAAGTCTTTAATCCCTTTTTAGTTGATTTTTGTGTATGGTGTAAGATAGTGGCCCAGTTTCATCCTCTTGGATGTGGCTGTCCAGTTTTTCCAGCACCATTTATTAAAGAGACTATCTTTTACCCATTATATATTCTTGGATCCTTTGTTGTAAATTATTTGACCATATGTGTGAGTTTATTTCTTGTCTCTCTGTTCCATTGATCTATGTGTCTTTTTATGCCAATACCACATTGTTTTAATTGCAATAACTTTATAATATAGTTTGAAATCATCCATTGCAATGTCTCCAGCTTTGTTCTTCTTAAGATTTCCATGGCTATTAGAGGTCTTTTGTGGTTGAATACACATTTAAGATGGTTCTATTTCTGTAAAAAATGACTTTGGAAATTTGAAAGGGATTGTATGAATCTTAGATTGCTTTGGATAGCACACACATTTTGACAATATTTTTTTTTTCTGTTCCATGAATAGAGAATATCTTTCCATTTATTTGTGTTTCTTCAATTTCATCAGTGTGTAAAGTTTTCAGTGTACAGGTCTTGTTTTGGCTATTTTAAATCCTTTGGTTTTCCATATAAGTTTTAGAATCAACTTGTCAATTTCTACTAAAACTTCCTGGAGTTTTCACTGGCATTGTGTTGAACAATAGATTAATTTGTGGAGAACTGACATGTTAAGGATACCAAATCTTGCAACCCACTAACGTGGTATATCTCCCCATTTATTTAGCTATTCCTTAATTCGATAGTGTTTTCAGGGTACAGGTTTTATACATAGTTTAAAATCCCCCTAAGTATTTCATATTATTTGATGTTATTGTAAGTAATATTACTTAATTTTCTTTCAATTTCATTTGTTACAATTATGTAAAAATAGTTTATTTTTGCATACTGACCTAGTATTCTGTGATCTTGATAAACTTATTAATACAAATAGCATATTGTTAGATTCCTTAGTGATTTTTATTTATACTATCATGTTGCGTGCATATTTAGTTTTTCTTCTACTTTCCTTTTTGTATGACAGTCGTAGGATTTTTTGCAGAAATTCTTTGGTAAAAGCTCTCCCTAGTTTATGGAGAATTAAAAAAAATACATGAATAGGTGCTGAATATTGTCAAATGCTTTTTTAGCATTTGTTGAGATGATCATATATACATGTTTTCTTTTTTAGTTTGGTGAATTATGTTGAGTATATTTTTTTGAATGTTAGAACAGCTTTGAATTACTTAGATTAACCCCACTTGACTATGATTATTATACTTTGAAAATATATTCTTAGATTTAGTATTTACTAAAGGATTTTTATGTCTGTGTTTGTAAAGGAGATTTGTCTATAGTTTCCTTGTGTCTTTGGTTTTCATGTTCAGGGTAAAGCTGGTCTCAAAAATGAGCTGGGAAAAGTACTCTCCTCTGTTTTGAAGGAATTCATGTAGGATTGGTATTACCTCTTCCTTAAATATATCTAGAATTTCTCAGTGAAACTGTATGAACCTGGAGTTTTCTATTTAGAATTTCTATTCAGATTATTCTTTTGTCAGTTTTAGTAATTTGTCTTTAGAGGTATGTTATTATTTATTGCCTCTCAGTTCTGAATATTTTAATATGCTCTGTGATAAACAAAGGAATTTCTTTGGTATTTTTTCTCTAATGTGAGCATGGCACTGGGCTTTCTCAGTAGAGGGCACTTGGGAGATGTTGTGAAGGAAAGAACCTCTTCTGCCACTTCCCATGTGGGCCAGGGGTGGTGGTGTGGGTGCACAGACCTCTGATGGAACCTCCCCCAGCTATGGGCCCAGAACTCAGTCCCTCTGTGACTTTACAGCCTTGGCCTGGTGCTAAAATTTTTATAGCCCTCTTGATAAGGAAACCGGAGCCCCTGTACTGTTCTTGTACTCTGAGTCCCCACAGACATCCTAAGGCCCTCCTGGGTTACCTGGGCCCCACTGTACACTCACATCACTGGTTTCTGAAAACCTGCTTTCTGGAAGGTGGCTTATTGCTTGCCCATCATCTCTAGATCATCTCTGGCCTGGCCAAACCAGTGAACTCTGCTATGTAACTGCACCCTCTCCAATGAGGTTTGAACCCTTCCATGTCTCCTTCCTTGGGTACTCACAGCCCTACAGTACCATACAAAGTTTCCTTAGATGGTATAGTTAACTTTTAATCATAGTTAATATTCCTTATGTTAGGATTCCCCTGTTTAACCTACTGTGTGGTTTCTATCTCCTGACTGGATCCAGACTGCTACAATAAGATTTTCTGTAAGCAATATTTGAGTTGAGACCTGTGGATTTTATCCTCATTTTCAAGAAGGGCAGGAGACATGGCTGTGTATTCAACTGGCATTTTTTTCTCCTTCCCTCACTCACCCTGCTCCATGTGTTTTAACCTGGGATTTAACTAAAGTGTGGGTGGGAAAGACCAGAGTGTGGTGAGTGATATTTTTGCAAGAACTGAAGTTTAGCAAACCAGAAAGGAACACAATTTCCCACATCAGTGAAATGACCAGCCCCAGCTTGACTCATCCACTATTTCATGGTGGTTTGCAGAAATGTTTAGAATTTCTTGAGGTGCAGTAAACGCAGGATATAATAGGATCCCACTATTTTGCTGCTTAGAATAGAGGTACCTTAAGCATCTATGGATAAAATATCAAAGCTAACAGAAAAACCTAGTTTAATATCAGATTTTGATATTTAGATTTGATTTTAATTCCCATAGAAAAAGGGAAAAACTCTATTTTGTATAGGTACCACTAGGAATTGAAATAACCCAGCTGTCTTTTTACTTCTATCTAGTCAAAGAAAAAAGCCCCTAAACTCAACCAACCAACCAGTCAACCAAACAAAACCCCATCAAAATACAGAAAATTTTCTCCATTGTGGTTAAGGCCTTTGGCAGGAGTTTAAATCTAGATTCCTTGGGAATTTTGGAAAAACATTTTTCTTTGTTGTTTTTGTAAGCCCTGTGAGGGAGAGAGATACAGCTTCCCCAAACAAAACAGCAGGAAAAACAACTAACAATCCTCTGGATGATGCAAATGAATAAAAATTGCTAGAATTATTGCAGAAGTGCTAAAAGCCTTACTCTGATATTTTACATACTATTCTTAGATTTTAGTGGTTCAGGAATGCCTGTTTGAACAAATCTAGCACACTAGGGAGCAAAGTTTGTGCAGAAAATAAATTACATGGAGTTAGTCTCCAACTTAGAAATGGATCATGTTCCAGGGGTTGATTTGTAATCAGTTGATCTCCTGGCTTATGTCATTAGTTGCCCATTGCTGAAAATTACATAATCTTTCCTTTATTAAAACATGTCAATGTATTAGTTATCTATTGCTATATAATCAAGAATCTCAAAATTTAACAGCTTAAAGGAACAAACATTTATTATCTCAGTTTTTTTGGGTCAGGAGTCTGGGCGTGGCTTAGCTGGGTTCTTACGGTTCAGGGCTACAGTCAAGATGTCATCTGTGTGGTGTGTTCTGAAGGTTCAACTGGGGGGGTATCTGTGCTAGTGCTCACAAAGGCCTGCCAACAAGCAAGTCTGAGGATCCTCCCCTGGTTGAGCCTTTGGGTGAGACTGCAGCCCCAGCTAACACCTTAATTCCAGCCTGTGGGAAACCCTGAGCCAGAACTACCCAGCTTCACATTCTTATCTGAAATGAGACCACTGTGTTTAGAATGTGCATTAGGTTTGAACAGTTATTGTGCTACTAGGGATTTCCTTGTCTCCTTGGGAAGAAACCTGTTTTACACAGTGATGAATAAAGTAGAGATCTCTCTCTATGGTCCAGTTAGTAGCTGGGCAGCTTGGGAAAGGAAGGTGAAGTTTTTTTTCCCCCTCTCTACTATAGCTTGAACCAGCTTGACGAGTATGTCAAGTTGTTCTGATGTTGTAGGGTAGAACTTAGAGTATATTTTCACACTGAGACAGTAAATGGTGGTTATATTTGAGACTCACTGTGAGTTGAGTAGGCCTTTGTGGGCTAGCTCACCACTACTTATAAAGGCATGTTCATAAGAAAATGGATTCTATATCTCAGATGTCTATCTCACAAACATGCTTTTGAAATGTGACTAATTTTAAAGTTGGGGACTTGCCTGCATTTAATTAGGTCCTCTCCAGCTACTTTCCTCACAATAGTTTACATTTTGAGCTATCAACCTTTTGGGAAGATAAAGTGACAGAAAATAGAGATTACTATAATTTAGTCTTAGCATTAAGAGCCTGGCAAACCCATCAAGACATAATTTTACTCAAAATCAGATTTCCTGCAACAAGTCCCTTTATAGTTGAGTTATGCCAGGTTGCAGCCATCTTCTGCTTTTGTAGCATTGTAGGACTGTAATCAGGTACTTTTGAAAACACTTGATCAGATTTAATACATCAGAAACGTTTTGGCCTGCCTTACGCCAGCTTCAGCCCTTATCTCTACGGAAGCTGATAGCCTTCCAGCTGAGATAGATTCCCACTCAGATCCCTGAGTAGGGTCAGTGGAAGTCCACTGCCCTGGCCTCCCACATGCTTGATGTTTTCAGACATGACTCTTACTTTATTCAACAATGCTCTAGTCCATCCTTAAGAGAATTCATTAGTTATTAGTTATCTACTGCTATCTAATCAAGAATCTCCAAATTTAGCAGCTTAATATCACTTGAATATCCAACGGTCTGCTTGAGCATATATTCAAGGAAGATAACCAAATCCTTTGCACTGCCACTTCTAATTTCTATCCCTCCATTAAGTCAGATGACCAGTGTGTGCTTTTTAAGAGCCACCCCTATCGCCACTTAACTTCCTGAGTCCAGACGTTCAGTTTTCCATCATTCTTTCGTGGGAGACTAGTATAAAAATCAGTGCCTTCCTGTGTCATTTGGAGAAGTGTAGATGAAGATTTTGTCCACCATATTCTTTAATATGAGTATGTACTGGGTTATCGATCATCCCTTAAAACAGCCACGTGGCCAAACCTCTCTGTCGACAGGTCCTTGGGTGATATTTTCAGAGTAGACTATTTACATGTGCTGTTTTTCTGATAATCCAGAGTAATTCATGCAGAGCTGGATTTCAAAACAAAATTTCCATGATTTATGGAAAATCAGTTGGAGACTTCCTAGTAAAAACTTGACTTATCTTTTTTTTGAGGGAAATAAAAATGTTTCAATGGCTTTTAAAATTAGGAATGGTGAGCATGACTTCTATTCAGTAAATTTGAAATAGATTTTAAAACACCCTTAGCTTCGGTTATGGAAGAAAATTACAAGGGAGAAACAAAGGATGGAAGGCAGGAGGGACAGAAATAATCAAAATGAACCAAATTCCAGAAAGGCAAAATACTTGATGTGTTAGTCTTTTTCCCCTCCCTTCCCGCTCTCCCTATCTATAACTATTCCTCTTCTCAAAGTCTCATATTTAGCTGTATCGCCTTCATTTCTAATGTAAAAAGAATTGAGACAGGTTTCCTGTAAGATTTATAACTGCATACTCCATTTTTGGTTAGGAGCTGCCATTTAGAAAGAGTCCTAATTCCTTTCCGTGAAAAGAATAGCACCAATACAGCCAACTGACCTGACCTTACCCCATAGCAGACCCGCTTTGCGGGGCTGACGGGGGGCGTGGGGAAAGGTTGGTGTCGGTCTGGAACAGATTGCGCGGGGAGGTCTGGGCCCGCCGGGCTCAGCTGGGCCGAGGGCTGATCATTTATCACTGTCGCAGGGGGCGGGGCGGAGAGGCGGGGGAGTCCGTGGGCCGTTCCTGCTCCTCGGGCTGACTGACAGCGGCTGGCGCCTCCCGCCCCCTCCGGGCCGACGGTGCGCCGCGGGGGTCCGGGCGCGTCCTGCGGGGTGGGGCCCTGACGTGCTCGCAGGGAAGGCGGGCCGGCTGCGGGCTGCGCGGCGTCACCGTAGCCCCTGGCTGTAGAGAACCATTTGTCAAAGCAGATTTAGCAGTTCGGAGGCGTACAGTCAGGTCCAAAGTGCTGGCAGAGCTCTGTCGATAGGGTGGGGACAATCCCTCCGTGCGTCTCCTGCCTTAATTACATTCACAGGACTCGGACACTCTCACAACACTGATTATTTTAATGTGGCAGAATTGATACGGACAAGTGCTGGAGGGCAAGTGGACAGCTTTGCTTCATCTGCCTGTGAGGGACTAAAGCGATCCAAGCCGGAGCCAGGCTCCCCTACTTCGCAGGACAACCGTGTTGATTTTTGTGTGATCCTTTGTGGATATGTTTAACATTCATCTTGAAAATCGAAAGTATGTTCTAGGATCAGTAGAAAGCAGGTACTTTAGAATAAAAGGAAATCATTTTGGTTTACAGCCCTATGTTTCAGTAGGATGGTTTTCAACAGTGTTATTCAAAGGGATGTCACCTTCATTAGGCCGACATACGGATTCTAAGCTTTAAAAGAAGCTTACTTTAAGTGGAATTTCTATTTTCAAAATTATCTCGTTTTGGTAGGCATTGAGAATTACATGTGGTAAGGGGGGGGGCAGGGAGATTTCATCAAAGTCAGGTGGAAATTTTCCATCAATGTATTTTTTTTGGGGGTATCATTAATCTAAAGTTCCATGTGCAACATTATGGTTACTAAACTCCCCTCTTCATCAGGTCCCCCCCACTTTCCATCAATATTATATACTTATCACAGATGCCAAAGTTAGGCATGGCTCTTAAATGTGGCCGTTAATAACAGTATTACAAAAGTGAAAATGGAATTCTTCCAAAGATTAAATGAACGGTGATGGAATGCTTTTACTGGGGTAATGTGGTATGAACTGGGAACACGGGCCAGTCTGGTAAGAGGGGGTGTTAAGAGAGGACATGTTAAGAGCTGTAGGCAGTGCCGCTCCTGCAGGAGCCTTCGTGGGTATCCCAGACCAGCAGCCCTCGGAAGAGGGGCCGGGTGCTTGCTGGCCTGTTAAGGACAAAGAGAAGTAGGCATCGTCTTCCCGTCTTTGTAGGGCTCACAGTAAGCCCGGCGCCTGCCACATACCCGTGTTCAGGAATGGTTTTCTGAACCGTGATGTTACTTGGGCAGAATGTGGACTCCTGTGCCTTGACTTACTGGGGCAGGTAAGACCCCCCGGTCCCTGCGCCACCCTTCATGTCCCCTCCCCTCACATGCCTGCCTATGAGTTCCTAAGTTCGGGAGCCCCACCCAAGTCAGGAACACTGTCCGGGGTGGCCCTCATCAGATGGGGCTCGTGAGGCCAGCTGCACAGCTGGCTTGGCTTAGGATGGACATCGCTGAGGGGCCCCAGCGCCCCTCGCCCAGGGCCGGGGGCAGAAGGAGCCAGTGCAGGCGTTTCAGGCCTCAGAAGCCTGGGAAGAAAAGGGCCCTCTGATGAGTCCTTATGTGATCAAGCAGGAAATATCTGCTCTTTAGTTATTTTCATCTAAGAGATGTTTTATGCTTTCTCTTGCTTTTTCCACTCAAAACACAGGAAATGGACTCAAGGGGACATTCAGATTTTTACAACTTGAAAATATATCTGATAGGGTCTAGATTTCTTCTTTTTCAAGTTTGCTTTTTAGGTTTCTTCCTCTTTTTATAGTTTACTGATTTACCAAATAAATATTTGCTTAAGAAAAATTTGGAAGTATATAAAGATGTAAAGAAGGAATAAAAATAACTCAGCAGATAGAGGCAGCCACTGTTACCTTTTTACTGTTTCCTTCTAGGCATTTTTCTGTGCCTTTGTTCTTAATTGTGTAGGATACTTTTTCTGTAGTTTGCTTTTTCCCCCCACATACCTCTATATTTTTACTAGTTCCTGATGTCATGAAAAAAACCTATTGGTGATCATACTTTTAAAATTACTATGTAAAAATCCACTTTAGGACCGTGTCACAATTTACTTCATTATCCCCCTTGGGTTGGTCATTCAGGGTGTTCCTAGTTTTTCACTATTACAAACAATTCTGTTGTAAAAAAAAAAAACATCTTTGGAAGCCTTTGCCTCAGTTCTGATTTTTTTCCTAAAGTAGGTAGATACCAATACTTGGAATTACTGGGCCAAGGATTTAAACACTTTTGACATTGTGGATGCATATTACCAGAGTGCTTTCCAAATGATTAGGAGCTCTTCCTACCTCCCTGAGTAGCGTATGAGAAAGCCCGTCTTCAGCACCCTTATCAGTACTCAGCTGTGGTCTTGTAAGTTTCGCTATTCTCCTGCATTAAAAATGGTATCTCATTGTGTGCCTGAGCCTCTCTTCATGCATTTATTTATTTTTTACATACTTAAAATTTTTTATGTGTCACTTGTGTTCCTGTCCTCCCTCCACTTTCTCTAGGGCAGTGAAATTCGTCTTTTACAGACACAGAGGCCTGCTTGGGGCACAGGCAGCAATGACTCTGATGCTGATTCCTAGAGCCTCTGGCTTCCCTCCTGTCCTCTAGTTGTGGGTACCATTGCGGTGCTTCCCTTCCCTCTCCAGGGCACTCTGGTGCCAGGGAATCAAACAGGCACAGCAGGAACATGCCAGTGTGTTAGGAACGGAAGAGCGCTTGTGCCTTGGGTGTCGCTCTTCCACGTCCGTGCTCCCGCTCATGGTCTTGTGCGCTGAGCAGACCTCAGAAAATACTGCAGGCATATTGTGAAAAATCAAAATGTCCCACGCTGGCATAATGCTTTATTCCTTTTAAAACACATTCTCATCGTCCTCAACTCATTCTTTCAGCTGACTCTTCCCTTAGCGTTCTCTCAACAAGTTTGTTGGGTCTACAACGTTTGTCTTTGCTCCCACAACACCTAGTGCCTGGTACATTCTAACCCTCTAGATGTAACTGCCAGGAGGTGTGAGCTGAAGACCCACCCATAGTATTAGCTCACACCTCACCAGAATGTTAAGGTGTAGGCTGGGGACTAGGCCTGGTATTGTTTTGCCCTGTCTTGCTGTGACATTGTGAAGTCCAGGCTCTTCCGCAGAAGGACGCTGCATGAGCTGGGGTGTCTACTCCTTTACTGGCCAGGAGATGTGTCTGAGGTCAGGTAATGGTGGTAGCAGATGGAATTAACCGGAGGAAGGGCCGAAGTAAGGAGGCATGCCATCCTCGTCCACAGGTTGGGTGGGGAGCACAGGTTGGTCCTCAGGCCAAGCAATACCCCACAGTAATTTGCACACGGCCGTGTAGTTTCCCACTCCTCCCACTTCACATCACAGCACACTGGGGGCAAAACCCACTCTGGGTTGACTTTCACCTTAAAACACCATAGCCAAAAATTATGGGAACCGTAAGGGACAAAAACAACAGAGACCCACAGTGCCTCTGGGCATTGTGCCCTATCCTCTCCCAGTGCACTTGTCAGGTGACCACTCCGGACTCCGGCTCCCCTTCTTTACAAATCACTCGCAGTTAACAAATCATCCCTCAAACGCTGTGGAGGGCACCTCGGCAGGGCTGGGGCCCAGAATGCTCAGTCAGTGTGGTTGAGGGCCCCTCTGCTGGAGATGGGAGAGGCTGGTCCAAACGAGGCCTCGTGGGCCAGTTACGTACCCCACTTGGTTCCAGTCTGCCTTGTACTTTGAGACACCAGAAAGTTGTGACCCAAAGTAAGAGCTACAAAGAAAGGTAGTGGGAAGGGACTATGAGGCCATATTTTATTTTGGGATGTGACAGATTTTTTTATTACCATGCTAGGGAGATAAACACACTCTTACTCCAGCCCCAAATTAAACCTAACCCCACCGATAAGCTGTATAGTGGTGTGAACAACAGACAGGAACTGGACCAGTATGGGTTGGGTTTGGCCATGTTAGTAATGTGACAGGGGGCCTTGTACCTGCCAGCTGACCAGCTTGGAGGCTGTAGTCTGAAATACAAGGTTTTTCCAGTCCTGGGGTGAATCTGGGTCCATGGCCGAGCAGGACCCCCAGGACCACAGCAGTAGCTCCTAGAATCTCCAGGTACGTAGTGTTGCCATGTCACCCAGATGGGAAATTGGACCTTCAGGAGAATACTGAGGGTTGGGGGGCCCACCCTCCCCCACCACTTCTCTTCTGCCGTTTCCTTTCTGGGAGCCCCACTCCCCCTCACCCAGAAAATACCAGTATTAGCCATCTGGATTTGAGCACAGGACATGGAGCTTATCACCGGTTGGCATTATTGCAAATTTATGGCATGATCGAACAGTTTTATGTTTTTGAGGAAGAAAATAGTCATAAAGTTCAAATTAGACATTCACAACCCAAACGAAAAAGCAGTGTCAGTTTTATCTTCTAAAGCTTTTGAACATGCACCCGAACCCCTGTCAAGAGCTCTCCAGTGGTTAACCTTGACCTAGTTGTGCTCTAATTAACCTCAGCATTTCTCAAACATTGGGCTTTCAAGATCAATAGAAATCTTGTCCTCGTCCTCATATACCCTTGACTGAGGACACGTCATGGCCATCAGCAGAGGTTGTCCTCCTGGAGCATGTGGCTTTGGAACGGCCCCACGCAGTGGGGGCCAGGACATCTGCCCGAGCAGCCGGATTGGAGGTATCTGCCCTGCTGTGCACAGGCAACAGATGTCCCTGTCAGAGACTGTCCCTGTCAGACACCTCCTGTCTCCACTTCATGCTCTACTGGTAATCAATAGTTAGTACCCAATCAGTGAATGACTTTTCTGTTTCATCAGTTTGACTGCTTCTGTTGTGAATTGTACCACCAGTTTTGAAAACAAAAAGCATAAATGCTCATTAGGTATGTACATGGTTTTTTAAAGCATAATGCTATTGTACACTTCATAGACTATAGCATAGCGTAAACATAATTTTTCCATGCATGGGGAAACCAAAAAATTCATTTGACTTGCTTTATTGTGATATTTGCTTTATTGGGGTGGTCTGGAGCTGAGCCCCCAGTATCTCTGAAGTGTGTCTGTAATATGTAGACTTTTGACTTTAGCCTAAGAGCAGAGGGAAACCATGAAGGTGGGGGAGGGGGCAGTTTGTCATATAATCAGAGTTTTTGGTAACTTATAAAGGTAATTGTGGCTACACCAGGGAAGAACAAATTGGAGAGAGGGGATCTAGGAGAGCTCAAGGCATTTGTAGGGGTCCAGGCAAAGAAGCCATAGTAGTTGGGACTGGAGTGGTTCTGGTGGTGAAGGGAAGAAGTGGAAGGCAAGATTAGCTGGGTTTGGGGATAAGGTAGATGTGGCTAGTGAGGGAGAGAGAATGGGTGAGGATGCAAGAGGTTAGAGGCTGGCGGCCCAGTTCGTGAGGTGGGGATTCTGGAAGAGGGTCAAGTTTGGAGTGGAAGGTCATCATGCTTTCGAGGTGCTTTTGAGCTGTCGCAGGGGAGATGTTGAATAGGCTACACTTTTTATTAGAAGTGTGTCGTGTTACTGCTGGGCTATAAATAAGACTTGATGGACTGTCCTGGGAAACCAAGTACTCTGGATTAAAAGTTTTAAATTTATGATTTTGTTGATTTTTAAAAATCCAAACAGACATTCTCAGAAAAGAAGAATCTCACAAAGAAAATTAAATATCTTACATAATCTATTTTCATTTTCGCATGTTTCTGGGTCAGGCTTTTCCCATTAGCGTTCATGTTTTAAGTAATTATTATAATCCACACCCAACATTGTAATAGGATTGTTTTCACTTCCAGTTATCCCAAATATTTTCCCACATTTCTATCGCTAAGATGCTGTATTTAAAATACGTTGCATAATATTCCATGCTTTTGAGAAACATGAATTATACATAATTTTCTAAGCAATTTCTCTACTTTTGGATGTTGATTTTCAGATTTCATTAATCCAAGTAATACTTCAATAAATACTGTTATGCATATCACCTTTATTTTTCTCTTGCATTTTTCCTTGGGTAGAATTCTTATGAGTGAGATTATTGGGTCAAGGAGTTGACTGGGTTTGCAGTTCTTGATATGTGTAAAGTCAAATGTCCTTAGAACCTCTGCAAGGGCTTGTGGAGGGCCTGCCATAGACCTGAGCTGTGACCTCCACATGGGGCCTTGTTGCGTTTCTTTGGCTCCCATAGTCAATGGCCCTGACCCTAACAGTGAGTGCTTGACAAAGTCCCATGGTCACCTTTCCCATCTTACATCGGCTAAGTGTGCCATTTGGTACCTAGAGATTACCGTGAGGCTCGCGCTCTCGTTCACCCTGGGCTGGCTCCTGCCTCCGTCCAGGTTTTCTGCTCTTAGGATAGTGCCATAATTAAGAATCCATGGAAGCCCCTGAACTGATTAGTTCCCCAAAGGGATTGTCTGACCTAGCCTGAGACTCGTAAGCCTTCCGTTTCTAAAAGACTTGCAGTGGAGCTGTGGACCTTGGGTTCCCATGGCTTTGGAGGGATTTCTGAGACCTTGCATGACCTGGTCTCTGCCTGCCAATCCGTGCTTCATTGCCACTGCTTGAATCTCACCACTGCTACACCCAGCCAAGCCTATTCTGGTGCAGGACAGGGCCGTACCTACACGTACTGCTGGCCCTCACCCAGGTTGCTTCCTCACCCTCTGCCTTTGTGAATCCTGCCTGTCCTTTAAGACTCCACACTAGCTGCAGTTCCTCCGGGTCGCTGGCTCTGACTTGCCAACTTGCTGTCCCTCCTCTGTGAGGTCTTACAGTACCTTTAGCCCCCTTCCAGGACTTAGCACGTAATTGTAAGCATTCTGGTGAAGTTTACCTTTAAATTTTTTACCTCCTGCCAGTAACGATGCTCTCCTCGAGGCAAAAACCAAGGCATATTTCCCCTTGTAGACCCCTCAGAGTCTCGCTTTAGTGCTGAGCCCTTTGCCAGAGCTCAGTAAATCTAGTGTGACCCATGAAATCAACAGCTGTGACACCTGATGTAGTGTCAAAGTGCTTAGCCATTCTTCTCTTCCGTGTGTCCAACATAAATTCCCGTATTTCAAAGTTGCTGAAGATATTATTAAAATGCTCCTAGAGGGAGCACACTCAGGTATTCCCTATCTGGTTGCAGTGTGGGGGTTATGGGAACAAGTTAAGGCTGGAGAACCACAACCCAGTCGCTTTTGATTTCTAAGTCCCTGATTTGCACTTGGTTGGAAGGGTGATTGACAGGGGGCCAGGGTGGGTGAAGAGCAGTAAGAACCACCAGACTACGGCTGGTTTTTAAGAAGACGAGTGTCTTCGGCTGCTGGGAACAGAGCTGGAATTGTAAAATGATCTGCTATTCTGTTTCTTGAAAGATTGGTCCCAATGTCACCCAGCTGTCTTTACAGCCCAGGTCAATCAGGAGCCTTCCAGTTCACCCTGGAACTCGGAGCTTCTCTTGTGCTGCAGGGGACAGCTTGGCCCAGTGGGGCGCCTCGGGCTAGGAGTCAGGAGCTTTGGGGCTGGGCCGGCTCTGCGGTGGCCAGCTCCGGCTCTGCGCAAGCTCGGGCCTCAGCACGCATGCTCATTTGTAAGACAACATGCCTGAACTTGACCATCACTAAGGTCTTCTGTAACTGAACTTAAAAACAACAGAATTAAAACTCTCTTAGGAGGGTAAGCTTTGGTGCTGTTTCTAACTAAAATTGAGAAATAGGCTCTTTGACACATTTAATGACATGTGTTAGTGTGTGTGTGGAACTTTACACTTAACTTGCTTTTCTTTTTTTTTTCTAGCCAAACATCATGTCAATGGCAATAGAACAGTCGAACCTTTCCCAGAGGGAGCACAGATGGCTCTATTTGGTAAGATATCAACTCTGAAAGAAAATCCAAATTGTGTGCAAAGACTAGTGCCAAATTTCTGAGTTTTAGAAAGTGTCCTCAGGGCTTCAAAATCTGGGCTTTTGTAGATATTTACAAGTCATTGGAGCCAAAAAACACTATTGAGTTCTTATTATTTCTGGGATCAGAAAGGCTCATTCTATAGAATTTAATATGCTTTCTTTTCTCACATTGGAAACCAAGTAAAAAACTGTATTTGCTATTTCTTATGTCCACACTGTAAATTAACTTGATAATTTAGGGTTTGAGTGTTTCTTTCCTAGGGGGGATCCTTTTTTTTTTTGGCCACGTTGATACATAATTTTGTTTAAAGGCTGGAGTTCAAATCCTTTTGAGCTTATATTCCATGAAACTCAGTCTAACTGAATGATCTTTGTCCTCCATCATGAATTGAGCATATTCCTTAGGAAAAAATATCAATTCAAATGTTTTAAACAGAATAACATCGAATCCCTGAGTGTATGTGTGTATGTATTTCTATATTGTATATATTTACAATATATGAATGGCTGAGCAGAACTCTGTTAGGTTCCAAACCTTTTGGTGGTGAGGAAGTCATGGTTTCTCACTTCCATGTTTAATGTCACTGAACTTCCTTCAAGGTGTCTCTACAGTGGTACTTTCTTTGCCTGCCTTTGCCCCTTTCTCCCTGCCCTTTCTCACCTCTTTCCCTTTTCTTCCTTATGTATACATCCTTTCTGTTCTGTCTTCCCTTCCCTGTCTCTGCAACAACGCCCTGGGGCATCCTTTACCACTCTCTCTGGGATGACCACCTGTGTCCTTGGATTTTCAATTTTTCGTCTCTTCTGGTTCCTTCCCCTCAGCCTTTGGAGAGGTTCTATGATCTCTGCCATCCTGAAAACCTGAAGTCCCCTCACCTCCTGTCCTTGTCTAGCTTGCATCCCCTCCTGGTCTTGATGGGAGCTGCCTACACGGGCTTTGATGTAGAACTGCTTTAAGCGTAGACGTGTCTTCAAGCCAGAAATTAGCCTCAGGATAGCCTTTCTCGAAATTAGCATATTCAGGGGAAAATGTTTCCTTAATCCCAGAGATGGAACCAGAATTCATAATCAGTGATGATTAACCGCTGGAGAGTTAGGAAACACAGAGCTGATTCTGCCTAGTGTCTGTAAATCTTGCTCTGTAGGGGCTACCACTTTTTTAAATGTACTGATCAGTGGTTAGAAATGATTATGCTCAGAAATGTAAATGGAGAATGTGAATTTCATAGAAGAAAAGCATCATGGACACTCTAAAAATGTGTGCTAAATATCTGATTTATTAACTTTCCTCTGAGGAATTACGTTCCCATGATGCCACTTTATGTAAGTTGTAGGCCCAGCACCGTGTCTGTTACCAGGTTAAGCAACTGTCACATCAATATTCAAAGGGTTCTTCTGAAGACCTTTTTTTTTTTTGGTCTCGCATTTGTGAACCCCAGACATGTTAGAAATGCTCGGTTCCATGTTCTTCTGGGAAATGTAAAATGAGACTGACCTAGCTTAGCAGGTTTCCTTCTGTTGTGATATGGGAGGAAAACTTCCCCCCCTAAGGACAGACCCAGTGCTAGGCGGGCCAGTGACACTGGCCACAGAACTGGAACTATCAGGGAATAAAAGCTCTGTGACAAGATTACTGTGGTAACTTTGTAGTCATAGGTTTGGTTCATAGTGGCTCTCCTAAAAATCCTAACCCAAGCAACTGCCCGTCTCCAAGCCTCGGCCTCGGCACCAGTAGGGGGAGAGAGCCCGGGAGCTGCCCCGAGGCCCTTCCCCTGGCGCCTACCTTTTAAGTATTCAGGACTGAAGGCTTGTCTAGGGGCGGGCAGTCCCCAGGAGGCCCACCGAGAATGGCCAGCGTATGTGCTTTTAAAGGAGGTGAATCCTGTGCATAATTTCTACAGCCACACAGTTATACAGATGGTAAAATAGAATGTCTTTTGACATCTAAGAAGTACATGTTTAGAACTGAGGTTTGGCTCTTCCAGACAATTAAATTAAAGCCCCTGTTTTGGTTAAGCGTGTGCAGGCATTTTATACTCATGTTTTTAAAACCCTTCCCACTTTATATTACTTGTTCCAGACACCAGGTCTAGTGGAGTGAGTGTGTGGGATGGATTTTGGGGTGTGCTTCTCTCGTTCTGGATTGTTTACAGTGGTACTAAAAAGGTCAGGCTACGTAGAGCACTCAGCTCTTTGCGAGGCTGTGGGATTATATAAGAGGTCAGAGGGGTCCTGTGACTTACGCCAAGTCGCTCACTCAGCCAGTGTGTTGGTGGGGCTGGAATCTGAGCCCAAGCCTAACCGACCCTGAGGTCCATGCTCCTTTTACAATGTCCCCCGACTCTTGGCACTGGTGGGAGAAGCTCTGAGAGAGTCTAGGAGACGCAGAAATGCCTTTCGGCTGGGATCCATGCACGGAAGCATGATTTCCAGCCAAGCCAATTTAGCAAATTGATTTGTGAATTTCTGTGCTCTCCCAGAGTGCTCTGGAGGGCTCTTGAGAGACAGCTTTTGTCGGGAAAAGACTGCTTGAAGTGACATCTCCTACCCTTTATCGTTTTCCCCCATTTGATTTTAGTGGCATGTGTTAATGTGCAGGGGATGTCTTACGTCTGCTTGCGTGTGAACTCACCAAAGCAGCCGTGGCACTTTCTACTTGTCCAAAGTCATCTTCAGCCTCTTAATATTTTATGCCAAAATAGTACCACCAGTTTCAGTTTCATTATTTATTAGTTAATCGTTTGAACGGTCCTTACAGAATGCTGCCTAAATAGGAATTTTTACAGCGAATCCACTCTGAAAGTGGCCATGGAACTGCCATGAGGCATTTAGAGTAGACAATAATGTAAGGTTAATGTACGGAGGGTGAGGGACAAGGGCACACTCCAGGGGGAGAAACCTGAGCGTATTACTATACCAAGGGACCAGAGAGTATATAGATGATCCCTTAGTTTCCAGCGTAAAATCTTCACAAATTATTTTTACATTGATATGTTCACTTTTTTCAGATTTTCTTTGGTGGCCCATTGGCAAGTCCTTGTCTTTCTGTGGCCACGGTTTGTAGCTTCTATGTTGCTCTTTCTCTCCTGTGCACCCCAGGCAGTGGGGATGGTAACAGGCTCAGCTCTTCTAGGGGGCTTCTCCTCATCTGTGTGTGATGATCTCTTGCAAGTCGGTGGGAGCCCTTTTTCACACACTGGAGAAACAGAACGAACATTGTGCTATCATTTGATGCTTTAGTTCCTGGTAGCTGAGAGCACCCTGTGACTATCATTCCTTTACTGCTACGGCAGCCCTGTGAAGGGGGCGTCACTGTGCTCTTGTAGAGGTAGAGAAACTGAGGCACCCAAAGATGAAAAATATCTGGTCCCATAGAGGGAAAGCTTTCTCAGGCATCCACGTTGCATTTGCCAACACGCTGCGCCTGACTTAGAAAGGTTCTCTCCAGCTCCCAATGACTTAATGAAAGCGATGTTCTGTTGGCAGTGGGCCCTGCCTCCGTGCAGACAGCCCGGGCTCCAGCCTCTCTGTGGTGGTCGTTCTCCAGCCGGGAGCAGCTATTCATCGTTAAAAATACTCCATCAAGATGATTTATCATTTCCAAATAAAACACAAGCTTCTTAATTGAGAAGAGGGCAGAGAAGTTGGAGGTTGGGATTCCCGTCTCAATTTGTGAAGACTTTCAGCACAATTTTTAAAAACGAAATACAATTTTTTAAGACTTTAAAGTATAGTACTTGGTCATAAAGTTTATTATCCAAACTGGGATACTTTTGAGAGCGAAAACGGCATTGTTAAAATTTATGTTAAAATAATGAGGTATAAACCTGGAGGATGTCAGGCAACTGGGCTATATAATCTCCCCCTATAACAAAAGTGTTATAAAAGATTGTGCCAAGAGTAATAAATACACTTTGAGTAAAGTTGAAATTGAAGACTAATGAGCTTAGATGTATAAAATGAAGCAAACAAATGAAAATATTGTAATGCAACACTTACATTATATGTAATAAAGCATCAATACCAGTTGTCATACTTCTGAGATTTTACTCAATATTGTTATATTCTTTCTTAATGGCTAGAAATTAAAAGTTAAGTCATATTTTAAAAATCTGGTTCATAGCATTTCAGTAAGAAGTGGGGACTTGATCTGATTATAGGCTATGGTTTTACTATTAATACCAGCCAATGATGTCAGGTAATGAACTCTGTCACTAGAGGCACTCAATTGATAGGCCATTCCTAACCTGCTGGAAAAGTGGCCTTTAAGACATTTTCTTCTCAGTGAGAATTTACTTTGTTTCAGAATGTTAAGCCTTTTTGTAAAAATTACTTGTAACTCAAAATTCTTTGGTCCTATTTGGAAACCCATGTCCAGTCTCTCTAGGGAGAGCCAGCAGCAGAAGGGCCTCAGTGGGTTCTTAGTGTCTTGGGGGGGGTTCTGATGCTCCCAAGAGCCTGACAGCAGTGGCTTTGTGAACTCAAACCCCTGCAGAACCTGTTTCCTTTGTCAGGTTCTCTTACGGTTCTTCAAACACAAGGGAGCAAAAGACATCCAAGACACCATGAAGATAGGCTGATATCTTGTTACACATTTCTGTTTGTAGCCAAGGTGCCAAGAATTTGCTAGATTCTTTCTTGAATAGCTGTGTGGAAGGAAGGCCTGATTCCAGAGCAGCTAGCAGTGACTGGACGCCCATCGATGCCCCCACTCTGGGGTGCTCACCTTCAGCATCCCAAAGGGGAGTAAGATCAGTGTCTGTAAGATTAACCGATTGCAAGACCCCCCACCCCCCACTGCCAACTTGCATTGGAGTTGAATTTTGAAACAGCCACAGTTATTTTGTCTGCCAGCCAAGAAAACAGCATTGAAAACAGCAGGCAATATGTCAGACTTCAAAGGAAAATATATTGGTGTCTCATTGGCTTGAATCCAACATTATGTTGGTAAATAATCAAATCCCGGTGTGGCATATTTCTCCCTGAACCTTGACTGGAAACGACTGAAGACCATTCTGTGAGCTGTGGAGTGGCAGTCACTCATACTAGGAAAAAGGCCAGAAAGAATGACTTTGAAATGTGTTTATAATTAACTAAACAATCTAAATTCACAAGACTGTTAGAACAGCAGGCTGCTAACTGGTGCAAACTTCTTAAATGACGAGGCACTTGGGGAAACAAAAATAGGTTTTCCTCTCATGGTAGCTGAGGCACCTTTACGGGACAGGGATTGGTCATGCGGAGACATGTTTTAAGACACATTTTATTTTATATATATTTTTTGGATGTGCAGTGACCTCAATTTTTTTCTTTCTGGGTGCGGAGAAGTCAGATAATGCATGGAAGGCAGAAGTGACCTTTCAAAGGCTTGTTGAAAACCCCTCTTGGTTTGTCTGGCATTGCCTAGGGTGGTGTAGCCCGCCTGGTCCCAGGCCTGGTCCACAAGAGCACTGGTGTGGAGTCAGAGGGTAACTTGTGGTGGTGAGGGGGTGGAGATAATGGGTACTGGAGTGTGGGTGGGCATTTCTTTGCTTAGAAAATAGAATTGGAGCCCCTGTAGAAAGGAGTAAATCAAATGATGTATAATGAAGGAACCCTTCACCTGCTCAGGAACCACAGATCCATCAACATCAACCATTTGGAATGCACACGTGAAATGGAAAATAAGTCCTCCCCATAAAGTTGTGGAGAATTCAGACTTTGCAGAAGTCTTTGCAGTCAGATAAACCTTGGTGTGTGACTCTAGACAGATTTCTTCCCTGCCCTAAGCCCTATTTTCATCTGTAAAATAAGGGTAGAATGTTGACCTCAGAGATCGTTGAGAACATCCCGAGAGTGCATCAAGACCTTCAGGAGAGGGCGGGAGTGTGCCATCTGAGCGCACGGGGCCAGCCTGGGGTGTTCCCTCGGGCCACCTGCTCTCCTGGGTCGGGACTTAGCGGTTCCAGGCCTCAGGCCAATGACTCCACCATCAGTTCCATTTGATCCATATTTCTCCTTAATGCCTGATAAGTCCTGTAACTCAGGGATTTTGAAGGCTAATAGCATGAGTTGAGGATAAATCCAACATTGGCTGGGTACTGGCCAGCCCTGGTTAAACTTCCTACTCGGTGCACTGCCATTGCGGGCCTGAATTAGACTGGCTGCTTCTGAATTGGTATGGGGCTCTCAGAAAATGCCGTTATTTATTTCTCTCTCGGCCTCAACTATAGAGTTGATCAGTTGTGGCTAATTTTTTCACTATTATCACTAGTACACATGACCATCCAATTGACCAACTTTTTTTTTTTAAGCTTTGGAAATGATAGAGGGATATATTTATTTTACAAATGTGGCAGAAATTTCTTAAATTTTCTCAGAGAAGATATGCTCTATAGGGTATATGGGAGAAACAATCATATTTCTACTGCTTCTCTGTTAAGTAACCTATTTAAAACGAGAAACAGATATGGATGGTGAATAACAAAAATCAAGAAAGTTAATTGTTCAATTTAATTCAACTACCATTTTTAAGAAAATTACTGATCCCCATGTTGCAGATAGTATAAAACAGAATAGTCTCTCTGTTGCTGTCATTCTTCCCAACTATTTTGGCCTGGTTACAGAATGAAATAAAGGAAAATGAAACTAAATATAAGGCATAGCAAACTAACATACATCAGAATTAGATAAATAGTAGACCAAAGAAAAATATGAGAAATGAAATGTATAAAGACTGCATGCCATGATACAATATAATTTGTAAAAGTTGGCCACAAATTGGACTGCATACTTCCTAGCAGTGATGTGAAGATCAGTTAGTTGTATGATTAGTTTGTTTTTAAAACTGTGGTTTTATGCATATTATATGCATAATATAAAATTTACCATTTTAACCATTTTTAAGAATACAGTTGAGTGGCACTATGTACATTCACACTATTCTGCAAACATCACCATCCATCCTGAACTTTTTCATTTTTCCAACTGAAATTCGGTCCCCATTCAATAAAAACTCTCTGGTCCCCTGCTGCTAGCTCTTAGCACCCACCATTCTACTTTCTGTCTCTGACTAGGTATCTCCTTTAAGTGGAATCATTCAATATGTATCCCTGTGTGTCTGGTTTATTTCAGTTAGCTTAATGTCCTCAAGGTTCATCCATGTTGTGGCAGGTGAGAATGAAGGCCGAGTAATAATCTATTGAATGTATATATCACATTTTGTTTACTCATCTATCAGTAGACACTTGGGCTGCTTCCATTTTTTGGCTATTGTGAATAGCCAGAATAGGCCCATGCTATGAACACGGGGGTATAAATATCTCTTCAAGACCCTACTTTTAGTTCTTTTGGTGAATATGCTTAAAAGTGGAATTGCTGGATCTTATGGTAATTCTGTGTTTTATTTTTTGAGGAGCTGCCATACCATTTTCCACAGTGGCTGGACCATTTTACATTCCCATCAGCAAAGCACAAGAGTTCCAATGTCTCCACATGCTTGCCAACCCTTACTTGTTTGTTAACAGCCAATCTAATGGGTATGAAGTGGTGATTGGTTTCAGTTTTACTTAATGATACCAAAAATGGTATCTACATGCTTAGAGGAATCTGAGAATTTCTTGATTCTAGAACCAGAAAGACATTTTTTTTCAAGGGTACTTATAAGGAGGACACTGTGTGAAGTAAAAGAGTCATCAGTGCTGCTGATTAAACCCTTAGAGTGGAGACTTATGAGCTGTTGGTTGTACTCCTGTTCTCTGGGCTTCCAACCCCCACCAGGGGCAGTTCAGCCCCACGTCCCCCATCTAAACAACTGTATCTAAAAACAATTGGTGGACCAGTTAACCTCTTAGGGAATTTTCTGTCAATATCATTACTTTCAGTGGATTAAAAAAATATTTTTTTGTTCTTTATTGTGAAAAATTTCAAACACATATAAGAATAGAGAGACTAGTACCGTAAAGCTTAGCTCAGCTTTCGTGGGTATCCATTAGACTGAATGTCTTGCATCTCGCTCTGTCTCCTCCACCCCAGCTTATTTCAAAGCAAATCTCAGTTATCGTACCATTTAATCCATGAATATTTTGGTATATATCTATAAAAGAGTGATTTTTCAGAAAACATATCACAATGCCATTATAATACCTAAAAAAAAATTCCTTAATATCATCCAATACCCCGGGAACTCATATTTTCACTATTGTCTCAAATGTTTTTACAAACCTTTTTTTTTTGGACAAGATCCACATGGACTCCATACATTGCAATTGGTTATTGTAAATACTTAGTCTCTTTTAATTGGTGGGTTCACCTCTTTTTCCCCTTGGAATTTATTTGTTCAAGAAATTAGATGATTTATTCTATCCTGTTTCCTTCAGTCTGGACTGGATGATCACATATGTCAGGCCTCTGTATTTTTCACAAGTTGGGCATTAGAGGCCTGATCAGAAACTGTAGGTGGGGTCTGAAAACTATTCAGGAAGCATTTAATAACTGGTTCTCTTTTGGTGAAGTTAGCGGCCCTTAACGATCATTGCCTCGATCCATTATTTTATTAGAAGCGGCAAGATGGTGATACTTTAATTCTAGCCTTTCCTTTTATTTATGAACTGGAATGTTTCCATAGAAAGAAACTTCCCTTTTATCAACTTTTGGTTACCTTGACATAGGAAATTAGCTTCATTTTTCTCGTATTTACTGAGCAAGGGTTAAATGCATATTCAAGTCACAAGCATATACAAATATAGTTGCTTAAGTGACAAGTAATTTAACAAGTAATGGAAACCTCTTTAATTTGACTGAATGACTATTTCCAGTTGGGTATTAACCAAATTATTGAAATCTATAACTATTTGGTCAAATGCTTGAATATATAATCACAGTGGACAGATTGTCTCAACAGATTTGGGTAAGACAGAGACACAGGCCCATAGTCAGGTGGCAGGAGGGTATGTCTCCAGCCAAGCTGAATCTGAGGAGCAGTTGCCTTCTGTACTGTTCTTGCCCTAAACCTTGTGAGCAGTGGACACACTGCCAGGCTAGTCCCAGTCCTGCACCTCAGTACCCCAGATGAGAAAACCAACTTCAGAGAGGGCCTGAGGGCTGGGGCCGTATTGCTGCTAAGTGTGGGGTGCTTTCAAAATTTTGAAATGATGAAGATAAGTGGCCATGAAATGGCAAAGCCTCCCTAGGATGGCTTCCCACTGTGCAGATTAACAGCTGGGCTGCCTCACCTGGACATGTCCTCACGTTTTGGCTTAATATCATGAATGCTGGTGAGGGTAGCAGGAGACTTACTTATCTGAGTACATTTTCCATATGCTCTGCCTTTCGTTTTTCACAGAATAGGTAAAACTATCCTGGGTTCTCACTGCCAAACATTTTGAGATTCAAGAAGGGGAGCTGTTTACTGACTCACTGATGATTTTCATCTCATTTTATTTTTATTATCTTGTGGGTTTTTTTTTGAGTATCCCAAATTCTTCTTTTGGAATGATTCTGTGTATAAAAAAATAAAAGTAAAATAGTTCCTCCGAAGGAAATTTCTTAGGTCCCATAAAACATAGTTTTTTTCAAGGCAATCAAAACCAGACAGGGCTAGTTCTGTTTTTCCAGGAGTAACTAGAAATGGCATCTCTGAAACCCTAGAAAGTGGCATTCAGGTGAAACAAAGTGTTTGATCCTCCCCAGGAAACGGTGGTTTAGCCTGGCTCATCTTTGGCCAGAAGAGGGTGAATGACGATGAAGCTCCTGTGAGCATGACCAAAATTCTGTGTATGGAGTGTGAGCGAGCCCCAGGTGTCCGTACACCGGGAGCTAGTATTGCAAACACCGTTCACCTTCCTCTTGTGTCACTGGTTCCCAGGACTTGGACAAAGGATTATTGCCCAAGACCTGGTTTCCTCGTTGAACCCAGTGACTGGCACGGTGCTTACCAGATGGCTGTCCTTCTGGGGTACATCCCACCATAGATCGATCCTTCCAAATCTCGGACGTGATTCCAAGACTCATGGTAATATGGAAGAATTAATGAAGGTTCATGAACAAACTCATAGGCTTACTGTTCCTAAGATGAGTGAAAGCATCCTCAGATGTGGCTTTCCAGAATCAAGCTTACTCAGGCATCAGTGCTGTTTCCTTTATGGGAAAAGAAAATTTATTTTTTAGTCTCCAGCCCCCCCTAAAAATCCCCGTGCAGTCCATTGAATCTCAAGTGTCTTTATATGTGAGGACCCTTTTCTAGTTTCTTAATTTCCATAATATTGCCCCATATCAGGTCAAGAAGAAGGAAGCCTGCACCATCTTGCTTCCAACACCCACGTTCATTTGTACTTGGGAGAATTTCTTGTCACCTTCTTCATTTGCCACCAGGCTTCCTTTCCCTTGGAGTGACCTTTGTCCGGGTGGCAGTAACATTTGTTTGCATTGGGAAGAGTGGAACACTTTTCTTTCACATCATAGAAAACATTAAAGGGAGAACTTAGGGCCATCTGGGCAAATTTCAGGAATATGATGCTCAGGAGCAAGTGAGCCATCAGGAGTGCATGGGAGTTGCTTCCACAAGGTGGAGAAGGCCTTGTCGGCATGGATCCAGTATCTGGCCTTGCTTTCCCATGCTGGCTTCCCAAGCAAATAGTATGTGCTTTAATCCCAATCCCAATGCCAATGCATAGGCCTTCAGTGTCACATAACAAACAGCTGGACAGGTGCACCAGCTGAATGACAAACAGCTTCTCAAATGCCATTAACGTGTTGGGAACTGGTCTGAAACTTTTGTCCTTATTTTTTTTGTTCTATGTAGGACATTTTTAGTCCACCTAGGAATGAGTGGCTGTAAAAGTACCACGACCACCATCATCAACCGGCTTTTGTATTTCAGTAGCAATTTTCATATTATAAAGTGTTTTCCTATATATAAAGTATAATTTGTTCTTTGTATCTAACTCTGAGATGAGACAATTGAGGCTCAGAGGGATTAAGTGACTTTTGAAGTGTCAGGTGACTAGTTAATGATAGAACTTGGTCTAGCAGTCAGGTAAGTTTGTTTCCTTATTCATCAGATTTTTATTTACTGCAGCAGGAGACAAAAAAAAAAAATGCAAGGAACTTATACTCCAGTAGGATAGGACTGAAAATAAGACATATGTAAAGTAAATGGTATTGGGTGTCAGACCATGATAAGTACTGTTGATTAAAATTAAGCAGGGGAGGAGAATAAGAAATGCCAGTCTGGGGTGGGGGCAGGGGGCTGCAATTTAAAATATGATAGTCAGGGAGGGTGTCAATGAAATGGTAATATTTAAGCAAAGGCCTAAAAGAGGCGAGGGTGGTTGCCATACAGAGATCCGTGGAGAAAGCGCATTAATTCCTGTGTATTAAGAATTTAAATGGCCCTTCTAAATGACGCCTTTTCTGGACAGATCCAATTTCCTTTGTAGAGAATATTTATGTATTATTATTGCTTTATTTACAGATCACTATTACTTACATCTTTAGATGGAATGGATTGAATTAAACCACTTAAAACCATGTTGAATGTGTGCATTGGAATCCATTCAAAATGAGTTGGTCCACAATACACTCAACAATTTAGAAGCACTTTGGACTGTCCTTGTGGCATATACAAAGAGCAGGCCAAAAGAATGTGATGATGTTATTTAAAGTGTGAAGTCAATGCTTAAAATAAGGCTAAAATTGATCAGAGGAGTAAGGTAGCATTTGTATAAATGTCTTAGCTCTTGCAGCTCCAAAATTGTTGGGAATGGACTGTCAGATATTTGTTATGAGCCAATTTGGGCTTAAATCCTAACTCAGCTGATTTCCAAACTTCAATAAGCTTCTGAACCTCCAGCTGACAATAATTTTATCTCTGGGTTAAATATTTTTTAAAAATTCAGTTGTCTGAAGGGACTGGAGAACAACCAAATGTTGGTCTCTGGGCAGAATCTGGAGGGAACATAATTATAAGGGAAATAAACTTGGTGAGCACCACATTTAACCATCTTTCTCCTGAGGATACTTCCCAGTTTATAGTTGCTTATAAAATAAAAGAGTGTGAAAATAACAAGAGGTTATCTTAGTAGGCTGAAGAGATGGCTTGAATCTAGAAATTGCTAGAGTAGCTAGAAATCAAGGGGAGACATTCTGGAAGGGAGGAGCAGTAGAGGGGAGCCCTAAAATCTCTACCGATTCCCCTCAAATCCTCTATAACCTGTGCACGTACAGGGTGAGACTCCAAGGAGACCAGCAGAAAGCAACCGAGGACTGAGATTTCAGCAGCCGCTTGGTTCTGGGAAAGGGTTGGGGTTCAAGTCCTGCTGGGTTAGAAAGACTTGTAAAATATTTAGGTTTTTCTTTGAAACTCTAAGAGGGACATGTCATAGGAGTAAACTCAGGATAAAGGGTTACATCCTAGGGCTAAGGGAAAAAGCAAAATAAAGCCATTCTTGTAAAATCCAAAACTTAGCTTCCACAGGATCAAGATGACCCAGCAGTAATTTAATTGCTTGCCAGGACAAAATTCATTTTTTTTTGGAGAAACCCACTCCCCACAAAATCTAGTACATGTCATCCACAGTGTGTTTAATATGCAATAAAAATGATCAGACATGTAAACAAATAAAATATAACTAATAGCTAAAGGAAGAAGGTCCATAGAAGCAGGTCCAGAGATGAGTCACATGTTGAAATTAGCTGGCAAAGACTTAAAACAGATATTGTAAATATGTTAATTCACAGGAGAAGACGGATGGAATGGGTTAATAGGGAAATATCAACACAGAAATGTAAACTATAAAAACGAATGAAATGGAATTTCTAGGACTGAAAAATACAGCACTTAAAGTAAAAAAAACGCTTGGATAGATTAACAGGAGACTGGGACTTGCATAAGACGGGATCAGTGAACTTGAAGACAGGTCAGTAGAAATTATCCAAACTCTGAGGGACAGACACACAATACTTTTTAAAGAAAGGAACAGAGTTTTGGTGATTATGAGGTAATGTTAATTGGCCTAATCTCTGGGTAATTAGAGTGTCAGAAGGTACCCAGAGAGATACTAGGACACAAATACATATTTGGGGAAATAAATTTAATGAACTATTATTGTGGGGTAGTTAAAACGAATGCCAAATCTGGAGGGTCAAAGGCAGGGATCCACAGAGGATCATGGACCCCAGAGCTTTGAGTGCGGGTAAAGATGAAAGAGAAATCGACGACTAGCACATGGAGAGTGTAAACCATGGTGCTCAGAAGACCACCCCATGCCCATTTTCACACTCCAACGCCTTTTGGAACACATTGTTCTTCTTTCTCTGTTCCGTGGTGACTGTTTTGAGATGGATCAGACCTGGGTTCAAACCCTGGTTCTATCTTTCATTAGCAAGTCATCACAGTCTGCATCCTGGAGCCAACATCTGTTAAACGGAAATAATGATGGCTTTCTCGCAGGCAAGGTCTCTGTGGGATAGGCTGTTATCTTCATAGGGTGGGGCTGCCCCATCACAGGCTAGACTGACAAACGGCAATTTCTTTCTGTTGCCATACCTACTGCCACTGGGGTTATCTGACGTCCCTACTCACCCAGTTACTCAGGGGTCAAGGAAACTGTACTGTAAGAGCCACAAGAACCATAGATATGGTTGAATTTTAGAAAGATCACTCAGACTTCATTGTGAAGAATAGATTAGAGGGATGTGAGAGAGGATTTGAAAAGACCAGACTGGTGGCTCTTGGAAGCTATTCTCTCTATATCCCCGCAGACAGCGATATCACCTCCTTTTCACAATAGACCTTGCTTTGGTTGTCTAAACCACAGTCTCAATCATTACCAGCAAAAATAAAATCTGGCTCTGTTTTCCTTGAAGGTAGGGATGCTCCATCTTTAAAGAGTCCGAGATGATGGTAGTCTGGACCAGGGTGGTGGCATGTCTGTGGACATGTCTGAGGGTCCCCCTGCTGATCTGTCACTGTCTCTCTAGCATCTTTCTAAGAGATTGATTACATTCCTTATGCTTCTCAAAGTACAGATGGGGTCATATTCCTTTGCTGGGAAATCTTCATCTCTAGAAAGATACCTCTACTCCCTCATCTAGCATTTAAGGTCCTAGATGCTACTCAACCAGCCTTAAAAAAAAAATGATGACATCTCACCCAACCTGTGCTAGAGCCTCATCTTAGTCCTCCAACCACTTCCCACATATCCACACCTTCAGCTGAAACCCTGCCCATCTTGGAAGTCTCAGTGACGTTTTCCCAGTCTTTCCCTCCAGCTCTTTTTTGGGCCTTTGTTCATCAGATAATATTTGTCACCTTGCATTGTGGTCGGACGCTGAATTGACTATCTCCCTCTGCCTGCTTTTTGATGATAGGGATTGTGTCTCACACAAATGTTACCAAGGCCCGTTCTCAAAGACTGTGAATATAAATATTTGTTAGATGAGGGGATGAATAATATCGTGCACATCTGCAATGGAAATGGGAGACAGTTTTCATATACTGTTACTTAATTTAAAAAGAGTTGGGTAAGAAATAATTTTCAAGGTTTCCTTGAGGAAAAGAAGCCTGTTGAGAGGCATAAGGTGCAAGGAGACTTTCAGAGGATATATCAAAAGGACTTAGGGAAACTTCTGAGGGATTTTGTAGTCAAGGGCTCAATAGCATTATAGGGGGTGGTTTTCCTCCTCTGTGGTGTGCATGTGGTTTCTGGGCACTGCTTGGTTGACCTCCCCTGAGGGGCTCCAAGAGGAGGTAGACAGGGTGTTAGGCGAAGGGAACCACCATTTATTGCCTGCCTACCGGATGCCAGGCAGGGCTGAAAGGAAGGTGTCTCCAAGGCAGAAAAGTGGTTGAGAGATTACGAAAGTGAAAGCAAGAGTAGTATATTCATGTCAGAAAGAAATCAGACGTGTACGTGTGCATGCCAGAGGAAAGACAGGAAGCTGTAAATTCCTCAGATTCATGGGCTAGGAAGCCAAGTAGGCATGGTGCCATTTGAGTTACCTAGTTGCATCTGGACCCTGTGGGTATCCTGTCATGAGGTTTGAGGTAAGTTGGTGGCAGAGACCCACAGCATCTAGTGTTTTCTCAGTCCTATTCCTAGAGCAAAAAATCTACCTGGCCAGGTCATGAGGGGTCACTTTAGTACTGCTGGGTCTGATGGAAATGCCTCATATCTCACATTCGTTGTCCCGTCTGACCCTTAGTTTCATACTGCTCCTTCTTGATGAAGCAGAATGGTCCAGGCTGACTGTAGCCTCCCTCTAAGGTCTTCCTGTTTCCTAGGCAAAATAAGAAGAGGGTCATATTGTGGTTGCAGATTGTTTTGCTGACCTTTCAGGAAGTTGGCTTCATCTGGGACCTCTTTCCCACATCTGTATGTTCCACATTTTCTCTCAGGATTGAGCTGGAGCTGAAAGCATTCTACTGTGCTAATCAGCACCCACCGGCAAAAGTCATGGTCATTTGTTCATTGAAATTCCACAAATCTACCCACTCCAGAAGGGAAAATAAAATTGCTAGTACATTAGAGGAGGCAGGGCCCATGAGCAGACACATCTGGGAAATAGAAAAATACTAAAGGATGCTTCTTAGGAAAACTGCAAGCTATTTTTGTTTTGTAAGACTTTCTTTTCTTTGCCTCAAGCACACTACTGAACATATTTTTCAGGCCCTAATAAAACCCTATTGCCCACTCTTACCCTGCCTGATCTTCAGCTTCACACTCACACCCTCAGCAGGAGCTTGGTTCTCTTGAATTGAGGGTGCTGCCTCTATTTAATCATTTATTAATTATTCTCTCGTCCAGCTAACATCTGCTTTCCTTCCGACAGCTGAGAGTGCTGTGAGGCTTCCAGCAAGCTCTTTTCGCAAAGCTTGGACTTTCACAGTGCTGGCACGTCCCAGAGTCATCCTTTCCAGAGGAATCCTCTGCCTGGGGAGCCATTGTGGCTCTACTGCCCTCTAAGGGATACAGACACACTAGGGCACCTTGTGAAAAGAGCAGATTGTGGATTAAAACACATGTCTAAGGAGAGGATGGAGGAGCTTATATTCCAAGTGGACAAGAGGAAGTCCATGGAGTTACTAGAGTAGTCTTCAAATGGTCCAAGGGTGGACAGGTTGTTAGGAGAAGGGGCTCAGTTTGTTCTTTATGACCTCAGAAGACAGGATCAGAGCAAAGGAGGGAACATTCCAGGGTTTTGCTTGGTGTAAGGAAGAGGTTTCTGTCATTAGATTTGCAGAGATGGACTGGACTCCAAGAGGTTGGGGGCTGTTCAAACTTTGATTGGACAACTTTGCTGTGATACTAAGGGATTTTTTAATATTAGGGCATTTAAGCTCGATGAAATGTATGGTCCTTTCCAACCTTGGAATTCTGGTTCTTGAACCCTCTTGGGTGAGTAAAAACCTAGGAATCTTTATAGAGTATTCCCAGAGTAAAGGCTGGAATATTGCAATGCATATAAAGAGCCTGGAACCACATTAATCACAGTACAAAAGTACAGTGGCACGTACAGGTGTCTCTATGGGCATGTTTTAAATTAAGGAAGAGATTGCCAAGAATCATCAAATTAAAGCAGCTTTAGGAATTGATGTGGACAAAAAGTAATCACTTGTCATCAAATACTGAAAATAGCAATCAGACTGTAATGGATATATGGGTTTATTTTGTTCAGCAGAAGATATCTTAAATTTTTATAGTTTTCAAGTAAGAGTAGCAAAAAGGGTATCTTGTTGATTTATTTAACATGACATAGGTTTGCTAAAAAGTAAAACTAGTGAAGAAAATGCACTGAGATCTTATTTACATTTCTTTCACCTGTATTCATCTGTAGGAGAGAGTGAGTCACACCATTTTAGAGCCAAAAACTGTCTTCAGAGCCCCCCTATCCTGCCCTCTCCTCTGCTGTACAGCTGAGCAGGCCCTCTGTGAATGTGTGTCTAGGACCAGGCCTGACCGCCTCTGTCTCAGGTCTACTGAGTTGCCTTTCAAGAATTTGCCCAGAACATTGCCCATCTCTGTCCAGGTTCCCCTTCAGGTGAGAGGCTTGCACCTGTCAGTTTGCTGCCCTGGTCTGAGCTCTTATCTGGACCAGCTGTGACCTCACTTGAGTGACACCACATGGAAGTCACCCCTGTGCTTTAAAGAGGACTGGAAGCTATGGAAATGTGCTGCAAAATGACCCTGTGTTTGCTATTGACTCTCTCTCTGCCTCGTTTATTTCCAGTAAAATCCCATTCCAGAAAACGAAATTCCAGCAGAGTGCTCCCTAAAATCGTGCTGTCTTCACGAGATCCACATGAACTGCCTTTTATTTACCATGTGCTAGTGAATTCTCTCTGCTGAATAATGTGGTACAGAGAATCATCCTCCAAGGCCCATATCTGTAACTAAAGGCCCTTAATTCTGCTTGCTTACAGGCCTGCAGTCCCACAAAGATCAGCTTCGGAAGTTGTTTCTAGGAAGGCAGCGTGGCAGAGCGGAAGGAACACTGGCTTTGACTTCCAGGCATGCTTGGGTCAGGGCCCTGGGTCCGCCTTGGGTCTCTGTCTTTGGGCCAGTGACCTGACCTCTCTGACTCTCCGCGATCTCATCGTTGAAGTGGGGCTAATCCTGCCTTCCCTGCAGGGCTGTCGGGCAGCCCGTGTGTACACAGCTGCTAGTGGTTGCGTGGCTCAAGCGGGTTTTGATGCATGTGAGATCCTCCATTCCTTCCCTTCCCTCTCTTTTCCTCCTTTTTCTTCTTATTACATAACACAAGGTTATATACTGTTTGTAGGAAAATTTTTATTTGCTCCTTGAGTACAGTCACAAAGTCACAGTTAAAGTTGAGGAGACGGGGAAAATTGATTTCAACTCTCCTTACTATTTTCTCCAGAGAGCGATCGACTCATTCAGTGATCAAGCTGAATGTTAGAAATAATTCAGTTTTACTCATTTTTCAGATGACAAATTCGGGCTTAAAGCGTCCTGGTGAGGGACCCCCAGGCGCACGACTCTCAGTGCCCCTGGTTGAGGAGCATTCTTTGTTGGTTCGCGGTGACAGACCCAGCTGGTGACATTGCAGGGAGGAGGCAGCGAGAAGGCAGAGATGCGGAGAGACGTTAGGCTTTTGTTTTTAAAAAAGTGATGAATTCAGAAATAGCTGTGAGGGAACGGCCGTCTGGGTTGAGCAGTAACCAGTGAGTTACATGCTCAGAAAATGGAGAAACCAGCTCAGAGAAATCCCGTGGCAGCAGCCAAACAGGCTGCGGTCATGAGGACCGAGGGGCGGTGCCCAGCCTCTGCCTCAGGGCGGCGTGATGCTGCAGGGACCAAGGGTGGCAGGGGAAGCAGCGCTGACTTGGGTGGACTGCTGGAGGTTGCTGTGCACGTGTGCGTGTATGTTTTGGGCTGGGGGAGGCGGAGCGAGCAGGGAAAGTGAGAAGACGGTGGAAAGAAGCACTTACCGAATACCTGGTATATGCTTGACACTTTTTATGTTATCTGTGAAATCTCCAGTCACTGCGATGAATATTATGTCTATTCCTAGTTTACAGATGAGGAAACTGAGGCTCAGAGACTAAACGGCGCTTTGCTGAGGCCTTCCCTGAGTGTTCCAGCATATAGGCCAGGTTGAAATAGACCACGTCGGGTGCTTCTGAATCCACATCTGCAGCCACCTAGGAAGTTGGTAGAGGAGAGAGAAGTGAAATGAGAGCCGTTTTCCTTGCTGTGATCAGTGCTACATTTTTTTTCTCCATGTAATCATTGAGTTTCTACTTTAGAAGCCTCAAAGGAAGATCTGAGCAGCCCATAAACTGGCACTGTGGTTTGCAGGAGTACTTCCATTGTAAACACCCTGATAATGATACAAGGTGGTCCATTAAATTTCACAGAATTCCAGTTCAATTCAACAGACTCTCCCCCACGGCCCCTGGCCCCTGCCTTCCGCCAAGGAGGTGTCATGCTAGGTGATGGAGGGGGAACCAAGTCCAGAGAGGCGGGCCCATGGTCCTAGTTCACGGTCTAGGGAGGAAGTTACAATCCAGAGCCTGGTATTCATCCCCTAGGGCAGACTGTCTACACGCCTGAGGTGACAGGGCTTGGTCACGCTCTGGGGTCGCAAGAAGAGAACTTTGTATCTGAATGGCATGCAGGAAAGATTCAAGGGAGCAGGTGATGTCTGACATTATTCTGGGTGGATAGGCAAGATTTCCAATGACGAAGTCGGCGGGAGGATCCAGGGCATGAGCAGAGAGCATGGCGGGTAATGTGACGCAGTGGCCCAGTGTGGACGGGGAAGGCAGGGCATGGGTAGTGGAACTTCAACAACCACCTTAATCTTGTTGGTTATAAAAGTGACAAATGTGTATTAAGAGAAAATTTGGAGAGTATACAAAAACATAAAAGAGAACCACTACAGGCAACTATTATTCCAACATTTTGTTGCATTTCCTTGCAGCCTATCAGCCAATCTATAAAAACATGTTTAAAAAACCTTTTTGGTTATGACAGTGGGGATATATACTTCTTGTAGAAATTTGGAAAATATTGAAGACAATAAAGAAGAAAATAAAACCACCTGTAATCTTACTTGAAGATAATAACTGCTATTAACATTTTGGTTTATTCCCTTTGAATCTGTTTTTCAACATGTATACCTTAAATCAAATAGGGACACATTCTTCACACAGTTTAATATCCCATCTTTTCCCCTGTAACATTATATTTTGAATATTTTCCCATGCAATCAAATAATCTCAGAAAAACGGATGCATAATGCTCCAAATTACCATTTATTAAATGCTTTCTCTGTATTTATGTTTCAGATTTTTTATTACTAGTAATGCCATTAAAATATTTCTAAACAATCAGTATTTGTCAGTGAAAATATATTTCCTTAGAACAGGTTCTCGGGAGTGGAATCATAGGATGAAAGGTTTTAAGATTCATGTGTATTACCTATTCATGGCTTAAAGAAGGCAAATGACATGTTTGAAAGTGTAGGTAATGAAGGTCAGCCTAAAAGCAAGGTGACAGCTGGGTGGCCGTGGGGGAGCTGCTTGGCTGGATGGTTGGAGAGGTGGTTGTGCCCCTCTGAGTGGGGAGTTACTGAACTTGCTGAGGTCGTGCTGATGGGAAAGGAGCTGAGATATGAGGGGCTGGGTGCCAGGAAACTGTTCAGGCCACAAGTGACAGGAAGACAACAGTAGTGACTCCCAGCTTTCCTGTGAAGGGTCTAGTAAATGCTGATGCAGTTACAGCAAACAGACATCAGAAGAAGGTGCTGGCATGGTTGGTCAGTTAGGAATCAGATAAAGTGAGTTCAAGGTGTCAGCCTTCCAGGTGGACATACCCAGGGGGGAGTCAGAACTGTGTGTCTTTTTAAGCTTTCTTAGGGCATTAAGCCTCTGGATTGAGCCATTTTCAAGCAGATGATATGTGGTTTGAATTATATAGAAAAAGCCTGCTTTAAAAGTGCAAAGATGAAAGTGTCAGTGCATACCTACTGCAAGCTAAAACAAAGTGACGTGTCGCTGTGACCTTGAGCTGTCAGAAGACCAGAGGAGCTGGGGAGCAGCGTGCAGCCCTCTAAGGGGCAAAGCTGTGTCACTCTTGCTCCCCTAACCTTCCGGGGTCCCGTCATGGCGGCAGCCCGGCATGTGACTGCTAACACGGCTGTATTCTGTGTGAAGTCTGAAAGTGGGGAAAAGAACTGGAAGAGAGGGAACATTTGGGTAAAATGTTAAAGGAACGTGGTGGCTGCACGTGTTCTAGGGAGAGCCCGGCCTCCCTGTTGGTTTCCACTCTGGCAGGACACACCAAGCTTCCTACCCCATCTGTCACCTCAGGGTTTGTTATTCGGTGACACCCCTAGCAGGTCGAGTTGGAGAACAGGGTGTGCCACCTAATGGGGAATGGGGCGTGGTTGGTGAGCACAGGTTGCCCTAGCAGTCTGTGAAGGGGCCTGAGGCAGGTAAGGAAGAGGGTTTTCAAGATGGAGTTGTACTGGTCACCCTCTCACTTATTTTTAGAAAAATAGTATGCAATCACAGATCTTTACTAATCAGGTCAAAAATTACAGTGTAAAAGCAAAGAGCTTTATGAAATTTTGAGGTTTTCTCTAAAGTTCTTTCCAAAGATTTCAACTGAGTATCCTAAATCTTAAGGGCAAACAGTAATTTCTGCAAATGTAAAAAATATAAATCCCGTAACCACAGATATTATTCATGAGAAATGACAGATAAAAAGTTTGACTAGAAATGCAGAAATCTAAAAGGAATTCTAAAATAAAAGTCCAGGAGAACTTTGGGAAAATTCTTATCAAGTAATGATTTTTCATGGTACTGCAAAAAATATATAAATCTGTTACAATGACACAGTTGTAATTTTGGTATGTTATTTTCATCTCTTAGGTGCTTAAATTATGAACATTTGCATCTTTTTCCATTCATTTCAAAACTTTATTTCTGCTGGATGTAGATCCCCTTCAGAAGTCCTGGAGTGATGGTAGTGGTGACAGGTGCATTCCTTTAACCCGGGACTTCCAAAGGCCAGTCTGCAGACCGCTGGTATCAGTATCACTTCAGGATAAAATATTCTTTAAAACTACTTAGGTGTAGTTGTACATGACAGCTCTTAGGCTCCAGAAGTCTAGGGTTCACCTGTTTCTTGTAGTAGGTAACAAAATAAGTCTGAACGTATGTTCAAAAGAACATAACAAAGAGCCCCATTCTCTAAGCAAAATGCAATAAAATTGCATTGAAATGAAAAGATAGTATAAAAAAACAGTCCATATGTTTGAAAACTAAAATGTGCATCCTTGAATAATTTATGGGATAAATAAGATATAACATGGAAATTATAAAATATTTATAAAAGAAGGACAAGGAAAGTGCTAAATATCTAAATATGTGGGATGTATCTAAAGCAAAACTAAGAGGTAAATGTGTAGCCATAAATACATTCATCAGAAGACAGGAACGCTTGAAAATAAATAAGCTACATATTCATACCCAGGATATAGGAAAGGAACAGATTGAAAGTAAACTGCACAACACGATGACAGTAATGAAAGATGAGAAATAGAAAAGGAAAAGAGGGGATAAATGAAAGCCAAGGTTCTGAGATGGAAACCTCTAAAAAAAGAAATAGAAACAGCAAACTCTGAATAAGTGAATAACAGTGAAACAGTGAACGTTTCTCCTAATCCCACACTTCTTTTTGAAGACAAGATGTAGATGGCTTAGAAAGTCTTATTGTAAATTCAGGAACAAATGATCCTTTTCTAATGCAACTTTTACATGGGAAGGGAAAGAAAAAAGTTAATCAGTCCATTTTATGAGGACAATATAACCTTGAATAATTCTGGACAAGACAGTACAAGAAAACAAAGATCTTCCAGATGAACATAAATGAAAAAATTGAAATAAAATACTAGCCAAAGTAATTCTTCAGTATTAAAATGCATATGCATAGATAAGGTTTACTGAAGGTTGGCTCAGGAAAATGTGTAAGTGTAAAGTACTTCTCTAAGATATTGAAGGAAATGGTGTATGATCATCTTAAAAGAATTCAAGCATTGTTAAAACTCTAAACTCATGTGTGATAAAAAGCTCTCTACAAGCTAGGAATGGAAGGAAACTTTCTTAACCTGATAAAGGTTATCTACCAAAAACCTACAGCAAGTCTCATATTTACTGGAGTATTCTTTTTATACTTGGGATGAAACTGGGATTTCCCACCATCCCCCTTATTATTCAGCATTGTGTGGGAGGTCCTAGCCAATACAGTAAAATGAGGTAAAGGAGGGAGAATAATAATTGACAGGGACATATATAACTGTCATTTGTACAGAATATGATACTCCATACAGGAAATCAAAGAGAACATGGAGACAAACCATTAAACTACTAAGAGGCTTCTCCAAGTCTTCTGACTATATGGAAAGCATACTAAAATCAATGGTGTTTTTATATTCCAGCTATAAGTGATAAAAAAATAATAGAAAAATTAGTATGTATAGCAACAACACAAATCATAGGATGCATAGAACGGTATGTAATAAAAATGTGTGAGGCCTTTATGGAGAAAATGATAACATGGTAATTAAGGATATCCAGAAGACCTGAATAAATGGACAGCTATCTTATGTTCATTGGCAGAAAGACTCAATATTATTAACATGACAAAATATTTTCAAGATCTATACATTCAGTGTAATTCTAATCAAAATCTTAAGGCATATTATGGAACTTGGCAAGCTAATACTAAACTGAATTTGGAATAGTAATGGGCCAAGAATAGCAAAGAAAATTTTAGAAAAGTGTTTAAGGTAAGATGACTTTCTTTACTGGATATTATAACTCATTAAAACTAGAATAATTACAATCCCTGATCTTTCTCTACAAACCTTTTCCAACCACACTGTTCTCCATCGCAGCCAGTATTTTTGGAGTCATGCTTGAGTCTCTTTTTCTCTCAAACCTTGCTTCTAATCTGTCAGAAAATCCTTTTGATTCTATCTTCAAAATATATCCAAAATCTGATCTTGACCCGTGACTTCCTCTGCTACCACCTGGTCTAAACCACAATATCTCCCACGTGGATTATTGCCATAGGTTCCTAGCCAGTCCCTGTTTCTGTGTTTGGCCCACTCCAGTCTATTCTCAGCAGAGGACAGCTATAGTGATCCTTGTGAACATTCCCTATGCCATCTCTGCTCCTGCTCAAAACTCAATAGCTACAGTATTTCACTCAGAGCACAATCCAAACATGATCTAGTTTACACAGTCTGTGTCCCATTACTTCCTCTTGCTCCACTCAAGCCACACTGGATTCCTTTGTTTTCCTTAAACATCACAGGCATGTTCTTGGTGCCTTTAGACTATTTCCTCTTCTTGGAACACCCTGTACCCCAGATATCTGAGTGGGTGACTGCCTCACTGCTTTCAAGTTCTTGTTTGAAGTCACCATCTCTTTGAGACCCACCCTGAACATCTCATTTAACCTTGTACCGTCCCCACACTCCTGATCCCTCTGACCCTGCTCTACTTTTCTTATTTTTTTAAACTTAGCTCTTTACATTTTCTAACCTGCTACATCATCTGCTAATTATTTTTATTGTTCACTGTCTGCCTTTTGCCACTAGAGTGCAAGCACTATAAGAGGACAGGATCTTTGTTCGCTCATGTATCCCAAGTGCCTAGAGCACATATACTTGGCACATATAGTAGGCAATGACTAGATACTTGTTGAATAAATTGAAGAACAGTTTTATTGGTGCAGGAACAGACAAATGGAACATAACAGAATGCTCACAAATAGGACCACTCATAATGTTATATGATAGAAATGACATTAGAGATAAGTGGGGAAAGAATGGATTATTTAATAATTTATTTTGAAAACTTGGCTATATAGAAAAAAATTGATCAGTACCTCATACTCTACATAAAAAAACTATTTCCAGATAGATTAGCAACCTAAAATGAAAAGTAAAACTTTAAAACCTCTGAAAACATAGAATTATTATCTTTATAATTTTAGTGTATGAAATTCTCATGCATGATACACAAAAGCACAAATTATAAAAAGAGAAATATAACCACAATTAAAATTTAAAACATTTATAACAATAGGCATCATAAATGAAGGCAAAAGGCGAGTCAGACGTAAGATGTTATCTGCAGCATCAAATTGACAAACTATTACTATTTAGACTATATAAAAACTGACAAGTCAGTAAGAGAGAAGTATAATAACGTAATAGAAAAATGGACAAAAGCAGTTTCCAAAAGAGCAAACACAAAGGGCCAATATACATTACTAGACGTCAGCTTTACTGGTGATCAGCCAACTGCAGGTTCAAGTCAGCATGAGACATGGTTTTTAAGTCCAAATATGGGGCGGGAAATACGCAGTATGACATCCTGTCATACTAGATGCAAGGAAGCAATAAAAGACTAAGGAGGATGTTTCAAAGGGACTCAGGAGAAAATCTGAAGGGGCTCTCTGACCAAAGATATGACTAGTACAGTTTACATGAGAAAAGTTGTTGATAGGGTGAAACATATCAAATATGTTTAAATAAATGAGTTTATAGTGATATTCAAGAAACTAATTGGTCAACCTTGGAGTGAGCAAGTTCATCACCTTGAAGACTGCCAAATAAATGGATATAATCAAACATTTGTCTTCTTTCTTTATGAACAATGCCACTGAAAAACAATAGTAGTTGAAGGGAAGATTCTTATTATAAAGATATTTCAACAATAAATGAAGGAAAGTGAAAATTAAAACCATTTTGAAACTCTTGAGGAATTAACGCATTTAAGCAGTTAGCACTAATGGATACTAACATCACAAAAGAGGCAACTAGACATTAAATGCTTCCTGATCAAAGATCATGGAAATCAGCTTGTAAAGACTAGGAGGTGTTTGCTTCTTCAAATCCACAGACACCAAGGCAAGGCTACATGGATTGTGAAGCATCAAACAAATATGATACCACTGCAGTATAGTAATAAAGCTCTGACCATAAAGAAATGGAGATGTACAGTTTGACAAATAATTCAAAATTATCATAAAGAAATTGAAATACAAGAAACACAGACTAAATTAAAACAGTGCATGAAAAAAATGAAAGGTTTTGTTTTCATCATAAAAAAGAAATAAAATTGGAGATGAGGAATACAATGATAGAACTGGAACATTCAATAGAGAGCCTCAATAACATACTTGTTTATGTAGAAGAATGAGCAACTCAAAGACGAATCATTTGAAATTATTCAGTTAGAGGAACAACAAAAAAAGAAAAATAGTGAAGAAAGCCTTTGGAATTATGGGACACCCTCAAGTGAATGAGTATTTTTACTGTGGGAGTTGTAGGAAAATAGAGAAAAGGGGAAAAAGATTGTTTAAAGAAGTAATAGCTGAAAAATGTCCAAATCTTGGAAGAGATACAGATATCCAAATACTGGGAGCTCAAAGGACCCCAAGCAGGATCAACCCAAAGAATATTACCCTGAGATACATTACAACGGAAATGTTAAAAGTCAAAGATGAGAGAACTTTGACAGAAGCAAGAGAAAAGGATTCGTCACATACAAAGGAACCCCCTAAGGCTGTCAGTGGATTTCTCTGTAGAAACCTTGCAGGCCAATAGCCAGTGGGATATGTTCAAAATGCTGAAAGGGAAAACAGCTGCCAACTAAGAATACTATACCAAACAATACTGTCCATCAGAAATGAAGAAGAGTTACACATATTCCCAGACAAACAAAAGCTAAGGGGTTTCATCACCATTAGACCTGCCTTACAAGAAATACCAAGGGGAGTTAAGTTGAAAAGATGCTAATTAACAACATGAAAGATATAAAAATATAAAATTGGTAAAGGAAAATATGTAGTCAAATGCAAAATACCCTAAAATACTGTAATGGAGGTGTGTAAATCACTTTAACTTCACTTTAACTCTAGTATAAAAGTTAAAAAATAAAAAATAGAATTAAAAATGACTATAGCTAAAATGATTTGTTAACAGATGTACAATGAAAAGAAGGTATGAGAGTATGATACCAGTAGTGTAAAATGTGTGGGAAGAACACGGAAAGTGTTGAGATTTATTATTTTGGTATTATTAATGTACAATTACATGAGCAACATTATGGTTACTAGACTCCCCCCATTATCAAGTCCCCACCACATACCCCATTACAGTCACTGTCCATCAGCGTAGTAAGATGCTATAGAATCACTACTTCTGTGTTATACTGCCTTCCTTGTATCCCCCTGCCCCACTACATTATGTGTGCTAATCGTAATACTCCTTTTTCCCCCTTATCCCTCCCTTCCCATCCATCTTCCCTAGTCCCTTTCCATTTGGAAACTGTTAGTCCATTCTTGAGTTCTGTTAGTATGCTGTTTTGTTCCTTCAGTTTTTTTCTTTGTTCTTATACTCCACAGATGAGTGAAATCATTTGATACTTGTCTTTCTCTGCCTGGCTTATTTCACTGAGCATAATACCCTCTAGCTCCATCCATGTTGTTGCCAATGGTCCGATTTGTTTAATTCTTGTGTATATTAATTCTTGTGTAATTCCATTGTGTATATGTACCACATCTTCTTTATCCATTCATCTACTGATGGACACTTAGGTTGCTTCCATTTCTTGGCTATTGTAAATAGTGCTGCGATAAACATAGGGGTGCATATGTCTTTTTGAATCTGAGAAGTTGTATTCTTTGGGTAAATTCCAAGGAGTGGGATTCCCAGGTCAAATGGTATTTCTATTTTTAGTTTTTTGAGGAACCTCCATATTGCTTTCCACAATGGTTGAACTAGCTTACATTCCCACCAGCAGTGTGGCAGGATTCCCCTTTCCCTGCATCCTCGCCAGCATTTGTTGTTCTTAGTCTTTTGGATGGCAACCATCCTTACTGGTGTGAGATGATATCTCATTGTGGTTTTAATTTGCATTTCCCTGATTAGTGATATGCAGCATCTTTTCATGTGTCTGTTGACCATCTGAATTTCTTCTTTGGAGAATAGTCTCCATATCCTCTGCCCATTTTTTAATCAGGTTATTTGCTTTTTGTTTGTTGAGGTGTGTGAGTTCTTTATATATTTTGGGTGTTAACCCCTTGTTGGATATGTCATTTACAAATATATTCTCCCATACTGTAGGATGTCTTTTTCTGTTGATGGTTTCCCTTGCCATACAGAAGCTTTTTAGTTTGATGTAGTCCCATGTGTTCATTTTTGCTTTTGTTTCCCTTGCTCAAGGAGATGCGTTCAGAAAGAAGTTTCTCATGCTTATATTCAGGAGATTTTTGCCTGCGTTGTCTTCTAAGAGTTTTATGGTTTCATGACTTATATTCAGATCTTTGATCCATTTCAAGTTTATTTTTGTGTATGGGCTTAAACAATAATCCAGTTTCATTCTCTTGCATGTAGCTGTCCAGTTTTGCCAACACCAGCTATTGAAGAGGCTTTCATTTCCCCACTGTATATCCATGCTCCTTTATCATATATTAATTGACCATATGTGCTTGGATTTATATCTGGGCTCTCTAGTCTGTTCCATTGGTCTATGGGGCTGTTCTTGTGCCAGTACCAAATTGTCTTGATTACTGTGGCTTTGGACTAGAGCTTGAAGTTGGGGAGTGTAATCTCCCCCACTTTATTCTTCCTTCTCAGGATTGCTTTGGATATTTGGGGTCTTTTGTGGTTCCATATGAATTTTAGAATAATTTGATCTAGGTCATTGAAGAATGCTCTTGGTATTTTGATAGGAATTGAATTAAATCTGTAGATTGCTTTAGGCAAGATGGCCATTTTGACAATACTAATCTTCCTATCCATGAGTATGGGATGTGTTTCCATTTATTGGTATCTTCTTTAATTTCTCTCATTAGTGTCTTGTAGTTTTCAGAGTATAGGTCTTTCACTTCCTTGGTTAAGTTTATTCCTAGGTATTTTATTCTTTTTGATGCAATTGTGAATGGAATTGTTTTCCTGATTTCTCTTTCTGCTAGTTCATCATTAGTGTATAGGAATGGAACAGATTTCTGTGTATTAAGTTTGTATCCCGCAACTTTACTGAATTCAGATATTAGATCTAGTAGTTTTGGAGTGGATTCTTTAGGGTTTTTTATGTACAATATCATGTCATCTGCAAACAGGGGCAGTTTGACTTCTTCATTACCAGTTTGGATGCCTTTTATTTCTTTGTGTTGTCTGATTGCCATGGCTAGGACCTTTAGAACTATGTTGAATAAAAGTGGGGAGAGTGGGCATCCTTGTCTTGTTCTTGATCTTAAATGAAAAGCTTTTAGCTTCTGGCTGTTAAGTATAATGTTGGCTGTGGGTTTGTCATATATGGCCTTTATTATGTTGAGGTACTTGCCCTCTATACCCCTTTTGTTGAGAGTTTTTATCATGAATGGGTGTTGAATATTGTCAAATGCTTTTTCAGCATCTATGGAGGTGAACATGTGGATTTTGTCCTTCTTTGTGTTGATGTAGTGGATGATGTTGATGGATTTTCGAATGTTGTACCATCCTTGCATCCCTGGGAAGAATCCCACTTGATCATGATGGATGATATTTTTGATGTATTTTTGAATTCAGTTTGCTAATATTTTGTTGAGTATTTTTGCATCTATGTTCATCAGGGATATTGGTCTGGAAAGTGTAGAGTTTTTGTATGTGATTGAACGTAAGTTATTACCAGCTTAAAACTATCACTTCTATAGAATGTTTTATGTAATTTTAATGGTGACCACAAAGAAGAAACTTAGAAAAGTTACACAAAAGTTAAAGAGAAAGATATTAAATCACTTCTACAAAACAATTACAGAGGAAGACAGTAAGAGAGGAAAAGGAATAAAGGAACTAAAAACCCAGTCAGAAAACAGTGAACAAAATGGCAATATTAAAACTTTACCTACCCATAATGAACTAAACATGAACTTTTAATGAACTAAATTCTCCATTCAAAAGACACAAAGAGGCTAAATGGATTAAACAACAGCATCATCCAACAATATGCTGCCTACAGGAGACTTACTGGTAAAGTATGTCTTTATTTTAGCTTTAAGTACACACACAGGTAGAAAATGAAGGGATGGAAAAGATATTCTATTAAATGGTAACCAAAAGATAGGAATGACTGTACTTATCTCAGATAAAACAGACTCATTGAAGACCGGTCACAAGAGACAAAGAAGGTCACTACATAATGATACAGGGATTAATTCATTAAGAGGAGATAATAGTCATTAATATATAGTTATCCAAATTGGAGCACCTAAATATGTCATGCAAATATTAACAGAACTGAAAGGAAAAATAGCAATACAATAAGTATGACTCTTCAGTAGCCCTCTTTTAATATTGGTTTAATCATTGAGACAAAAAAAGGAAACAGTGGATCTGAAAAATACTATATACCAAATATACCTGAGAGGTATATACAGAATATTCTATCTAACAGCCAGCCTCAGAACACACATTCTTTGCAAGCATACATGGAACATTCTCCAGGATAGATCATAATGTTAAGCTATAAAGCAAGCCTTAACAAATTTAAGAAAATTGAAATCGTATGTAGTAACTTTTCTAAACACAATAGTATAAAAGTAGAAATAAATAATAGTATGGAAACTGAAAAGTTAAAAAAACACAGGGAAATTAAACTACACACTCCTGAGTTAAAGAAGAAATAGGAAATCAGAAAGTATTTTGTGACAAATGGAAATGAAAACACAAATACCAAAATTTAAAGTGTGCAGCAAAAGCAGTTGTAAGAGTGAATTGACCGTAATAAATCCTTACATTGAGGAAAAAGAAATAACTCAAATAAACATAACTACACTTTAAGGATTTTGAAAAAGAACTAAGCCCAAAGTTAACAGAAGGAAGGATATAATAAAAATCAGAGCAGGCATAAATGATAGAGATGACAGAGAAAGGGCAATGCAACTAAGAGTTGTGTTTTTTTTGAAAAGATAAAAGCAACAAACCTTTAGCTAGGTTTCTCAGGGAGAAAAAGAGGGTTCAAATAAACAAAACTTTAAATGAAAGGACATTACAACGGTTATGTCAGAAATATAAAGGATCAAAAGAGGCTACTGTGAAGAATTATAGTCAAACTAATAAGGGAACCTAGAAGAAATAGATACATTTTTAGAAGCAGACAACCTACCAAGACTAAGTTGTGAAGAAGTAGAAAGTCTGAACAAACCAATAATGACTAATGAGATTGAGGCAGTAATTAAAAACCTTCCCAAAAGAAAAATCCAGGAGCAGGTGGCTTCACTGGTGAATTCTATGAAACTAGATTTAGAGAAAAATTAATGCCAGTTCTTTTCAAGCTCTTCCAAAGAATTGAAGGTCCTCCCAAACTTACTTCACGAGGTCAGCAATTACCCTGATATCAAAGCCAGATAAGGATGCCACAAGAAATGAAAACTAAAGGCCAGTATCCTTGAAGACTATAGATGCAAAATTCTCAACAAAATATTAGCAAACAAAATTCAACAATACAGTAAAAGGATTATACAGCAAGATTGAGTGGTATTTATTGCTAGATGCAAGGATGGGTCCACATGTGAAAATCCATAAACAAGATACACTACATTAATAGGATGAAGGCTAAGAATCATATAACTTGGTCTCAAGATGCTGAAAGACCATTTGCCAGAATTCAACACCCTTTCATGTTACAAGCTGTCCACAAATTTGGGAAGGTATAGAAGGAACATACCTCAGCATAATAAAAGCCATATATGACAAACCCACAGCTAATGTCATACTCAGTGGTGAAAAGCTTAAAACTTTTCTGCTCAAGTTAGAAACAAGACAAGGGTGCTCACTCTCAACACTCTTAGGAAACATTGTACTGGAAGTTGTAGCCAGAGCAATTAGGCAAGGAAAAAAAATGCATCCTATCAGAAAGGAAGATGTAAAATTGTCTCTGCAGATGACATGGTTTTATATTTAGAAAACCTGGGACTCTCTTGTCCCCTCCTGACTTGAGCCAGGAGCTCTGTCCTCTCACTGTATCTCTCAGTAAAAGCCTCTACCCTGGCTCTCCTACCTTGGGTGTTTGCTAAGTTCATTCTTCAACTCCGCAAACAAGAACCCCGGCATCATTTTTGGGGGCTTGTCCAGGATAACTTTGGAGATGGGAGCGTCCTTCAAGTTTAAAGTCAGACATACCTCTGGCATGCATTCTGAAGAACTGGGAGAAATTTGATCCCCAAACCCTGAAAAAGAAGTGCTTTATCTTCTGCACACAAGCCTGGCCTCAATACAAACTCTCTGATGAAGAGGCTTGGCCCCTGAGAGAAGTATACAATATAATAAGATTATGCAGCTAAATTTATTTTGCCACAAGGAAGAAAAATAGTCAAACGTCCCATAGACTACTACAATATGGAACTAGTTTTCTAAATTACTATGGTGGAAATCTATACTACCTATTGGGTTCATCATTATCCTCAAAAATTGGGAGGTTTTTAAACTAGACTCCCTGAAACAGAAGGAATTTATGTTCTGCAATACAGCCTGGCTTTGAATGACTGGTACTAGAATTGTACTTGCATTTAATTTCCAGCCCCATGGACACACACAGTCCCTATCAGTTCAGAGACTTCATCAGCCCTGTTAGTCTGGGGCCATCTAAACCTTAAAAACCAGTTATGTAAACTGCTTGCCCTTAGAGTGTATTCTTGAAAACCGAGATACTTTTAGTCAAATAAGCTAAAAGGAAAGAAAGTAATTGGATATCATTAACTCAAATCTTTGTATCAATTATCAGTTTATTTGTCTGTGTATATGTTCTTTTATGAAAAGTGTTGCTAACTGTAGTCATTACATCTCAATCTGTATGTTTGTCTAAGCATGTAAATGAAAAATATTTTTCTACTTCCAGATGGTATTAATAAAAATTTATTTAAAGACAAGTGCTTGTGAAAATTGGGCATTCTAAAACTTCCAGAAAATTCTAATAAAATATATTAACATTAATGCTAATTTAAGTTGAACTGAAACAGACATGTCCTTATGGTTATCAGCTGCCTAAGTTTACCTAGTCATTTAAGTTGATGTTATCTGTTAAATCTTTCAAGAAAAAAATGCTTTAAAAGAGGCTTGACTTTGTCTAATGTTTGGTAAAAGTTTTGTGAGCATGGTTGTTAGGAATAAGTAAATTAAATAAGGGTAGCAAGTGAACACCTTAATAATTGTGTTACAGCGTGTATATGTACAAATGGCCTGAGAATTTTTGTAATAACCTAAAACCTTAAAGTTTTGCTAAGTTAAGTAGAGACATATTTTGTGCTTAGTGAGAGATTGTGCTGTAAAGCACATGGTTCCAGAAATGAAAATGTGTTAATAAAATTTAAAAAAAACCTTAAAAACTTCACCAAAAAATGTTAGAACTAATCAATGAATTCAGTTAAGTTGTTGGATGCAAAATCAGTGTATATAAATTTGTTGCATTTTTATACACTAACAATGAAATATCTAAGAAAGAAAACAATTCCACTTACAATAGCATTAAAAACAACAAAATACTCAGGAACAATAGCATGTGAAATACCTGTGCACTGAAAACTATGATACTGATGAGAGAAATGGATAAAGACACAAAGAAATGGAAGGATATTTCATGCTCATGGACTGGGAGAACTAATATTGGTAAAATGTCCATATTACCCAAAGCCATCGATAAATTCAGTGCAATGCCATATCAAACACCCTATCAAATTTCTACTGGTATTTTTCACAGATACAGAAAAAACAAACCTAGAATTTGTATGGAACCACAAAAGACTCCAAATAGCCAAAGCATTTTTGAGAAAGAAGAACAAAGCTGGAGGCATAACACTTCCTGATTTCACATTGTCCTACAGAGCTATAGTAATCAAAACAGTATGGTGCTGTCCGAAAAGCCGACATATAGACAGTGGAATAGAATAGAGAGCCCAGAAATAAACCCATAAAGGCCACAAAGGTCAACTAATAATGGAAGTGGAGCCAAGAATGCTCAATGGGAAAAAGATAGTCTTTTACATAAGTGGTGTTGAGAAAAATGGATATTCACATGCAAAAAAGTGAACCTGGACCCCTATCTCACACTGCTAACAAAATTAACTTGAAATGAATTGAAAACTTGAAAGTAAGACATGAAACCATAAAGCTCCTAGGAGAAAACATAGAAGAAAAGCTCCTTGACATTGGTCTTGGAAATGGTATTTTGGATGTGGCACCAAAGGTACAAGCAACAAAACCAAAAGGAAACAAATGGGAACTTTAAGCTAAAAAGCTTCTGCACAGCAACAGAAACAAGGAACAGAATGAAGAGACAATGGAATGGAGAAAATATTTGCTAGATAAGGGGTTAATACCAAACATATAAGGAATTCATACAACTCAATACCAAACAAAACAAAACACAATCTGAATAAAAACAGGCAGAAGATCTGATTAGACATTTTCCCAAAGAAGATGTACAAATCAGGTACAAGAAAACATGGTCAACATCACTAATAATCAGGGAAATACAAATCAAATCCTCAGTGAGATGTCACCTCACACCTGTCAGAATGGCTAGTATCGAAAAGACAAATAAGAAATGTTGGTAAGGATGTGGAGAAAACGGAACCCTCACATGCAGTTGGTGGGAATATAAATTGGTGCACCCATTATAGGAGGATTTCCGGGGTGGGTGGCCAAGTTCTGTATCTTGACCTGCATGGTGGTTACAAGGATGTTCACCTAATGACAATGCATTGAGGAATGCATTTGTTTTGTGTGATATTTCCATTTTCTTTGTTTTACTTTATAATAAAAGGTTAAAAATAAAAGATTTTAAATAAAATAGTACGTATTGTATCTTTTTTCAATGATATTCATGTGGTCTACTAGACTATTGCAAGTTCTGAGAAATTCTGCCATAAATAAACCTATTTTCTTTGTTTACACACACACAGACACACACATACACTCAAAACCAAATAATAAATGCTTAGGCTTTACTGGAAGCCATTAGATAAAATATCTGCTTGCTTCAAGGAGTTTTATTCTTACAACAACTCTTATCCTAAGTTAAGTACTTATCCATGAATTTTGACATTGATTATACACCACGACCCTGAGGCTTTATTTCAGCCACGCATGGCCTCCCTCAAGGTCTTTGCACAGCTAGAACTGAGTCACCCTCCCTTAGTTAGGGGTCTTTTCTTGATCCGTATTAAACATTGAAAGGGGATTAAATATTTCTCTTCTTGCAGCCAATATTGTGTTTGGTTCGGCCGAATATATTTTAAGTTTTATAAATCTGTATCATGAAGATACCATGATGATATAGAGGATATAGAGTCTGGGGCCATCTGTGTGGAACTGTAGATGATGGGCCCAGTGGGCTGACTGCAAAAATAGCCGTCACGTACCTTGTGCATGGAACACAGGGCTTGCAATACTCTGATACCATCACTATTAGTCATAATGCAATATAGAAATGTTCAATGAACCATGCAGACTTCTGACTTGAGGGGCTAGAGCATTTTCATCTTGGCACACTGCACAACTCCCAGGTGCCTTTGTGGCCTTTTATGCTCAGTAATGCTACCCAGCTTGCTTTTTACACTTCTGTCTCCAGAGATTCCTTGTCATCATTTCTGTGATGGTTAATTTTATATGTCAATCTGACACGGCTAAGAGATGCCCAGATGGTAAAACATCATTTCTGGATGTGTGCGTGAGAGCGTTTCTGGAAGAGATTAACATTTGAATTGGTAGACTGAGGAAAGAAGGCGGCCCTCACTAATGAAGGTGAGCATCACCCAATCTGTTGAGGTCCTGGACAGAGGAAAGGAGAACTCACTCTTCGTTTGAACTGGATATGCACCTTTTCCTTCACTTGGACATTGGTACTCCTGGTTCTGAGACCTTTGGACTGGGACCAAGTCTTGCATCATTGGCTCTTTCCCTGGTTCTTTTGGGTTGGACTGGGATTATAGGGCTGGTTCTCCTGGGTCTACAGCTTGCAGACTGTAGATCACGGGACTTCTCAGCCTCCATAATTGTAGGAGCCAATTCCTCATAATAAATCTCTCTATATCTGACTGGTTCTGTTTCTCTTGGAGAACCCTGACTAATATAATTCCCTCATCCCATAAATGTAATGAAGTAAAATAGTGAATCCTTGTTCCAGAGACTTGAAGATAATCAATTTTTATAAATACTCAGTAAATAGTTACACTCACTAGCAGCAAACAATTCACTTATAAACAGGAACAGTTGTACAGAGCAGTGTCTAACTCAAGCAATGCACATGCTTGTTTTTCTTTGAATATTTTGCTTTCCTTTAAAAGTATCTATTTTTTCCTTTTTTAAGTAACATGAATCTATTACAGAAAAACTTGAAAAATGAAAAAAATTTCCTGTATTCTCACCCCTGAAAAGAAAATCATGCTTATAACTTTTCCTTCTAGTCTATTTTGGTATGAATATTTTTTTATAGATGTAATAAAAACATGCATATAATTGTGTTTTTGCCTTTTAAATTTAGCCTTTGATAATTACGATATATACATAGTATATACGTAGTTCCAAGTTGTGCTGTTATCACAACAGTAATTTTTTACTGCAATAAATTTCATAATTTGGCTCTATCATATTTTTTAACTGTTAACCTATTTTAGTCTATTTCCCCTCACATTTGAGCAAATACCTTTTTTTGTATAATATATAACATTACGTACATTGCTTTTTGGTCATTGTTGCTCTGAATTTTTGAAGTAGACGATTAACAAGTGTCAAGAATTTCAAGAAACTTCATCTAATTGTTCTTTCAGTTCTGTCATCGAATCTAACAAATCTAGTGATTAGAGAAGTAGGAGGCATATATTAATTTGCCAACTGTTCTACCCAGGATCTTAATTATATATGACTTAATAAAGCCATATAAAACTTGAGGCAGTAATGTTGTTTACATCTAGAAATTGGCCACAGAATAGCTGTGTGGGAAGTTTAGAAACTTATGGTAACATTGGAGGGTTTATTCAGAACCCAAGGAAATGTAGTGGAACATTTTCCACGGGTGTAAGTGTGTGCTTTCTTGGGAAGTGATCTTAGTTTTCATCATATGTTCCAAAAACTACTGGTTTGAGGCAATGTCTGCTAGTTGAATGGAATGCTATTTTTGTCTTCCTTTGTTCTCTCCTTCCTGGCCTTCCCCATTCTCTCTCTTTCCTTATTATTTTCAGCAATAGGACTCAGAAAAATGTTCCTTTTGGTGAGCAGTGATTTATCACAGGAAAGTTTATAATGATGTAAAACGTGTTTAAAAACAACATGCACATGAAACTGTTAATTGAATATTGAATCAATCTGTTGTAAGGAAGTTTTCCACTTAAATCAGTAATTTAGCGTTACCTTTCTCTGTTAGAATTTTCTTTAAAAAGCATGACCAAGATGTTGATCATTAAATAAATTTCTGCTATTGATACAAATTACTATGTTGAATGAGTCTATAATGAATTAAGTGTGGAGATCATTCAGCAGATACAGTGATCCTTTTACTATGTTATTTGGAAGGATATAGGTTTACTAACTCCAATAACATCTGAGACTCTCCAAGTTTTTACACAGGTAAAGCAATGAGACATTCATTGCAAATAACCTTAAATCAAATTATTTTTAGATGTTGGAAATTCTCTTTAAGAGAAAATCTTAGTCATTTTTGATTACCAAATAACAGGAACAACTTCTCTTTTCTAGTGTAATAGGGCTTCTACCATGCAATAACTACCTGTGTTCCATAAAAGACTAATCCGTGTCTTATTTTTTTCTTAGGAATGGGCTGTTTCTGGGGAGCTGAAAGGAAATTCTGGACCCTGAAAGGAGTATATTCAACTCAAGTTGGTTATGCAGGAGGCTACACTTCCAATCCTACTTATAAAGAAGTCTGCTCAGGTAGGAAGAATCTGCTTTGTCATACTACTATGAGGAATAAGGAAGGGCATGTCTCTGCTGCAGCTGACAGATCTTTAAAATGGAAATATAATTTTCTTGTGTTTCCTCAGGCTTCACTCCCATTTCTATAAATCTACTTGTTGTCTTCTCACCTTAAATTTTTAGAAGATGATAGACTCTAGGGACTGTATTATTTAGCTGTGTTACAGAACAATCACCTCCAAACTTAATAACAGAAGCAATCATTTATCAGCTTACATTCTGTGGGTCGGTGATTTCGGCTGGGCTCAGCTTGGTGGTTCTGCTGGTCTCATCTGAGCTCACGTGATTCCAGCCGGCTGGTGAGTTGTCTGGGGATTAGGGGGTCTAGGAGGGCTTCACTCATGTCTGCAGTTGGTGCTGCCTATCACTTCCAGTTGGCTGCAGTAATGGGGAGGAGGGACCATCTGTCTTCAGCATGCTGGTCTGGGCAAATTCATAGGATCATGGACGCAGAAATCCCAGGAGCAGCAAGTGAGGCCAAGCCCCATTCTGCTAGCTCCTATCAAGCCTGTTTATGTCACATTTACTGTTGTCCCACTGGCCAAGGCAGTCACATGGTCTAGCCCAGAGTCAATGTGGGAGACACTCCCAAATGCAGGAATGTAGAGAGATGTGAAGAAATTGGGACCATTACAGCAACAATCCACTACATGGCACAAACAAGTCATATCCCAGACTTGTCTTTTTGGGGGAAAAACATTAAAATCCAGGCTATAATGAGGGGATTGGCAAACTATGGCTTGCAGTCTAAATCCTGCCTGCTGTCTGTTTATAAAATAAAGCTTTATTGAAACACAACCACACCCATTTATATATTATCTATGAAGGCTTTCATGCTACAATGGCAGAATTGAGTGGATGTGAGAGATGGAATGGCCTGAAAACCTATGATCTAGCCCTTCACAGGAAAATATTTGGCTACCAGGATCAATACCCCCTTGCTAAATTCTAGCTTGATATACCAGATAACCATTCTGACTTTGTTTTTTGTTTGAAATCTTCAATGATTTTCCTTTTCTTTTCTGCCAGCTCAGCATTTAAAACATATTTTTTCTCTTTTAACAGCTTTTTGTTCTTTTAAAAACTAAAAGTGGTATATATATATATATGTATATATATATATAAGGTGTATGACATGATGTTTTGATATACATAGTGAAATGATTACTAATAGTCAAATTAACATACCCATTTCCTCACATACTTTGGAGGTGGTGAGAGCTCTCTCAGCAAATTTCAAGTGTAAAGCACAGTATGATTACCTGTAGTCATCATGGTGTACATTAGGTCTCAGACTTATTTATCCTAAATAACTGAAAGCTTATACCCTTTGACCAGCATCTCCCATTTCCTCCTGCCCCTGGGAAGTAACACTCTGCTTCTGTGAGTTTCTTTTTTTTTTTTTTTTTTTTTTAGATTCTACACATGAGTGAGACCATGCAGTAGTGTTTTGTTTTGTTTCCTGTGTCTGGCTTATTTAACTTAGCATAATGTCCTCCAGGTTCATTTGTGTTGTTGCAAAGGGCAGGGTTTCCTTCATTTTTATGGCTGACTAATACTCCACTGTCTTTGGGCCACAGTATCTTTATCCACTTATCCTCTGATAGGCATTGAGGTTGTTTTCATGTCTTGGCTGTTGTGAATGATGCTGCAGTGAATGTGGGAGCACAGATCATCTCTTCAAGATACTGATTCTCTTTCCTTTGGACATATACTCAGAAGAAAGATGGCTGGATCATATGATAGTTCTATTTTTCATTTTTTTGAAGAATGTCCATACTGTAAAACACATTTAAAAAAGAATGTATTCACCATCTTAAGAGTTCCTAATAGAGTTTATCTAGATATATTGTCTGTCATATTGACAGAAGTGGGATTTTAAAAATACATAAATTGTTTTATCTTGTAAAAATAAAGGTTTGACCTGCTTTTATTTCACTAATAAAAGGGCTCTCTCAGCTATCTGAGGACACCATGAATGAAGGTGGGGAGGTGTTGGCATATGGGAGTTTGCTGAATAATCAGCATGTTGATATGTTTGCTACAATATGAATTCTGATTTTGAAATGAAATTTGAGCTGTACAATGAAAAATCATAAAAATATACATATTCTTGTTTTTCTTCTAGAGAATAATTAATGTGTTCTGCTTGGTGTTGAGAATGTGGAAGAGTGAAAAAATATATTAATGGTTAATCTATTTTTTTCCCCCTTCTGTTTCAAAATTCAATGCTATGCAGAGCTATAAATAGAGATTCAGATGAACCCTGAAGATTGCCCAGGTGTAGCCTCTTAAGTCTTAGGAATGGAAATGGATAGATTCCTTCCTGTAATTGCAGGCAGGACTTAATAACCTATGAGAAAAAGTTGCTAAGAAAACCTCCAAATATCTGCTGCTTCTGCTATTCTCCACCAGCAAGATGTTAATAATCAAATAGAATATTGTGGTTGCTGGTTTGCTCAGACTCGTTTGAGTTCAGCTCTTTACTTTAATAAGAACAGTATAACTGCCCTTTGTTGAACTTCTATGTGCCAGATGCTGTAATAAGCACTTTTCACATCTTTGCTGTTTTTCCATCTAATCTTGCAAAACAGTCCCATGAAGTGTCTCAGTCTCTGTGTTTTACAGGTGGGGTGTTGAGGCTCACAGAAAAGTAACTTATTCAAGGTCAGAGCAGGAATCCCAGCCTTACTAGCTCTCAGCTCAAAGATCATGCCATTGACTGTGGTGTAAGTCACCAGCTATCATCATGTCCCAGTGATTATCTCTTCATCTGTTTGCACTTCTCTCCACCATGTCACACGCTCTCTTTCATGCCTAGTCATCCCTCTACTATACTTTTGAATACGTTGGTGTGCTTTTTAATGATTACTGTAAGAAAAATGCCAAGCAATTTTTTTTTTTGGTCTTTCTGATATTTAGAAGGAAAAGTAACAAATCCCTTTTAAGATGCAGCTCATGAGAAGAGCTGGTGTGTTAGAGGCCTGTAGCAGTGGTGAAGTACAGAAACCTTGGAGGATCATAAGGAACTCTCTATTTGATGTGAGCACTTCCTGCTAAGTTAGTGGTGGCATCAGGAAGGATGGTTGTCATGGAAACTTGTTCCTGATTGGGAGAAGATAGTTATAGGGTCTTATCCAGACACAGAAGGAGAGATGATTTCTTTCCCCAGGCTTTTTTGTTCTGATCATGAAAGGGAAAAACAAAGAGGCAGAGAGAAGCTCTGATAGAAATGTCCCTCTGGTGCAGAACTGGTAGAGCCTTCAGATTCCTGAGAATAGCAGGAAGGGAGAATAAACAAGGTTCCTTGCCAGAGTAATTACGGTAGCCAGCTAATTAAAGATTTTTGACTGAGGACTGGATGTGGGGGACAGAAAACAAGTTATACTGGTGGGGCCTTTCCCCTGAAGCCTTTCTGCTCAAAGCCTTGTTGAACAAGTCAGCCCTGGAGGGGTATGACTTGCCCAAAAGAAAAACCAAGACTGCTAAGGTGTTTTTAGCAAGACACTAGGTTAAAACCAAGACACTAGGTTTCTTAAGAGAGAAATACTAGTCCAGTATTTGCCTTGATTTCAAAATTGGTTACTCTTGTGTTTGTAATTCAGTTTATAAGACTTTGACCACCACCCAGGGTCTTTTGTAAAGGTATTCATTCACTTATTCATTCGGGAAAAGAAACCGAAAGACTTGGGCAGTGTGCCCAGTTCCTTCGGTCCTGTAGCAGTACATACTGCCTGCGGTGCCGCTGGTTTCTTGGGCCAGGCGCCAGGATTACAGGGGCAGCACCCAGGAGGGGGTTCTCAAAATCCCAATGGTCGACCAACTCTAACCTTCCCCTGCCCACACCCCCAGCCGGTCAAATGATGGCAAATGTTAGCGCTTCCACAGGCATCATCTTGGCATACACATATGTGCTCACCGGCTATGTAGCCAGAACCACTGGCTGAACCGTGTCACCCCCGCTTGCTAGTGGGTATGCACAGCCTCGGGGGATGAGTGAGTGTGCGAGTATGGATATGTGCGCATCAAGGCAGGATGCATATCAATGTCTGAATGGTATTTCTGTGTGGCTCTTGATTCTGGAACCTGAGCTGGAGTTTGCTGTGGCATGGAGAAAAGCTGTACGGCTTCTAGTGACAGCTAGGAGGGGGGTCACCGCCAGGGTGACACATGGATAGAGTTGACTACATGTAAGCAGGACCTGGTTAGTGGCTTGCCAACACGTCTGTTCCTTGCTGGATATTCCAAATGAGGCTTGAGCCTGACACATATAGAAGATACAAGGGGACAGGGGTTCCTCAAGAATTTGCGGTAAAGTTGGCCTTTTGGAATAAGGTATAAAATAAGCCTACAATGCGTCAGAGCAGGGATAGGCACTCACGGAGATGACAGCTTGGCTTCTGGGTCTGTAGGATCTGAGAGTAACCTGGTAGAATGCTCTGACATAGGTTAAATGGAACAAAAGGACCTCAGCAGAGAGGCTGATCAGCCAGGCCAACCTGGGAAAGGGGAAGTCCTGCTGGCATCCCCTGGGTTGCTCTGTAAGGTCTGACCACTGGATGGACTCCCAGAGTCTGCTACCAAGACACTTTTAAGTTTTATCAGTAACTTCTCTTGTTTTGATCCACTCTGTAGAATCATGGCATCTTTTGCCCTCCTGTGGAGATTATTTACAGAAAGGAAATGCACTGAGACCAAGTTGCTCAGCCAGACGTTGCAATTCTCATTTCAAATTCAGTTAAATGCCACTCTGCGATGTATATCTCAGTCTATTGGGAGCTTAGTCCACATGGTTATTCTCTCCATATTGGATTAACCTTGGGTTGAATTAAATGATAAAAATGGAATTTTGGCCTTCAAAGCCAAGAGTCAGAAGGCAGACCACCATGATTTTCCAGAGCTGTGAGTGCCTCCTTGCATTTCCCTCACGTGTTGTTCACATTTCGTTTAAACATCTTTGAAAAGTGACGGTCCTCCTGTGATATGCACTTCAACTTCCCTTCCTTGGGTTCACCAATTAGCACTGAACCCAGCACTCACAGGCTGAGAAGCTCAGATCTCCTGAGATGTTTCAGGCCTGAATTCTGAGCCCTCTGAGAGCTGCCCCCCACCAGCTCCTGCACTGGGAACCCAGCGTCAGCTGGGCTGTGCGGCGGCAGCACTCACAGCCACTCTCTGTTTCTTGTGTCTCTGATCTTCTCTAAGAGATGTGCTTGGAAGTTATTTAAGTCTTAGTGGCCACCATTCTGTTCCTAAAATGATTTCCAAGGATTCATTTATTCATTTGGTGTTTCTTAAAAGCTCAGTGTGTGCCCAGTGCTAAAGAACCCGTAGAAACCTGGAATGGAAGAGCCATGGGAAGCGTAGATTTCATGTAGCCTTTCTTGAATGAAATCAATACACCATTTATTGGGAATGTACCATATGCTTTGGACTAGATACTAGGGGAAGGTTGTTTATGATACAAAATTGTACATTGCTAGTATCTGTCTTCCAGAAATCTTTCACTATAGTCAAATGGAAGAGTGATTTTTTCAGATTTGTTTTAAAGAGTTGCGTTGACCCTGGATTTCACTGTACACACACACACGTACATGCATGCACACACACAAACTCCCCCAAACATTTGTTATGCAAACCAACTGATTAACTGGCAATACTACATTGATTTTAGAAGTAATTGAGCTCTTCAGATTCCTGAATACCCTGATAAAGAATTCTTCTTACATTTTATAGTAATGACTGTACAGATGAAAATATGAAAAGACATTCTGCAATGGATAAGCATTCTGGGTTAATTTCAGTGCATTAGCCTAATACTCAAATAACCCCATTTCTGGCAAGAAAACCCAGGATGTTCATTCACTGGGTAATATCTTTTTCGTATTTTGCTTACAGATGTTCAGAACAATTCCATGTTTATTAGTCTATTCAAAAGCTTTTAGAAATCTGCATAGCCAAGTGCACCAAGACCAGAAGCATGCAGGGAACTGTGCAACTTTTTCTCATCAGTGTGATCGACACCATCACCGTGGAAAATCAGAGGCCCAGAGACTTCCTTTCTCAACAGAACGGTCTGGTGGATTATCAGGCAGCAGAAGTCCTGAGCAGGAGCCTGGGTCTGGGAGTCCCCAAGCCACCTTCCAGTGGTGTACAGTGTCCTCTCTTGTAAAATGGGGACAGTGCCACTTCCTGGAGCCAATAGAATGGTGGTGAGGATCTTATTTGAAAATAAAATTATTTCCGATTGGAAATATTCTAAATAAATCAAGGACATACACTTTCTATCACCCTAGCTCTTGGGCATATCAAAGCTAAAAGTGATGGGCCACGAAGGGTCACATGGCAGGAGACAGATCAGTGCAAGAATGTGCCCTTGGCCCAACAAATAGAAGCCATTTTCTTCTTTTCCCCTCTGTGTTCTTAGTACTCACAGCCACCCCCCTCGCCGAATGCATAGCCTTACTTCCTTAATGCTTAAAAACTCTAACAAAGTGTTGAATAATTTCCCCACTAATATAAAGCAACTCGGTGTACTTTTTTAGTTTGACTTAATTTCTGAAGTGTTTGGGTGGATGTACATGTCTGTGTTTCTTACGTGAGATTAATGATCCCATTCTTTTTCGAAGTCATGATGAGTTCTGTTATTAGCAGATTTTACCAAGCAATGTAAAACTCTTTCTAAATTCCTTGTAGACTACATTAAATCTCTCTTTAGTGCATAGTAAGTCTTATTGTACTCATTTCAGTGTCAGTCAAGGTAAATTACTAAATTATTGACATAACCTTGAAAATACAAGAATTCTGGTGTTCAGTTCTTGCTATAAGCAATTTGATCACTTTTTGTTCCTCTTACATTAGACCTAATATTGACTTTAAACTTGTAGAAGGCAGGATGAAAATGGTTATGTCTCTCAAGCCATGGGGCAGAAAGGAAGCCTTGAGGTCAGGAGTCCTGTGACTAAAACACCCAGCACCACGTACAGTTCCTGCACCCAGCGTATCCACACAGCTGTTCAAGACGGATTAGTTCAGTGGGTGGGCCTGTTGCCTAATATAGGTCAATGGAAAACTGATGGTCTTGTTTATTTTCTAAGCCTCAATCACTGAAAGACACAAGCTTGGCTTCTTAACAAGGGGCACCCCTCTGAAGGGCTGAGATCAGGAGTTTTGGGGTATTGGTCACGGGGGGTTGTAGCATTTCAGACCTGGAAGGGGGCTAATCAGCCTCTAGGCCAGTGGTTTTCAAAGTGGGCGACCGTGGAGCCCTTGGCTTCCAGGAAGGCGCTTGAGAGGTTCCACCAGCCATGAAGTGTTTTAACTACGCAACAAAGATTTAAGCTGCATGGAGAGCTCATTCACCCTTTTTAGCTGTATTACATATCACGGTCTCGGCTAACATCTCATTCTAAAAAGTTCCTCAGAATATTTGAAAATGACTGAGACTACTTTCTTTGGAAGATAAGGAAGCTGAGGCTGAGAGGAAGTGATTTGGGAGTTAGATTTGAGAAGAAGGGCTGAAAGTTTGTCTCCCTGGATCACGGTGTCGCTGGAATCCTAAAAAGTCAAAATCTGTGTCCATTCACCCTTTTAAGTGAGGATGGGGATCAGGAATGCAGAGTGGAGGCGGCTCATGGGTTTGAAATGTTAACATTTTTGTCACCTAGATCCTGGTTATCCTATCAACTAGGCTATTTTTTTTTCTTCAAAAATTGAGTATTGGGATTTTCTCATAGGCAGTTCAATGTCTGTTAAATGCAGTAAGTGCTGTCTGCTACAGCCAGGAGCAGAGACGAGGGCATGACAGTTGGGCCTGCGGGACCTCTCTGGTCAACCAGTACTTGGGCATCTCATTTCCCCTAGACCGAGGAGCGAGAGGGGACGTCATTATACATGAGAGCACTGTTACCTTTCTTTCTTCACAGCCTCTGCAGATCTGCTTCCCAGCCTGGGCTGTGGACCGCAGGGCCTGCAGAGTAAGGACAGACAGTCTGCAAATTGACCTGAGTCACCATCTGCCTCCCATCTTCTTCCGGTTTCCAATCCGTGAGGAAGGCGGTGTTGTGATAAGAAATATATATATATACATCCATTCAATGTTACTGAACTCAGAGCAGCTTTTTATCGCTTATGTCCTTTAGCCTTGGATCCTACAATCAGAGCGACCACCCTGGGGCTCTTACCCAGGGTCTTGACAAAAATCACACGGCCTCTCATGCTCATGTAGCCACAGAACTGTCATGCTCCTGGGTGATTCAAAGTTCCCAAAGCCGAAATGAAATGGACATCAGCATGCTTTGCTAGAGCTATTTTGAGTTTGCCGAAATAGTTCAACCCAGCTTTAGATATCACAGAGAATGAGGATTTTCTGTAGCTTCAAAGGACTGAAGATGGGCAAAGACCAAAGGATGAGGCGACACAAAACCTCTGTCCTCAGATGGTAGGGGAAGTGTTCGTGCCTTTCTGTCTATGTTGGGTTTATGGGCCAAAGACAATAGTTCCCTGTGTCTGTTCCCTGTCATTTAAGGGGAGGGGTGGTGAATGAATTTTAATAGTTTCTGGATTCTCTGAGGAGTATTGCAGGTTCAGTATATTCTCCAAGGTCCTATTAATATGACCTTAATATTTTCACATTCTCTGGCTTGTTTGGCTGTTCAGTCCACCCGCTTAAATCACTGCTGGGAGCAGGTGTGTTGGTCAAAGGTCAATAGACTGACAGACTTTAAATAGCTAAATGTGTCAATATTTCAGCATATCTGATGGTAGGATTCTAACAGGCCATTAAATGGAAAATAAGTTAAAGGAAAAGAACAATAATAAAAACATTATACTCAATTCATCCAGCACTGGCAATAGGGTATTCCTGCATTGTTTCAGGATTATATTCTCAAAGATTTAGGAGGGAGATTAAGAGGAATTTGCTATAGCAAGCAGTTCTTAAAACATAATTGCAAAAGCAATTGATGAATGTGCCTACACTGATATTTTCAAATCACATATAATGGAGCCATAACGTAATGTGAGAAAATAGCCTTAGAGGGGGTTGAGCTTCTCGAGGAATTTTATACGATACTCTGGGTCTTAATTACTTCATAATGACTGACAATTTTTGGAGCCTTAGCATGAGGTTTTCTCTTTTTTTCTAAGTTACATTAAAAATAAAAATCTGGGTCAATGACTGCCCCATCTGCCAAGCTAAAATTGCAACAAGAGAGACTCGTTTGAAACCACGAGTCGCCCAGTAGGAGGGGTCACTGCTGCTTGCCAAGCCTGTGAGTCCCCTCAGCTGTGGACTAGGAGGCCCTTAATAAATCCTGGCCTCCAATCGACGGAATTGAGGGGTCCACCAGGGAACACCCAGGGGCAGAACTGACTGCAGCATCTTCAGCGGTCACGGGTGGGAGCTAATGCAACGCCTCGGCGGCAGGAGCTTTATGAGGAGGCTTAACCACAGCAGGGTTGGAACCCTTGTGTTTGTAGCTATCGCCTTGCTCCCTGTTTTTGTCATTTCCTCGTCCCTCTTTTTCTCCTCCTTTCCTCTAGTTAAGGATGCTTTGCTTTTCTACCACAGTAGACTATTATTATTATAGTAGTCCTACAAATCACAGGGACCGAGGACGTATGGAATACCATCTTAGGGTTAGAACAGTCTATAACGTAATACTCCCAACCCATGTGACGATGGTAGCTTGTATTCAATTCCTAGTTCATAAAGCCTACAAAACATTGTCACAGGCTGACGTGAATAGACAGGGCAGCCCTGTCGCTGCCACTCACAATGCGGCAGAGCGCTCGGAAACACTTAAGTCACTCAAAGTGTGGCACCTGCTAATTGGAGGTGCCGACAATCTCTTCCTATGATATTTCTTTTGAAAAGAAAATAGGGTTTGTATTTCAGATTGTTTCCTTCTAAGCTTTTTATTTATCTGTTACCAGTAAAGGCATTTTCACATGCCTTTCTTAAGCACTTTAGGATACTTTAAAAGATACTAAATTCAGCTGCGAAGTTCTTGCAGGAATAAATGAGTGTTTTGAAAATGGTTGTAAAAAATGGTGCTCTGAAATGATTTAGATGAGTATGATCTACAGGCACATGGGTTTCTTTTTCAGTTTAATAATCTTAGAGGTCCTGTGTTCCAGTGAGTCTTGAAACTTTTATTGGGCATTAGAATATTTCTTCAGATAAAAATGTTGCCTTATGTCAAATATTAATATTGACATATTAGTATTAATACTAGTACTAATATTAAAAGAGTGTCCAAGATACTCTAATTGGAAGGTGGGCTTCTCCCTGCACTGTCCTCATTCTTTAGGCCAAGGATCTAAGTCTAGAAAGCAGTCGAGGACCAGGGACTTCATTCTGGGCTGAAACACACAGTGAAGAAAGAAGACTTCCCACCTCATTAACACAGGTGCCTGCTTTAAGGCTGCACACTGGAAGTTTGGAAGTCCCTAGGAATGTCAGGGCAGTAGAGAAAATGCTGGAAGTAAGGCATGAGAAGGGCCTTTTCATTCTCTTGCCTTCTCCAAGCTGACCCCAAGCACAGACGGAGCTGGTTGCCCCAGGCACTGGCCTTTCCTGTGACTTCCAGGCCTCACAGCTGAGGGGCCCAGGGCACCCAGTCTCTCCCAATCACTTGTCTCCTTCCATTTCCAATTCTGCCCAGGGCTCTTTGAGCATATATTTTTACAAATTTCTCCCTCCCCTCCTCAGTCACAGAGGTATGGACCTGTCAGCTCCTGTAACACCCATGCCCTGTCAGCCAATCCACTTTACTCTGAAGGGTGGGTTGGCCAAAAATCATAGGTGCCTGAACTTGTGTATCTTTGTGCACAAGATAAAAAATTGTCACCTTGCTTAGGTCTTGTTAGGTTGTGTTTGATAGTTTGAAAACACTGCAGGGAGAACCATCTATCCATTTTTGAGTCAGATTGTAGGATGGCTAAGCCAATGGGGATGGTGGCGTGGGGCAGGCATTGGGAAGAAACTACCATTTTTTGGATCTTCAATAACACTTTCTAATCAGTAAACTTTAATTTTTAAAGCACTTGTAGGCTCACAAAAAAATTAAGTATAGAGGTTTCCCATAAACCCCCTCCCCCCTACGCACACACATAGCTTCCCCAGTTATCAATGTCTGACTAGAGGGGAACATTTGTTACAGTGGATGAACTTGCATTGACACTTCATACACTTCATTGTCACCCAAAGTCTATAGTTCACATTAGGGAGCCTTCTTGATGTTGTATATTCTGTGAGTTGGGACAAATGTATGATGACATGTATGCACCGTTACAGCACCATACAGAGAATTCGCACTGCCCCCAAGACCTCTGTGCTCTGCCTGTTTGTCCCTCCCTCCCACAACCCCTAGCAAACTGATCTTTTTATTGCTTTCCTAGTTTTGCTTTTTTCAGAATTGGAATCTGCCTGTAGGCTTTTTAAATTGTGGTCTTCCACTTAGTAATGTGCATTAAGGTTTCTCCATGTCTTTTCATGGCTTGATGGCTCATTTCTTTTTTGAGTGCTGAATAATATTCATTTGGACATACCCCAGGCGATTTATCCATTCACCTATCAAAGGATATCTTGGTTACTTCTAAGTTTGGGCAACTATGAATGAAGCTGCTGTAAACTTAGGAAGCTGGTTTTTAGCCATCTGGCAGAGAGATTGCAGGCCCTCGAGCCAGAGAGCCCGGGAGGACTGGGTGGAAGGCATGATGTGCCAGAGAGGATGCCTGTTTGCCAATGCTGGGCCCTTGGGAGCTTTATCCATCAGAAACACTTTAGGTTAAATTCTCCACTCCGTTTCTTCTTTTATTTTTTTTGGTGGGCCACATGGGTCTTGTGGGGAGGTAGTTTTCCCCTGCTCAGAGTTCCCCCATTCAGACAGGCAGGTTTCCCTGCCTCCTTTTCCACCAGCTGGTGTCTTTCTCCATTAGCCTCAGGCGGAGGGTGAGCTCCTTGGAGCCCCCCCCCTCCGGCGCCGGGGCGGCGGCGGATCTCTGCTTAGATTCTTATTTGGGGGCCCAAGGCTTCACCCCCTGCTCTCCCTTTCCTGCTCGTGTCTACCAAAGTAGGTCCAGAAGGAACCCCCAGTGCTGCTTTGGAGTCTGTATCCCTGCTGGAGTTCTTACTGTCACCTTGTCTTTCACTCCTGTATGTTTCTTTCTCTCATACTAGGCTTTGTGAAGAAATTTTAAACGATGAAAAATATTTTTACCTAACATTTTAGTTTCATCAAATAAGATTGCTTAAGATACTGCTCTGTCATGCTTTCAGCCAGGGGCGTCCTGAGGGGTGGTTAGGGACCCGTGGGAGGTGGGAAGGCCGTGGCCCTTGGGCGTGGCTCTGCTCCTGCCTGAACAGATGGTAGGATGATATGGAAGGTCCTCGGGCAGCTGAGGTGGAAGGAAGATGACAGGCCTTCTCCAGGCACATGCAGAACAGCGTAATCACAGATGGAATGCCCTCGTGCCCGTGGGGTTGACCTCAGCGACCGTGGCTCCCGCCATGTCAGAGTCCCCCCCTGAGAGTCCCTGTCAGCCCGTGGGCGCTCTTCTGTCTGTGTTTGAGTAGTTTTCATTTAAAGTTACTGCATTTCTATGACCTCCCATTTGAATATAGTGAGAGGAACCTGTGAAATTGTCAGGAACATGATTCATAATCATTCAGGTGGTAGAGGATGCCCTTTGTGGGGAAACCCGTGCCTTTGGGACCCATGCTGTTCTCTCCTTACCCAGGGGGTGGGAGTCACACATTACTCTCCCTAAGTCACACGTTACCTACCCACGAGGATTCACTAGGTGAAGAGCATTCTTCTGGGCATTTGGGAAAGTTAAGAAAAGACTATGTTAAATATCCTGCTCCAGGAATTTATAGTCTAGTGGGGAACACAGGGCCAGAGGAGTGTGATCTGGGTCTGCTAAGGAGAGAATCCTATGCCCTGTTTGCCGCTCTTCCCTGGATCTTATCTTTACCTCCCTGACTGCCTTTGAAGGCTGCACCTGCTGCTCCTGGGCTTTTCCCTTTGATCTTTGGCTCCGATATACTGTACACCGGGGCCCTGACATTGGTTCCCTCAGGCTCTGCCCTCCGCAACCCCCCCCCCCGAGGCCCTCAACCACGGTGGCCCTGTTGCTCTTGGTCTTGCTTTGGTGTATGTCTTCAGGAAACCTCCACATGGAAGCTCCAGAACGCGGGCCCGGACCTGTTTCTCTGAGATGCTGTAAGACACAGAAGCTCCAGAAAAGAAAATACAACCTGGTCTTCAGGTTTGTTTTCAAATTTGGATTGGAAACAAACACTGCCAAGACCAAATGGATGCGATAACTGAGGTCTGTCGGCATAAATGGCGAAGACACGGAAGGAAACCAGTGGCTGTGTGTCGGTGAGCCACTGATGAACGAGGCTCATGCAGTAACTTGGACCAGTCGCAGCAGAATAAAAGTCCACTTCTCAATAAAGAATCACGCATGACAAGCAATCAGAAGCTAGTTAATACCACCGTGCACAGTCAGTTGTAGGGTTAGCAGCGCCTATGCGCATAAGCGAGGCAGCCGCTGTCAGCAAGCGCAGCTGGGCTGGTCATGTGGCCTGACGTTGGGGCGCCAGATGGCCGCTTGATAATGTAAATTGGATACCCAGGGACTGCCCTGCCAATTAGGAAATCCAAGGGCACATCAGGTTGACCCAATGACAACATACCTGGCCGCAGTGGAATCAGAGCGCCCATGATCTGAAAGGGAAGCAGCCAGTAGTTTGCACTGGCAGGGGGGAAAAACAAATGAAATGCCGAATGAAGGAAATCCCGGCGTCTGTGTGTGTGTGCTTAAGAAATGCTTTTTGTAAGAGGACTTACTGTCCTTCCTTCATCTCTGTAAGACCTGACACGGTGACGCCACTTCTGCAAGTTGTAATCATAGGACGTTCAGAGCACCAGAGGAGGTAATAACATTTGGATATTTGATAGATAAGCAAAATATATTTGAAAAAATTTTTCTTACCGCTGAATTTTTACTCTAAGTACCAAGTGCAAAAATAATAACTTTCTTGAAAATAATTAACTGTAGAATGTGATTCCGTTTTCAAAATACGGTATAAAATGCAAGCTGAAGCCTTCATTTAAAAAACCAACTGGTGTTAAAGTAAGACAAAAATCATTCTATCTGGTTATATTTGGGTCACTTTCGTAGTGTACCACAGAAGCTATAGTATGTTTGAGGGCACTGATCAGCCTTTCGTTTGATGAGATGAAGGAATTGGCATATTGTTTTAGTTGTTGCACACTCAACACTTTTATATACATTCAGTGTCTGCACACATTCATGTTAGGTCTCTGAAAGCTTTTTAAAATTCATCACCTACTCTGAAAGTCACTTTGCTAGATGCCAGATACAAGGGTAGACAGGACAGATTTGTTTTTGTGAAGCATCTATTACTTTTTTAAGAAATAGACTTCAGTTTTCAGACCAGTTTTAGGTTTACAGAAACATTGTGGAGGAAGCAAGGTTTCTGTATTACTTTACACTCCCCGCACATATATTTCACCTTTTATTAGTATCCTGTGTTAGTGTGGGTCATGAGTTATAATTGATGAGTCAATATCGATACATTATTATTCACTACAGTGCATAGTTTACGCTAGGGCTCACTCTTCGTGTTGTCATTCTGTGGGTTTGGACAGGTGTATAAGGACAATGCGTCACCGTGAGAGTATCATGCAGAGTAGTTTTGTGCTCTAAAAATCCCCCATGCTGCCCCTGTTCTCCCTCCCCCCCTGCCTCCACACCCTGGCAAGCCCTCATTTCTTGCTGTCCATAGTCTTGCCTTTTCCAGAAGGCCATATAGCTGGAATCATACAGTGAGTAGGTTTTTCACACTGGCTTTATTCACTTAGTAATTTTCATTTAAGGTTATTCCATGTCTTTTTGTGCCTTGATTTCTTTTTCTCACCAAATAATAATCGCTGCATAGATGTACCATAGCTTGTTTGCCCATTACCTATCGAAGGGAATGTAGGCTGCTTTCGGTTGTTGGCAATTATGAAAAAAGCCGCTCTAATCATTCATGCGCAGGTTTTTGTGCGCATACTGAGGAGCGTGATGGCTGGATTATTTGGTAAGATTACATTGGCTTTGTAAGAAATGACTGAACTTCTTCCAAAGTGGCTCTGTCATTTTGCTTTCCCACCAGCGTGAATGACAGCTCTTAGTGTTCCACATCCTCACCAGCATTTGATGCCAGAGTTTCAGACTTTCATCACTCTAACAGGGATATAGTGGTGGTATCTCATTGTTTTAATTTGCAGTTCCCTGCTGGCATATAACATTGAGCATCTTCTCATAATGATTTTTTGCCATTTGTCTATCTTTTTTGGTGAGGGGTTTATACAGATCTTTTGCCCATTTTTATTCAAGTTATTTGTTCTTTTAAACTAAGTTTTAAGGGTGTTTTACCCTTTTTCAGATATGTGACTTGAAACCCTGTGCCTCACTCTGAGGCTCCTCATCCTGACGGGGTCTTTCCCAGAGCATCCATCACCCTTTGGGGGCTTGCGGCAGGCGCTGGTACATCAGTGGTTCTGGGAAGGTGTTGAAAGCAAGGCTGCACCACTCTTAGTGTTTCTAGGAAGTTGATTTGGACTGTGTCACCTGAATCCTGGCCCTCACGCCTTTCCTTTTCACTTGCACCTGTTGTCCTTGACACTGGGTGGTACCCATGGTTTCTGTCTTCCGTGTTTTGCCTCCTTGGTCATTCTGTACCTTTGCTCATTGTAGTAGCTGACCCAGGCTGTGCTCCCTGACTCCCTGCCCTTTCCCTTCCTGGACTGTGGCCATCCACCCATCCTTGGCTGCAGCTGATTGCCTTTTGGTTCAGGCTTGGTTGATGACAATCATCTGCCTTACTTGACTCCTCGTGTCTAGAAAAGTCATTGTATCTTCAGTGGTCGATTATGAAGCCACTTTTAAGTTGGGTATTTGTTGTCTTATATGGCTAAACTCAAATTCATTATTACTCTCACTCCTAAATTAACTTCTCTTTCTGACTTCTGCATTTTTTCCCATTAATTCCACCTTTCCATTAATTTCACCTTCTTAGCAGTAACTGTAAATTGGATGTTTTTTTTTTGATTATCCTTTGTATTCATCGTGTGTTGACAGTCGGTGACCTTGTTCTCAAACCCGAGGCCTTGAGCCATTCACTCCATCGAAGGACCTGGGTTCTGCCAGGATAGGGAAAAAAGATTGCATTATCCCAGGAAGATATTCTTGTATGGTCAGGCATTCTGTTAATGCCATATACATTTTTATGAAAACCTTGTATCTTCCTTTCTGTCATAACCTCTAAGAATCTTTTCAGTGCTAAAATCTGGAAGGATTTTTTGACTTTTTTAAGGCATCAAAATGTTTCTCAAGTCTTTTCTCCCCTTTTTTAAATTCCTGCTGCCATCAGTGTAGAAGTGGTTCTGGCTTTATGGTTGGCCCCTTGAGGGGAACCTTTCGGGAATATAGAAAGGGAGCTGAGCAGGAGGATAATTTGGAGAGGACCCCATCTTATAGTCAGATCTTTACTGCATGACTTTAGAATTCATAGACTATCCAATACTTTTAGAAGTCATAGACACAAAACATACTACAAAACTTAACTTCAGTAATTTAAAAAGCTTTGTCATTTACTTATTCATACCATCTTTTCTTCCTCTTCACTCAGGTAAATAATGATTTGATCACATTTTTCTTTAAAAATATTTCATTACAAACTTCAGTTCTGTGTGTCTGTCATGAAAAGTATATTTGACTTTAGTGGGCAAATGGTTTATTAAAAAGAGGAGGAAAAACCTCCAGATTTATACTAAGGGATAACTTCAAGGTTTTGATTTTAAAAGCTGTTCTTCTACAAACCAATCTTCTGTTAAAATTCATCCTCAAACTATTCCTTTAGTATAGTATTCACCCTAAACTAGGTTTCATTAAGTCTCTGCTAAAATGGTTTTATCTCTCTACTAGTTTATGAGAATTCTAGCTACTAGGTTATAGCATTTCTCCTCATGGAATATTATGCCATTGCCTTAATTGTCCAAAATAATCTTATCACTGAGTGCAACTATTATACATTACTTGCACCTACTTTAAAATAATTGCCAAATATATTTGATTCTAAGTTTTTTTCCCCCCATAACCTCAGCACTGAATCTTTTTCAAAGTTTTCTCTTCTGCAACTTTTCCAGGTATGTTTTAATTCATTTGTTAGAACCGTGGATGTCTGGCAATGCTGGGGTTGCCAGACAAAGTTGGTCCAGGTTGGACCCAGGTGGGTGCAGCAGGGAGCCGGCTGTCGGGCTGGGCTTGAGCTGCCTGAAGAAGCAGGAGTGAAGAGGTCGGCATGACCAAGTGCACCCTGGAGTGTCCAGGGTGAAGGGTAAGGGCAGGTGGGGTGAAGAACCCCTTCTGGATACAAGGTTATTGAGTTCAGACGACTAATAAGTGAGAAACCTTTAGTCTTGATAAATGGACCAGAGTACAGTCCTGTATATCAAGGAATTAACCTGGGAATAAAGCACACGGCCAGTGCAGAGGGTCCTGGAAAGTCAGTTACATAGACAGATAGGCCAGTGTGTTGATGAGATTGACGTGAAAGCCAAATGGCAGAAGCGGGGGTCAGGTTGGCTCATGGAGGAAGAGGAAGTTTAAGCCTATGGGGGAGTTTGTGCTACCACTGGGGCTGGAGTGAAGCTGGAGTTTAGGTGAGTCATGTGGCCATTCAGATGAGGGATGACAAACAGAAGTTTTGTCTTTGATTCAGAAAAGCAAAAGCATTGAGAGTCATTGCTTACTTGTGACCTGTGGCTGATTGGATGCCTTGTCTGAATATCCTGGTGGTGGTTACCTGTCCTGGATGTAAGAGAGGCCAATCCGTATTTCAGAAATCAGACATATGCTAAGGTGCCACGTGGCTGGTTGGAGGAGAGCCTGCCAAACCCCAGGCGTGGGAGGGAAGGGAGAGGCAAAGGGCACAGGCTGTTCTGCAGCAGCCCTACGGAGTCAAGGTCGATTCTTGGCTCTGGAAGATGCACCAGGCACACAAGACACCAACCACTGGATGGTGATCCAGGTAGGATGGGTGTGTCACTGGGGCCTCTAGGTAGCAGTTAGTTTAGGACAATCCCTTTGAGACAGGTCTTTAGGCTGAGTAAAAGCTCCTGAGGTTGTCACCAACTGTGATGACTGCTGAAACAAGGGACCCACGCCTCAACCAAATCAGAGCTGAGAGCTTTTGCAATCATCTCTTCCCACATAGTGGGAAATGAAAACTCAGGATGGTTACTGATTTACCATTGTCAGAAAGCTAGCCTGCAAAAGGGGCTAGTCCAGGACACCAGTCTTTTTTTTTTATATTAATTTTCTCAGTTGAGATATAATTGACATAGTAAAATACACATAGTTAAAGTATATGACAAGTGTTAGTATATGTAGACACTTTGAGGCCATCACCACAATCAGTATATATTGAACATAGCCATCTTTGTAATCTCTAAAATTTTCTCTTGCACCTTGGCTATCCCTCCCTCCTGCCTTCCTCATCATCCCCCTCCTGCCTTCCTCATCATCCCCCCCTCCTGCCTTCCTCATCATCCCCCCTCCTGCCTTCCTCATCATCCCCCTCCTGCCTTCCTCATCATCCCCCCCCTGCCTTCCTCATCATCCCCCCCCTGCCTTCCTCATCACCCCCCCTCCTGCCTCTACTTCTGCCTTCCCATCCCCCTGCCCAGGCAAACAATGATCTCCTTTCTGTCACTATAGATAAATTTGCATTTTGAAGAATTTTATATGTAATCATGAAGTGTGCGCCCTTATGTCTGGCTTCTTTTATCCAACATGATTGTTCTGAGGTCCATGTTTTTGTATTTATCAATAGTTTGTTCCTTTTTATTGCTGAACAGCATTCCATTGTGTAGATATGCCATCCATTTACCTGTTGGCAAACATCCGGAGTGTTCTCAGTTTTGGGCTAATAAAAATGATGCTGCCATGAACATTCACATACAAAGTCTTTGTGTGGACATGTACCTTCATTTCTTTTATATGAATACCCAGAAATAGAATGACTCAGCTCTGTGATAGGTATATTTAACTTTTTAAGAAATTGCCAAGGTATTTTCCAAAGTGGTTGTACCATTTTATGTTCCTTCCAGCAGTGTATGAGAGATTTAGTTACTCTACATCTTCACATGTTATTGTCAGTCTTTTAAGTTTAGCCATTCTGATAGAAGTGTAGTGATATCACTTTATGATTTTCACTTGCATTTCTCTAAATGATGTTGAGTATTGTTTATGTGCTTACTTGCCATCTATACATCTTCATTCACAGAAGTGTGCAAATCTATTGTGTTTTTATTTGATTATCTTATTCTAGAGTTTTGAGAGTTCTTTATATATTGATCACAAGTCCTTTTATCAGATACATGATTTGTAAATATTTTCTCTGAGTCTGTGGTTTATCTTTGCATTCCTTTAACAATATCTTTCAAAGCATAGACATTTTAAATTTTGATGAGGTCCAGTCTACCAATCTATTCTCTAATGGATCATCCTTTCAAATATGGTGTCATATATAAGAATTCTTTGCCTAACCCACATTCTGAAAGATTTTCTCCTTTTTTTTTCTAGAAATTGTATGGTTGAGCATGTACATTAAGGTCTGTGAATTAATTTGAATTAATTTTTATTGATGGTGCAAGAACTCCACAGTCTCTTGACATATGTGCAATATAGTAAAAGGCATGTGGTCTCTTTATCCATACCTGGAGAAAATGGGAATTTCTGACCAGGATTCCTTCCTTGCCTTTATAGTGCCCATTGTGTGTGTATATATATATATATATAAGAGCCTGTTTGCACATCTACAGGATGTTTACCAGGAACAGAGTGGCTGGTCAGTCATGGGACTACTAGCCCAGGGGAGGGGTGGAGAGGAATCATCCATTCTCTCCTCCCTCAGTTCCTGGTACATAATTCATCAGGCATCTGCCAGTCACCAGAGACCTGCCAAAGAGTTCCTTCCGGTGCTAGGGGCAGGGAAGGAGAGGGCCTCTGGGAGAGCTGGGAGCAGGCCGTGTGAGTGGGTGAGCAGGGAGCTTGGTGAGTGGAGAAGGGAAGCCGGGCAGGAGACCTTGGAGAGAATGGAGTCTGGTGGAGGGAGGCTGGAGTGGACAAGAGACTGAGACCTACTGTGTGAGAATCAAGTCCCCTACAAACTCCCAGCTTCTCTCCCTTGTCTTTATTCAGTCTCAATGAATTCTTATGGAACTTGCCCTCAGCGGGGAACCCCTTCCTCCTGTAGCAACACATAGTTATAGGAATCTTCTACCAGTACTATCATATTGGAATGCAAAGGTCAACCATACATTAAATATGTACATCATTCAAACAACCCCCACTAAGTATATGCCTGGTTTTCATAATACATTTAGTGAAAGAATAATAAGTTTATTAGGGGCAATCAGTGTTTTGTTATATTCTTGATTATTTTCTTGATTATAGTTTGTTATATTTCCTGATATGAACATAGTTGGAGTAAGAAGTATGCCTCTTCCCTTTTAATGGGGACCAACCTAGTCCTGGACTCTACTTTAAAACCTTGTCAACAGCAATGATTGCACACGGTTTACCATTACCCACTCCCACCCCAAGTGGTAATTATGGCACTTTAGAATTCTAGAGAAGATGCAGTACTTAATCATGCAATTATGTCCTAAACAATGTGGGACATTCTGTGCCATTCATAGGAACAGAGAAGTTTATGTTCTTGTTATGAAAACCCAGTGAGAGGGGAGGCTGCAGTAAGGAGTTGGTTTGGAGAGGCAGAGTAGTGGCCTGGGGGCATGTGTGGGGCTCTGTCTGTGCTTGTCTTTGTAATTATGAGAGGAAGAGGAGGTCTTAGCACCTTGTCATGGACCATAGCATATAAGTGAACGACTTAAGTTCCCTGACAGTTATCTAGGATTGGAGCTAGTTGTTTTGCTCCTGGTAATTCTTATGGGCCCTAGAATTCAGCCTTCCATTGTACTCCTGGCCCCAGGGATGTGCTTGCTTTCTGCAAAGCAGTAGAGATACCCAGAAAGAGGCACTGCCGTAGGGGCCAAGCAGATGGAAGTATTGTGTTCTGGCAGCCCCTCACACCTATTGGGGGTCTAGGAGTAAGTCATTTAGTCTGTGCTATACCTATTTCCTTACCTGCCAAAGGAGGAAGAGTGTCTCTTTTTAGTCCACTGATAGGCGTGCTGGGAGAATGTGCTCTATTTGCATACAGTATTACTCCTAATGGGTAGGGACCATGCCTTTCATATAGAAAAAATTACTTGCACTTATCCTTTTGGGAGGTACCTTGAGAGTTGGTCTGACCGTCTCCTGGGGGCTCCCTAGGCCAATCCCTCTCCCTGAGGCTGGGGAAGCTCTCTCTCTACCTCCCCATACCGTGTGCACACTGCTTCCCTCGTGCACTTACTACATCACAGAGTGTTGTCCTGCCTGCCTGGAGCAGGACTTTTTTCAGGCCAAGACCTCTAATTCATCTTTATTACCCTAGTGCCGTTTAGTAAATGGTTGCTGAATAAACAAAGGAATTCTAGCCTAATGGAGGAGCTGGACATGTATGTGAATACTTGTAGCACACCATCTGACTAAAACAGGCAATTCATTTATTCATTTTTCACCAAAATGGTAATGCTTCATTCTCATCTAACAAAATGGCTTCCACTGGTACTCAAGACTTTTGGGTGGGAAGTGCATTGCTGAAAAATGATTTCTAAAGAAAGTAGAAGAGATAAGGAGAGACATTATTCCTCTCTTCCAGTCATTGCTCATCTGTAAATCTTAACTTCCATGCACCATCCCTTCCGCTCCCCAGATTAGGGTAGACCCCGCCACTGTCCATGCTCACAACACTGCCCTTTTCTTTTCTGACAAATTACTTATTCAACATCGACCTCATTAACTGTCTTATTCACTACTCTATCCTCGCCATCTAGAACAGTGCCTGGAATGTAGTAGGATATCTGTACATTGCTACTGAGTGATTTAGTAGATATGCAAACCAGTTCTGCCCCATAAAGAATTTGAAAAACATAACCCTGACCTCAAAACATTTTAGGCCATGAGTTCTTCTCTTACCATTGCGGGATTTTAATTTGGCACTGTGACCCAATATTCCTTTTAAGCAAGACTACTGGCTGATTTTCTCAATAGGCCACACTAAGCCATTATTGTATTTCCACATACCTAGCTGAGCTAACCTATGAAGAGAATTATTTCATGTTATCCTCTGGAATTCAGGTATATAACTTCTTGCTATTATTGCTGAATTTTATAGTACTAACCTTAGCCTACCTCTTGGAACCCTTATTTTTAGTTTTCTGGAAAAAAATGCAGATTTGAACACAATTGCTGCAAATAGATAAAGCGTAATCCCAGACCCATCTGCAGGTGCTCTGTGTGTTTCCTCACACAGCCATTTGTCTCCAGGTTTGAATACTTCTACGGCGCCTTTACTGGCAGTTGAAAACAGAGTTCTAGCCAATGTAGATGCATTGTTACCATAAAATGCAATTTGCTACCACACGTTGTGTTCAGATAATGGGAAAAAGTAGAATTCATCCAAATAATTGTGCTCAAACAATTGCGCTGAAAGAAATGATACCACAGAGTGAGCCATTCTTTTTTTTTTCTGAATCATTTAAATGGTTTCATTGTAAGATACCCCTTTGTCAAGTATTTTTCAGTGGGAAAATAAAGTCTTAAAGGAATTTCTGTTCTTAAAGAAACAGACTTAGAGCAGAATCAGGACTCTGTCACAATATATACCCATTTATGAAAAACATGTTACCAGTGATTGTATGATCACTTTTGTAAGACTGGGACAGTAGTGTTAATTCTTTGAGTCTTCTGGATGCATCAGAAATAGACTTGTGTGGACAACAGTGAAGTATTCGCTACGGGGAACCAGGAGGCTTGGTGACCAAAGCTTGGAATTTAGAGGCAGAAAACCTGGCTATCAGCCTTGCTACTCCCACTTGCTCTCTACGTGATTATGGAAGAAGTATCCTCTCAGCTACCTTGTAGGCATATAATGAGTGTCAGAAACAACAATGCAGAGGTATATAGTATTGTTTGAACAGTAAAGAAGGAAAATTTTTTCATTACTGCAGAAGTACTATATTCTTGTATGAACTGAAAAAACTCATTTAACTTCATATTGGAGGTTTGGTCATGCCTTAATGTGATACTATCAAAAAAATTTTGTTTTGTTACACATCTATCTCTGGAAATTTTACTTATATACCAGATTCTGTTATAAGTAATAATATAAAGGTTGCCAATCAATAGCTATTTTTGTTTCAAGGTAATGCACCGAGCTGCAAAACTCTATGTAAAAGACAAACATTTAATGATATCTTTTGGTAGAGTAGTGCATTTCTATTAGTTTTCCACAGAAATTATGAGTATGTCCTTTTTTTTAAGTAACTGCATAGAGAAATGTATAACCTGCTAGTTACCTCAGTTATATCATAGAAATTTGAATCCAAGTTTAATTATAAAAAGCAGTAGAGAATTTTGCAAATTAAAGATTCACAGCTTGATGCCAATCATGCACAGAATTCTCATATGGACTGCTGGAGGAGGAAGGGGATGGTAACCAGCAGCTAGCATGGGGCCACTAAAACCACGTCAGACTAGCTTTTGTTCCAAACACTTGTGAAGAATGCAATACAGGGAAATCAAGTGTCATATGAGTGGATGTAACAGATTCTCAGATTTTATGAGCACTTACATGCAGTACTGACATAATGTGTACCGTTAGCTCATGGCCCTATTAAAAATTTAGGAAAGGTTGATTCCATGATCTTTGGTGTTTTTCTTTAGAAGGAGAGAACTGTTCAGCCAGCTTGAAGGCATGGCAGTATGGGACTCTGCAGCCAGAGGTGGGCAGCCAAACAGAATGGAGAGCCCGGCGTCTTTCCTTGCTTGGCTTCACCACCATGGAAACTGAACTAGCAGAGATCTCATTTCGTCCCTGGAAGAGGGCTTTATTTTATTTCAAACTCCCAGCTGCCTGGTGTACATTTTTGTTCTGGCAGTAAATAGCTTTAAGCTCATTTATGAGCTCTCTCAGTTTTCTTATTTTCCATAGAAGAATAAAGTTTTTATATAAAGAACTCTCAAGACTCAGTAATAAGGAAGCAAACAAGAAAACAGCAAAAGATTAGACATGTCACAAACAAGACATACAGATGGCATGTAAAAACATTTAAGAATTTTCAATGTTATTAGTCATCAGGGAAATGTCAATTAAAACCACACTGAGCTACCACTGTACCTTATTAGGATGATTAAAAAATAATGACAGTACCAGGTGCTGGTGAGGATGCAGAACAACTAGAACTCTCATTCATTGCTGGTGGGAATGCAAAATGGCACAACCATTTTGTAAAGCCATTTGGAAATTTCTCATAAAGTTTAATGTACATGGACCACATGAGCCAGCAAACTCACTCCTAGTTATTCACTCAAGAAAAATAAAAACTTGTATCTATAAAAAAAACCTTTATAGGGATATTTATGGCAGCTTTATTCATAATAGCCCCAAATGAGAAACAACTCAAATGTCCATAACAGGTCAATGTGAAACCAAATCATGGTATATCCATTCAATGGAATACTACTCAGTAATAAGAAGGAGTAAACAACTGATACAGCAACATGGATGAATCTCAAAACAATTATGCTGAGTGAAAGAAACCAGACAAAATAATCATACTGTATGATTCAATTTATGTAAAACTCTAGAAAATACAAACTAATCTATAGTAACAGAAATGCACGCTGGGATGGGACCAGTGAGGGATGGGAGGGAAAAATTACAAAGATGAGTGGGGAAACAGTTGGGATCAAGATTTCAGTGATAGTTTCAAGAGTGGATACGGATGTTAAAACTTCTCATGTACACTTTAAATATGTGTAATTTATTGTATATTAGCTGTACTGACTCCTATTTCATATATTTTTAATTTCACACAAGAATTCTAGCTATTAATATTAATTTTATTAATAATATTAATGTTAATAACTAGAAGAATTCTAGCTATTAACAAGGAAGTAATTGTAGAATGAGAAAAGTTACCATTTTGTAACCTCTACTGAAATCATTACTTTAGGCAAAGGTCACCCTTCTAAAACAGGATAAATGTTTCTGGAAACAGGTTAGATAGCTGTCATCATGTGAATCTACTGATTAATCTTGGCATCATGAGTGGAACAGCCACACATTATAGATCTCCTTATGTAATGCAAGATGAATTATACAGACCATCTATGAAAAATTTTTGCTAAAATAGTTGAATCTAAAAAAGTCAAAGCCTTAGGTCCAACATTCAGTTGACAGGAATTAAAGGAGATAGAGAAACACTTTACATGATACAATCCATGAAGAAGCAATACAGCAAATCTAGAATGTAGGATATGCTCAGGACAACTGACTTGGTTTCATCAATATGTAAGTTAAGGAAACATTGTTGATTATATAACATTTAAGTGATGTAACGAACATGATACATGGGCCATGGGATGGAAATTGATTTGGAAAAAACTAACTCTAAAAAGACAGCTTTTGGCAGTAGGGAAATTTGGAATATGGCCTGGGAATTCATTGATTCTAAGGAGCGGCTGTTAATGCTCTTATTTTTTTAGCAATTATATATGAAAGTGTTTAGGTTTAGTGACATGAGAAATTTGCTTTGTCGTACTACAAAATAAAGGAAAAAGGAAGAAGGAAAGGGGATTGATAAGGTATGTTAAAATGTTGGCAATTTTTGCATTGGAGCATGGGTGGGTAAGTGGGGTTTATTTTACTATTTTTGCTTTTGTGTATGTTTGAAAACTTTTATAATAAAAATTCTTTATAACCATCTTTCTAGGAATTATGCAGACTGCAAACTATAAGTAAATAGACACATAATTTTAGGAATAGATTACTGTGCATTTTACATGCAAGAAACACCTGCCCATAAATTCAATTAAAAATGGTTTTATCTCGATTAAAAAATTCAAATTTATCAACTGTCTATTTGCATTACAAAAAGGATGATTTCTTTTATAAAATGGTTTGCCATGGAATTCCATTAAATGATTTATTTAATTTCCATGAGTATTCTTTTTCTAAATCCTCACAATTTAACCTTTTTCTTTCCTTGGTTTCTTCTCCCCAGCCAAGCATGCTGAGTCCTTTCATACCTCCAAAACTTTATGCAAGCTTGTTCCTCTGTCTGAACTTATTTTCTCAACTTTGTACTTCACTAATGCTTATTTTATTTATCAGGGTTTTTCAGAGATGGTGTTTTTCACAGTAGGATGGTGATATATTTACCTACTTACCTACCTAAAGAAATTTATTATAAGGAATTGGCTCACAGGATTCTGGAGAAAGGACAAAGGTCCAAGACCTGCATTTGGCAGAGTGGAGACCCAGGAGAGCTGGTGGTGTGAGTTCCATCCAAAAGTGCACAGGCTCCAGACCCATGAAGAGCCTGTGTTTCATTTCAAGTCTAGAAGACAGGAAAAAACTGAGGTTCCAGCTCAAGGCAGTCAGGCAGGAGGAGTTTTTTCTTACTCAGTCTTTTTGTTTTATTGAGGCCTTCGCCTGATTAGATGAGGCCCACCACCCAAGGGAGGACAATCTGTTTTACTCGGTCTATGATTCAAATGTCATCATCCAAAACAACCTTGCAGAAACACTCAGATTCACTCTTGACCCAAATATCTGGGCACCTGTGGCCCATTCAAGTTGACACATAGGATTAAGCATCATACTAACTCATGCTCTAAGACCCAGCTCAAATACAAATTCTGTAGTGAAGCCTCCAAATGTCTGTACTATATAGATTTACATGTCTTAATTTTATTCTAGGTTGTAAATTCCTTAATGCAGAAGTTGTATCTTATTCATCTTTTAATCACTAGAGACTAAAATAAAGCCTGGTACAGAATGGGTATCAAATAAATGTCTGTTGAGTGAGTGAATGGTTGAATGATTCCATCTATCATTGAATTAGAAACTCCACAAGAGAAACACCAAATTTTAGTACTTTAAATTTAAATATGCCTATAGTAAAAGGATGAGTATCAGGATTAGCATTGGTAACTATGAAGGATGATGGTTTATTCAAAAGTAGACTAAATAGAAACACAATAAAGTTATCAAGTTTATTCTCAAAACAATTCACATACAAATTTGAGATTATAGGTATGATCAAGTTATCATTCAATAGAATCTATTTGAATTTTTTTTAGTCTAAATTATAGTGAATTATTTTATCAAATTTTACATGTTTGTGGTTAAAATCAATTACCATTTAAAATAAAATTCCATTTCTTCTTATTCTCTACCTTAAATCCTACTTCCCAGAAGTCTACACTTTATTTTAGTTTCTTCTACTAGTGACCTCCTTATCTTAAAATAATATGTTTATACTATTTCTTAATTTACACATTTCAGATATTAACTCCACCCCCTAGTAGTTGTTTAGGTTGGGACAAGTTATTTGACTTTGTTGTGCCTAATTTCAAGTTTTGTGAAATGGGGAAAATAATGTTATAGTATTTTATAACATCCTTATAAGGGTTAAGTGAATTGCTATATGTAAACTGCTTAGGATGTAGTAAGAGTCATGCACACTTTAACCAAAATCATGATGGTAATGACTGCTATTACAGTCATCAATAACAGGGAACTTAACTTTCTTACATCACCTTCCCACTTCCCACATCTCACCTCCTTTCATTCTTCCTACTTAATTATATCACAATTTTTCAATAAATCAATAAACAATGTTATATTATGACCATATAAATGTGTTCTCAAGTGAAGTAGATAACATGCTGTATATGCTAGCGTTCATTTGTAGATGATAACCTATTCAAATTATGTTAGGCACAACCTGATGATGAGAACCAGGGACTGGCAGAATGACCCTGGAGCCAATAGTTGGGTTTAGCAGCTTCCTGTGTTTTCATGAGGTGGCAGCTACCCTAATAGGCCCACATGAGCCTTGTGAGAGGAACTGGCTGTACAGGAGGTGAAGGCCGGGGAAACTGCCAGGAGGAACCTGATGAGGGAGGCACCCAAGAATCTGGGAGTAAAAAAGCCTTTCCTCCTCTAATGTCCCTACAGCGCCCTCTAGTGATGAGGCCTAACATCATGTGCAGGGTAAAGGAGACTATTTACGAAGCCCACCTGCATTATCACAGAGCAGGAAGGAAGGGTGGATTGGGAGTTTAGAGGCAATGACTGTCACTTCTATTAAATGCAGAAGCCTTCTAACATACTCTTCTGGTTAAATTCCAAATGTTAAGTCAAAGGCGTGTGTGTGCGTGGTACTGGGAGATGGGGAGTGTGTCAGCTGCCTTCACATATTTGAAGAACTGCCACCCAGTGAAGAAATACTGTGTGGTGTTCAGAGGGAACAAGACCAGTGAAAGGCACAGGAAGACAGACTTTGGAAGGTTTCCTGAGGAATTTGGATGCTTATCTTCAAGTGTTAACATTATCCTGACACTAAGATGGTGAAACAGAGGCTAGAGTGGGTGTCTGCCAAACCCTGAGAGTTCAGTTGGGATAGGAGGTTGACTTGGGTGATCTCCAAGGTCTGTTCCAAACTGGAGAGGCTATGGGCTTTTCAGGAAGACCTCTGTTACCTAAAGTGAGGTGTCCCCCTGTATATCTGTCCATCAGCACCCACCCCCCACCTTTTATTTCTCTCTGCATTATCCGTCCATCCTTCTATCCACCTGTTCTCTTTTGAGTTGCTTTAAAACTCAACGAAGTGATTCGACTCAACTTGCTATGGCTGTTACATTAATATTGGAATTAATTGGCATTTACAGACAATGCACTGTTTTTATTTGTTTTAAAAATATTAGAATAGTTATATTCGCTGTCTTTTATATTCCAGGTGTCTTTTTTCATAAAATTTCTCATAATATGCCAAAAAAATAGGAGTAATATCAGCAAAGAAACCAAATAAAACCACATACAACCAGAGCACTAGATGGAGAAAACCAACATATTGTACAATAAACTGAGTAACTCCATGGTGATTCCACACTGACATTTCAGACATGTAGCCTAGCATTGTCTAAGCAGAAGAGCTGGGACTAGGAGGTGGGGTTTTTTTTATGCCTCCTGTGGCTGATTCCCTTAGTTTGAGCCTTGTCTTGAGAGAGAGTTAATAGTGTGGTTTTGCTGTTTGAAACGGCATGTGTTTTCTTTTCTGACACATGGGAATTTTAAAGAATTGGAGTGCTAAAACAGAAAGGAAATTGTGGAAAGCATTCCCTCAGTAGGGCATCTTCATTGTTCAGTGACAAACGAGTACTGACAATCGCGTGCTCTTTGCCACCATGCAACGGTGTCTCCGAATATGGTAGGAAATGTGTAAGTTTAAGGCAATGCTCTGGGAAATTGGGGGTTGGTCGGCTCTGGTGATCACTAGCTGTGTAACACAAAGCTGGAAGCTTGGTTCAATTCACCAAGAAAGTAGGGCCCAGAGTATAAAGTGAATTGCCCAACATCACACAGCCAGACTTGCACATCTGGGATTAGAAATTCGATCTCTTGATTCACAGCCCTGGACTCAGATGTGTGTGTGGAGTTTCTCTCTCTCTTTTTTTTTTTTACTTTTTAGTTTCGTTGCACAGAAGATCATTAAGATAATTGCTCAGGAAAAGCGAAATCCCCCTGATGAAAACCTGTTCTCTGGGACTCAGGGTTTAGTCCCTTCTGTCCTGCAGATACTTCAGTGCAGTTTCCTCATCGGGGCCCATCTGGCCCCCTGTTCACCTGGCCATGTCTGGTCAGCACAGCCACCGTCTCTATGCAGGACATGGGTGACGTGTGTAAGGTGGCCTCCCCCGTGTGCTGACTGTGTTTCTTTAGGGACAGGCCTTTTCCTAATCGGTAAGTGAGAGTAGTGGCTGCATGACTGTGCTCCCTAAGCAGCTGTTTGGGGCCTAGTGGCAGTAAGTGCATGCCCCCCACCCCAGCCGGGAGTGCGAGCTAATCAGGGAGCGCCCACCAACAGTGGGCTGCCTGGTCTTGGTCACTGGGTCCTTTCAATTTCTTGCAATTTCCTGTGTCTCAGCAGTTTGGGTTGCATCCTGAAAACTGTCAGGCTGCCTTGTTTCTATAAGGACCTGACAATTCTGGCCTCACAATGCAGCTTAAATTGGACCAGCTGCTGCCTCAATGGAGCAGTCTGCCCATCTCCAAGGCATTAAGCCCAAAATTATTTCGAAAATTGAAGCCTTTGACTTGCTCTGGATTAATGTGATTAAGCAGGGCTTGCTTTAATTTGTAGCCATCTCTTCCTTTATTAATAACATCTCATCAGTTGGAGCAGCACGTATGTCTGCGAGACAACAGAAAGTCAGGTTGATTGCAATTTGTAAGAAAAGTCTTTAATGTTTCAGTAGCAACTAATACAAGGCTTCAGTCGTGGGCAGATTTAAACTGCTTGTTATTCTTAATTTTTTGTGGAAACCTAATAAGCAAAGGAGTCCTCCCTCCTCCTCTCCCTTTGTCTCCACCCCCCTGAGGTCTACGTTTGATTTACAGCTTCCTTTAAGTAATAAAGAAAGGATTTGTTTTTTTCATCTGCATCTTATCAGCTGGCGAAGTCTGGAAGGAATATCCTTCAGGGTTGTGAAGGTAGAATTAAAAGGGATTTGAAATTTTCTGTGTGTAAGTGAAAGCGTATAATCAATAGGATGATTAGAAATAATCCATTGGCTTTTCTAAACAAGCAAGTATATACCTCATTATTTGAGACCTAGCTTTGTATAACAGTGGTGGGTGACAGTGGAAGAAATAAGGATGATGTTCTAAAATGTTGTTAATAATTGTTTTGAGCTCAGTGAAATGATTCTCATAAAAAGTATCCTGGCCAACTTAAGATGGAACTAATTCTAGGCCACATCTCTTTTCCCCTTAGAATAATTTAATAGAAAATACAGTTAATTCAGAGGGCGAATTGGATCTCCCTTCTCTGCTATTACAGCCCCACATCCCAGGTCTGAGAGTCAGCAAACCTAGGATTTTTCCACTTTTTTCTCACAAAAAAACTGTTACTTTGGTAAAGTAGTTTAACCTCTCTGTGCCTAAATTTCCTCATGTATAAAATTAGGAAGTTGAGGCATCCTAAAATCCCATCTAGTCCTATTAGTCTATAGGTCCAACATCAAAGGTTACTTACCCCATTTAAAAAAACATGATTTGGTGGGTCTGATTCCAGGGTAGTCGTCTTGCATTTTCTTCTTTATAAATTGTAAAGTATATATAAATGGCCAAATTTAGTGATATTCAGGCCAAATCTGGTAATTTCTGAAAATCAAAGAGCCTCAAATAACTCAGCATCACTGCATACACTTTAATTGTATCTAAAACCCCAGACACGTTCCTTCCTGGTGGCTTTCATTTCCTACACGCACAAATCAAGTTCTTGTGCCTTACTTCTGTTCCATTTGAAGTTATATATGTAAAAACAATCTCCACTAAAAACTTTAAAAGTGTAGCAGGATTGAATGCTTAGAGACCTCTTTCTTACAAATAAATGGTCATGTTATCATTCTTTCGCGTCTTACATTAAAGTGTGTTTGCATAAGGAACTCTTTAGACGGGCAATAAAAACCCATGTTAAGGACTATAACACATGCCAGGGACAGGTTCTAAAATGTTTTCCATGTCCTTCCCCTATTTCACCCAGTATTTTGGTATCTCATGTTACTCTGATGTTCACTGCCTTGTTACACACTTTACTGTCAGTTGAATCGTCCCCTTCCTTATTCTTTTGATCTCGCTTCCCACATACTTTGTGGTGGTGCACCGGGCCGAGGGAGGCCGGGCCTGAGCGCAGGAAGCATCTGCTGCTTGAGTCACTTTGCTACCCAAGAGGCGGCTCTCTGCCTCTGGACCTGGTTACGCCACCATCTGTGGAACTGGACTACCTGCTACAAAAAACAGAACCCCAAAACATGCAGCGGCTCAAACACAATCCAGATTGACTTCTTGTTCACGTGACTTCCAAAAGCGGGTATCCCTGGTCAGCAGACAGCTCTCCTCACAGGGTGCTTTGGGGAGCCCGACCCCTTCCATGTGTGGCTCTGCTCTCTGTCCCCATGACCCTGCTGTCATCTACAGCTAGCCTGTCAGGTGGGCAGGGAGAACACGGAGAGGGCAGACCCACCGCGTTAAGGCCTTGGCTCAGAAATGGCACCCAGGGCTCCTGCTCACATTTGTGGGCGCACTCAATCGCGTGGCCACGTGAACTGCCAGGGAAGCTGGGACATGTAGGGAAGGTGGGCTTCCAAAGACGAGGAAGGAGATTTCTGGTGAACAGCTTGCAGAGTCTGCTGTCATCTCTCAGGCATTCTCAGCTCTGTCTGCCTGCGATTTCATGGTAGCTCCTGGAAAAAAGTGTTGAAATGGTTTTCATTTATGAATGCAGCTCTTTTTGTAGCTTTAGACGTTTTAGATGGTCTTTTTTAATTGATTTCAAAAGCCCTTGGCCTCTCCAAAGCCCCTTCTGACTACTTGGGCTCCTGGCTTGGCCCTTTGAAGTTTGCTGGAGCTCTAAGTCTTATTGGCACCATTTGGGTGGTAGTCAGATGGGGCAGTTGACGGCAGTCCTATTGAGCATGCTCAGTAAACAGAACAGATTTTTGCCTTAGAGTTGAATTAAACACTTTTTTCCTTTGGTGATTGTTTTTTTAAGCAAAGGGCATTTAGATCTTTGATTATATGGGAATGTGCTGTTGTTTTCTTCTTATTTCCTACCATAATTTTTTCCAAGCTCTGCTACTAAATGCCTACATAATCTTGGGTATCTGAGCCTCTGTCTTCATTGATAAAAGTGGGGATACTAATTCTGACCTTGATGGATGGGGTGTAAGCTGCTCAGCATAACCCTGCTAAAAGAATTAATTAGTATCAAAAAGCCGGCTCTCCAGGCTTGTACAGTGCCTGAAAATCGGAGCGAATATGAGCGTTCACTTAGAAGTACGCATCCTCAGAGGTTTAAGACATCAGTCATATCAAAGCTAATTCCCACTGGGAACTCAGTTTAGGCATGTCCTCTTTGGGGCAACCTTTCCTGACCCTGCAAATTTGGCTTCAGTGTCTCCCCACATGCTCTTACATCACCGTGTGTGGTTGGATATTAGCAATTTCATATGGTTGAACCTAATGCATAGGAGAAACAGGATATTTTATTGGCTCTTGAGTGACGGTTGACACCTATGAATGTGGGATCCATACAACTTTTGAGTTTCATGCTGTTTAGCATTTATTATGCCATCTTTGACATATAGACTAACATATGACGGAATCCTTAGTGTGTTTCTTTAGCTATTCCAAGTATCTGTGACTCCCAATTCCTCAAGGACAGGCTAGTATCTGGTTTACTGTGCACCTCCCACAAGGCCAGCTGGTTGTACATGAATGGTTGACACGTAATACTTTCTCATTTGTCCTGAATTCACTTGTTTTAAATTATAGTTGAAGAATATCAGCCTCTGAATTGAGAAATATTAAGGGCTTCAACCATACCAGAGTCTTTGGCAGAACTAGTGTTTACACTCAGTGGCTGGTCTGTTTCCACAGTGGGGTGGGTGCCTGAGACTCGTCGGGAGGTCAGGGTGATCTGACACTGTGCTCTCTCGCTCTGTGCTCTTGTGTGTGTATGATCACGTTTCACGGGAAGAAATACCAAATTTGGAATCAGACCTGGTTTCAGATCCAGTTATGCTATTTACAGACCCGTGACCTCGGTGCAGCCATTTAGGTTTCTGTATTTTCATTAGCGCTATTTGTTAAATGCCTGCTTCGCACCATTGTTGTGAGGATTTAATGAGGCCCGATATGTAGATTCTTTAGAATATTTTTTGGCAGCAAGCAGAAATCTCAAGGAAAACTGGCATAAAAATAAGCATGTGTACTTTTTTTTTTTAACATAACCAGAAGTCAAGAAGTTCCAAGATAGTTAATTCAGTGGCTCAAAAAAAAAAAAAAATCATTGAGAACTCAGGTTCTTCCCATTTTTCTGTTCTGCCATTCTCCGCTTTGGCAGTGTCCATCACTGGCCCAGAGGGGCTGTGATAAATTCAGGCAATGAAGTCCTTAACTTCAGTATGCACAAAGGCCAGGAGTTAATGCTTCATTTTTGTGTTCATTTTGTAAAAAGGAGGAGAGTTTCCTAGAAGTCCTGCAGAAGACATCCCCTTGTATCTCCTTGGCTGTTTCTAGTGTCTGGGCCTAGACCCGTCACTGAAAAGAGGAATACAATGGTCATGAAGAGTTAGAACTCTCAAAACTTACCCTGGTAGGTCAGAGGGGCCCCACCTTCCCACAGTTGCCTGACTACATGATTCTTAAACAAACTGGTATTCTTTTAAGCAAAGAAAATGTGAGAGGCAGAGAGCTGTGGGGTGACAGCCAAGGTGTGTGGCATACCGTGCGGCTGTGCTTAGCCAGCCATCAAGTATGACGATAGTGCAAGTTTAGGGCTTTGATATGTCAGTGGGTGGTTACTGGCATGTATCTAAAACCCCAGATGTGTTCCTCCCCTATGGCTATCCCTTCATGCACATAGAAGTCAAGGTTTTTGCTCCTTAATCCTATTTAGTTTGAAAGTGTATGTCTAAAAACAATATCCATGAAAAGTAGAACATAAAAATATAACAGGATGTTAATACTTAGCAACATCAGTTTGGATAAAAAGTGTGCTTTCTGAGACTTTGCAAGAAGAATAAACAAGTAGCTGAACAGGTCTTTAGACAGCCATCCGATTACCTTGCAAAAGTAAAAAATTAAAAATAAAACTTTTGTCATAATAAAGGCTGAGCTCACAAGGGAAGTGTTGCCATAAGATGATCAAATTTATCTTTTCATTATTACAGACTTGATATAAGATGATTTACTATTGGGGGAATAGCAGATTTAAAAAATGTTTCTCAGCATTTCTATGCATAGTTTTACTTTCTGAAAAACAAAATCATAAAAAAATCTTGATTTTGTTTTACTGCCAAATGACTGTAAAACCAAACCTATAAATCAAATGTGTGAGTTAACCTTTGTCAGTCTTTCCCATCGCTGAAGAATAAATTATGTGCGGTGTTGAAAGACACGTATAAAAATTCTTCCAGCATCGTTGAGTGCTGTTCTGCAGACTTGTCGGTGGAGGCGCTGTGAGGGTTACAAAGGTCCGTGAGACATAACTTGATTGTATATAATTCAAGTAGCTCATCTAGTACAGCAGAGAAGAGAATTCTCCTTTGAGGTACGGAGGGGTGGAGAAGTCTGAGAAGGCAGAGGAGTGAGTGGTGGTTCCTGGCTGGCAATCAGAAAGGGGACCTGGGCACACTGAGGATGTCGGGGAGGAAGGCGAGTCCAGCGCGAAGCCCCCAGTGTGAGTGAGGAGCGGTGGTGGGAAAGGGTGGCCCTCGAGAAGGCGCGGGAAGGGCTGACAGGAAAGGAGTAGTGAGGCCCAATCTATGGCGCACACAGCGTAAATGTAATATTCTGGCGTAGAATACTTTCCCACAGATACTAGAATGTTTTTTAAAATAGTCAAAAGGGTAATAAAAATTCCTCCGTTGCCTTCGGTTTTCAGGAGCTTGTCCATGAACCCCAGCTTAGTCGCGCTCTCCAAGCCTGTGTATTCAGAACCCCGTTTAAGGAGCGTTCAGGCATTCACTGTCACGCGGCAGGCTGGTCTTGGGTGCTTGCAGCCCAGAGGCGGGGTGCCCTTCGGCTCCTGCCCCGGAGAAGGCTGGGCGCCAGGGCTTTCCCATCACCAACCCCGGCCTCGCCATACCCTGGCTCCTGGGGCAGCTTCCAGTTTCCCGCTTTGAGAAGCCGGCTCGTAGGGCAGGGAACAGCTGCCCACGGGGGATGTCATCGCACCCAGCGGCAGGGTGACTGGGGCTGCAGGGTGACAGGATGCGGCCGGGCTGGCCCACACCCGCCTTTGCTGGCCCCCATCGGGTTTCCTGCTGACAGATTTCCTCTTGTCTCCCGTAGCCTTGGGAAGAGGCCACAGGTGCGTGGGGCGGAGCTGGCGTCAGACTCTTATCAGCAAAGTCCGCAGAGGACCGAGAGCCCTGGAGGTGGTGGCCCACCTTCGGCGGCCAGGGTTTTGGCCACCCGTGCAGGACATTCTAGGAAACTGTGAAATGCTTTATGGCCGCGTTAGACAGTGGGGGTGTGACGAGTTGGGAGAGAAATTTTTGGAGGAGTGACCCCCGTCCCCCCCCCACCTGATATCTAAAGGGAGCTGGACACGTTAGTGCTACTCCAAGCCAAGTGAAGGAGGTGCCGAGGAGAGCCGAACCTCTGCTCTGGGAATTAGGAGGATCGGTGTGTATTTCCTGCCCATGGAGGATAAAGGCTGAGGCTGGCAATGGAAAGAAGGTGCAACCAGACTGGACCCACCACTGCGGGACAAGCACAGTCAGGCCATGTGCTAAGGAACCCCCAGGATCTTTTACAAAATATCTCTCCTAAGAGGACCACTTGGAGGGACAAATGGGCTCTCTTGGGGTGAACTGCTGGAAGTCCAGATATTAGGGGCAGTTGTAGGCAGCTGGCTGGAGGCTGGAGCAGACATAGGAGAAGCCCTGCCTGCCTGCAGGCAACAGTGGCCACAGCCTCTCAGAGGCCCACAAAATTACCCACTGAGGAAAAGAAGATTTAATTATCCATCTACCACATATAGAGGGAGTCCCCAATGTATCAAATTTATTAGAGTTGGCATAACAAAGTCCATAGCGTGGCGGCTTAAATAGCAGACATGCATTGTCTCACAGCTCTAGTGGCTGGAAGTCCAGGATCAAGGGTTGGCAGGGGTGGTTTCTCCTGAGGCCTCTCTCCCTCTCTGGCAGAGGGCTGCCTTCTTCGCGTGTGCTAACAGGCCTCCCCTCTGTTTGTGTCTGTGTCCTGATCTCCTCCTCTTATAAGGACACCAGTCATATTTAGGGCCCACCCATATGACCTCATTTTAACCTAATTACCTCATTAAAGACCTTATCTCAAATATAGTCACATTCCAGGGTCCTGGGGGTTAAGACTTCAACACAGGAATTTTGAGAGGACACAGTTCAGCCTTATCATATGTCACTTACCATAGAAGGCTGAACTCTTTCTCATCTATATCTTCTCTATCTAGACCCAGTCTTGGAGGGTTCAGGATGACAGAGAAAGAGGCTGAAGCAGAGCATGAAGATGCCATCCATACCCACCTCCCACTCCCACCCCCACCATGCTTCCAAGCCTGGAGCAGGACCAAGTTAGAAAGAGGAGTTAGAAAGTTCTCAGAAGGCAGTCCTAGCCATGGCAATCAGACAACACAAAGAAATAAAAGGCATCCACATTGGCAGGGAAGAAGTTAAACTGTCCCTGTTTGCAGATGACATGATATTGTACATAAAAAACCCTAAAGAATCTACCCCAAAACTACTAGATCTAATATCTAAATTCAGCAAAGTTGTGGGATATGAAATTAATGCCCAGAAATCTATGGCATTCCTATACACTAACAATGACCTATCAGGAAAACAATTCCATTCAAAGTTGCATCAAAAAGAATAAAATACCAAGGAATAAACCTAACCAAGGAAGTGAAAGACCTGTGCTCTGAAAACTACAAGGCACTCATGAGAGAAATTAAAGAAGATACCAATAAATGGAAACACATCCTGTGCTCATGGATAGGAAGATTAATATTGTCAAAATGGCCATCCTGCCTAAAGCAATCTACAGATTTGATACAATTCCTATCAAAATACCAACAGCATTTTTCAACAAACTAGAGAAAATCATTCTAAAATTCATATGGAACCACAAAAAACCCCGAATAGCCAAAGCAATCCTGAGAAGGAAGAATAAAGCTGGGGGATTATGGTCCCCAACTTCAAGCTTTACTACAAAGCCACAGTACTCAAGACAATTTGGTCTGACACAAGAACAGACCCATAGAACAATGGAACAGCCTAGAGAGCCCTGATATAAAGCCAAACATATATGGTCAATTAATATATGATAAAGGAGCCATACAATGGGGAATATGGGGATAAATGGACATACAATGGGGAAATGACAGCCTCTTCAACAGCTGGTGTTGGCAAAACTGGACAGCTACATGCAAGAGAATGAAACTGGATTATTGTTTAACCCCATACACAAAAATAAACTGGAAATGGATCAAGGACCTGAATGTAAGTCATGAAACCATAAAACTCTTAGAAGACAACATAGGCAAAAATCTCCTGAATATAAGCATGAGCGACTTCTTCCTGAACGCATCTCCTTGAGCAAGGGAAACAAAAGCAAAAATGAACTCATGGGACTACATCAAACTAAAAAGTTTCTGTATGGCAAAGGACACCATCAACAGAACAAAAAGGCATCCTGCAGTATGGGAGAATATATTTGTAAATGACATATCCGACAAGGGGTTAACATCCAAAATATATAAAGAACTTACATGCCTCTACACCCAAAAAGCAAATAACCCGATTAAAAAATGGGCAAAGAATATGAAGAGACAGTTCTCCAAAGAAGAAATTCAGATGGCCACAGACACATGAAAAGATGCTCCACATCACTAATCATCAGGGAAATGCAAATTAAAACCACAATGAGATATCACCTCACACCAGTAAGGAAGGCCACCATCCAAAAGACTAAGAACAACAAATGCTGGTGAGGATGCGGAGAAGGGGGAACCCTCCTACACTGCTGGTGGGAATGTAAATTAGTTCAACCATTGTGGAAAGCAATATGGAGGTTCCTCAAAAAACTAAAAATACAAATACCATTTGACCCAGGAATCCCACTCCTTGGAATTTACCCAAAGAATACAACTTCTCAGATTCAAAAAGACATATGCACCCCTATGTTTATTGCAGTACTTTTTACAATAGCCAAGATATGGAAGCAACCTAAGTGTCCATCAGTAGATGAATGGATAAAGAAGATGTGGTACATATATACAATGAAATACTATTCAGCCATAAGAAGGAAACAAATCCTGCCATTTGCAACAACACGGATGGAGGTGGAGGATATTATGCTCAGTGAAAAAAGCCAGGCAGAGAAAGACAAATGCCAAATGATCTCCCTCATTTGTGGAGTATAACAATGAAGCAAAACTGAAGGAACAAAATAGTAGCAGACTCAGAGACTCCAAGAAGGAACTAGTGGTTACCAAAGGGGAGGGGTGTGGGAGGGTGGGAGAAGGGGATTGTGGGATATTATGTTTAGTACACATGGTGTGGGGAATCACGGGGTAAACAGTGTAGCACAGAGAAGGCAAATAGTGAATCTGTGTCATCTTACTACACTGATGGACAGTGACTGAATTGGGGTATGAGTGGGGACTTGATATATGGGTAAATGTAACCACATTGTTTTTTCATGTGAAACCTTCATAAGAGTGTATATCAATAATACCTTAATAAAAAATATATATATTAAAAAAAAGAAAGTTCTCAAAAGGGCATCACCAGTAGGTTTTGGGACCTTACCAGTCATGAACAATACAACTCCCATCTCAAAGTCTAATTTTTAAATTCAGTCATTCCACAGAGGCCCTGCCTGTGGTAGGAAAATACCTAGTTCATTTTAAGATTTACTGCAAAAAGCAATTGTGTTTAACTTCCTAGCGGAGATCCTCCAATAATCAATGAATAACCTCTGAGCCACCATCTGGGTTTTATTATTTACAAAGGTTCGAAATAGTACCTTTTAACGGAATAGGGAAAAACAGCTCTGAATCATGGTCTTTGTCATAAGAACAGCTATGAAGGCCGATATCTTAGCGACATTGTTCCTTTTTGAATAAAATTATGTGATCAGGAAAAGGATTCTGTAATGTGAATTTACGTCCTAAAGCCTGATACTAAGAGGAACTCATCACTCAACCTAAGACCTAGAACTTTACCAATAAGGGGAAGCCCCAGCCTGCCCGCACTGCGTTCCCTGGCCGCCTTCCGAGTGCTGTCCTTGCTCGGAACAGGCTGTTTGTTGGTCCTTTGCTTTTCTTAGTAGTTTTGCCACATGCTTGCCTATCCCAAAACAGGACGTTATTTATTTTGCCGGTTGGGGCTATTTTATAACTGGTGTCAGGGTTTATGGATTCTCACATGAGTTATTTTTTCTCAGTCAACACTTTGTTCCTGAGATTCATCTGTACCAAGCCACATAGCTATTGTTCATCACTGTGCTTCTGCCAGTAGTACTGGATGATACTACCATGGGGCCGAGCTACAGTTTACTTTTTCATTTTCCTGTAGATGGACCTGGGGTTGTTCCCATCTTTTCCTACTATAAACAGTGCCACTTTGTACATCCTTGTGTGTCTCCTGGTACCATGGTGTAAGAGTATCTGTAGGCTCCTTCTAGAATTCGAATATCCCTCACTTTTGACTTCCAAGGTAGCATGGACCTATTTCAGCATATAAATTCTCAGTCAACTCTATGGGTATGAAATGGCATCTGGTGGTTTTAATTTGCATTTTCTTGATTACTTATGAGATAGAAATAATTTTCATGTATTTGTTGACTTTATATTTCTCTTCTGTGAATGCCTATTTAAATCATTTGCTAATTATTCTATTGAGTTTTTGTCTTTTCCTTCCTAATTTTAAGGAGTTCTTTATATATTCTAGATGCTAATCCTTTGACAGTTATATGTATAACAAGTATTTTTCTTATCCCTGGTGGTTTTCCTTCTTAAAATTCTTTATTGTGTCTTTTGATAGAAGCCCTTAATTTGAATTTAATGATTGTTTTCTTTATGGTTTGTGCATTTGTACCTTGCCTGGATTCCTTAACCCAGGATCATAAATATCTTGGCCTCTAAAAAAATAACAAAAGAGTTCTGCCTTTTACATTAATAGTTTTAATGTAAATAGAATTGACTATTGTTTACTATGGAAGGATCTAATTTTTATTTGTAGGCACCATCAATTGTTCCAGGGATATATAATGTAACCTCTGTCACATACTAAGTTTTCATGCTTGGCGTGGGTCTCTTCCTGGACTAATTGCTTTGTTCCTTAGCTTTATTTATCTGTCAATGTACTAATGTACTGTCTTAATTATTAATTATATATTTGATAAGGCAAGAATTTTCTACTAGCTTTGAGGAGAGTCTTGGCTACTCTCAGCCCTTTGCTCTTCCATTCTAAAACAGAATCATCTTGTCAACTTTCATGAAAAATTTCTGGTCATGATTTTGATGATATTTTTGAGATAAACCTAAGTTGGCCCTGAAGTTTTGGCTTTTACATATATTACTGGGTTCAGTGTGATAATTTTAGTTTGGAGTTTGCATCTTGGTTGATGAATGAGTTTGGTCTATAATTTTCTTTTTTTGTATATTTTATCCTTGTCTGGTTTTAATATCAAGTTATGCCAACCTTGTGGTGTAACTTGGTCTAACTATGAAGTTAGAGTGTGCTGGGGGGTGTTCTTTTTTTCTTTTTCTTTCTGTTCAGAGCGTAAGATTTGGATCATCTGTTTCTGGGCTGTTCTATGGAATTTACCTGTGAAGTCCTCCAGGCCTCATATTTTCCTTTAGGAAGACTTTTATTTTTGCACAATCCAGTTTTTTAAACAGTTATCAAAGAGAATTCAGCCTTTCTTTTTCTTTGTGGGTCAGTTTTGGAAAGTTATATTTTTCTAAGAAATTATTGGATGAGGTTGTTATAGTGTTTTTCTCATTATTTAAATCTTTGGCCCCATTTAATTTATAGTATAATTTATTTGTTCTTCCTCATTTCTTCTTGATCAGTTTTTGGCTTCATGATTGTTTTTATTGAATGTTTATTTTATGTTTTATTAGTTTATGCATCCCTGTTTTAGTTCCTTCAGATTTCTTTGTGTTACTGTTTTCTTTCTGACTTGTTACTTTGTTCATCAGTATTTTTACTTTTTGCTCCTTATAATATAACTGAATTAAAGTTATAAATATCTGTCAAAGAACCACTTTTACTGCCTCCCTATAGTTCTGATAGTAGTGTTTTGATAATTCAGTTTTAAACATTTAAAAATTTTATTGTGACTTCTTTTTTAAGTTACTTAATTTTTAAATTTATGTTTTTAATACTGATATCTAATAGCCTGAAGTAATAAAAAAGCATTTGTAATCCTCATACATTGCTGGTGGGAAGAGAAAAATGGTGTAGTCACTTTGGAAAATAATCTGACAATTCCTCAAAAGGTTAAACAAAGAGCGTATGACCCAGCAATCCTACTCCTAGGTAGATACCCCAAAGAAATGACCATCTATGGCTATGCAAAAGCTTGTGCATAAATGTTCAGAGCAGCAGTATTTGGCCTTCATGATAGCCAAAAAAGTGGAAACAAGTCCAATGTCTATCAACTTAAATGGATAATACAATGTGGTATATACATATGATGGAATATTACGTGGTGATGAAAAAGAATGAACTACCGCTACGTGCAACGACATGGTTGATCTTGAAAACATCCTGAGCGAAAGAAACCAGTTACAAAAGACCACATAGGGTATGATGTATTCAAAATGTCCAGAATAGGGAAATCTGTAGATACAGAAACTAGTGGTTACCTAGGACTGTTGGGGATGGAGGAGTGGAAAAGTAAGAATTAAAGATATGGGATTTCTTTCTAGAATAATTAAACTGTTTTAAAATCAGTGTGATGGTTGCACAACTCTAGGAATTCACTAAAAACCATTGGATTGTACAGTTTACATGGGTGAATTGTATAGTATGTGAATAACATCTCGGTACGGTCATTACCAAAAAAGAAAGCATTTTTGACTGAAATCGCCAATAAATTTCAGTAGCTCCAAAGTCCTTAGTTTAAATTTGTGTGCGCTGATTCTCATTCTCTCTCTCCTCCCCCTCTGTCTCTCCCTGTCTTCCTCATGGCCCTCCTCATTCTCCTGCTTGCTCACTCTCTCTTCATTGGAAATGTTGAAACACAACTTATTTATCAAAAATGATAGATTTAATGTGAAACAGTAGAGAACATCAGCATGCCCATAATTTCCCTATCTCCACCCTCACAGGTAATTGTGTGCAAACACACTGGGATGACCCAGCCTTGAGCATGTGTCAGTACTTACCTCCCAGCACGCAAGCCCTAGACTGTGTAATTCTGGGAGAGCAGGATCCCGAAACAATACAAGCGCAGTGAGTGAAGGAGCAGGGGGACCATAAGTAACACACCTTAGAAAACGCCACAGATAAGAAGTGGTCTTTAAGAGATGATTTATGGCATGTGCCACAGGGGAAAATGGTATCAAATCTACACAATGACTGGGTTCTATGGAGTGGCTCCTCTGTGGAGAATTTCACTTTATTCTCTGTGTCAGAAACCTTGACCCCACCCTGCCTGTGAAGTAGAGCCCGCTTTGTTACGGGCACTGATCAAGACGATGGCTATTATCGAGCTGGGATCCAAACATCTGAAGCTTATAACCAAGCACAATGGTGAAGGCTTCTTATCTGTGTTTCTAATTATATTTTTTTTCTGCTTTTTAGATAAAGGGACAAAGAAGTATGAGACTTACTTTTCAGGTTTTTCAGGCTGCTCTGAAGTGTTCTTTTTGAGGCAGAGGGATGTAGTTTTGTGTAATAGCCAGGCTGTGAACAGGGTGTGTTCTCAAGACTCTCCTCCTGTGTACAATAGTGGGTGTCAGAGATGCATTAGGAGATGAAGTCATTCATTTGTTCTTTCTAATGAATGGTAATAATTTATCATTTCTACTAATCAAAAACCTTTCATCCACAAAAACCAACAAGCTTTACAAACATCTTCGCACCAACCTCTGAAGCAAGTGCCTGGCAAGTACAATTATCCCTCATTTGCAGAAGAGCCAAGATAGAAAACATAGTACAGAAATAGTTGTTGATGTGTCTGCCACTTAAAATGTGCAGTTTGAAAGTCACTTTGAACTTATTTTCATGAGTTATTTTGGTGGTCAAAGAATATAATTTATCTTGACCTATTACATAATGGATAGCTACTGTGGAGAAAACTATAAAATTGGTTTATCCAGATGTTTTTCCATATTAGCAAACCTAGAGAAGCTCCTGTTTGCCAGTACCATTGTCATCTGGAAGAGAGGTGCCTACCCCATGCCCTCTTAGTCTGCAGCCCAGTCGTCTCTGCAGCCCTAGGCTATAGACGCAGCCATGGTGCTATTGTGCGTGATGCAAAGCCTTTAGCACATTCTAGTCTGTTCTCTGGTCAGTGAGCCATGTCGATGCAGATGGGGGTAGACCCAGTGGGAATGTCCTTCTGCTCACTGTATTGGCCTCTAGATCCCCTGACCATCAAAACAGCTCACACAGGCTGAATTTAATCTTGAAATAATGCAGCTCTTACCAATTCACTTTCTTGACACCAAATCTGTCATCTTGTGCCTGGAATTCAGGGTCCTCTGTCAAAAGCATGGGAAAGCAGATTGCTTTATATCTCTCATCAACTCCTCTCTGTAGTTTGTTGAGGAAAAGATTTGGATTTAATTTGACTAAGCACCTCCCACCTGCGCCCTTGCCAAAAACTTGAGGTCAGTGATGATCCTTAGAAAATGCATAAAATTTTCAGACTGCTTTTGGAGACAAGAGGTGGGAAATCCTATTCTTCCAGGAACTTCTAAACCCAGCCCAGAAGACTTTCCTGAAAGTCCAGCCAGTTCAAGTGATAGATGCAGACACATCATATATACATATATTCACCTTATATATATTATGTAAGTGCTCACACACACACACACACACACACACACACACACTACTTTCTCTCTGCTTGGAAGAGGTTTCTTACAGGAGTTTCTATTCCAATAAACCATGTGAGGTGCATCCAGGCATTCTCTTATATTCCAGTGACACACCATGAATCCTACAGTGTGTCATATAAAATCACACATCGTTATCAGCCGACTTCAGAGCTGTCTCTGTTGTCTCTGTGTCCATCAGGAGGACGACTGTGCTCCCGAGGTGCCAGGGCAGCTGCAGTCATTCCTTCGTGCAGATGACCAGTGTGGGCTGACTACTCACCTCCTGGGCTGCAGTAGTACCCCAGGCTCCAGGTAGAATGAATATAGTAGAAGTGTCCTATCCATTGCTTTTCATAGGTGATAATTGGTTAATTAAGAAAATTGATTAAAAGGAGGTGAATCATTTAAAACATAATTTTCAGAAACCTTATTTTTTAAAAACTTAAATGCATACACTTCTTGTGCCAACCTTTGTATTGGAAGTCAATGTCTTTCCTTTGGCGGTGAGCCCCCCTGGATGGAGTGCCTCCTGTGTTCCTTCCCGAGCACCGTGGGGGCTGGGGCGGCCATGAGAGTGCCTATTCTGGGGCCAGACTCTGGGTCTGGATTCGGACTCCACCCATTCTTGGTACTGTGATCTGGGTCCTGCCGTTGATCCTCTCTGGGCTGAAAACCATTCTCTTCCTGAAAACAGGTATAATAACAGTACCTCCTTTAGTGGCTTGATGAGAGGATAAGTGAGTCAATACATGTAAACCACTTGGAACTGTGTCTTGTACAGAATCAACACAAAGTGTTTGCCATTATTATTATTAACAGTTTCTAGTTTTGGCTTCTTTCAAATCAAGTGAGAACGTCAAGATATGTGAAGCAGTCTGAGCACCGAATGTATCTAGATGTTTGACTTCCTCCCCAATCTTGTGTGTGTGTGTGTAACATAATTACTGTGTACCTTTTTGGTATTGTTATTGCAACTGTCCTGTGGACAAGGAAGCCAAGACTCAAGAAGTTACACAGTTCATTCAAATCAAATATTCTGGCTGCACCGTCAGTTCCCTTGACACAGTGTCTCAGCACTTCATTGTCAAGACCATTTGGTTTTGTTCCTGCGGACATGTCTCCAGGCTCGTAAATTAATTACCAGCTCTCATCAAAGACCAATGAAGCAAGGCTAAAAGATTCCCAATATCAATCAGATTCCAGGTGAATTCAGATCTCTAGACAGCCATAGGCGGCAATGAGTCCATGGTTGCCCTTAGCCCTAGTGTTTAGGGGGAAAAGCGTGAGGTGATGAAATCAAAGACTGAGTCGGAGCCTGGGCTCAGCTTCTGGGCTCTGCTTCGTACCGAATGGCCTTAAGTCAGTTAATAGTTGCACCTCATTGGGTCTTGATTTCCTCATGTATAAAATGGAGCTACTGTGTAATAATACATGGAGTTACTATGGAGACTAGGTGCATAGGGAGGTATTTTGTGATCTTTAAACTATTGCACAAATTGAAAGTATTACCATCCTCCTCCCACACTTACTGAGTAACATTCATCTCAAGGCACAAAAAGTCTACTGCAGGGTTTGGGTTCACATGGAACTACCTACCTTAAAGCCCAAATTGGGACTCTGGTCTTAGTAACTCACTTATGCTAGGAGTGCCTTTAGGGCTTATGTCCTTCTAATGTGATGTGACTGGTATTAGTACCCTGGACTGACGAATGTTTGCTTAGAGCCCTGTTTCTCTTTAGAGGTTAAAATAACTACAGGCAAAGACATGCAGACTAGGTAAATGCTCCCCATTTGTCTGGACTGTCTGACAAGTGGGAAGTTGCCAAACGAGAGTAGCCTACGGGTCAAGGTTGGCTGTGTAGATCTCAATATGAGGGGCACCGGAGCCATCCTCTCCTCCAAGAAGTTCTTTCCTGACTCTCAGATGCTGGCCTTGGCCCTCCCACTGTGTGCTCCCCTAGAACTCTGAGCATACCCCTGTCCTAGCCGACATGGCCTTACCCTGTACGTTCCATTTGCATGTTCCTCTGCCCTCTCGGTCCGTGAGTTTCTCTCTAGGCCGGGAACTGTCCTATTCATTATTGTTTTAGCTGCACCCAAAAGGGTGCCCAGAGCTAATGGTAGCAGCTCAGTAAGTGCTTGTAGGGCGAATGCCTCCTCTGGGGGTTATGTTACAGTACAAACCCCATCCAAAAGTGAAAATGAGGTGAGAGTTAGGGTAAGTTGCCTCGCCATTTTTATTGGGTGGATGTGTTGACTGAATTAATTGGACTAGTGTTTCTCGCCCTTTAAAAAATTATCACTGCCTTTGGTAGCCTTTTTAGCCATTTCTTTCCTAATTGTCTCCCCCCACCTCCTGTTAAAATGTAATACCATAAATATCAGTTTATGTGCTGCGGCCCTTTGGAGGGCCACACTGTTTTGATATGGAAGATGATTTTGTCCCTCAAGCACCAATTATTCCTCCTTGGGAATAACCTCACCCCCCCACTGCGAGTGCCTGAATTCAACTATATTTGACTAAATATTGTAGAATCAGCTGTTTTGGTATTGTGCAGATATTTTAAAGGTTTTTTTTTAATTTGCATAGTTATAATGTTAAGATATGACAAAACGTACCCCTATTGAAGCTTGTCTTCACTACCCTGTGGCTGCTTCTAGAGAATGTCCACAAGAGCCACTTTAAGTCATCCAGGGATAACAACTGCATATTCATTTTGAACACAAACCACAAATGTTAAGATATAGCCTTGGTTGATCATTTTGTTGACATGTTTTCAAGATAAGGCTATTGTATTTATTTATTTTTTCTCACAAATTAACTGATGTTTCCAGTACTAAATAGGTAGACAAAGGCAAGACTTTTCCCAGACCACCCACAGTATCAGAGCCTGGGGTCAAGTTATGCACAAAGCTAGAGGGTTGGTTCATAGTTTAGGTATTCTCAAAAATAGTGAAACTAATCAAAGATGAATTTATTGTTAGTGAATTTAGACACCTAAATACGTCAGAGCCGTCCTTCTGGAGTGCCTTTCCCAAATAATTTCTCTGTCGGGTATTCATGAATAATGCACCATTCTGGTTGGGGGATATGCTACCGCCACATAGACTTAAAAAGCAACTGTAATGTGGTTTGTGTTCAAAATGAATATGCAGTTGTTATCCCTGGATGACTTAAAGTGGCTCTTGTGGACATTCTCTAGAAGCAGCCACAGGGTAGTGAAGACAAGCTTCAATAGGGGTACGTTTTGTCATCTGTGTTATTATGAGTTTAGAATCATTTCTGAAGAATATGAAAAAATATCTGACCTGATTTTAAAGGCTCCCCATCAGCTCATGGCTTCTGCAGTTCTCCAGCTGTCTTTTCACTCCGGCTGGGAACACATGCATTTTTAGGGAACCTGCCTTTGACAGTTTACCCAGAGAAACCCATCTTTGCTTGGATAGCCGTTCATGTTGTTCTGTTTATATTGACCTAGACCCTACTTGCTTGAAAGCTTATGGCTTTTCACAGTGAGGTTCTGATATGCCATGGCTCATCATTGGTGTCTGCGGATATGGAAAGACTAGAACTGACATCATAGATTTGATTGTTACCAGTAAGTCCCAGAGGGCTTTCCCTTTTATGTCCATTATTTAATGCTCCCAACCATACTCTGAGGCTGACAGGCCAGGTGTTAGTAGCTCCATTTTCCAGATGAAGAACTTAGAAGGTAAGTGGTTTCTCTGACAGATTATGCCCTCATCTTTAGGTCTTCTGGCTCCAAAATGAGTGCCCACCTGTGTCCCATGATGTCCTACACGTTCAGCCGTTTCAAGAGTCATTGTGGAGGAATGAACAGACCCCAAAAGGCACAACCTGGACCAGTGAGTAGGAGGTAGATTTGGCTCAGATAAGGTGGAACTTGCCAGCAATTAGGACACTCCAACAGTGGTAAGGACCACTTTGTGAAATGGTGTGCATCCTCTTACTTGACGTGGTCATCTGGATGCTGCAATAGGGAAAACACACTATGGCATTTGGCTAGATGACCCTTCAGGTCCCTTAACAATCCTGATCCTTCACTAAAAAAATATCTTCTGTCTGGTTTCCTGTCCCTTGATATAGCCACATTCATTAAATGCCTAATTGCATGGTTCCCTTTCCCAACTGGGTGTCAAAAACACCCGTCAAGCTTTGTGAGAATTCACATGCCCAGGCCTGACCCCAGGTCTCCTGTACCACAGAATTCCAGGAGGGTGGAGAGGGAGGTGTGAGAGTATTTGTCAAAAGGCCCACCAGTGACTCAAAGGCATAGGGGTGTGAGCCGTTCCTCATGCACAGCCCACGGACAACACGACACAAGCAGGACTCGTTTTTGGCCTTGGTGGTAAATGGCCGCAAGGGGTCAGTCTATCTGTGTTCAGTGCCCTTTTAAATATTCATCAGGCCATTTAACAGAACTAGGTTTGTTCTCTTGGCTGCATGGGTACCATGATCCCCACTTGACATTTTAGTTTTGCTAAGACGTCCTGATGCCTGCCTGTCTGGTAGTAGGGTGGGTGTCGGTCAGCCCATCCCACAGATCCTTTCATACACTTCATGTTCTGGAAGAAAAACAGCTCAAAAGGTGTGAGGGCCAGCAGGTTGGATAGAGAAGCTAGTGAGCTTCTCACTCCTAGACTAGTTACCTACTAGGTGGCTTTGTAGCGGTAAGGAACCTCCAGTGTCACAAAGAATTCATGGTTGTAGTTTATTACTTGCCTGAGGAATTTTCCTACCAAATACTCAACTGTGTCCATAGCACTCCAAGAGAGGAATCTCAGAAGGTGTGTCCCTATTAAGTACATACCAGAGGGTTATGAATTCCCCACCATGTCTCCCCATGGTGGTCCAGGAAAAAAAAAAAGACAATTGCTCCAACAATATCTTTTTCTACTTTTCAATCAATAGGATGCTTTTTAAAGCTTATGTTTCTCTTTGGACACTAAGTGACTGATGAGACCAAAGAAAAAAGTCAGGCTAAGATGACAGTACAGATGCTCCTCGAATCCTATAATGAACTCCACAGGGCATCCAATTTTGATGTATTAGGATTTTTTTTTTTTATATAATGAGTACATTGTTGGAAATCACATTTTCTTTCTGCAGGAGCTAGAGATGAAACTGAGCTGACATCTTACCTCTTTGTAGTTAATTAGCAAGAGGAAAGTCGTGTTTTGAATCTTGTGTGGGAAAAGGGAGGTATTTAAGCCATTCACTGTTCCCCCCTTTCCCTTCCAATGCCTGGCTCTTGCTGGATGCCCTTTGATTTGGTTTAAGGGCTTGGATGGGTCTTATTGGCTGAGAAAGATGATGGGAGTTGAGCAATGGTTATTATTTAATGAGAATATGACTATAGCTCACTTCTCTTTGCCATCTTGTCTATAAGTACAATAGATCAGATGTTTTTCTTTTAAAAAGCAGTTCCTTACCTGCACCCAGACCATAAGCAGTATACACAGGCTGCACGAGACTTCTGTTGTCACCATATTAACATTTGTCACCGTTGAATCCCCAGCAGTTAGCACAGTGCCTGGGGCTCAGTAGGCATTTAGTAAACATATATTCATTAATGAGTAAATAAAATGCCATGTTGACCTATACAGTAAAGTGTTTAATTTGCATTAATTTTATCTAGTACTTTTCTCCAAGTAGTAGCTTTTTCCATTTTAAGACACGGGGTGATGTTTACATAGAATTCAGCGGTTAGGGGCAGAGAAGCCGAGCAGAGCATGTGTGTACGTTCCATTTAGGGGACTGGTCCTCAGGCAGGTGAGCAGTGCTGGGGCTATGGTGGACACCCATCCAGATGCAGGCTAAGTAAGTGGCAGAAAAAAAAAAAAAAAAAACAATCCCCCTATCTGTATGTATGTATTAATGTCACATCTTGTGCCCAGGCCTGGGGGATGGCAGAGAACAGCCACTGAAATGGTTCCCCTTCTCCAGGAGCTCACTATGTATATGGGAAAACTGGGCAATTCAAAACAGTCAGCACTCAAGAGTTGCAGTGTTTGGGATTGATCCCCAGTGGAGCATGAATCCAGGGGAGGCTGAACAGTGGTGTTTGGAGGAGAAAGGTCATTTTTCTTGAGTTTCCCCGTATGCTGGTTGCTGGCCCCTAGCAGCTGCATGCATCATCTCTCTTCATCACAGTGATGCAATGAAGGACCTCAGGGAACCTGACTCAGTTGAGAGGCCTGAATCTGAGCAAAGCAGATCCCATAGGATCCCACGACTGCGCTTTCCCCTGTATCATGCCTCTTCTCAAGGTCATCTATAGAGAGGGCTTCCTGGAGGAAGCAGCACCTATGGGGACCTAGGAGAGGGCTTGGACTGCAGATGGCTGGAGAGAGGTTGCCACAGGCTGGACACTGTAGGATCCGAGCAGAGATGGCGATGTAGACTGTCTGGACTGGGGAGGGCTGTGGGGAGATGAGGTCGGGCACCTGCCAGCTATGGGGAGGCCTGGTGGCCAGGAAGGGCTCCTGTAGGTGCCAGGCAGAGGACAGCTACTGGAGAAGCCATGGGGAATGGAGCACACTGGACTCCAGGCACGTTCTGTGTTGTCTCAATTGCGTATGGATGCTGAGACTTGGAGTAAGTTATTTAATCTCTCTCAGCCTCAACTTCCCTCTCAGTAAAATGGACATAATAATATTAATCTGTTAGCATCACAAGGAAGGTGGCTGTGATGCCAAAATGAATTTGCAGATGCAGAAGCACTTTGCAGGCACAAAGTGTTGTGTCCAAATGCAGGGGGACTGTGGTGTCAGGTTGAGCAGGGGAGCTTGGAGGACGGGCCAGCCACGAGGCCTTTCAGTTACAGCGGCATGACAGCAAGTCTGTGGCGCTGCTGCAGAAAAGATGGTCTGCTGCCCCTTCGAACCCCTGCTTCTGCTTATGACCTTTTCCTCGCTCAGGATCCTCCCCTCCCCTCCTCCACGAAGCATCCCTGACTTCCGTCCACAGTGGCTATGTCTCTCCTTATGTAGTGATGTGTGCTCAGGATGTTACCTGCTAATACACCCACCGTGAACCGCCCTCTTGTTGTCCGTGGCTGTGCCATGTTCATCTCTGTCACTTAGTATTTGTATGACTCTGCAGAAGTCCCTTTGCCTGTGTCTCAACCTCCTAAAAGTGCGTAATAACAATATTACCTATCTCAGGATTTTGGTAAGAGTTAACTCTGTCAATAGATAGCAAGAGCTTAGAACCCTGCATGGTGTTTCACAAATGCCATGTAAATTAGCATCTGTACCATTATTATTACTAATGAATAATCTCCCTGAAAGCAAAAGAGTTGTTATATTACCCTCTTCACCCACGTTCTCTTCATTCATACCATGGAATTTGTGAAGGGTGTTAAATTAAGTAAGCGAGGAAGCTGTTAGACTGAGCTGGCTCAGGTGCTGAGACATGAGCATATGCAGGCCAAAATCTAAGCCAGTAGATGCCCCAAAGTTACAAGATTGACATGCCAACCAATGCCGAACAGCCAGCTAGGCTTTAAGCTCAGCAATGAAATCCTTCCCTTTCTTTGCTTCCAGACTTTATCCGAGTCTCTCCCCACTCCTAATCACTTCTGGTTTGGCGCTGCCTTATTTGAATCAACTTTTGCTGAAATAAACTCTTAAAAATTTTGATATTCCTCAGTTTGTCTTTTAATAAGGGTTAATACGGGCATAGCTCTGAGATACTGCAGCTTCTGTTCTAGACCCCTGCAATAAAGCGAATATTGCATTCATGTGAGTCAAATGACAGTTTCAATTTCCCAGTGCATAGGGAAGTTACGTTCATACTATATGGTAGTCTAACAAGTGCGCACTAGCAGGACGTCTAGGAGACACTGTCATACTGTAATTAAAAAATACTTTATCGCTGAAAAATGCTACCCATCACCTGAGCTTACAGTGAGGTGTGATCTGTTTGCTGGTGGGAGGTCTTGCCTCAGTGTTGATAGCTGCTGACTTACCAGAGTGGTGGCCGCTGAAGGCTGGCGTGGCTGTGGCAATTTCTTAAAATAAGACAACAGTGAAGTTGCTGACTTGATTGACTCTTCCTTTCACAAATGATTTCTCTGTAGCATGTGTTGGTGTTTGATAGCATTTTACCCACAGTAGATTCTTTCAAAATTGGAGTCAATCCTCTCAAACCCCTGCCGCTGCTTTATCAACCAAGTTTATGTAATACTCTAAATCCTTGGTTCTCATTTCAACGTTCTTCCCCAGGAGTAGATTCCACCTCAAGAAACCACTGTCTTTGCTGAGTTCATAAAAAGCAACTTCTCATCTGTTCAAGTCTGATCCTGAGACTGTAGCAACTCAGTCACATCTTCAGGCTGCACTTCTAGTTCTAGTTCTTTTGCTATTTCCACCACATCTGTAGTTGCCTCTTCCGCTGAAGTCTTGAGTTCCTCAGAGTCCTCCAGGGTGGGTGGAATCAACTTCTTCCACACTCTGTTAGTGTTGATATTTAGATCTCTAATGAATCACAAACGTTCATAATAGCACCTAGAACGGTGAATCCTTTCCAGAAAGTTTTCAACTGGCTGGCCAGTTGATCCGTCAGAGGAATCACTATCTGTGGCAGCCACAGCCTTATAAAATGTATGACTTAAATGCTAAGACTTGAAAGTTGAAATGACTCCCTGATCCATGGGTTGCAGAATGGAAGTCTTGTCAGCAGGCATGGAAACAACACTCACCTCATTGCACGTCTCCATCGGAGCTCTTGGGTGACCAGGTGCATTGTCAGAGAGCAGCCATATTTTGAAAGGAATCTTTTTTCTGTGCAGTAGTCCCAACAGTGGGCTTAAAATATTCAGTAAAAAGATGTGCTTCATCCAGGCTTTGTTGTTCCATTTCTAGAGCACAGGCAGAGGTTTGGCATAATTCTTAAGGGCCCTCGGATTTTCAGAATGGTAAATGAGCACAGGCTTCAACTTAAAGTCACCAGCCACATTAGCTCCTACCAAGAGAGTCAGCATGTCCTTTGAAGCCAGGCACTGACTTCTCCTCTCTATCTGTGAAAGTCCTAGCTGGCCTCTCCTTCCAAGAGAAGGCTGTTTCACTTACACTGAAAATCTGTCGTCAGTGCAGCCGCCTTCATGAACCATCTCGGCTAGACCTTCTGGGTAACTTGCTGCAGCTTCCACCTGGGCACCTGTGCAGCCCCTGCACTTCCCTGTTATGGACACGGCTTCTTTCCTCCAACCTCATGGACCAACCTCTGCTCGCTTCAGGCCCTCCTTCTGCAGCTTCCTCCCCTCTCTCAGCCTTCCCAGAACTGAAGAGAGTCAGGGCCCTGCTCTGGAGGAGGCTTTGGCTTCAGGGAACGTTGTGGCTGGTTTGTCTTTCTATCCAGACCACTCACACTTTCTCCGTGTCAGCAATAAGGCTGTTTTGCTTTCTTATCATTCATGTGTTCCCTAGAGTAGCACTTTTAATTTACTTTAAGAATGTTTCTTTTGCATCCACACCTTGGCTAACTGTTTGGTGCAAGAGGCCTGGCTTTCGACCTACCTCACCAACATGCTTTCTTCACTGAGTTTAATCATTTCTAGCTTTTGATTTAAAGTGAAAGACGGGGACTCTTCCTTTTGCTTGAACACTTAGAGGCCTTTGTAAGGTTATTAATTGGCCTAAGTTCAATATATTCATGTTGCAAGGAATAGGGAGGCCCGGGGAGAGGCAGAGAGATGGGGGACGGCTGGTCAGTGGAGCCGTCAGGACACACCCAGCAGTTACTGAGCTCACGCCCTTCTGTGCGTGTGGTTCATGGCTCCCCAAAACATTACAGTAGTAACGTCAAAGATCACTGATCACACATCACCATAACAAATGTAATAATCACGTAAGCATTTGTGTAATGAAATCTAGAATTAGCAAGTTGTGACACAGAGTCACAAAGTGAGCACGTGCTTTTGGACAAAATGGCACCAATAGACTTGCTCCAGGCAGGGGTGCCACACACCCCGTTTGTAAAAGCACGGTATCTGTGAAGTGCCATACGGCGCAGTGTGCCTCTGCCCCTCCGCCTTTCCTCTTTTCTCTCCCCCACCTCCTCTCCCCTCCGCTCCGCTCTCCTCTCCTCTGAGAGCCGTAACAATAGCAATCCTAGCCTCACTGTTACAAATAAAGCTAACGTTGGGTGGGTTCTCTTGTGAAGGGCCAGACTATTCTAATGCTTCCCTGGGTTACTGAACTAACCCTCACGATGTCCCTGAGGTTAAAATGGGGTTAACAACCCTGTTGTACACAAAGGGAGCTAAAGCCAGAGAGTGAAGACCTTGTCCAAGGTCCCACAGCTGGTAGGTGGCCCAGAGACAAGCCCTGAGGCGGACCCAGGCCCCTAGGCCCATGCTTCCCTCGGCCTGTGTCCAGACAGACCCCCTGTTCACCGAGGCATGTGGTGGGTGGCTGGAGGCCTGTACGTCTCTCCGAGTGCTGCGCACAGCGGAGGAGCATGCATTTGGCGGC
>JAQQAC010013566.1:31323069-31350529 GCA_029783875.1 Phataginus tricuspis
CTTGTGGGGGAAGGCAGCACAGGGAAATGTCAGGACTTTCATCCTTTTCATTTATCCTTTCAAGGCATTTAAGAACAACAATGTCAAGGCACCTAGAACGCTGTTGTGAATTGTTAACTAGCACATTTGCACACCACACGTATCGTGCTATTCGTATGATGTTATGTGAGGAAACAGCTCGAAGTATTTTTAAGGTAGAGCCTTTTATCTCTGGCAGCACCAGAAAGTATTTGCAGACTGGTCTCCAGAATCCCATTAGCCTAGGACATGGGTGAGTTCCTGGGGGTGCGGGCGTTTCTGTAAGTGGCTCTTAGCCCCTTAATCCTTTTGATCATTTGCACTGTGTATCTTCACACAGGCTCTCGCACTTTGGAGAAATAAAATAAAGAAACTTAAAGGTGAGTTTGACGAGGGCCTCTGCACATTGTTTGTCAATGCAGATGAATCTTGAATTTTAATGGAAGTAGTTTATTTTAAACAGCCAAGCCTCTTAAACCTCTCCACAAATAAGGTCAGTGCTCAGATTATGTCTGAAAGTGTTTGCTGGCGAGCAGAAATCTCTCCTGCCCCCATATTGCTGCTACAAAAGAAGAGCCTAATCCTGTAAACAGTCCTGGCAGCTTGGCAGTTGGTCGCCCGCAGCTGTGATTTCTCCTCCAGGCCTCTGCCTATGTGACATGTACTGTCCCTTGGTGACCTCAGGTGCCTACATTTAGGAGCCTGGCTGGGCGGGTCATAGAATGAGCCTGGGGTTCACGTCTTGTTGAAACCCGATTTGCTCTTTGTTGCATCCTGCCATTTCCCGGCTGTGAGACATTGTTTGAGAAAACTTGTGCGGGGCTTTGGCTTCCTGATCTTTAAAATGGGGACCGCACGTCCCTTGTAAAATCATTGTGAGAAATATGCCCACGGTCATGGCAGCATTATTCACAATAGCCAAGAGGAGGAAGCAATTCAGGTGTCATTGACAGATGAATGGATAAAGCCAATGTGACATCCACATATAATGGAATGTCATTCAGCCTTAAGGATGGAAATTCCGGCGCATGCTACAACATGGATGGTGCTTGAAGACATTGTGCTCAGTGAAAGAAGCCGGTCACTCACACACCAAGTACTATACGATTCCATTTAGATGAAGTGCCTACAGTAGTCAGATTCACAAAGACAGAGCGGAGTGTCGGTTGCTAGGGGTTGGGGGAAGGGAGAAATGGGGAGTTGGTGTTTAATGGATACAGAGTTTCAGTTTGCAAGATGAAGAAAGCTCTGGGGAAGGACAGGGTAATGGTATCACAACGTTGCAGATGTACTTCATGCTACCGAGCTGCACACTTCAAGGTGGCTAAGATGGTTATTTTTATGTTGTGTGTATTTTCTACAATAGAAAAGAAATGGAAGAAAAATCTTTGGGTGAGCATTAAAGAACATCGGGTAGGTAACGTGCCTGGCATTTCGTCATCTTTCAGTGAATAGTACCAGCTTTTTTCCTAGGGTTTGGACATTGTATTCTAATGGCTAGATGATATTTCAGTATGTAGTTATGCCGTCATTGGCGTCTTTTTTGCCTGACTTTTGGATTTCTTGTAGTACTCCACCATTATAATAATACTGGAGTGAATCTGTGTATGAATGTGTCTTTTCCATTATTTGGGGTCATATCTTTGAGATAGATTTCCTGGCTCACTTAGTGAAGGTGGGTTAACCTTAGTCTCTGTGGCTCCTGTCCCACACGCCATGGAGTTTCAGAAGGGTGTAGTCATTTACTCCGTCACCAGCCAAGTAAGGAACCAGTTCCAGAGTTGCCTCACCAGCGTTAGGTACCCTTTTAAGCAGTTTTACAAAATGCAGAAAGTAAACTCTAGTATGTTAATGTTTCAAGATGCATTTATTTACTTATATTGCTAAAAATGTTGATCCTGTTTACATCTTTTGCCTAGTGGTTTCTGTGCTTCTCCTGCTAAATGTATTTGTCATGTTTGTACCATATTGTTGCCATTTTTAATATTCAGAGAGTTTTAATTTTTATGTAGTTAAAGCATTCATTTAAGCATTTCAAAATACAAAACAATAAGATTTTAAAGTGGATGAAAAATGGTTTTACAGTAGTATGATTATTGTACCTAATGTGTCTTCTTCCCATAATTCCATCATTCTGTTCATATCTGTTAGTGTAAAATCTGTTTAATGCTAACTTACGTGACTTATATTTGAATTAAAATTATGCAGACCGATCAGTTAGTAATAAAACATTAATAACCCAATATAAAAAGGGCATTATAAAAATTAGAGCAAGTAAATTAAAATTATTAATAAACATAACTTTTTTCCCCCCTCACTAATAATTAAATTCATTGAAATTAGAGGAATAGTATACGATCTGCCAGCTACAAATTGTTAAGGATTAAAAACAGTATAATAGTAAATGAAACAGACTGTAACTCTGGGGAGGAAAATATGTTCCTGGCCTGGGGCAAATAACCTTTGAAACTGAAATCAAAGGGAGAAATAAAGTGGGAGAAACCTGTTTATTGCCTACAAGCAGTTGTCCACTTCTTCTTGCCTGTGTCTCTTGCAACCTGGCAGCAAAAAGGGACTCCACCCAACCTCCCCTGTCCAGATATGCCCTCACTCCTTGTAATTACCTACTGATATGGAGATAGACCACTTCTCTCCACCCCTTGGAAACACCTATTGATACGGAGATGCACTAAGGCCAGGTAAGAGATTCTGGAAATGCTGCAGTTTTACCCATAACGACCCTCAGATATGTTAGCAAAAGGGAGAGAAAATTGGGTCAACTTTTATTAAGAGCAGTTTGGCACTAGGTGTCAAGAAACTTAAAAATGTTTATAAACATGCAATTAGAAATTCTATTTATTTATGGTTTGTGGCAACCTCAGAAATGTGGAAAAATACATTCATAGATAAAAATAGGATTCAGTCTAAATGTCCAATGACAGGGAAGATTGAATAAGTAATAGTACAATCATCTTTGGAATGTTATATTGTCATTATAAATAGTATTTTCCAAAAATGTCAGTGATATGGAAAATACTCACAATATGCGGGTAAGTGGAAGAAGTATGATGCAATGATTACAATAAAACAAATTGTGTGTGGTTGTGTGCACACATATGCATGTGTGTGTGTGTATCTGGTGCATATCCAGCAAGAGATGTGTAAAAAATATTGGTAGTATTTTTCTTATAGGATATAGGTGATTTTTATTTTCTTTTTAATACTTTATCATATTTTCTAAGCTTCATATTATTTGCAAATTCTACAATCAGAAATAAATTAACATATTAAAAGAGGATTAAAGATAATGAAAAGATTACTTTCCTTTTATGGGTTCATGTTCATTTTGCTCTCTTTGCTTTAATGTACTGGGCAAAATCCTGGACAAGAGGTCAGAAGGTATTTCTTCAGGTTTTGGTCCAGAAATTCACTAGCCATGTGACCTTGGACAAATCTACCTTATATGTGTCTCAGTTTTCCCATTTATCAAAAGGTTATAAGAATTAAGGTGTGATCACCAACATACGGGAAAATACTTTTGCAAACTAAGGTGCAAGTCCAAGGGGTTCCCAAAACCACTCCAAGGTTTGATAATTTGTTAGAAGGACTCACAGAACTCCGTGAGAGCTCTTAGCCTCACAGTTATGGTTTATTAAAGGGAGAGAGGATGCAGATCAAAATCACCCAAAGAAATTGACACCTGGGGCAGCCTGGGAGGGAGGGTGACATCTCCCTTGCAGTGAGGTTGTGTTACCCACCTGTCATACATCCATGTATGACGATATGCAGAGTATTGCCAACCAGGAAGCTCACTCAAGCTTAGGTGTCCAGAGTTTTTATTGTGGCTTCATTACGTAGGCATGGTTGATTGATCGCCCCACATGATTGAAGTCAGTCACCAGGAAAACTGGTGCTGTGTTGCTCAAAACCCCACCCTCAGTCACATGGTCAGGCTTTCAGGCATAGCCCGCCCCAGCCCTAACACTGTTGGGATGGCCAACCCTGCCCGAAGATTCAGTGTGCCCAGTCCCCACCCTAAGACTCTTGGTGTGGCCAGCCCTACCCTGAAGAAGGACAATTCTGTCAGGTGTGACATACATTACCTCCCAGAGGCCAGGGCAAAGGCCAGATCTCTCTTTGGGCAAGGCTAAATTATTTACCATAATAAGGTAGCCAAAAAGAGATGGAAAATAAATTTAAATGTACAGATGATGTTAGTATGCAGGGGTCTATTTATTATTTATCATGTTATAACACTGTAAAATAAGGAAGGACATGAATCCTATTGGTTCAGATGGTACGACAAATACCTGCTTCCCTGATCCACAGAACCTCGGGACCACCTTTGTGAATGGGCATGCTAACAGCAGAGGGCATTTGCTACAGTAGCTGTTTGCCACACAGATGAAATTAGGCTGAGAAGACATGACCCTGCTGGATGTATGAACCTGCCCCTTGCCTCAGTGTTAACAGCAGAGCAAATATATCCCTTCATTAATGAATGTGTATAATGGAAATGAGTTATTGGTCTGTGTTTTTCAGGTTTCTCTATCTGGCACCATTTCACTTGTAGTGCAGCTGAGCTTGCTACATATAGTGTGGGATGACGATAAAAATAAATGTGTTCATTCCCCTTTGCAGAGTTTCAAATCTCCAGCACCATATCAGATTGGATACATAAGGTTTCATAAGGGTGAGCTTAGAAAAATGAAGACCTGAGTTTGTTTTCTTCGTGACATTAAAAACAATGAAGAGACATCATCCTCGTCAGGCAGCTTGCTAGAAGACAAACTGTGTGCTTTTATGGGGAAAGAACCAGCAACAGAGACTTAAGATGAAACTGTCAACTATCCTCCCACACTTCCTTCAGGTGGAAGAATTTTAGGGCTTTGTCTAGTAGCTTTTTGCAAACAAATAACTTGTAATGAATTGATGTTGTCAGTAAGTTTTGGTTGTATGTTTTGTTTCTTTCAAGGAAAAACTGGCCACGCAGAGGTAGTCCGAGTGGTGTTCCAGCCAGAACACATCAGCTTTGAGGAGCTGCTGAAGGTCTTCTGGGAGAATCATGACCCGACCCAAGGTAGTTGAGTGAGCCAGTATTTAATTATCTTACTAATTACAGCTGGGATAATTAGTGTTTGAGCTGCATGGAAGAGATGAACCTTGAAATCACACAGGAGCTCAAGAATATGATTGCAGACATTTATTGACGGAGAAGAGGAGGGGCTGGGGAGAGAAGGGGCGAGAAAATAAAGGCTCCGCCACAGTCTGCGCGCCCCCCTCCCTTACAGCTGTCAGGGGTGGGAAAATTCCCACAGAGAAAGACGCCAGACAATGGAGAGTTCGTTCACCTTTGATTAGTGCATTATTCCCCCTTAGTGCAGTCTTTTGTCTACGAAATTAAAGTGTCTTTCTAGCAGCTCCAAAGTTTTCCTGATTTATGGTTCCTTTATTTCACTGCATTTAGCCTTTCTCATCTTTTGACGTTATCAGGTGTTTTTTTTTTTTTAATGTCTGTGGGTGATAAGAAAGAACATAAAGGTAAAATGCAGTATTCACTGGGTCCACAATGCTTGGGTTGTTTAAATATTTCACTTTTCTTCTTTGGAATTTATTATATGAAGATATTAATGTGTTTGGGCTATAAACAATGGTGGCTAGAAATTTTATTTGAATGCACGCACAAGCAAAAAGCCCATGTTGGCAAATACATTGTAATGTTCAATAATGGAGCAATTTTCAGATTTCATCCTAACAGCCTTGAAGCACTGCTTTGCCAGTGTAATGATCTGATATAATGAGGCTTATGAACTGAAAAGTCCAGTAGAATAGATGTGCTTTTCACAAACCCTGCTCATTCAGCAATCAATCTATTTAACAAGAGTATTTCCCTTTGGTGTCAGGTTTTTGTGTAGTGGGTATCCTGTGTGGGCTGTTCCTTCTTGAATGGGTGTGTTTTTCCAAATGTGCATTGTGCTTTGTGGTGGAACCTTCATATGACCCCTGCAGCACAGGTAGGTGGGTCCTGAGTTGTGGTTCTAAGGACCATCAATGCCAGAGTGATTTGCCACAGGGCCAAGGCCAGAGCTATGGTAACAACAGCACAGTGAGAAATGAGCCGGGGTAAGGCAGGTCCAGGATCCAGGAGTGATCTTCCCATTCGAGTGAAGTCTGGTTTGACGTGGAGGGATGAGTCCCTGGTGGGAGAGCGGTGAGGGCTGGGGCAGGGGAGGCAGAAGGCTGGGAGGACAAGAATACTGTAATCAGAAGGCTCAGATGTCACCCCAGTTTGAACTACTGGACTGTCATATCATGTGAGAGTGCCAGGCCTAATGACTTAGATGGGCTTAGCTCATCTGGAAGCTCTGACTGGTTAGCATCATAAATAAGGATTTGGTGACCATGAGCTCACACTGGTAAGCCTTTGATCCAGATGCAGAGCCATTCAGCCATTTGGCTCTCAAAGCCGTGGGTCAGACAGGCTTTGAGCTCTAAAATTCTCAAGGAGACACACATTAGGAGCCCATGCTAGCCTGAAGTCCTCTAGGAGACAGGCTCCTTAGAGGCTTTCCAAACTGCTTTGTGCCTTTTCGCCTGGCCAACCATGGTGCTGTATCCTAGTAGTCCCACTTTATGCTTAGCCCCTGGCAAAATTTCAGAGATGAGGAAGTCTGTCATATACTTCTCTCTCCTCTTAACTCTTACCCAATTTATCACTAACTTTACATTAATTAGGTCACTAGGACTGGTCTCTGAATCTTGAGGGGAATTCTACCTTTAAAGAATCTTAAAAGAACCTCTTGTTCTTCTCATCCTACATATCAAATTGGTCTCAGCTGTGTCTCAGTCCTCCTTGACATTCTTGGTTTACTGTCTGTATTAATCTGCTAGGGCTTCCATAACAAAATACCACAGACTGCAGGCCTGAACAGAACCTAACAGTTCTGAGGCCAGAAGTGCAAGATTAAGGTGTCAGCAGGGTTAACTTCTCCAGAGGCCCCTCTCCTTGGCTTGGAGATGCCATCTTCTCCATGTCCTCACATGGTCTTCCTTCTGTGTGCACAAATGTCCAGTGTCACTCTCTTCTTACAAGGACACCAATCCTATCAGATTAGGGCCCCACCCTTATACCTCATTTAACTTTAATTCCCTCCTTAAAGGCTCTATCTCCAAATACAGTCATAGTGGGGGTTAGGGCATCAACACAGGAATTTGTGGGACACAATGCAGTCCATAATACTGTCTAATAATGTAATAACTTGGCGTACTATTCTTCCAAAGGCATATTGATTCTAAAAGGAGGTTCATAGACTCTTGGACTGAAAGAGGCTTTAGAGGCCATTTGGTTAGACTTCAGCTTCTATAACCTAAGAGACATAATTACTAATGACGGGTTCACAAACAATGGGATTTGATTGTTCAGTGACCTATTTTTTACACTGATACTTTGAACAAATTGCACATGTGGAAGAAGAGTTTTTCTACCCTTGCATGTATTTGTTGCTCCTTAGAAGAGTGCTTTGATGCAGTATATGTATAGTCACAAATATTAAATCACAAAAAATCTGATCTTCCCACATTATTAATAGAATAACTTTTTTTTTTGGACAATTGGGTATAATGGGCCATGGTAGCAATCCTTTTCTGCCTTGCAAAGTTCCCCATGAGGATTCTGGACATAGGGATGATCACATGACCCAGGCCTGGCCAATCACAGTGTCTTTTCCTGCTGCCAATAGTGTTTGACAAGGAATAGGCATGTGACCCAAGCAGAACCAATTAGAGTCCTTCCCTGGGACTGTTGTAGGAGAGAAAAACTTTGCTGTGAAGGCTGAGGTGGGTTCATGTGTGAAAAGAGTCTGTCCATAGGAAAGGCACACAAGGAAGATGGCCAGAGGCGTTGAGGGATGAGAGATGCGAATAAAGACTCTTCAGGAGACTCTGAGGCTGCCTCAGCTCTGAGAGCTCTTGAGTTACCCCTGCCACACACGTTTTTAACTTAAGCAAATTTGTTGAGTTTCTGTTACTTGCAGTAACAACAAAAATCCTAATGAATTCACTTATTCAACTTAAACAACTGTTGTGCTCATTGTAGTCATTAAGTGTTAGTTTTGTGTGTTCATTTGGCCCTATACATCAGAGGCCTGAAGCCGTTTGGCTAACAACTTTATCAGTGACTCAGATGTGGAGCAGAGGACACTGAAATTTGTTTCTTTAAGACCTGTCGGTTTGATGAGGGGGTTCCTTAGTAATTCAGAAGTTAGAATTAGGGTTTACATTTTGGAATATATGGCATCAGAACATATCAGATCATCTCAGTGTTTCTAAACTACTGTAAAAGACAAATAGTTATGAATGACATTTATCTTGTGTCTGCTCTGTTTACCAGGCCCTCTGGTAGGTGGTGCTAACTCCCTGAATCACTGTAGTAAGCCGAAGTATCCAGTCTCTTTGTTAATGCACAGGGAAAATATGTTCCTCTAGGAAGAAAATAGTTTAATCCCAATGTACTGAGATCAAATGAATATTCGGGTAAATGTGGATAGACCACAGACCAAAAAAATTAACCTGAAGTCATTAAAACAAAGTATATGTTAATATTGGAACATTAAAAGCAAAAAACAAGTTCAGAAGAACTCTGGTGTCAGTGAATTTAACATTACCCCAGGTCCCCAAATGTCAAAAATGTGTAATCATGTATAATTTCTCTGAGGAAGGAATTTGAAGCCCACCCCCTGAAAGATGGGCATGGAGCAGGTGACGGCTAAGCAGCAGGTGACCTTGGCCACCTGACTACCACTTATTCTCTGCTTGAAGTCATACAGTGACTCTTGTTATGTTTCTCAGTGAAAGGTGGCCCAGAAAAGGGAACCACCCAGTAGAGCAGATGAGAAGTTAAGGTGTGTCGGACTGATCGCTCTCACTGAGAAAATGGATATTTCAGAATGCAGCATGTTGAATTTGGTGGAGACTATGGTCTCTGAAGCACTGGCCCCCTCTAGGTTCTTCTCAGAAACCAAAGTCCCTGAAACTGCCTAAAGAATGCTCTTGCTTCTGCCAGGATTGCTTATCCACAAAAAGACAAAACTTGAGAAAAGTTGAGAAGACATTGACCTTTGATGTGAAGATATGTCCAGGAAACACAGGATTCTCAACATAAATATGACTCAAGAGAAAAGTATTCTAATTAGCATGTTGAAAGACTTCAGTACTTTGTTATAAAGCCATTAAGGATCTGAAGGGGCCATGTAAATTTTTCGATTACATCATTTTGTGGGAGAAGTGATATCCTAAAATGTTATTTGTAAAGATGGGGATGCTTGCTAATGTCAAGGGTCTACGATAGTAGAAACAGCAAGAATATAAAGTTAAAGACCCCTTTCAGTTCAATCAGAATCTTCATGACATAAGCTAGAAAGAGAATATCCTGCATGTTCACTGTACTTCAGGGTACTGAAGCAGCTGTCACCAAATCTATCATGGGAGGGAGGAAATCCACGTGGTTTGCCAATTTGAAGGGAGCAAAGCTGGTAAGAGAGCTGTCAGAAAGTGTAGGCTTTTAAAGATATGGGTGGGGCCAGAGGCCTGTTATTCTACTGCCAGTGGGCAGTGAGTCCTGAGAGAGGGATACTCAGTGGATGAGTTTCGGGTGAAATGACAGACCTAATGGCATCATTATGCATTTGGCCAGTAAATGGAGTAGACTTTTCTCTTAGTTTGCCAATTACCACAAAACCTCTACTTTTGCTGAAGCACCCAGGTAGTGCTGTTTAAGCTAATGTGTCTTATTCTGGCTTTCTATCTTACTCATGGGACAAATACAGTTCCCCTAGGCTTCTGAGGGTAAAGTGGAGCATGCTCATTCCTGACCATGTGTTCCCCAAGCTCCACTAGGCAACATGGGAGAGCCTGGGATTTAGGAGATTTGGGTTCTGGCCCCAGTTTGGGCCCCTTCCTAACCACATGATCTTGGCCAAGATACCTGTTCAAGCTGAACCTATATTTTCTCATCTATAAAAAGATAATAGGATCTACACTGCATACTTCATGGATTATCATAAGAATTAAATGAAATGATGTGAAAATAACTTGAAAATCTTAGAGATGCTTCATATTTATCATTTCATTTAACCTTTACCATAGCCTTATGAAATGGGATTCATGGTCTTCATTGAACAGAAGAGAAAGAATGAGGTTCCAGAAGACTGACAGTCTTGTTTGATGTTGATGGAGATATTTGGCCTGAGCTCTGTCTAAAGCTCGAGTCTGTTTTCTTTCCCCACCACCAGAGGGGCCCGGCTCTCTGACTAGGAGCAACTCTTCTAAGGATAAATATTTTTGTGGATACCCCAGGTGATAGAGTTGTGCCCCTGAATAACCTTTTAAAACAAATTAATTTTAAGGCATATTAAAATGCTGCTCTGAATTCAATCTCACTTTAAATCAAATGCCTATTTTAATAACTACCACAGTGTCGCAAATCTCCTCCAAAAACTGGAAATGCTCACACACCTAATGCATTCTACAGCCTCTGGCCACGCCTGCTGCATGACTGAATTTGTGGGCCTCTTGTAGTAGCTCCAGGCCTCCCAGGGGATGTGGCCGCAGGTGGGGAGCCCTGGCCTTTCTGCAGAGGCCTTCTCCAGAGACTGCTTGTCGACCCCACTGTCAGTTCCCCCCTTCCCTAGGGTTGGAATTTTACCTGGATATGCAGCCACCAATGAAGCCTAACTTTCCCAGGCTCCCATGGCTGAACATGGCCATGTGCCGCAGTCCTGAGGAGCAGGGCGCAAGCACAGCGCTGGTGTGCACCTGCTGGGTGTGTGCCCCTAGAGAGGGGCCGGTGCCCTTCCTCTTCCTCCCTGCCAAGTTCTCGTGGAGGCAGTGGGGAACCTCCTTGGCCCGCAGGGGCGGGGGCCTGGCCCTTGTACTGGAGGAGCTACAAGGCACACGGGCTCCAGAGTCACTGTTCCAGGCCGGACTATGCAGGAAGTGTCTTTAAACTACTGATATTTTGGTTCATTTTAAGCCTTTTTTTCTTTTCTACAACAGCTGAACCTATATCCTTTCTAAAATAGCCTTCAACGGTAAGCTGGAGAAGTACTCCCAGTTACTTTTCTGAAGACGTTAATTAAAATGTCTCCTTAATTAAAACAGTTTTCATCAAATCTCTTAAGAGTGAAGAATCGGGGGTTACGGGAGATAGGGCTCCAACCACGTCTGCCGTGTCCTGGCTGTGTGGCCTGGGACAGGCGCGTCCCCTGCCCCAGCCTGCTCTCTCTCCATCCCCACTTGGCCTCCCCATCTTCTATCTTTACGTCTCATCTGACTGCTCCTGTAGCCTCCTAACAAGCCTGTCTTGTCCTTTCCAGGCCAGTCTCCATACTGACCTGTTGAAAACAGAACAAATGATACTCTTCTCCTGCTTAAGGCACTTGGCTGGTTGCCCATGTTCTTTGGGATGATACAGACTCTTCAATGGCAGTCCGGCTTGGGATTAACTGATTGGCAACGACTTGTCCAACATCGGCTCCTGAGGCTTTCCCCCTCCCCTCCCCTGTTCACTGTGTCTCTGCTACTGAGGCCCTTGGTCCCTCCGTTCCTAGAAGACACTGCGCTTTCTAGCCCTGGGGTCTGTGCCGCCTCTGTCTGCCCACAGCTCTTGGTATGACTGGCTCCCTCCTTTCCTTCACCTTAAGGTGTCATATCCTCAGTGACTCACCCTGGCTAAAGTGGAATGATTTGTCTGTTTACTTGTTAAACAACTGTCTCCTCTTCTGGAAAGTAAGCTTTATATTAAGTAATCTCTCATTGAATGAATGAATAAAAACCTCAGCTTTCCCAGCCATTAAACAGTTCTTACCCCATAAGCATGTGTTAGGATCATGGGGGAGTGGGGTCCGCTGTGCAGAGCCCAGTGCTGGGCAGGGAGTAAGTTCGCCGCAGGCAGTAGCCACTGTCCTTGTCCTTCCTGCGTGAGAGCCGTCTCGCCAGCTCCTGTTGTTGACCTTCACCCTTTCTGACCCTAGTACTTCTCCACCTTATCTCCATCACTTTTCCCCAGCTTGTGTTCTGAATGCCCTTAATCATTTCCTTTGCGTGGCCTGTGCCCTTTCTCTTCCATCAGCTCCCGAGCATTCCCTCCCCAACCTCTCTCCAGCTCCCATGAGTTCCCAGTTGTCCCCAGAAAGCTTTGTCTGACTCGCCCCAGTGGCCATTCCACCTGTGGTGTGAAGCTTCATGGGTCACCAGGACCACACATCCTGGCCTGCTGCCTTGGCCCTTAGGGCCGTAAGGAGGGGATTAGTGGGGCACCTCAGCCCATGGTTGGCACTAGAGTTCCCCCAGCACCCTGCTCCGTTCAGTGCCCTTGGATCCCACTCCCACCCCCACAAAACATCCCGAAGCCTCCTTCTGGGCATGTTGCTCCCTGGAGGCCCCCAGAGAGTCAGGGGCGGCCTTGGTCCATAGCCTCTTTCTGGGTCCTTGTAGAGAAGTAAGCCCCACATGCTGTCTGCTGGGAAACATCAAGTGGGGAGAAAAAAAATCTTGTATTCCTTCTGTTTCTCATCAACTTGGCAATTAGGTGCTGGTGTTCATATATGAATTTGCCAAATTAATATCTGAACTTCATTGTGCTGACCCTTTTAAGTTAGTTTTTTAAAATAAGTCACCAGTTTTGAAGGACTATCCTTTTTTTAGACCATGTATAAGGAGTCTATCATCTGCAGATAATTAGTGGGAGTTATATTGTATTGCTAATGAGCAGATGTGCACGCTTAGAGTGGAGGAACAGCTGCACATATAAAATGCAAAAACGACCCAAACCCGGCATTATGAATTCTGAAAGGGATTTCATTCTTTTAAGAATTTCAGAAACAGGAAAAAATGAAACAAAGAATTTAACTGATATTTTTCTTTATTAATTGTTCTTTCAGTTGCACTTTTCCTTGCATAACATTATCATACATGTACACAATATCTTTGCTATTTGCAAATGTGCTATTTGCACTTGCAAATCCCTCTCTCATAATACTATAGAGCTTATATTTAACATTTTTCCTTTGCTAGGACTATAAGGGTCTGGTGCCTCCAAACCAAATGAAAAACTCTTAGTGGGTGTCTTTCTGGGCTGGGCATCATGCTAGGCACTTACAGTCCCACTTGATCTTGAAGCAACCTGTGAATAGATGGTCTTAGACCCATTTTGCAGATGAACAAACAGGCCCAGTGAGGTGAATTTGTCATGTGCCAGTTATCACATGTAACAGAGCTGGTATTTGGACATAAGAGCTCAGTTCCAAACATTGTGCTCTTTCCATGTATGATGCATGGACCCGCAGGTTACATGGCACTCAGCCAACAGAGAGCGTAACACACAATGACAGGAAATAGCATATTATCCAAGGAAGAGTTTCTGTCCTCATGAGCACTATGTAATATCCATCTTAATTTTATTATCCTGTTAAGGCTTTGCAAGATGAAGAAGTTCAAATAGTCTGGCTTTTGAAAACTTTCAGCCAGGAAGACTTCGACATATTTTAGATAGGAATGGTTACGTTATTTAAAATTCAAATAAACTGCTGAAATGGCATAAAACCAAAAAAAAAAAACCTCAGAAGAATTATACTACTTCACATAAATGAATACTAAATTATAAGAAAAAAATTCAGAGCTAATAACGTTGGCAGGAACTAGAATTTCCAGGTTCTGGTAGTGACAGGCTGGGTTATTCAGATCAACGTTCTCACCAAAAGCTACTCAAAATGTTGGATAAGATATAAAAATATGTTAAAAGTATAACATCAAAGACCTGACAAAATTATTAGGAATTACCAAGTTAAAACTGAAGGGAACACGGGCACCCAGACGCATAAACAGAGGAGTAAAAACACCTTTGTTCTGAGAGAATTTGCCAATTCCAGAAAAGTTTACTTTTGAGGGCCTTATTAAAGATATGGATGATGTGATAAAAACAATTAAAGTACAATAAAACACTGTACCTTACATGTGGGGAGTATACCTTCTTAATCACACATGGAACATATACTAAGCCATAAAGGCTCAATATATTTTGAGGGGATTAAAATCATGTAGATTATGTTTCTCTTACCATAATGCAATTATGCTAGAAATCAATAGCTAGGTAATATGTAGAAATTTCCATTATGTTAGAAAATAAATTCTCAAAATATCTTATGGGTCAAAGGTAATTCATAATGGAAATTAGAAACTATTTTGAACTGTCTGGTAATTGAAATCAAAACACATCAAAACTTATAGGGCACAGCTAAAGCAGTTCTTAGAGGGAAATACAGAGCCTTAAATTTGTATATTAGAGGAAGTGAAAGACTGAACTGAGCATCCATCTCAAGAACTTAGAACATCAACAACAAAATAAAATATTGAAGAAGGAAAAATAATGAGCAGAAAGTAATTAAATGGAAAGTAAACAAGTAGGATTAATGACGCCAAAAGTTAGAATTTCAGAATGGCTAATAAAACTGATAAAACTGGGGTAATTTGAGAAAAAAATGAGAAGGCACAAATACCCGATATCAGGAATAATAAACTGTGGTATCAGTAACAGATCGACAACTTGATGTCAATAAATTAGAAAAGTTAGATGAGACAAATTCCATAGAGATATAACTTAAAACTGAATAGAACTCCTAATCATTAAGAAATTGAATCAGTATTTAAAAAGCCTCTCATTAAAGAAACTAAGTTCAGATGACCTCATCAATGTGTTCTACTAACATTTAAGGAATAATTGTGATCTTCCACAGACTCTTCCAGAGATTAAGATGCAATTTATCTTATGATTCTTGCATAATCTTGATACCAAAACCTGGCAATATGAGAAAAAAATTATAGTTTAGCTTTATTCATGAATTTATATGCAGAAATCTGAAAGTATTAGCAAACTGAATTTAGTAATATATGGGATATATAATACATCATGACCAATTTAGATTTCCTCAAGGAATGCAAGCTTGGTTTAGTATTTTAATATCAACCAGTATTTCACCACAGTAGCAGATTAAAAGAAAAACATCATATGATTATCAAAATAGATACAGGAAAGGTATTTAATATAATTCATTATTCATAAATTTTACATACATCTAAAAGATGATTTCGTTGATCTAATAGTGTGTAAAAGCCTAGAGTAAATCCTTAACAGTGAAACTACATTGATGCCATTACAGCTTCTAATCAGAATTGTACTGTGGGTCTTAGCTCTTGCAGTAAGGTAAGAAAAGAAACAAAATGCATGACTGAAAAATATGGCTGATAACTATATACCTTTCCACACCTGGACATATTTCCCATCCTCCCTTGTGGCCACGTGACAATGAGTTCTGGCCAATGAAATGTGGACAGAAATGACATATGCTACTTCTAGACCTGGCCCATAAGCACCTCCTGTATCATCTTTGAACTTTTTCTTCACCTGTCTGTTAGCTGACTATGAATGCCAAGGGAAACCTTTATAGCAACATACTGAAGATAGTTATCCTGTCAGCCCAGGCATGTGAAGAGTTAATGAAACAGAACTGCTCCCAACTTTTTATTGATTGGACTTTGAATGATCAAGAAATAATGTTCTAATAAGTTAAACCACTAGAATTTCAGAGTTTCTTTATCAGGAATTGATACCTTGAGGTAGAATGCTACCCAAGACTAAAAAAACATGGCACCAGCTTAGTGGTTCGACTGCTGAAAGATCCAATAGTGGGTCTTGCTTATGGTTTGTGAAGGGATCAATTTTCCCCAAACTGTTTTATAAATTCAGTGACAACCCAATTTGATGAATGAATGCTTCATTTATATATCCCAATGTTTTTCTTGTAATTTTTGTGGATTTTTAAAGCTGATTCTGATGTTTATATGGAAATTCAAGAGTTCAAGAAAAGGAAAGACATTGTTTTTCTTGTGAAACCTTCATAAGAGTGTATATCAATGGTACCTTAATAAAAAAAATGTAGGAAGAAAAAAAAGCAAAGATACTCTTGCATGAGAATAAGAGACTGAGAGGACTTAATTTTCTTGCTACCAAGACTTATTATACAGCAACAGTTGTTAAAACACTGTCAATTTGATGTAAGGACAGATGACTTGGCCAATGCAATAGAATAGAGAATCCAGAAAAAGACCTTTACATAAAACAGATGACACACTTAGCATTTCAGTGAGCTAGGGAAAGAAGGACATCTTAATAAATAGTGATAATTAATTAATTGGACTTTGGGAAAATTTCAGTTGGATTTCTACCTTGCACCTTACACAAAAGTCAATTCGCAGTAGACAAATGACCTAAATATGAAAGCAAAATTATAAAACCTCAGAAGATAATATCATGATGATGGGCTTAAGAAGCATTTCTTAAGCAAGATACAAAAGCACTAACCACAAAGGGGAAAATACTTGACAAACTGTATTAAAATCACACTTGTGTTCATCAGAAAAATATCATGAAGAGGCAGTTCAAAATGGCAACATAGGAAGATCCTGAACTCACCTTCTCCCCCAGATACAGCAAATCTATAGCTACCTGTGGAAGAATTTCCTCTGAAAAGAGCCAGGGCACTATCTAAACAGCTGCTCCAAGTCAAAGGATAAAAGGGCCAATTTGAGATGGGTAAGAGAGGCAGAAATGTGGAATTACCAAAAATGCCTCCCCTGATATAGTGAGCAACCACCAGGAGGGAGTCTCACAAATACAGAACTGCTCACTCCCGAGGAGTGAGGGTTTTGTGCCCCACATCAGGAACCCCCAACCTTGGGACCTGCACAATAGAGGTGAGCCCCCCAAACGTCTGGTTCTGAAAAACGATGGAGCTTATATTCAGGAGACGCATAGGGCTGTAAGGGACAGAGATTCTACTCTTAAAGGGCTTGCATGCGGACTCACTCAGCCTGGGGCCCAATGTGAAAACAGCACTTTGAAAAGTGTCTAAACAATATGCAAAAGAGATTCATTTGCTAATTTTAAAGTGTTTGCCAGAAGGCCAAAGTCTGTTGGGACCCTCTGTTGGGATGGAGGCACACTGGTGTGTGCCATTTTTGCATTCTCACACCAATATGCTATTGCCTGCCCTCTGCAACCCCTGTCCCCCAACCCCCACCCCCAAAGATGTCAAGGGAGGGCCCTGGCTCTCAGTGCTGCTGTGGCTTTGCCCCCTTGAGCTGCTGCTGTGGCCCATCCCAAGGCATCAGGCAAACTCTCTGCCCCCACCCATGCTATTGCTGGCATTCTCCTGCAGCTCCCCCAAGGCCAGCAGGTGTGCACAGCCCACACGGGGGATACCCGGTGAGCACTGAGCTCTGGTAGCCAAGCAGGATTGCATTTCTGAGCCCCATGGAACTGAGACAATTGGAGAGACTGAAAGACAGTCAAGAGCTAGGGCAAGGTTAAATGATAAGGTTCATTGCCCACACAGAGCCACCCCTTCAAGACTGGGAGAGCTGTTTCACCTAATATGTAGAAACAAACGCAAGGCTCAAGTAAAATGAGGAAATGGAGGATATGTTCCAAGCAAAAGAACAAGATAAAATCCCAGAAAAAATCATTAATGAAATGGAGGTAAGTAATTTACCTTATAAAAAGTTCAGTGATGGTCATAAAGATGGTCACCAAACTCAGGAGAAAAATGGGTGAGAATGGAACTTCAAGAAAGAGTTAGAAAATATAAGAAAGAGCAAATGAAAGCTTAAGAATAAGATAAATTAAAAATACACTAGAGAGAATCAAGAGCAGATTCAAGATACAGAATCTTGATACAGAAGAATGAATCAGTGAACTGGAAGATAGAATAGTGGATATCCCCCAATCAGAACAGCAAAAAGGAAAACATTAAAAAAAATAATGATAGTATAGGATGTCTGGAAAAACATCAGGCATACTGACATTTGTATTATAGGGTTCCCAGAAGGAGAAGAGAGAGAGGGGAGCAGAAAAATTATTTGAAGATCCAAAACTTCCTAACCTGGGAAAACGGACACTCAGATCCTGGAAACCTAGAAAATTCCAAACAAGATTAACCCAAAAGACCAGCACTAAGACACATTATAATTAAAACGTGAGAAGTTAAAGAGAGAATCTTAAAAGCAGCAGTAGAAAAACAACTAGCTACATGCAAGGGAACTCTCGCTATCAGGCTATAAGCAGATTTCTAAGCAGAAACTTTGCAGGCCAGAAGTGAGTGACATGATACATGCAAAGTGCTGATGTATTCAAAGATACAATCAAGGATACTCTACCTGGCAAAGTTATCATTCAGAATTGAAGGAGAGAGACAGACTTTTCCAGACAAGCAAAAGCTAAAGGAGTTAATCACCACTGTATCTGCCCTATTTAAGAAATTAAAGGGGCTTCTTTAAGGTGAAAAGGAAAGACACTAATTGTAATAAGAAAACAAAAGGGTAGAAATATCACTGAAAGATAAATATATAGAAAAGGAAATGGATTACTTATAAAGCTAGTATGAAATCAAAGGAGAAATTAAAAATAATACCTTGAGACAAATGAGAATGGAAATATACCAAAATCTATGGGATGCAGCAAAAGTAGTTCTAAGAGGGAAATTTATATCAATTCAGCCCTACTTCAGGAAACAAGAAAAATATCAAATAATCTAACTTTGCACCTAAAGAACTAGAAAGAGAAGAACAATGAAGTCCAAAGTTAGTAGAAGGAAGGAAATAACAACGATCAAAGCAGGAATAAATAAAATACAGACTAAAAAGACAATAGAAAAGATTGATGAAACTAAGACATGGTTCTTTGAAAAGATTAACAAAATTGATAAACCTTGAGCTAGATTCACCAAGAAATAAGAGAGGGCTCATGTAAAATCAGACATGAAAGAGGAGAAATTACAGATGTTACCAAAGAAATACAAAGGGTCATTAAAAACTGCAATGAAAAATTATACACCAACAAATTAGACAACCTAGAAGAAATGCACAAATTCCTAGACCCATCTTGGAAACAATCTTCCACGAATGAATCATGTAGAAGTAGGAAATCTAAGTAGTTATTACTGATAAGGAAATTGAATCAGTAGTCACAAAATTCTGAGTGAAAGTACAAGACAAGACAGCTTCACTAGTGAATTTTATCATTCAAAGAAGTTTTAATACCTATTCTTCTCAAACTCTTCCAAAAAATCAAAGAGATGGGAATACTCCCAAACTCATTTAATGAGGCCTGTATTACTCTGATATCAAAACCAGACAAGAACATCACAAAAAAAGAAAATTACAGGCCAATATTCCTGAAGAACACAGAGGCAAAAGTCCTCAACAAAATATTAGCAGACTGAGTTTAAAAATACATTAAAAGGATCATACACCACAATCAAATAACTGTAGGGATGCAAGGGTAGTTCAGCATCTGCAGATCAGTGTGATATAGCACACGTACAAAATGAAGGATATCATACGATCATCTCAGTAGGTATTGAAAAGCATTTGACAAAATTCAACATCCATTCATGATAAAAATTCTCAATAAACTGGGTATGGAAGGAACATACCTCAACATAATAAAGACCATATATGACAAGTCTACAGCTAACATACTCAATGGTGAAAAGTTGAAAGGTTTTCCTTTAAAATCAGGAACAAGACATGGATGGGCACTTACACCACTTTTACTCAGTATAGTATTGGAAGTCCTGGCCAGAGAATTTAGGCAGGAGAAATGACTAATGGCATCCAAATTGGAAAGAAGTAAAACTATCAGTATTAGTGGACAACATTATTTTATACATGAAAAACCCTGAAGATGTCACCAAAAACTGTTAGAATTAATAAACGAATTTAGTAAAGTTCAGGATACAGAACCAATATGCAAAAATGCACTGTTTTTATATACTAATAACTACCAGAAAGAGAAATTAAGAAAACAATGCCAATTACAATTGTATCAAGAAGAATAAAATACCTAGAAATAAATTGAACCAAGAAGGTGAAAGACCTGTACACTGAAAACTACAAGACACTGATAAACAAAATTGAAGAAGACAGAAATAAATGGAAAGATATTCTGTGCTGGACTGGAAGAATTAATACTGTTAAAATGCCCATACTACCCAAATCAATCTATAGGTTCACTGTAATCCCTTTCAAAATCCTAATGGCATTTTTCACAGAAATAGAACAGATTTGTATGGAATCACCAAAGATCCTCAATAGCCCAAACAATCTTGATAAAGGAGAACAAAGCTGGGAGCATAAGGCTCCTTGATTTCAAACTGTATTACAAAGCTATACTAATCAAAACAGTATGATATTGGTATAAAAACACACATAGATCGGAACAGAATAGAGAGCCCAGAAATAATTCCATGCAAATCTGGTCAATTAATTTACAATAAAAGAGGCAAGAATGTACAACAGGAAAGGACAGTCTGTTCACTAAATGGTGTTGGGTAAACAGCAACATGTGAAAGGATGAAACTGGAGCACTATCTTAGACCAGGCACAAAAAGTAACTCAAAAGGATAAAGACTTGAATGTAAGACCAGAAACCACAAAACTCCTAGAAAAATCATAGGTGGTAAGCCTCTTGACATTGCTCTTGGTGATTTTTTTTCTTTTTTTTGGCTCTGACTCGAAAGCCAATAACAGCAAAAGAAAAAAATGGGACCATATCAAACTAAAAAGCTTCAGCAGCAAAGAAAGTCATCAACAAAGTAAAAAGGCAGCCTATTGAATGGGAGAAGATATTTGCAGATCATATATCTGATAAGGGGTTAATCTGCAAAATATACGAAGAACTCAAACAGCTCAATAACAACAGCAAAAAACATTCAGATAAAAAAGGGCAGAGGATTTGAATAGACATTTTTCCCAAGAAGACAGACAGATGGCCAACAGGCACTAGAAAAGGTGCCCTACATCACTAATAATCAGGAAGATGTAAATCAAAATCACAATGAGATATCACCTCACACCCATCAGAATGGCTGTTATAAAAAGGACAAGAAATAAGTGTTGGCAAGGATATAAAAACGAGAACCCTTGTGTGCTTTTGGTGGGTATGTAAATTTTTGCAGGCACTATGGAAAACACTATGGAATTTCCTTAAGAAAAATGAAGAATAGAACTACATATGATCCAATAATTCCACTTCTATGTATGTATCCAAAGAAAAAGAACACACTGTTTCAAAAAGATATATGCACCCCCCTGTGTTTATTACAGCATTAATCACAATAGCCAAGATATGGAAGCAACCTAAGTATCCATCAATGGATAAATGGATAGAGAAGATGTCCTATGTGTGTGCAGGTGTGTGTAGTACTACTCAGCCATAAAAAAGAATGAAATCTTGCCATTTGCAACATGGGAGGACCTTGAGTGTATCATGCTAAATAAAATATGTCAAAGGCAAATACATATGATTTTACTTATATGTGGATTCAAAAAAACAAAACAAACCCATAGATACAGGGAATAGATTGGTGGTTGCCAGAGGGGAGGGTGATGGTGGGTGGGAGAAATGTGTGAAGGGGATCAAGACTTGTAAACTTCCAGTTATAAAATAAATCATTCATGGGGATGTAAAGTATGGTATGGTGGTGGTGATATTGTATTTCAAATTTGAAAGTCACTAAGGAAATAAATCTTAGCTTTCATCACAATAAAAATATTTTGTAACTTGATTTGGTGACTAGATGGCAACTAGACTCATTGTGATGATCATGTTGCCATGTATACAAATGCAAATCATTATGTTATACACCCAAAACGAGTATGACGTATGTCAATGATTCAATTATCCTTCACTAAAAAAATCATTAAGAAAATGTAAGAACAGAGAGGTTATATTTGACTAAGAATTAGTGTCCAGCATATATAATACATAGACTTCAAAATATCTCCAATAGGTTAAAATAAAAGACTACTGATTGGAAAAAAGGGCAAAGGACTTGAATAGCAGTAAAGAAATAAATGATAATGTCATTATTGATCAGGGAAATGCAAATTAAAATGTGAGATTCTGTTGTACATCACACATACGGCAAAAAGTAAAAAGTCTGACATTAACAAACTAATGAATTGGCAAACATTTCATTTAGAGCTTCAAGAACTCCCAAGCATTGATGTGGGTTTTTTAATTGGTACAACTACTCTGGAAAATGATTCCGTTTCTAGTGACATCGAAGACATGCAAAACCTATAAGCCAGCAACTCTGTTTCTAGGTATCTATTCAAGAAAAACGTTTACATATGTATAACAGAATACATGTCAAGAATGTTCTTAGAAGCCCTAAGCTGGTCATATTCATCAACAGGAGAAGAGGTAGATCAACTTTGGTCTGTTTTTACAATGGGATATTATGAAGCAATGAAAATGGAGAAAATAGAAGAATCTATGAACATAATAGTCCGTGAAAGATCTAAGTTACAGTATAATTTCATGTGTATAAATTTCAGAAACAGGCAAAACTGCACTCTGTTAATATATAGCAATGGGTCTCAACTGGGGGTCAGTTTTGCCTCCCAGGGGACATTTGGCGGTGTATAGAGAGATTTTGGGTTGTCACAATTGAAGCGATGCTGCTGGCATCTGTGGGTAAAATCTAGAGATGCTGCATGTTCTACAATGCGTAGGACAGCTCCTCCCCACAAAGAATTCCCTATCCCAAGATATCAGTAGTGCCAGTGTTAATAAATCCTGGTAAAGAGAGATCCTTGATAGTCACCTCTTTAATTACCCAACAATGTCTTTAAAAGCAATTACATTTCATTTCTAGTATCTAGATATTTATTTAGATATCAAGTATCTAGATATTTCTGATATTTCATTATGAAATTAATATTAATAACTGATCAAGGTATTGGCTTTCATAAAGTTTAAAGGGATAATAAGCCAAAACTATAAGTCTAGCATAAGAATTGTGAAATTTAGCATATTTTATAGGAGGGACTTGCAAAACTCTGTCAGTTTTGTGCATTATGTTCACTTTTCTCTGAGAATGGAACAACTGAGAAATGATGCCCGTAGGCTTTGTTCATGGGAAGAGGAGTGAAATAATAGGCTTGCAGTTCTGAAAGCAGTGATAGGATTAGGTACTGAAATGCCTTAATATCAAAAGGAACTGCCAGTTCATTTATTCAACCTACATAACCAGAAACAACCAGGAAGCACTTACTCAGCAACCTTGAATGAAGGCTCCGCAGACGATCCAGGTGTTCTTCCTGGTTTTATCATCACAGACCCAGAGGTCTGAGTCTAGATCAGGGTAGAGGCTGTGGAAAGGGAAAGAATGTTAGTGAGAAAGCAAAGGCAAAACTATGTGACTCCCTGGCTTAAGGTATAGAAGAGGCTCAAATAAAATATGGATTATTACAAGATTGAAAGCTTGGCTTGCTAGGAAAACGGTCATGTCAGTTGATAGAGATGAGAAAGGTGGGAGACAATGAAAGGAAATGAGGTTGCAAACCAAGGGACAACGGAGCCTAGATATGTAAATGTCTGAGAGTGCGGCTCTCTATGACCAAAGCTGGAAGAAAACTTGGATTACAAATTTAGGTTTGTAAATTTTCAGCATAGAAAAGGGAAATCTCATCGGAGGGCATGAGGAAGGGAAGGCATGGCCAAAGACGGAACCCACAAACATCCGCAGTAAGGAGGCTCAGGGCGGGGGAGGGAAAAGCAAGCAGATACAGGGTAGTCAGGAACTAGCGAAAGTCTTAGGTAAGTGTAGCATTACAAGGCCTAGGGGGAAAGCATTCAAGGAAGGGAGGTGCTGTTGACACTGTCAGATGGAGCAGAGTTGTCAAGAAGAGTGAAGACGGTAAAAAATAGATTAAATTAATGATTAATCATGGAGACTTAAAAATAGTTGCCACCATCCAGATGCCATTTATATACATTTTTAATATGAATTTATTTTACTGAAATAAACTTACAGAGTTCATTTGGTAAGAGAATACTAAGCAAAACAAAAAATTAAGGGAATTTCGGCCTGTTTGTGTCCCCATGTCCATTATTTTAACCATAAGTGATTTTTAAAAATCAAGGTTAGAAGGTATTTAGAAAATATTCAGCCCAAAGACTTCACTAGTGATCAAGGAGTAGTAGGGACTGGATTTACCTTCCCACTTGAAACAACTAAAAAATTAGTATAAGAAACAGTGGTTCGAGTTCCGGGAATATGGCGTCTTGAACGGACTAGCAGAAAAATTCCTCCCAACATTATATTTATTCACGAAAATACAGCAAATACAACTATCCCTAAAAGAGAGACCAGAATACACAGGAAAGTGCTCAGCGTACAGCTACACCTGTGAGAACTTGGCAGCCGGTGAGGCGGACGGGCGGCGATCCGGTGGGACCGAGCGCTCCCCCCCCCAGAGCTCCAGCGGCCAGACACGCCGCACCCGGCGAGGCGGGACGGAAACACGATCCAGCGAGACGAGAGCGCCCCTGCACCCCAGCACTCCGGCGGGAGTCTCGGCAAGGCGGGTAAGCGCTCCGGTGGTGGAGATCTGCGGTGTAGCGGAGATTGGAGGGACAGAGGGCACAGGGTCCCAGCCGGGAACGTGCAAGTTGCCCGCGGCAGGCTCCGGGAAGGAAAAAGAAAGGAGAAAAAGGGGAAGAAAAGCGCGCGCTCTACCCCAGCGGTCTTAAAGAGACAGGAGCTCAGTAGAGGGGCCGGATAGCCCCGCGAACTGAGCCCAGCAAGCTGGGAGTCCTGGGGAGCTTTGGACCCCGTAGCTGGCGACTGGGAAAGAGTGCCCGCCATTGAGACCCTCACAGAGATCAACAGCTTCCCATTGTTTCCAACCCAGCTAGAACTATAGTGGCGCTGGAATAGTGGAGCAACAGCGCCACCTACAGCACTCGCGCAGAACCCACGCCCGGTGGCTTTTTTTTGTTTTGTTTTGTTTTGTTTTGTTTTTTCTCCCCTTTCTTTTCTTTTTTTTCTTTCCCTCTCTTTCAACAGCCTCCCATCCATTCTCACCCGGCCACAGATTTAAAGGGCCGTGTGGAGCGACGTGGCCGCGGCTCTGGAATAGCGGAGCAATAGCGCCACCTACAGCATTCGCACAGAAACCACCCCGGTGGGCTTTTTGGTGTTTTTTGTTTTGTTTTGTTTTGTTTTGTTTTGTCTTGTTTTGTTTTGTTTTGTTGTTGTTCTTGCTGTTTTCTTTTAGGTGTTGCTGCCTTTTCTTTTTCTTTCTTTTCTTTTCCCTTCTCTCTCTCTCCTTATACTTTTATATTATTAGTAGAAATCTCTTTTTTTTCTTGTCTCTCCTTTCTTATCTCTCCTTGCTACCAACAACCAATTCTACAGTCATGAGAAGACAGAAGAATATGATACAGACAAAGCTTCAGACAAACACCACGCCAGAGAAAGAATCTGGAGAAATGGACATTCACAGTCTTCCAGAAAAAGAATTCAGAATAAAAGTCATAGCCATGCTGACAGATCTACAGAAAAATGTGCAAGAGCTGAGGGAGGAAGTGAGGGAAGTGAGGAAAGACAATGCAGAAATGAAACAAGCCATCGAAGGGCTCAACAGCAGATTGAATCAGGTTCAAGACACGATCAAGGAATTACAAGACAGGGACCAGGAATACAAAGAAGCTGAGGCAGAGAGAGATAAAAGGATCTCTAAGAATGAAAGAATATTAAGAGAACTCTGTGACCAATCGAAGCGTAGCAATATTCGCATTATAGGAGTACCAGAGGAAGAAGAGAGAGAAAAAGGGATAGAAAGTGTCTTTGAAGAAATAATTGCCGAAAACTTCCCCACGCTGGGGAAGGAAATAGTCTCACAGTCCACAGAAGCCCACAGATCTCCCAACACAAGGGACCCAAAGAAGACAACACCAAGACACATAATAATCAAGATGGCAAAGATCAAAGACAAGGACAGAGTATTAAAGGCAGCTAGAGAGAGGAAAAAGATCACCTACAAAGGAAAACCTATCAGACTGTCATCAGACTTCTCAACAGAAACCTTACAGGCCAGAAGAGAATGGCATGATATATTTAACGTAATGAAACAGAAGGGCCTCGAACCAAGAATATTGTATCCAGCACGATTATCATTTAAATATGACGGAGGGATTAAACAATTTCAAGATAAAAGAAAGTTGAGAGAATTTGCCACCCATAAACCACCACTACAGAATATCTTAAACGGACTGATCTAGAGGGGAACATCCCTAAGACTAAAAAGAGGTCACCAGAGAAAATAAAAGCATAGCAAAGAAAGCAGACCACCCAAATACTAACTAAAGGCAAAGAATAAAACACCTAATATATAAAGAAAAGAGGAGGAAGAATAGGAAGGGAGAGATAAAGAAACATCAGACGGCGCACACAATAACTTAACAAGAAAGTTAAGTTAGATTCTTAGATAGTAAAGAAGTAACCCTTGAACCTTTGGTAACCACGAATCTAAAGCCTGCAATGGCAATAAGTACATATCTATCAATAATCACCCTAAATGTAAATGGACTGAATGCACCAATCAAAAGACACAGAGTAACAGAGTGGATAAAAAAGCAAGACCCATCTATATGCTGCTTACAAGAGACTCACCTTAAACCCAAAGATATACACAGACTAAAAGTGAAGGGATGGAAAAAAATATTTCAAGCAAACAACAAAGAGAAAAAAGCAGGTGTTGCAGTACTTGTATCAGATAAAATAGACTTCAAAATGAAGAAAGTAGCAAGAGATAAAGATGGACATTACATAATGATAAAGGGGTCAGTCCAACAAGAAGATATAACCATTATAAACATATATGCACCCAACACAGGAGCATCAGCATATGTGAAACAAATACTAACAGAAGTGAAGGAGGAAATAGACAGCAATGCAATAATTCTAGGAGACTTTAACACGCCACTCACTCCAAAGGATAGATCAACCAGGCAGAGGATAAGTAAAGACACAGAGGCACTGAACAACACACTAGAACAGATGGACCTAACAGATATCTACAGAACTCTGCACCCAAAAGCAGCAGGATACACATTCTTCTCAAGTGCACATGGAACATTTTCCAGAATAGACCACATTCTAGGCCACAAAAATAACCTCAGTAAATTCAAAAATATTGAAATCTTACCAACCAACTTCTCAGATCACAAAGGTATAAAATTAGAAATAAATTTCAGAAAGAAATCAAAAAGGCTCACAAATACATGGAGACTTAACAACATTCTCCTAATGAATCAATGGGTTAACGACCAAATCAAAACAGAAATCAAAGAATATATGGAGACTAATGACAACAACAACATAAAGCCACAACTTCTGTGGGACGCAGCGAAGGCAGTCTTAAGAGGAAAGTACATTGCAATCCAGGCCCATTTAAAGAAGGAAGAACATTCCCAAATGAACAGTCTAAGGACACAATTATTGAAATTGGAAAAAGAAGAACAAATGAGGCCCAAAGT
>JAQQAC010013566.1:31359698-31446800 GCA_029783875.1 Phataginus tricuspis
CCCCCCAAAATCCGCACGTTGAAATCTAATCCACAGTGTGATGGTATGTGGAGGTGGAGCCTTTGGGAGGTGGTTAAGCCATGATGGTGGGGCGTCAGGAATGGGACTGTGCCCTTATAAGAAGAGACCAGAGAGCTGGCACCCCCTCTCTCCACCATGTGAGCTTAAGGCAAGAAGAGAGCTGTATGTAACCAGAAAGAGGGCTGTCAACCAGGCACTGAATCAGCCAGGGCCTTGAACTTGGACTTCTAGCCTCCAAAACTGTAAGGCATAACTTTTTGTTGTTGCTGAGCCACCCAGTGTAAGATATTGTGTTAGAATAGCCCGAAGTGACCGGGCACAGCCTTAACACTTGATTCTGCTTACTGGTTTCCATCTGTCACACTAAATGGACTAGAAGTGTGACCTAGTTGAAAAATGAGACTGCGTCTTGTTTCTGAATCCCAGTACATAGTCTGTTGCCAGTGGAAAGATGAGTGGATGGATGGATGGGTGGAAGGAAGGACAGCAGGCATGCAGGCAGGCAGAGAGACAGGCCTCTTAACAATGTTTCAGTGATTTTTAGTTGTTCCTTTCTATCCTTCTGCAGGTCTTTCTCTCCAGTACCTCAGGGGGTATAAGCTCAGGAAATACAAGATAATGCCACATGGCCTGATTTTCCAAACTTCGGATAAGAAACCCAGAGTGAGATATTGTATTAGAAAGCTTGTCATGGGCGGGGGCAGGGGTAGGAGAATTGACTCAAAGAGTTTTTCCCTTTCTTGGGTTTGTTTACATTGAAATAGAGAACTGGGCTGGAGAGTCACAGAGTAAATATTTAACTTAGAAGGTAATTCTGCTAAAAAAATGCAATGAACAGTTAAAAACCAAATAGTGCATTTCTACACACATAAAATGAATTTGGATCCTCTCTTTGAATTTATCTGCACGGCCTCTGGTGGGTGGATATCTGGAAGAAGGATATACATATTGCTCCTCAGGTGAGAAAAAGCATTACTCCTAGAACATCTTGTGTGATGTCATTTGTTATTTTGATTTCAAACTGGTTGTTCTGAAACATCCTAAGATTATTAAAAGTTGCAAAAATGAAAGTATTTAACAACTACATAATTTCTTATAGTCCACAAAGTGGTTTTCAGATTTCATCTCATTTACTCTTGGCATCAACCTATAGATTAGGTCCTTATGATACTTGTTTTACAAATGAGGTTTAAAGCTCAGAAAGGTTAGTAATTTGCATAAAGCATATGAGCAGTCAGACTTAAAAACAAGATCTCATAGCTCTAAGTCCCGCACTTCTTACAAGAGATTTAGTAAACATGTTTTCCTTACGTATGAATTACTGTTTTGCATTCATAACATAAACCAACAGAGATTGAAAGAAATGGTGAAAAGTTTAATGATGTTAAATATCTGTAAACGAAATGTATTAAAAACAAGACCATAAAATCCATCGTTCTATAGGTTTTTCAATCTGTTGAGCATCAAATCATACTTCCCAGTGAACCATCTGCTCCCAAATTTCAAACTCCTATCCATTTAATAAGTCACTTCATCAGTGAACTGAAGAGTATGTGCATTGAAGTTAACCAAACACACACAAGTATGTGGGTATATTTTGTTTTAAGATATTGTACCTTCTCTCAGGATAAACTTTGATGGGGAGAAAATCAATCAGATTAACATTGTTATTCAGGAGTAGACCAGAGAGTGAATGCCTTGTCCAGCATCAATCAAAATTCAAGGAAATCTAATAAAGGCGTTGATGTTTTCTTTCTGTGCCCTTCTGAATCTCTTTGCACTTACTTGTCTTTCATCCTGACCAGGCAGGGGTTTAGCAGGAGTAACCAGGAAGGGAGTATATGTGTTGTTTCTGACAAGGGGAGCTTTTAGCCTTGTTAGAATGTCCAAGAAAGGTTGGGATCAGAAGGGCAGGGCTGTAAATTCAAATCTGCAAGACTTCTGCAGCAGACAGTGTCTGTCACTGTGTGGATAACTCACATCCTCCCACTGGATGAATAGTTAGTTTGGGTTCGTGCAAAGGGAAAGGTGCAGGGAGTTTGGGACAGAGCTAGGAATAACTCCCAAATCGTTTCTCCTCTCGAAACCTCTCCAGACTGAGCTGGGACAGCCTGAATCTGCACAAAATGAGGTGCCGTATCAGTTTTGTTATTGCAGTTAACCGCTGATGAAGTTAGACTGTAAATGGAGGGATCATGGCTTCAAGGAAGGGTTCATAAATCCCCATCCTGGATTGCAGTAGTATTGTAACCACTATTTACATAAACAATCCATGGATGTTTTTATAGAAATACATTGCCTTACATACTTACCTAGAATGATGGTTATATGCATCTTTCCTGCTCCACCTCACAATCTTGTGAAATCTTCCACATGTGGAAGTATCACACTGCATTTCAAGAGAAGCTACTTAGAGTGTCATTTCATTTCAAGAGAAGCTCCAAATATAGACGTAAACGTAAGGGTTTTATTGTGCACTTCTTCAAGATTATTTGAGAAAATATGATCGGTGGAAGAGCCCGCTATTATACCATTTCCTTTGGATGACTCTTAATTATTCCTGTCTTCTTTGCTAAAAAGCCAGCTTTTAATCCATAAGTAACAATTTTCCATAATCTTCTGATAATTCAAGGACCTTCAGCCAAACACAGATATTTATTGTCTTCTGTGTACAAGGCATATGGAATCTTGGCAGAACTTGTTGAAAGATATAAACCATACCTGTACATAGTCTTTTACTCTCACACTAATGTCTCTTCAAAAAGAAAGAAAACTTATATTTCAACAACTCCATATGGAGATGCTGCTCTTCTACATCTTGTGCTGAACGGAGGTCAGATTTTACTGAAACCCCATCTTTTTTCTTCACGGAAAATATTTCAAGGGACAATAATGCTGCTATCATGGCATTACGCACAAAAGGGTAGGAAGTGGTCATGCAAGAAAAGCCTCCCTTGTAAGTGAAGGAGGGAAAATTGAAGAAAGCAAAGAAAAGATATTGCCATACTGACATCCTGGAATGTGTATTCATCCCGACTCTTAGATGCTGCTAGAATGTGAGCTCCACAAAGTTTGAAAATACGAAACTATTCTTTTTGGAAGATTGAAGCTTCTATCAGAGGAGTTTGGGGGCACTTGTTTAAACTGAAACTGATTCTTGAAGAATGCAGTGAATGTGTACAGTTCATTTTGATAACAGTGTGGAGATCTATAGGGAATTTATATTATGCTGTGGCTGTTTAATTTTTGAGATTAAATTATTCAGTTAGAAATTGACTACCATCTACACTTCAGCTGCTGGGACAGGGTAGAAAATGCTCTGGGCTAACTTTCAGTCCCAGTTCTTCCTTTGATTAGTTATATGACCTCAGGCAAACTCTTTAAACTCACTGTGCATCAGTCATCTTGTCATGTGTAAGTACCTTCTATGTTACCAAGTAGTATTCCAGGCACTTAACATGTACATCAGTCCATTTCTTTGTCTGCCAAGTGAGAGACAATACCTGCCACACACGGTGTTTCACTAGGTTCTAAAGAAATAATATGTATCACAATGCTTTGCAAGTAATAAATGGAATAGGTGATGATTTAAAGATCTGCATAGAAAAATACAGATTTATAGAGCATTTACTGTGGTCTAAGATGTGTGATAAGTGTACAAAGATATCTGTTATAATTAAAATAGGCAAAACCAAAGGGATTCATTTCTTGCTTGGTTAAGGAGAGTGGTGCCAGGATGAGATGAAAACAAGCACTCGGCAGCCCCTGGGGCAGAGAGGATGTGGGCCACCGGCCTTGTTCCCAGCCCCCACGTAACCTCTGCTCTCTGCTTTCCCAGGCATGCGCCAGGGCGCCGACCACGGCTCGCAGTACCGCTCGGCCATCTATCCGACCTCCACCAAGCACCTGGAGGCAGCCCTGAGGTCCAAAGAGGACTACCAGAAGGTAGGGTCCCCTCTCGCTCCTGGGTGCCCGCCCTCGGCACCTGCCTGGCTGGGCCCCACCTGCAGAGGAGGAGCTGCTTCCCTGCATCCGGTGCTGTGTTCTGTTTGCATAGTTTGGGATATTTCTGTCAGCCTCTTGGAATAAGAGGAGGCCTCTGTACATCTCTGTTTTAAAATCAACTCATCCAAATGAATGTGTAGCTTCACATACAGTCTTTCTCTCTCTCTCTCTGCCTCTCTCTTTGTGAATCTCTCTCTCTCTTCTATGTTAGTTGGCATGGGCAGCTGTAAGGAAGCGCCTGAGGAGCGGGCAGCCTTAGCCGGCACTCAGCACGGTCATTTCCTCCTGAGGGCTGTGAGGGTCTCCCCAGGCCTCTCTCTGGAGCTTGTCAGTGCTCATCTTCTCCCTGTGTCTGCTCATCGTCTTCCCTCTGTGGATGTCTCTCTGACCAACTTTCTCCGTGACAACTCGAGTCACACTGGATTGGGACCCAGTCTCAAACCACATTTCAACTTGATTACTTCTGTAAAGACTCTGTCTCCAAGTAAGGTCCCATTCCGAGGTACTGGGGGTTGAGACTCCAACATATCTTTCTGGGGGGCACTCGATTCAACCTACACAACACTCTCTTTTTGCTGGTGGCAGTAGATTGAATTATAATATAAATACTTCTTAGAAATACAGACACGGCATGGAATAACTATGTGCATTATGAACTTGTATTTTATTTTTAAAATCTCCTCCGATAGAAGGTTCAGATCTTTTAAAAATAACTTAAGTTGCTTTAATTTTTAGAACTTTGTGATGTTTAAATTTTAATCCTTGTTATATTTTCTGATTTGGATTCCTATTTAACAATAGAGCCAGTAGCTATTATAATACTGATCTATTTTAGGATCGGGTAAAAAGTCAGGTATGCAACAGTTCCCAGGAATGTGTGGGTTCTCCAGCCTATTCCCCATGGTGGCAGAGGCGGCAGGGACAAGAGTATGTCTACTGAAGAGAAAGTAGCAGGACATGTAACTCATGGTCAGTTCAACTCCCAAAAGCACAGAGGGCCAAAGGAGATGCCGATGGGGCCCCGTTTATGTCTCGGCACACCCCTCCCACCCCCTTTCTACAAGGCTGTGGTGTCTGTTTGGGTGATAATAGTAGCCAGTCTCTAGGGTGGCCCTTAGTGGTCTTTGCCCATGTGTGATCCCATCTCCATGAGTAGGGTCTGGATTGAGTGACGCCTAATGAATGACAGACATGATGAGATGATAATTCTGAGATGAGTTTATTGAAAGATTGTGGCTTTCATCTTGGGGGGCCCCCTACCCTCCTTCCCTCCCTGTCTCTTGGGTCACTGCCCAGGGTGAGGCCAGCTGCCGTGCTATGAGGCAGCCCTCTATAAAGGCCACATAGCAAGGGATGAAGGCTTCCAAGAGCCGTGTGAGCAAGCTTGGAGGCCCCTCATCCCTAGTCAAGCCTTCAGATGAGAATGCACCCCATTTGACAGTTTCACTGCAACCTCATGAGAGACCTCAAGCTGGAGGCACTTGGCTCAGTTGTGCTGCAGAAATCATGCGATAATGTTTGTTGTTTTAAACTGCTAAGTGTTGGAGTAATTTGAATATATTTACTCCATTCTCAGAAACTTTTACCAATAGATTATCCTTTCTCATATCCCTTTTCATCATAGTTTTTCTGGTAATGGTGGATTTACCTGGGCATTTGTGGTGGTGGTTAAACATGTAGCCTCTAACCTCAAGTTGTCTCAATTCATATAGCTGATGTGTAACTTATTATCAAGTGCCTGACACTTAGAAAGCCATGTATCTTATATAACTCAAGCAAACCTATAAAGATGAAGGACCTTGTTATCATCCCCATATTGCAGATGCCCCAAGTCATAAGGCTAAAGTAGTAGAGGAACTAGAATCGAGAAATAAGACTTGCTGCAGGGAGACAAGCCGGGCCGCTGGGGCAGGGCTCCGGGCCAGAAGTGATGGGTGCTTTGTCTAGGATGGTCAAAGCAGAGCAGAATGAAGCGATATTTAGGAAATGAAGAATACGTGAGAGGAAAGAATCAAGAGTGACTTACAGGTTTCTGGCTTATGATGTTTTGTGTGAAGGTGTGGAGGAGCAGAGGCAGATTTGTGGGGAAGGGAGCTTAAGTTTGGAGATGTGGTGTTTAAGGTACCCATGGCATGGACATCCAGGTGGTTGTGAGGAAGAGGCACGGGCTGTTCCTGCTTTGCAGGGAGGGTTCTTGTGATTGGCTAATGCTGCTAAAGTGCACATAGTAAGTGCTCAACCAATGATAGCCCTCCTTATTGTTGGTTGTTATCCACTTGTATTTGGTAAATGAAGCCCTAGTTGCTGATATGACCACCCAGGAAAAGTGATAAGACATGAGAGGAGAAAGCTTAGGACCTGAGGGACATCAACATTTGAGAGACGGTCGAGGAAATGCCTACATCAGGCAAGACACTCTGCTAGGCTCAGTAGAGAATCAGCTGCAAACAAGAACTTAAAAGTTAGTGCTACTGGGTTTGAGCTTACTAAATTTAATTATAAAGGCAACGTTAAAAATGCTAAAAGTTACATATGATTAATGCTATAAATTGCCTGATATAATGATTCACTGTCTCTTAAGGTACCAATGGTAATACTTAGAGACTGTGGAAGGATGTTAGTTTCCCTCCAGAAGATCTCAAACTGAGATGCTCTTCTGGTGTTTACAATGAAGATTTTAAGTTAAAAAGGTCATGGGCTGATGAAGAGGCTAATTTATACCTAATTTTCTGGTTGTACCCCAGTATAGTTCCATACTTTTAGCTTTGAGTGGAACCCATGTTGATTTTAGATAACTGAGAGACAGTGAAATAAAACTGAGATACCACATATTAATTGAGTAATTCCTCTGTTATTGATTTGCAGGATGTTAATCCTATATTCTAGACAGTTCCAACCAAGTGCTTTCTGGGTGTTTTGTACCTAAGTATATGAAAATTATACACACACATAAGATAAACATTTTTTGCTTGGTTTTTAAAAGTGGTGTTTTTTCCCATAAAGATTGGGGTCTCCTGTGCACCCAACATCCAGATATCCGTTGCTGTCAACATAACCACAGTCACTGCTTTATCACCAACACAGAGTACAACTATTCTCATGTCTCCTTAAATTTATCACATCAATCTAACTGGCCCTGGATTCCACTACTAGATGAGTAGAAGGTCCAGTACATCTCTCCTAGCTAGACCCCCAGAGGGTCTTGACTCTGGACCAGTGCTTCCAATACAACTTTCTGCCGTGATGGCTGTAGTCTCTTCTGCACTGTCCAGTATAACCACTAGCCATGTGTGGCTACTGAGGACTTGAAATGTGGCTAATGCTACTGAGGACATCAATGTTTTGTTTCATTTTATTTTAAATTAATTGTATATTTAAATAGGCACATGTAGCTAAGTGGCTACCTGATTAGACAGCACAGCAGTCTATAAGGGGTGTTACGTGAATACTGCAGGGGACGGGGGGCATATCAATCTGGCTCCCTGGTTGGGAGACTCAAGAATTCATGCCTTCTACACCTGTGTTGGCTGAACTGCCAGAGCAACACCATGGAGCCCAGGTGCTGTTCGCCGCCAGAGGTGCTGCACCAGAAACTGCTCTCTCCTTTTCCTTTCTGAGGTGCACGGGAGGAGTGTCAAGTATTTTCCCTTCAGCCGGCCCTGGAGAGAGCTGAGCACCAGAAGCCACAGCCGCAGGGACCCCAGGCTGAGCTCAGTGAGGTGCAGAGAGCTCTTTCCATTCCTGGCACAGCCGTTGCCCCAGAGCCCGGGTCAAGATTTACCCTTCTGTCCCCTTTGAGCACCAGGAATGACTGTCCTTCTTACATCTTTTCAGATCTACACCACGAGGGATAAATCATTTTTCTTTTCAGAGAAAGACAGAGTATCTCACTGTGTCAGCTGCTATGACAAAGGCTCGAGTGTGAGGACTTAGACAGGCATGTGGTGCCACGGAGCAGGAGTAAGGGGCGGGGGAATTGAAAAAGAAGAGGACATAGAACCCGTATAAGTTGGCCCCTGCTGTCGGCAACAGGCTGTTTGGTCCTTACGAAATGACCAGTCACTCCAGGGAGAGAAGGGAAGCTTATGTCTACTGGATGCCGTCCCCTGGGGGACCCCGCCACACTTCTGGGTGGCATATGTGTGGGCTCAGGGTACTGTGTCCCTGGGGCAGGAGGCCAGAGACACATGCATGGGTGGGAGGCAAGGTGCTGTAGGGTTGTGCCTGCATAAAGCTAATCAGAGTCCACACAGAGCTGGGCACTGCAGAGGGGGGGCCAGAAGTGAGAAAGGCGGGGCCAAGTGGGGCTGAGCTGGTATGAAGGGTCCTTCCCCCATCCTCACCCAGGCCAGGCCAGGCCAGGCGGCTGTCTACAGGGTCTCAGGGATGAGTTACCATGACTCAGTGACGTTCTGGCTTTTCTGTTCAAGCAGATAAGAAAAACACAAGTTGAATTTTCAGCAGGCATCCTTCTACAAGCTTACAGCTATATAATATGTAGTTATATATAATGTATATTATTAGATTTATAGTACATATAGGTGGCTATATAATAATGATCTTATGATGTAGAACTGCAACGGTACCAACTGGTACTTAGACACACTAATTACTGTTCTGAGCGCTTTATATAAATGAAGCCACTTATATATATATCTACCTATATTCATTTATACACATAGGCATAATGGATATGTTTAGATATAGGTATTTATGTATCTCTCTGCATCTTTATGCAAAATTGTGTGAATTTATGTATCTCTTGTTCCTAGTTTTGAAACTTGTAACAATATACACACACCCTCAAAAAAGAAATCAGTAATTTGCAATGCCTATGGAGGTGATGTCATGATCTTTTACACATAAAGAAGTTGATCTGTTTGTCCATATTTACCTGAAAAATGGGTGTGTTTCTAATAGATCCCACAAAGTAGGGAGAGAGTCTGAGACACCAGTTGCCTTAACAGACAAGTGAAGGAGAGGTGGAGGCTGAAGAGGGGACTCCTGGAATTGGCTTTCCAATATTTTCTATCCATAGTGACCTTGAACAAGCCCCGAGACAGCAGAGGTCTTTCATCTAGGGACAGTGGCTTTTTAACAATACTAGGATTAGGTCTAGGACTCGGTAACCTCATCATGAGCATTTAGGTTTATTTCTAAGAGCAGAAAATTCTGCAGATGACTCATTCCATACATTTAGTATATATACTATTTTCCCCTTTAAGAGCTGGCCTTTCTGGGCCTACATTCTGGTCACTACATTCTGGAAATTCATCTTATTTGAGCCTTGGTGGGTCCCCTATGCACCAACTATTGCATTGACTTAGGTTACTAATTTAATCGTCTTCACTAGTCTGCCCCCAGTGACCCCCTGGTAACCAGCTCCTTCAGCAACTTGTTTATATGTGAAGTTGAGAGTGACAGTACTGCTTACCATGGAGCAGCCATTTGAACATAAAATTAGCTCATTTTATCACAGGGACCAATTGTTGGGCTAATTAAATGTGCAGTACTGCTGATGAGCCAGAAATCCAAAGTGATTTTCCATCTAAACTGTGGTTTTCTGCAAAGTTGGCTGGGTTGTAGATACCAGGCTTACCAACAGACCTAGGAAAGGAAAAATGGCTGAAGAAGTTGGCTAATTTCTAGGCAGATTAGAGGAGGCCAGAGAATTTTACCGAAGAGGATCAGAGTAAAACTTAAACTTCACATTGGGTTCCCTTGCCCTTGAAAGTGCTGGATTCTGTTCACAGAATTTGACAGCTGCTTCATCTCTTTGGTGAGCCAAAGACTGCACAAAATGTGGGGGATTTCTTGCCTTTGGATAAAGACCTCATAATCTTTTCTTAACTGAGTTTTCCTAATTTTTCCTGAGTTTCATGGTGAAATTATTTGCTTGTGGTATTAAGTTGGGAAAGATAATCTGATGTATTATTCATTGCTTTTGGGTTATCAAATGTGGACAGTTTACCTCCCAAGTGAACCTGTCATGACAAACATTTTCTAATACTCTGAACTGCACCCTCTGGGAGGGATAGGGGTGTTCCCATATGATTCTTAATGTCCTGAAAATTTGACTATTCCTCATTTAGGAATTAAATCTTTTGATCATTGATAGGTTATGTCTCTTAAAATTTGATAATTAATAAATCTACAGATTATTCTCTTGGCCACATGACCTACCTCCGTCTTGACTCCTCAAAGCTTCATGAAAAACAAGCGCAACATTTCCCCTGGATAACCTTTTTGGGTGAAAGCTGAATTATCCCCACTGTGGGTCAAATATAAAACCGTGTTTTAAAATGTCTCTGTTAGCCTGTCAGTCTGTTTGCTCATCCATCCATCCACCCAGTCTTCAACATAATTATAATCTCTAAGTATTTACCATATTTTATCTTAAATTTCAATGATCTAGAATCTGTCATCTATACTCTGTGCAGTATCATTTAAAGAAAAGTATCTAAAATGAAAGATAAAAGCAGTATGCAGTGATTGGATTACAACAAGCAATTCTTTTTAGAATCACTTCAGCTTTGATTATTTCATTTTCTTCCCCAAAATTTGAATTAATTTTAGAATTTTGTTTGGCTTTGATTATTTCATTTTCTTCCCAAAGCACTTAGATTGCAGGCAGATATTCAGTGACTTCCCCCTGCTCTCCAGTTAAGCCCTGCCAGGCTACTTAGCGTGGCCTACAAGGTCCCATGCAGTCATCTTGCCATTTTCCCATAAGACATGCATAACTTCTAGTCAGAGTGCCTAATTATCATGGTACATGTAAAAATTAACATATACTTCTTGCTCAGAGCTCCAAACTGTTGAATAAAGCTTGAGAACTTCCAGAGATCTGGGGATACAGTCCCTCGTAGAAAAATGTATGGCTGTGCCTTGAACATGATGCAGAATGGCTTTATATTTCTTTATATTTCAAAGTTAATTCCCGTATGGACTCACTGTTGGCACCAAACTGAGGGGTTCAAGGAATTACAGCTTTGTTTACTACATGTCATATACTAGGAGGAATTAACTACTGCATTAACTAGAGTGTTCTGGACCCCAAAGCCCATCTTGCAGACTCTTTTGACACAAGAAGTCACTAAATGTCGCAATCACAAAACACTATTTGGTAAGATTAAGCCAGTGGTTGGTATATGAAACCATCTTCCTTTCTCTAATTTGCCAAATCTCTGACTTTCTGTCCCTGTCTTCATTGTCTATGGTTACCTTAACAAATAACCACATACTTCGTGGCTTAAAACCAAAAAAAAAAAAATTCATTCTCTCACAGTTCGTGAGGCCAGAAGTCCAAAATCAGTTTCACTGAATCAAAATCAAGGTTTCAGCTCCCTCCAGAGGCTCTAGGAGAGAAACCCTTTCCAGACTCTTCTAGCTTCTAGCGGCTGCTGATGTCCCTTGGTATGTGGCCACGTCGCCCCAGCCCCCGCCTGGGCTGTGCTGTTGCATCCTCCTCTTCTGTGTGTCTGATCTACCTCTGCCTCTCTTATAAGAAGGACACGTGACATTTGGGATTCACCAGATAATCCGAAATAACTTCCCTATTGCGAGATCCTTAATCACATCTTCAAAGTCTAGACCATATAAAGTAATGGTCACATGTTCCAGGGTTTAGGGCATTGACATTTGGGGACACCATTACTAAACCTACCAGCCCCCAGCCTGGTTTCCAACCTACCACTATTACACGTACAGTCTTAAACAAGGGACTGAGACCAAGAGCTCTTCTTTCCTGCTCAGGAGAGGCAGGCATGCTCATCCAGTGGTGCCCATCTGGCTTCCTCTGGGTCCCAGGGCCATACACACAACACACTGACCTCCCTAGGGAGGGTGGGACTGGATCGCCTCTCTCAGGGTCCTTGTCCAGTTTTGAAGGGAGATAGAAATTTGCATAAGTTTATCACCTTTCTTCAAACATCTCTACCTCCAAAAAGAACCCAGCTTCACCCCTGTCCTACTGACCAAAATAAAATAGCATACCAAAGATAACAACAGAAAAAAATCCAAAGAGCTAGAGTTTGGAAAGAGTGGTAGGAAAAAAGTGTGTGTGTGTGTGTGTGTGTGTGTGTGTGTGTGTGTAAATAATCAAAATACTATTTGAAAGGTTGGCAAGAATGTTCTAGTACTCTCTTAGTCACTTACTGCCTGAGTCCCTGACTTCTCTGGTCTTCATTTCTAAATTAAATATGGATAGCAAAATTTCCTCATAGTATGTAATAAGAATTAAATGAGATTTTATATATATGTAAACTACTCCTTGTTATGGACTGAATATTTATACACACACACACATACAAGAGCATGTAGTAGTCACTCCATATGTATTAATTGAATCTTAGCCCCTTCAGTTTTCCAGTTGAGAAAGTAGGTTTAATTAAGCCAACCCAGTTGAGAGAAATTAAATATACTTAATCAATGTCCCGTTATGCTGTAGTCATCACTATATAACTGGCCCTGGTAATTCCCTACCAGAGGGTCAGATCTTTTGTGTTTCCTTGTAAGTGTCTATAGGCCGAAAATTTGAAAATGTCTCCTTTCCCATCTTCCCCCCACCTTCCTCAGTATATTAATACATTAATTGCCTTATCAAATATTAATAATGTACTGATTAGTTGCCAAATTCTCATTACGGTTATTTCAAACACAGGTAGCTGAAGAAGGATCTCATGGAATTTGTTATAATAAACTGCTACACATACTCACAAAAGCCCACGTGTCATCAAGATTCTTTCCTGTAGGCTCTTTCCTGGGAACTGTCCTGGCATTACGTGAGCTTTCTGGGAGCTCCTGGCATCCTTGTTTACCTCATGGCCTGGTGCTATGCGTGGCCCCGAGCAGGTTGTCAGCAGCTGTTTGTTGACCTAAACTGAAAAGCTGTAGCCAAGTAAAGAAACCTACTATTACCCCTGTGCGCACTGATTGTGTGTCTCCCCCATCCGCCGGCCCACATTCGTGTGTTGAAACCCTACCCTCTGGGGGTGGTGGGGCCTTTGGGAGGTAATTAGGGTTAGAGGAGGTCCTGAGGGTGGAGCCCGCACAATGGGGTTGTGTCCTGATAAGAAGATACCGCAGAGAGCGCTCTCTCCACATGCACACAGGGGTGGCCTCCCATGAGTCATGAGGGGAGGCCTCACAGGGAAACTCCCCTTTTGGCACCTTGATCTGGGACTTCCAGCCTCCAGAGCTGTGAGAAGTGAATACCGGTAGTTTAAGCCCCCCGCCCCCCCCGAGCTGTGGGGCCTTGTTACGTGAGCCTGCACAAAGAAGCCATGGAGGGGTGGGAAGAACGCTGGCTTTGGATGAGAACACGTGGCAGGGGGCCCTGTCTGCCTTGACTGACTGTGACCTTGGACAAGTCATTACACCTCTGGTTTCTTGTTTATAAAGTGGGGAGAAGAACAACAACAACTTTGTATAAATCATAGGTTCTCAGTGCTTTGTCCCATGTTATGGAGTGAACCTGGCCCCCCCACACAGAGAGGCAGCTCAGGATCTCAGGATCGGTTCTCCTCCCCTCCTTAGGAGGAAATGGAAGGCTTCATTCGCATTCCCATCACGGCCCAGTAGTGCCTTGAGAGAGTCAGAGTCATTTGACCCTGAATGCTCCTCTCACAGGCCGTGTGGAGGTATTTGGTAATGTGTCAAACAGTTCCTGAGGATCAGGGTGTAGCCGGGTGCTGCCTGAGAGGAAGCTGTCTGCAATGACTTCTTCCTGCTCTGGAAGAGGCCCTCAAATTTCGACCGTGGTGAAAACAGAGGGTGAAGGCAGTGGAAAACACCAGTGGAGAAAACATCAGGGTTATTTCTGTTTCTTTGTTCTCAGGGAATGGGTAGGTGGCAAACTAGAAGTATCCCTTCTCAGCCTGTTGTATTCTTTGTGCTTGATGTTAACACCAGTAACAGCACCAAAAGACCCTGCTTTCCGTCAATACCAAAAATCATTTATTTGCATTGAAGGACCCTGAATAGACATGCGTAAATGCCAGTTGACATTTTACGATTTGGAGATTAGTTGGTTCTTCTTTCTGTCTTTTTCTTTTTTTTTTTTTTTAACTTGTGCTACTGTTCAAAGTATTGAGTTACGATTTTTAAATGTCCGTAGAAAGTTCCTGAATAATTCATTCACTTACCTTAGTCAAAGAGAAAAATCCCCCTTTGCATGCCTAGGGGTAGAGATGAATCCCTCCCACCTGTCCCCTAAATTTGCGGCTGTCCTGACAGATATTGCTAGGAACTTGTCATAAGAATGTGTGAAGTAAGTGTTTCTAGGGTGCCTGTTTCTGGGAGGCAGGCACCCGTGTCTCTGTGCATGCAGCCATGTAGATAGCTAAGTCTTTAGCCTTAATGATTTAGTCACATCTGGGCAATTATTTTCATTTCCACTATCGCTGTGTGTTAGACTCCCTGTGTATGAGTACAGATTGCCTTTTCTTGCACTGTTTTTAGAAATATCTGCATTACCTTTGGACATTTGTTCACTAATAGGGGTGGAGAGAGGAAAAGCTTGTAATAATGGGCTTTTACATATTATTAAACTGTGTGCTTCCACTTTTGGGTCCAAATGAAAATTCTGGTTTGTGTTACTGACCTCTGGTGGCTGTGGTCCATTGCTGCAGTGGCAGGGAAGTGTGTCCCCTGGGCGGTGCAGGGCCTGCAGTGGCAGCTTCCAGGAGCTGTGCAGACATGAGGCATTGGTGACCAGCACTTTTTTACTCACGGTCACTGGTTTTCATTCAAGTGCATTGCAGACACTCTAGGATTCTACTTACTGGCCAGAATAATAATAGAAAAAAAGCATTCTCGCAAGGACCAAGGAGACATTTTCATTTCAGTAGAGGTATGTATACAAAGTAACCCTGACTACCATAGGGTGCCATTTGAGTGAATTCAGATTCTCCATGGGACACACCCCTACTCATCTTTCAAGGGCAGCATGGGAAAATGCAGTGGCTCTCAACGTGTGACATAGGGTACCCCTTACTGTACACAAGATGACTTTAGGGTGTATCCTGATGAACTTTATAAATTTTAATAGTTACATGTTTGTTTTAATATGTATTAAAGTCCAGTGGGTATCTGAAGCCCATAATCTAATGTGCTTTTACCTAGTTGAAGGCTGGGCCTGGGAGATGGTGCCTCTACACACAGCTGCGGTCTGTGCAGCCCTGTGTCACTTCTGCTCATTGGTTGATGGAGCAAAAACCCCTATGGAAGTTGGTAGATGACTTGGGGTAACAGTGGCTCTGCTGCTTGCTTGGGGTAAGACCTGACTGTTAACATCTCTGTGCCTGAGTTTACTGATTTGTTAAGCAGGATAATAATGGCTACTTCTTAGGGTATTATAAGCATTATATGATACAGTGTATATGTCAAGTGTCTGTCACAGAAAAGGTACTCTCATTTATTTCCCCACACCACAGGACACTTCTCCGAGCCTGCCTTCCTCCAGGTTTGCATTGAGCTTGACTATGAGTGGGATCTTCCCTTGCTCATTTTATTCGTTTGCAACACTCCATGTTGCACTTTGCATAAAGCAGGCACTCACTCTATGAACGTCTGTTGGGAGAATAAAGCACAAGTGCAAAATAATTCTGAGCAACATTTCCCCATCGTCTGACACATTCAGTGCATTTCATCTATCAGATTAAGATCGGATGTATAATTTGTCCCTCCTGTCCGCCTGATTCATGCGGTCTGATAACGGGAACAGGATTAGGTTCTTGCTCGTTGGCTGCAAGCAGCGAGGAAAAAAGGCCTGCGCTGTCTAGTGCCTGCCTGCCGCTAATTTCACCTCTTATCTTCCCAACTAATAGATAGGTTTCTCATGGGCATGCGCAGCACCCACGCTCTACTTGTTAATTTCAGGGGCAGATAAGCGGAAGGCGGTGGAAACATCTTAAATACAGTATTTAATCTGCGATAGGATCTATTTTAGAGACAACAGAAGAGCCTTTGTTGCTCAAGCCGGTAAATTTATAAGCCTTTCCCTGCTTTAGTCCGTATAAAATGGCCTTAGGAAGGGTAAGATCAGAGGAACTACCCAGAGAGGAGGTGTGGGGGCTGGTAGGAGCCCTCACGTTCCGGGGGCAACGAGAGTGAGACAGGGCTTGTTTGCCTGCAGACGCAGCCTTCCAGGTTCCCCTGGGTTTTGTCTCAGCTCCATGTGGTTCTAAGTTTCTTCAGTTCACATTGACAGAGTTTCCCAGCCTGTTCCTAAATGGCGGCAGAATGCCTGCTTGCATTTCTCCACAGTGGAGGCGATGTTCTTTTAAGGCTTCAAGAACTAAGAGCTTTCATGGTTTACATGAAAGCCCGAGAGCTGCGAGCACCTCAGTAGCGGGGACGAAAGGACATTTGTGTTTGTGCATGTGTGTTTAGAACTTACAGGACAGGGAAAAGAAAGAAAATAGATGTTGCAGCTTTGCACTTACTTAAAAAAATGCCTTACTCCCTCTGGTGGGACCATTTAACTCCAAATGCATCCCCCCGCCCGCTCCCCACGCTCCCCACCCCCAGCACATTCATCTTGGCTCATGTGACATCTGTGCTGGGCACCGCAGAGCCGTCTTCCCGTTGCCATGGCAGCCAGTGGAGAGAGCCCGCCCATTGGCTGCTAGCAGAGAGGAGGAAAAAAGGGCCGCCGTGTCAGGGGTCGCGTGCCTAGTGCCTGCCTGCCACTGTTTGCAGCCCGCTGCCGGCTCGGCCGCGTTCCCGGGGCAGGCGAGGCCCGCAGGGACCGCCCGCCACAGCTGTGTGCACCGCCAGGCAGAACGCGGGCCCCGAGGTCAGGGTCATTAGTTTCTCCCTCAAGTGTGAAGTGTGGGAAGGACAAAAGCAGAGCACAGAGAAAAGTGGGTTGCCTGTTCCTTCACCTTGAACTCCTCCGAGCTCTCTTTTCTTCTGTAGTGTTTGGATCTGAAATTAGGTGGGATGACCCTTCGTACTCCCGGCCGCCCCCCTCGTGAGAGGGCCTGGGCCCAGATTAAGCTGTCAAAAGAAAAGCCACCATCAGACCCCGTTTACCTTGACCACCACCCTAAATGACCATCACCCGCCACTCTAAAACACCGGACAGCATTCCACGTAGAAATCTGTACGTGAGCCAGACTGTTTTTCACATCGTTTTCCCCTTGTTGGAGCCACCTCCGCATGCCCCGGTGCGCTTGGAATCACTGCTCTGTCCTTATAACTGGAGGGGACTCGAATCCTTACCCACGGCCAAGTGAGCCGCCGCCCCCGCCGCCCAGCCTCGCATCTGGCCGGTCAGGCAGGTATAGAAAAGTGCAGCCGTGAAAGCCTTGCCGTCTGGGCCCCCGCTGCCTCCCTTGGGCTCCCTCCTCCAGGCCGGTCTGAGGGCCCCACCAAGGTGTGTTGGGGTGCCTGTGAGCCAGCCACGCCCAGGGCCCTCAACCTCCAGAGCCAGGGCCCTCGTTGGCCCCCCCGCCCCCCGGCTGACACGGACAGACGCTGTCAGCACGGCTGAGGGTGGAGAAGGACCTTGAACACGGTCTCATCTGCTGCTCTCTGTGAGCGTATATGGGGTCGTTCCTCCAAATCCCTGCTTCACGGGAGGCGGAAGCTGCTAAGTTTCCAAGGTCCCACAGCTTGTAGATGGGTGAGCCCGGGATCCACCCTCTGGTCCGCTGCTGCCAAACTCCATGCCTGCTTTTCCATCCTGTCAGATGGCCACCCTAGATTCCTGGTCATTTAAAGCCCCCACAGATTTATGCAGGGGAAGGTGGGCTATGATGAAATCACTCTTCCCATTTCTACTCATGCCTGATCCTGCCTATTTTACAGCTAATAAGAATGTGTCATTAGGGTTTAATTCATCAAGACCAGGGGCTAATGGCTCGAGAAATTTTTGTCATTCCTTCTGCTTGTGGTTCTGGTCTGACAGCACCGTATACAATGCAGTTTCACTGAGCAAAGGCTCCTGGCTAAGGACAAGTGTGGGATTTGTACCAGAGCCAGTGAGTTAAATTTAAAAATTATTGTCCCCACTACTTTCCTTTCTCAGACTCATTTTGGTCACTTATTTATTTTGGGGTGGTTTGGGCATTATCAAAATAGAAACATACCGCAAAATCGTGACAGGGAAGGGCTGCATTATTAATGTCTGTCTCTCTTCCACCTTTGCCTATTCCTTTTGGCCTGAGTCTCGAAGTTTGTCCTAAATCATTTAAAGAACTAAGGAACAGAAGAAAGCATGAGGTCTTTTTGTATGAATATATGAGGGCCATTGCCTGTGCAACTTCGCACTACCAGGAGCAACAGAGGTGTCAGTGACTCACATGCTAGTATTAGTCTTTTCTGTCCATAGGCTGATGAGAGTCAGCAAAGTTAACAAACATTGGATCCATCTGGACATGAGGCAGGGAGTCCCTACAAAGCTAACTCTCAAATCCATTGTCCCACTTCAGCAAGAGGTTATTAAACTTCCAGCAAACGGTGACTGACTGATTTCCTGTCCCCCCTCTTACACTAGGTACAGAGTCCACTAAGGGGAATTTAAGCAAAATTTAAGCATGTTGCATACCTAGAGTTAGGGCTTTAGCAAGCATTCAAAAGAATGTACTTTAGTGGCAACATAAATGCTAGAATATTTCATATCTCAACCGAAAACTGCCATCTATTAAAACCCGTGTGATGAAGTTACCATTAAGTAATATTTTGCCCCCAAAAGATAGGATCATGTCTGTAGAGTGAAGATCCAGGGAGATTTTTATTTAGGAAACCTATGAGCAACTGTTCTTCCACCTTTACTTTCCATTTTCCCTCAGAGTTCATTTCTAATCCTCCAATTATTGTCCTCGATCAGTATTTATGAGACCATAAGACAAATGTAGTGAGGAACAGATTTTAACATTTTTTCCAGAGAAATTAAACAGGTAAAGGCCAGAGAAGTTCCTAATGTCCATTTAACACCTGGAAAGGAAATTAGTCTATACTCCCAGAATTGGAAGAAACGTCCATGGTCTATGATCATGATTTACTAGAGACGCACTGGGATAAGACCATTAACTATCATTACTCCTACTGTCTATTGTGCATCAAAAAAATAGCAAGGTTTCCTTTTTCCCCATCTTCTTGTCTGCAGTTACAGATTCATCTACCTGGAAAAAATCCTTTAAGTTATTTAGTTCAACCTTGTTTAGCCACAGTAATGTGGATTAGCGGTTGTATAAAATAATCCTTGATTTCCTCACTAATTCTCAGATTGTATAACATAATGTAGTGGGGAGAAACTATATTGGGACTAGAGTTTGACATTTTCTCAACAGAGATTTTTCAGGCACATATTGTAGCAGGAGACTAAATGGTTAACACTTGTTTTTTATCTGAACTACAAACTCCACACCTTATCCTCTTAGCATGTTCTATAGAGCATCAGGTCCTTTACTGGACAATAAACACAATGTACAAAACCCTTCCAATGTAGATCTAATGTTGCTTTTATTTAGACATTCTCATTTCCTTCAGGAATGCACCAGACCCTTGGGCCACAAGGATTATTTTACAAGTGTAGAAACACGTTTACCAATACAAAGACTTTATTACAAAATGGCAAGATCTAGCAGAATGAAAAATAATTGCAGGAGATTTCAAGGATATCTCTGTGCCAAAGACACTTAGCTGAATGAAATACTGATACACTATTTTTACACATATTCACACAAAGGGTGTTTGTGATTTCAGGAATCCACAGAGTTTAACACCCAAGCACTTGTGATAGGAAAATGTTATTGAACTATTATTAGTATGCATCCAAATGCCTTGTTTTTGCTAAATCAGTTTGTACAGTGGTCCTGAAAAAGGCACACCTTCTTTGTTATGACAGCAGGACTTTGTGTTCGGATGCAAGAGTTAGTTGAGACTTCAATGTAGAAAGGAAAATTCTAACTCCAGGAAGTCAGGAGTTAAGAGATGCTGGTAAGAGATAAGAGAGATGAGCTGACAGGCTATTCAAAGAGCAGCAGAAGAGAAAATTGTCCTTAGGAAGAAGAACAAGGCAAATAGGAGGTGTGAGGAAGGTCCGACAAGACGCAGAAAATGAGAGCCGTTGTCTGCACGTTGTGTGTGGAAAAGAAGCCCAGGCCTGGATAATGGAATTCTGGCCGACAGTGAAAGGTGGTCAGGATAATTGTGTTCTGCTAGAAAGAAAGACTAAATATTTTAAGACAGAGAAAACGCTGGGACGAAGTCACACAGACGAAAATGTCTGAGAAGGGTTGTCTCTGTACTGAAAGTTTCTAACAACATTTGGTGGGTTTCGGTAGTGCTTCAACCATTCGTACAACTTTGTAAAAATAATTTCCTAATCTGCAACATTGAGCTAGTAATCCTTGCTCTGCTCGCTCATTCTGTGGGGTTTGGGGATCTAGGGAGATTATAAATGTGAAGAGAATTGTCATGTAGAAAATACTCCACAGAGGTAAGGCATTAGCTGAATTGAGGTTAAGGGGGGGGAGGAACGGGGGGGGGGGGGAGAAAAAGCCTGATTCCCAGTCTTTGTCAACTGCATTTTCTAACTGATGAAAGAGCTGTCGTTTTATTCTTTTCTGTTTTTCATTCCCTGGGGTTATTACCTTGTTCTTATGAAGTGAGGTGGCCTGATTGCAGAGATAAAGTTGAGAGTGGCTTATATATGAAAATTTAGTTTATCTCCTCTGAGGCACAATTGCCAAAACGGACCATAGCTTTAGCATGAAAACCATACCCACCGACATTCTCTGAAGGGTCACAGTTCAGCTGGAGTTTGTAAAATTGTTCCACCTCCATCCCTTTCCTCCAATGTGGAGATAGGCTCTTTTCCCTGAGTTTCCTGGCGAAATAACTTTTCTTGAGGCGGCAACCTACCTTTTACATCAGAGTTGAATTTGTATCATGAATGTCATAATTTATGATTCTGGTCCTATATCGGCCACTTTTGACTTTGTTTAGAAGTTGACACATATAACAAAGATAAATTCAGCACCTCCCCTACTGCTGGCAGTGAGGGGTCATTTCCTCTGCAAAGCACAAGGGGCTTTTCCCTGCAGGGTGTCGGACAGTCTGAGAGAGGAAGCACAGGCCCTCTTGTGGCTGGCCGGTCCCACCTGGGCCTCTGCTCTCCCTCTCTTCAGATGGATCTCAGGGGCAGTGGTGCTGGCTGGCTTCAGTAGAAGCTGGCTGGCTTCAGTGTTGCCAGGGGGACAGCAGCTGTCAGCATGGCCATTACCTGTCCTGTGTGGCATGAGAATATGAGCGGCTGTTAATGCTGTCACAGACTGGGAAAGAGCCAAGGAACAAGTGGCTACCAGAGACCAAGCTGCCCCTTCCCAGTGGAGCTGTGTACAATTCTCAGGTCTCATGAGCAGACTCCAAGGTGTCCAGCCTTTTCCAGGTCAATACCACACTGGGTTGTTGAACTTGATTTTGCCAATATAAAATCCTTTATGTCCCACTTCTATTTACTGTGCAGAACATGTATAAGCCATATTGGGAATTATTAAATCTAAATCTACTTTACAGAGTTGTGAGGATTATATATGATCACATTTCAGTTTAACTCAAAAGTATTTCCCAAGTACCTGCGTATCTCGGAGTGGAGATGCTGTGGAAACCCACGTGCAGAGTCAAAATCTACAAACTTGTATGCATGACTGCTTACAACTTGGAAGATCATTCTGCGTCAGCTGCTCCACTAGCTTAGTCTCCAGTTAGGTCCAAGTAAAGAATAATGCTAATGGTGTAATAAAAATACTATTTCTTTGAGGAAAAAAAAAATGGCCTGAAAAGGCCAACCTGTAGGGCTGGTGTGGAAAAGCCTTTCACGTGTGAAGTGGCTTATCCAACTAATCATGAGGCTATTTTAAAAAGTCGACTCTTTGCAGTGTTCTGGGCATTCTGGAGCCCCACCCAGACCTACTGAATGAGAACCTTCAGGGTTGGGGCCAGGAAGTGTGAACATTTGAGAATTCTCCGAAAGATCTGAACGCAGCTACATTTGGGCACAATCGTGTGGTGGATGAGTTCCCAGTCTTGGGTGCCCTTCCCCAGCCTTTGCCCTCAGTCTTGGGTTGTTTGGGCTTGGAGAACTGATTGAACCACACAGCTTTAGTTTCCTAATCTCCAAATGGATCTAATCATACGTACCTCAGAATATTATTGTGCAGAATAAGTGAGATAATATGTACCTCCTAGTTTGCAGGAGCTTGATCAGAATTAGTCATCTGCCCTCCTCCCCATGCTCTCCCCATCCCACCATGTCCCACTCACTTTACATTAAAGTCTTCTGTTACATCAGCAAGGGGCGCCCAGAGGCAGATGACTTGCTCAAGGGATTTCAACATTGAACACTCAGCTGTTGAGGAGGGTGGCATGGGTCAAGATGGTTGCCAACTGAGGTGCAGTTATGACTCAGTTTCCCCCAGTATGTCTCCTCCTCTGACAAATATGTGCCTTCGGAGGGTGGGCTCTCAACCCATGGTTAGGATTATAGGGAAGAGTTAATCCGCAAGGCCTCATCAGAGAGGCCCCTCTCCTCCTCCTGTGCTGTGAGTCAGCTGGCTCTGCTCAGCTCGAGGAATAAAAATGGGTTGTTAGTAATCAGTTGTGCAAAAGCAAAATGCTCCTTTTGTGCCTAAATGCCCAGGTGTTTTGAGATTTCAGGCTACTTTGTTTCCATTGGTCTTATAGTCATGACCTTGAGCAGTGGTTCTCAGACATTTTGGCCTCTGGCCCTCTTAAAGCCTAAAAATTATTGAGGACCCCAGTGAACATTTGTTTTGGAGGCTTACAGCTATTTACCAGATTAGGAATTAAAGCTGAGAATTTTAAAACACAGACACACATTCCATTAGTCATCAGAGTGATGATGTCATCACACTTCATGTAGCTTCTGGAAAATTCCACCTATACTCATGAGAGAATGAGAGTAGAAGAAGGAAATTTATCTCAATTTTATTATGAAGATAGTGTTGATCTAGGCAACCCTCAGGGGCCCCTGAGCCGCCCTGAGCTGTTGATCTTGAGTACACATTGATCTGTCTCACAGAGAAGCTGAGAAACCACAGCAGAGGTCATTGGACCACTCACCGGTACAGGACCTTGGAGAAGGCCTCAGAGCCCAACTGCCAAAGCGAGTCTCTAAGCTAGAGCTTCTACTGCTGGGCTTGCCCCACATCTCAGTGTAGTGGCTCAGGGCATAGGTGCAAGGGAAAGATAGCTGAGTTCCAATCCCAGCTATGCTACTGTGTGACCTTGGGCAAGTTTCTTAACTTCTCTGACCTCAATGTCCTCATATATAAAATATGGCTAATAAAAATATCTACTGCACAGGCTTGCTGGGAAAATTAAAGGCAATAATGTATGGAAATGAACTGGCATCTTGCATGAGCCTCCAATAAATATTAGCCATAATTACATTCCGATAGAACCCCCGACCTCTTAATCACTTTTATAAGTCCTCTTTTAGCCTCAAAACAACTTAACTCTCGGAGGTGTACATTTATAATATTATAGCAGTCACCACTCCTGGGAATTACCAGCTTTTCCCCATCTCCTGGTCTCAAGTGTTCCTCTCTCTGACAGCATTCAGGCTGGCTCAGCAATTGAGCAAAGCAAGGGGATTCCAGGCTTCCTGGTGAATGCTGTGTTTATCTGCCTTCCCAACAGGCTGAAGGCAAGCTAAAATCGGACATAATTAGTTTACATGTCAGACCCAACAATCCATGCTGTACGTCATGCAAGCACGATCAGTGTTTTCAAGGTGGTATGAAATCTCATAATGAGCCAACGAATAGAAGTATTACAGTTGAATAAACTGAAGCATGATTTATGATGATTAAAATTTGTTTGTAGCATATGTTTCTCATTTCCTTTTTTTTTCCTCCCAAAGTGGAATGTGTGCTTCTGTGGCACCATCCATTTGGAAATTGCATTCCCAAACCAATTTTTAATTGTCTACTAATCAGTTCACGGGAGAGCTTAGTGATGGTAGGTGACCATTTCTCTTTTTTGACAAACAAAGGTAAGACCTTGTTCCTTGTGTGTGTGTGTGGGAGGGGGTGGTGGTGAGGGGGGTGTCCTGGTGGCCCTCAAATACAAGCCCCTAAATTTCCGCTGCAAACATTTTAATATTGTTTTTAAATAGTATATGTGATTCTGAAGCTTTCACTAGCAAAAAGCATCAAAAGACAGGGATTTTAAAATCATGTCCAATAAGTAACTAGTTTTTACATCCAGCCAAATGAGATAATCCACAATCCATGGCCCTGCTGTCTCAGACCCTCTTCAGATGTATGTGAAAATCAATAATGAATGAATAAATTAATTCACTCTCAGTCTTGCTGATTGTCTGGGCGACACCTCTTGTTGCTCAGTTGGTCTCCAGAGGCCTTCGAAGATGGGTGCTCTGTGGTCTCAAATGAGAGCAGCGTGCCTAGAACTGACGTGTAGTCATTGTCTCTAAATGTTAGGAGTGGCTCTTCCTCCTCTTGCCTAAAGGAAGCAGCATGTGTCATCTCAAAGGTAATGGCTTTGGAGTGACAAGACCTGGGTTCTCATCTGCTCCCTTGTACCAACAGCTGTGTGACTGAGGCAAGTCCCTTTGTCTCTCTGGTCATTCTCCACCCCCATCTGTACAAAGATGTCCCAGAAGCCATCACCTCTAATGTTGGTCTAGAAAGTGCTGGCTGGATCTCTCCACCCTCAGCCACGCAGAGCCAGCCATTCCCAATGGCCTCTAAGGGAGGAATCTATTGCATAAAATGAGAATCAGAAATCATTAAGCAGCTAAATGAGCTAACCACAGTGATGGAGCATAGCTTAGCTCACCAAGAGATTCTCCATTCCTGTGTGGGGTGGTAGACTTCAAAGGCCTCCAGTGCCCTCCTGGGCCTGTGAAGGACTACCATGGACAAATTTCTTTTCCTTAGAGTATCGGTTACCTGTCACTGCATAACAAACCATCCCGAAATTTAGTGGTTTCCAACTAAAATGATTTTCTATTTCTCATTCTGTGGGTTGGCTAGATCATACTGTTGATTTTGCCTGGGCTCATCTATGTGCCTACATTTAGTTGGGGGGCAGCTGGGATGTCTGGACCTCTTTCTCTTCACACGCCCTTCCCTCCTCAGGTTGGTTAACCCAGGTTGGGTGGCCTCACAAGGTGGAGGCAGCATGCTGAGCCCCAATGTTGGTGGTGATCAAGCCTCTGCTTGCTCTGCTGATGTTCCATTGGCTAAACCAAGTCATGAGTTCAAGCCCAAAGTTCATGTGGGAGGGGACTGCACCAGAGTGAATACCAGCAAGTGTAATCTGTTGAGGCCATTAGTGTGACAGTCTCTCCTCCTTAGCCACAGTCTTCTGGTCATTGGGATGAGAATAGGTTAAGAAGGATGCATAAAGGGCCAGCCTAAGAGTCCAGAGATTTTTTTTTTTAATTTCCAATATATTTGTGAGTATGTGTGTGTTCACAAGTTCTGTTTTCTTCAGGAATAAAGGGACAGTCTTGGACCAAGTGATCGAATGGCCCACCTATCAACACACACACACACTCCCTTTAATATCTCCCATGCAACGTGGAAATCAAATGTACTTGGAAGTATCTTGAAAGTGGCAAAGAGCTTTACAAGCATAATTTATTATCACAAATAATATTTATGAAGAATTCTGGTACATACTTTTTTTAAGAACTTGTGATAAGCTTGTAAGCATATCTAGTAAAATATAGCAGAATTAAAAGAAGCACCTTATTTGGGGTCCCAGTTCTCTTCTGGTGGTTTAAGTTCACTGTAAAGGAATTTGGCAAATCAAGGTGTATTTGCCTAAAGTTAAACATAATAGGAGGGGACTAAAATGTCAAATTCACCATTTGGTTGCAGCCGTCCTTCAAAATGGAAGTATTTTAGCCAATTTGAGTTTCTGTGTACTCTACTGACAACCTACTCTGATACACAGTCACATTCCAGCCCTTCTCTCCTGTCTGCCTCGTGCCTTGTTTATTTGCTCCGTTCGTTGTATTTGTGTGTATGTGTGTGGTTAGGACAGCTCGAGTGCCACTTCTTGCTCGGTGTTCCAAATTTGCAGTCGCTGTAGGGTACCAGGGCATCCGTGGACCCCTTACTTCTATGATGGGCAGAGACTCAGTGACTTTGGGTCCTTGCTCGGTAAATGGATCATGTCACCATCCATTCCTTTGTGCATTCTCTGAAAACGAATCCTGAAAAAATGGACTAAGGATTCAGAATCAGCTCCCGTCTCGGCATGGATGACTTTACTCTCAGCATAAACTTAATAGTCCTTCTCCTGGCTTAGAAGGTCATTCCTAATATAGCTCCTGATTCCCTTCTCTCCAGAGCCCAAACTCCCTGATTGTGCTGACCCTTCACACCAACATATATTCACTGCTCTCTAGCCCTGCTCAATCGTGCTGTTGTGGAAATAAAGGAAGACCACCAAGTGTGCATGAGCCATGGCTATTCAGAGTGATTTACAACAAGGGAGTCGGCCGCCGTCACTTGGGTTTAGCAGAGACTCAAAGGAGAGTGGAAGTGGGAAAGCTTCATAGCAGAAAAACGGGGAAGCTAAAGCTGTGCCCTGATTGAAGGCTGTTGACCTGGGGAACTTGCATGTGGTCCACTAGAAGCGAGATCCTGTGTGACCGGTTAGAGGGGCATACATGGCTTTGCCTGCTTGGTCCTAAGTTGGAAATGGGGGCAAAAACTAGGGCCGTTGTCCATTATTAATCAAGTCCTGGCTGTTTGGGGCTAGTTGCTATAGGGTTATATTGTTTGGCTTCCTGGGCTGGTTACTGTAGATAGCAGGTTGACTTTCAGGGTTGGCTGCTCCAGGTTGTGGATCCTAGTTCCCTTTTCATAGATGGTCTGGCCAGTGTCCATCATCTGCGTGTTCAGGCTCTCACCAGTCCCCCAGCTGAAGATGTGAATGCCATCCCTTGTTCTCTTTCCTGACACATCCCTTTTCCTGGCCTAAGTCCCTTCCAGTGTGTTTTTGTAGCATCTGCATTTTTATTGTAACACTCAGCCCCTTTTATTATAATTGGCAGTGGTTTGTTTGCTCTTTAGGGCTGAGCTTCTGTCCTGTTTGTCATTGTGTCTCCAGTCCCTGGCGCAGTGTCTGGTACCCAGTCAGCTAAGAGTAAAAGGAAATGTTAATTAAACACATGACTGCTGATACCAAATATAGCCTCATTTATCTCCTGCGTTCCATCTTTAGTCCACTTTTCCCACTGCTTTATGGATATTTTCATCTGGATACCCTACTTGTGTCTCAAAATCACACGTTTACAGCCAAACTTTTGATCTTTCTCCCAATCCAATTTCTCCTTGGGCTACCCCCATTTTTAAAGTCCCACCCTTCTCCCAAACATTTTCCCTTGTCCCCTACCATTACTTAGTCACCAGTAGGTCTCCTTCATCTTTATTGCTTCCGTTTCTGTCCGTTCCTGTCTGGCTTGGACCGGTACCTCAGCCTCCTACCTGCTCACTGGGTCCCAGTTGCACCCTCTCTAATCCAGCCACCCCCTTGTTCCACTTTGTTGGGCTTTTCTCTTCAGAGCCTGACGTTCAGAGCTCTGTGCAATATGATCTTAAACGATTGTGCCCGCCGTCGTGCTCACTACTCCTGGACGCACACCCGAATTTCTGACCAAATTGTCCTAATTATCATTTCTTGAACACACCTTTCCCTTTCCTCTTTTCTGCTGCCTTTACCACCACTCTGGCCTAAATGAACGACTGAATGTGCCCACGTATCCTTCCGTTGGCAGTTAGAACTGCCCTGACTGCAGCTTCCGAGCAGGTAACTTCCCGCACTTACTGGGCCAAGCTCATGGAGATGCCCACCCTAGCTGGTCCTTGCTCTGCAAAGAGAGTAAGCACAAAATAAATATTTGTTGAATGATGCAGCTGGTCTGTACATCTAGAATAACCCTCACCTAAAAGGGGCTCATGTTTAGATTGATTTGGGATTGATTACTTCAGACCTGCCACTGAGAGTTTGCTTGTAAATATGGGGTCATATAGACAGAGAATCAGAATAATTGTGTGTCTGAACTATCAGCATTTATTTAGGCTTTCCTGCTGTAGTGCTAATAAATTGCTTTGTGTTGAGTAAGTGTGTTTGAGTAAGTCCCACCCCACCAGATATTTCTTTTTTTGAGGTCTATACCAACACCATGGCCAGCTGATTATCTCCCAACTTATATCTAGAGAGAATTGGCTTCTCTTTAGTGGGAGTTCACGTCATACTATCAAGGCATCCAACATATTGATTTCCTTACTCATTAATACTTGGCTGTCATATGTCATGCTGGAAAGAGGGACAGGTTGTCAGAATTTGGGACCAGCAGGTAGCTGGGATCTGAAAGGTATTAGGGGAGAGAAGACTTACTGAGAAGAGGCATGCATAACAAATCCCAGAGGTCAGCATGGTGGGAAAGAAGGAAATGGTGGCTCCATAGCTTATATTATCTGAAAAAATATCAACTTGGTGTTTTGATTCTTGGGTTTCTGTATCTGATAAAGAGAATGTCAGCGCCATGTAGAATGCAAACCTAAGAAAATTGAATAAAAAAAAATTGCCTGCAAATCTGAATAATCATATGCAATACATCTATTCATCTTAAAACATGATTAGATAATGCAAATTATACATGGTAATTGTAAATTAAGACAATTACAAATAAAGCAGAATACATGTATTGTTTGAATTGCTGAATATTTATATTTAGAAATCACTTTGGTAGCATCAACATTTGCACTGCCAGCAGATTCACCTTTGCTGTCATGAGCTGCAAGGCAGCCATTTCAAATGGTTTTAATAACCTGCCCCGTATGTGCTTTTGATACAATGAAATATTTCTCTGATCGGCTGTGCTCTTGCCCATTCTCCTTGCTTTCATCATAAATGCCTTTATACATACTATCCCCTCTGCCTAGAATATCTTTTATCCCTTCTTCATTTTTTTAATTCTTCAAGATTTAATTAAAACCCAGCTCTTCTGCGACACCATCCCTAACTCTCTTTGCCTCGCTTTCTCCTCTGCAACCGTGAACATCTGCACCCATGACCTTGGTAAGGTACCTGAGCATATCTCTCCTTCTAATTCCTCAAAGATAAGGAGGCCTTACCCTTGTTTCACTTGTAAACTCCCTCCAAACCATGCCTAGCATAGGGCCTGACACTTACCAGAAATCAGTGTATTTATTGAATGACATTGGACTTCCTACAGGTTTGGGACTCTGAACAGTTCATTTCTTAGAGGACTGCTGTGTCCCCACTGCTGCTCCTTTGGTCCCCTAACCCCACCACTCTTTATGTCTGTGACAGGTTGCTCCTGAGTTCTCCATGTGAGGCCTGTAAATACTCCAGTGTTAACACATGTAACCCCCTGGTCTCTGTGCATTCAGGCAGCCATGACTAAGTACCAGAGACTTGGTGGCTTACAAACAACAGACACTTCTCACATTTCTGGAAGCTGCAAGTCCGAGATCAGGGTGCCAGCATGCTGGGTGAGAGCCCTCTTCCAGGGGTCAGACTTCGTGCTCTGTCCTCTCGTGGCAGAAGGGGCAGAGGTTCTGTCAATCTCTTTTATAAAAGCACAAATGACATTTTTAAGGGTCCTACCCTCAAGACTTAATCATCTCCCAAACCTAACCTTGGGGGTTAGTTTCTGAAATATGAATGAGGTGGGAGGGGGCACAAAGATTCAGACCCCAGTGCCCCTCATCTTTCAGGTATGAATCCCAGACAAGTAAAGGGACTAAATGAAGGTGAAAGGTTCCCTTCAAGCTTTTGACTTTGTTAAACAGGCCTCTGTAGGGAAAAATTGTTGGACTCTAAGAGTCAGAAGACCTGGGCTTTCATTTTACACTTTATGTTAGCTAGCTATGTAATCGGGGCAGTTCCCCTCTTTTCTTAAAAAATCATTCGTCACAAACCAGTGACTTGTGGGTGGAATTTGGTCTGTAGTCTTCTGTTTTTTTTAGGCTTGAATATTAATGCCTTTCAAAAATAAAGGCATCTACTTTGCAGTTAGCTATAGTCTCCATCCTTCCCCATTTGTCCGAGACCAGCACTGTCCCACAGAAATAAAATGCAGATCACAAATATGAGTATGAAATTAAAAATTTTCTAGCATCCACATTAAAAACATTTAAAAAAAGGTGAAATGAATTTAAATAATTTAACCCAATATCCAAAGTATTTGCATTCTAACATATAGTTAATATAAAACTTAGTAATAAGCCATTTAAAATTTTTTTATTCTATACCTTTGAAAGCCTTTGAATTTTATACATATAGCACCTCTCAGTTTGAACTAGCCACATATTAAGTTTCTGTTGCCACCTGTGGCCTGTGGCTACAGTATTGGACAGTGCAGTTCTAGATCCTTCCTACTTATTTACTGCCCTTAGGTTTCTGAAGCTATTTGAATCCAAAAACCCTGAGTAAGAAGGTCATATAGAGCCCTTCCTGTTCTGGCATCCTGTGAATGTGTCATTAAGGTGAATTTCTGAGGGAAATGTGTCCAGACTCACCACAGTTATTTTACCGATTTAGAACTCATTTACCAGCAGCCACAGTTTTGGAGCTGGAACGAGAAATTGGCTCAGAGATTTATAGGGTCAGATTTGCCGGCCCTCTGACTGTGTGGGCTTGTAGCTAGTTCCCCCTTTGTCTCTGGTCCTGGGCCAGAGGCCTGTTAGCTGTCCTGTGTTCAGCAGGCCCCAGGCCAAGCCCCCAGCACCTCACCCCTATAGCAGGGCCCACAGAGGCCTCTGCCTCCAGCTCCACGCCAACAAGCTTCCCCTCCCGTGTGCCTCCTCTGGGTCTCTTCTAGTTCCAAGAATCATTTCAGACTTTCTTAGCCATTTGCTGCAGTCAGCCTCCCCAGGGAGGAGGCTAAGAGGGGGCTTCCCGAGCAGCTAGAGGCCTTCTCACTATCCTGTCTTGTCTGAGCCTTCCCTTAAGATGACAAAGAATATGTTTGTTAAGCTATCACACAAAACTATTATTTCCTGTTAATTCTGTGCAACGGCTCCAGAATTGGCTGGAAAGAGAACCTTATTTAAGCTGCTTAAGCAGGAGAAGGCTGTGAGTCAGAAGACATCTTGCCAAAGGCAACTGGAATGCTTCACTGGGCACTTATCTCTTAGTGCAACAACCTATTTCCAAGTCATCCGTTCAAGTGAAAAAACACTATACTTTCCAAACTCCCTGTGCTCATCTGTACAAGAACACTTTGTTATGAAGGATGATTATTTTTCTTCTAAGCAGCAAGTGTCTTCTATTTGAATAGATGATCACTATGAAAACCAAAGGTTTCTATTAAAATCTGGTACTTGTAGAAGTATCTTTATAGGGCAGAGTTCCAGATGATTAAACTAGTTCCCTCTTAAAATAGTACAACCAGTAAGAAAATTCATGACCTGGATTCAAACACTGTTGTACATAATTACATGGACTGTAAGGCAGTGCTTCTGAGCCTTCATCTGTGTCTGGGTCACCTGGGGCCCCTGTGAATATGCACACTTGGATTCAGTCGGTCTGGGGTAGGGCCTGAGATTTGCAGTTTCTCACAAGATCCTGGATGAGACCCAGGTTTCAGGGCTTTAAGGAACTTCGTCTGGACACTGGATAGCCCACAGTCAAGTCCCAGTTCATGACAAGAAAACCCAATTGTGCAGTGGTCTGTTTGTAGGGCCAGGGGTGAGAAGTAGCTGACTTGTGAAGCTATGACTTTAACACTCGTGGGCCGCATTGCTGCAACTTAGCAAAACAGCGGGCAATGCGGGCATCCAGAAAAGGGAAAAAGGGATCCATAGGAAACAGCTGCCTGTTAACTAATTCATTAGTAGGCATCAATTGTTGTGTTTGCTGGTGCTCATGACCTGGAAAACACTCAGCTGAACAAAGTTCTCTCACAGTTGGACAAGATGGAGATTTGTAGAGTTAATTTAATCATTTCCCCCCTGAATCCTAAAATTGTTATTATTAAGAACATACAGATAAGAATACCTTAGAAGAATATATAAGGTTCTGTGTGCGTGCATGTGTGTGTGTGTGTGCCCTAAGACTAATGTCTTCACCTATGACAAATGTATGTAAATGAGAAAGTCTTGTGCTGGGAATGAGTTCTGTGTTGTGCTTTGGGACCACAAGTTCAGCCTGGGGCAGGACAGAGGGGTTGGAGAAGAGAAAAGAGGTGGCAGGGCAGGATGGGGCCATCATTTCTGTACAGTTCATGCCTATTACTGTAGTTTTGGTCAGGGAATGGTCTGAGAGCAGGCTTATCGATGTGCAGAAGTTTGCAGTTGCAATTTGCTGGTTAGTCTCTGTTCTTTTAATGCTTTCCTCAAGTGCCATTTTGTCTCAGTAAAATTCTCCCTAAAAATACTCAAATATTTTTAGTTGTAGAGTACAAATCAGATTGAGCTGCACATTTCCCTGGTGAGCAAAAGTGATGAGTTTGTGTTCATTAACTCAAGGCCATCTGGTGCAGACACGCAGCAGTCTGTGAATCAAACGTGCATCAAACTCCAGGGATCAGAACCCGCGCCAGACCCAGTGTTTTGGAGAGTCAACAACAACCAGGGGGCTAAAAGGGCCTCGACTATCATTTTCTTTTATTTTTAAAAATCAGTTCCGCCTTGCAGTATATCAGAGCACTTCGCGCTGCTCAGCTGGTGAGCCACATTGCTTTCTCTCCCCTGCCCAGCTGAGCTGTCTTTGGGGTGTGCTTCTGCAGTGGAAGGCATTTTCCCATCACCATCTCCATTTCAGTAGGGGAGGGGGACGAGCGCTAGTGTCCCTTGCTCCGCACTTTTCTGTAACTCTAGGCCGGAGCCACCCACACGGGTGTGCGGCCACACGCATTCTCACCTTGAGGCAAAGAATGCCGAAGCAAAGCCACAGACAAGGTGGTCGGACACTGCGGAACATTCTCACAAGCGCTGCCTTTTGCACATAGCCCATTTCTGGAGGAGCGAGTGCGTGCTTCTTGCAGCCCTGCTAATAAAAAGCCACTCAGCACCAGCTAGCTCTCTGTTTAAGCGTGCTCATTGCTATGTTGATTTGTTACTGACTGCCACCTGGACGCCCTAAAGGAGTGTGTGGAGAAGCACCCCGGGAGGGCCTGTGAGCCTTCCTGGGGCTTGCTCCCACCTCAGAGTCTGTGATTCCTGTATTTGGAAGGTGGGTCAGTGTGTTTATAACTAGTGGTTAGTGTCTACTGCAGAGTAGCATGGCTGACTTTTCTGTGATTAGATGCAGTCTTCTGGGTAGCCTCTGCTCTTTAATGCTTTCCTAAGTAACATCTTTGTAGCTATGCAGTTCTCTTTAAGGTACCTGTGCCTGTTGAACTGAAGAAGATTAGAAAAACTGGGTTGTCCATCAGGGAAAATGTGACTAGGGGACTATCCCTTTCTCTGAATCAGCCCAGGGCCCACCCTGTGTGTTTTAAGGTGCCGACCAGGTGACAGAGTTTCCTATGGAAAATTCTCTTGACTCCCACACAGGACAATATAAGCAGAAATAAATAGTTACTTTCCCATGCCTTGAACATTTCTTAGGAAACTTTGTATTTCTAAAATTATAAAGCAAAAACGCTGAAGCAAAGAGCTTTAAGACGTATGCAAATAACTTTATTAAAGCACAAAACTGATATGTAAGAAAATTGCTCATTTTGCTTGTTTTTGTTCTGTTCATGTGTTTTGTTTTATTAGATTCCACAAATGAGTGAAATATATTTGTATTTGTCTTTGACTTATTTCACTTAGCATAATACTATCAAGGTCTATCTATCCATGTTGCCATTCATTTTTTCATTCATGTCATTCACTTCATTTATTTTTTATGGCTGAGTAGTATTCCATTGCATAAATATACCATGTCTTTATCATCCATTCATCCATCAGTGGACACTTAGGTTGTTTCTATATCTTGGCTGTTGTAAATAATGGTTCAGTGAACATGGGGTGCAGATATCTTTTCAAGATAGTGATTTCACTTCCTTTGGATATATCTCTAGAAGTAGAATAGCTGGGTCATATGGTAGCTCTATTATTAATTTTTTGATGACTCTCCATACTGTTTTCCATAATGGCTGAACCAATCTGCAGTCTCACCAACAGTGTACAAGTGTTCTCTTTTTTTCATGTCCTCTCCAACCCTTGTTATTTTTTGGTTTTTAACAGGTGTGAGGCAATAGCTCATTGTGGTTTTGATTTGGGCATCTTTTCATGTACCTCAACTGGCCATCTGTATGTCTTTGGAGAAATGTCTATTCAGGTCCTCTGCCCATTTTTAAATCAGGTTCTTTTTGTTGTTCCTGTTATTGAGTTGTATGAGTTTTTACATGTCATGTTGGATGTTAGCCCCTAGTTAGATATATAGCTTGCAAATATCTTCTCCCATTAGTAGGTTGTGTTTTCATTTTTATGATGATGTCCTTTGCTGAGCAGAAGCTTTTTACTACGATGTTGTCTTATTTGTTTTTGCCCTGTTTCCCTTGCCTTTGGCATCAGATCTACAAAGACATTGCTAAGGCAGATGACAAGGAGCTTACCACTTATGTTTTCTTCTAGGAATTTTATGGTTTCAGGTCTTATATTCAAGGCTTTACCCCATTTTGAGCAAATTTTTGTGTGTGGTGTAAGATAGTTGTCTAGTTTTATTCTTTTACATGTGGCTATCCACTTTTCTGCACCATGTATTGAAGAGATTGTTTCTCTGTTTTCTGTTCTTAGTTCCTCTGTTGTAGATTAATTGCTCACATATGCTTGGGTTTATTTCTGGGCTTTTGGTTCTGTTGCACTGATCTATGTGTTTATTTTTGTACCAATACCATACTGTTTTGATTACTATAGATTTGTAACATTGAAATCAGGGATCAAGATACCACCAATTTTATTCTTTTCCAAGATTGCTTTGGCAATTCAGGATTTTTTTGGTTTCATACAGCTTTTTAAATTATTTGTTCTAGTTCTGTTCTGTGAAGTATGCCATGGGGATTTTGATAGGGATTGTACTGAGTCTGTAGTTTGCTTTGGGTGGTCTGGACATCTTAACTATTAATTCTTTCAGCCCATGAGCACGGAGTATTGGAATATCTTTTCATTTATTTGTCTTCAATTTCTTTTATTAGTGACTTATAGATTTCTTATAGATTCACCTTCTTGGTTAATGTTATTAGTATTTAGTATTTTATTCTATTTGATGCAAGTGTAAATGGGATTTTCTTAATTTCTCTTTCTGATGTTTTGTTATTAGTATATAGAAAAGTCACAGATTTCTGTATATTGGTTATGTATTCTTCACCTTTACTTAATTCACTTATTAGTTCTAACAGACTTTTGGTGTATTCAGGATTTTCTATATATATAGTATCACGTAATCTGCAAATAGTGACAGTTTTACTTCTTCCTTTGCAATTAGGATGCCTTTTATTTCTTTTTCTTGCCTAATCGCTGTGTCTAAGACTTCCAAATCTGTGTTGAATAGTTTCATAGCATTGTGGTCACAAAAGATGCTTAATATGATTTCAATTTTCCTGAATTCATTGAATCTTGTTTTGTGGCCCAGCATGTGATCTATCCTGGAAAATATTCCATGTGCACTTGAGAAGAATGTATATTCTGCTGCTTTTGGATGGAATGTTCTGTATATATGTATTAACTCAGTCTTGTCTACTGTGTCATTTAAGACCAGTGTTTCTTTATTGATTTTTTTTATCTGGTTTATCCATTGTTGAAGTATGATATTAAAGTATCCTACTATTATTGTATTGCTGTTGATTTTCCCATATAGATCTGTTAATGTTTTATATATTTTTTGATGCTCCTATGTTGGGTGCATATATATTTATAAATGTTATATCTTCTTGCTGGATTGACCCCATTATCATTAAATAATGTCTGTCTTTGTCTTTTATTACAGTCTTTTTTAAAGTCAATTTTGTCTGATATGAGTATAGCTACTCCAGCTTTCTTTTCATTCCCATTTGCATGAAAAATCTTTTTCCATCCCTTCACTTTCAGTCTGAGTGTGTCCTTACTTCTGAAGTGAGTATCTTGTAGGCAGTATATAGATGGGTGTTTTTTTTTACATATACAGAGTTGCCTTTATCATAGCATTTATAGGAGCAAAAAATGCAAATGTCTTGCATGTTCATTAACAAGGAAGGGATGGTTAAGTCATATCTATAGCATTGGGTATTAGACTACTATTAATAAGGCAGATCAACATGTTTTGATTAGAAAGGGTGGCCATGATATGTTGCATTCTTTTATTTATTTTTTATTTATTTATTTTTATTTTGGTATCATGAATATACAATCAAATGAGTAACACTGCAGTTACTAGATTCCCCCCATTATTAAGTCCCCACCACATACCCCATTACAGTCACTGTCCATCAGCGTAGTAAGATGCTATAGAGTCACTACTTGTCTTCTCTGTGTTGTACTGCCTTCCCCATGCCCCCTGACCCCCACGTTATGTGTGCTAATCCTATAGATGGGTCTTTTTTAAAAGTCTATCCAGCCACTGTCTCTTGATTGGTGAATTTAGTCCATTTACATTTAAAGTAATTATTGATAGGTATGTACTTATTGCCATTTTGTTAATTATTTTCTGGCTGCTTTTGTAGCTCCACTTTGTTTCTTCTCTTTCTCTCTTCCCTTATGGTTTGATATCTCTTTAGTGTTATGTTAAATTCCTCTCTCATTTTCTTTTGTTTATTTACTATAAGTTTTTTCCTTGTGGTTACTACAAGGTTCACATAAAATATCCCATGTAAATAGCAGTCTATTTTAAGTTGATTTCAACTTAATTCTAAACACATTCCAAAGCTTTGCCTTTTTATCCTCCCCCATATTTTATATTTTTGATGTCACACTTTGCATACTTTTGTTTCCCTTAACTAATTATTGTAATTTTAGCTAATTTTTCTACTTTTGCCTTTTAACTTTCAGGCTTGCTTTATAGGTGACTGATCTACTACTTTTGTTATGAATTAACCTTTTTTATGTTTACTTAGATATTTGCTTTTCTATGTTCTCTTATTATTAGTGACATTTCTTTTGGGCTTAAAGAAGTCCTTTTAACATTTCTTGTGGGTCAGATTACTGGTAATGAACTCCTTTAGCTTTTGCTTATCTGGAAAATTCTTAACCTCTCCTTCAATCCTGAATGATAACCTTTCTGGGTAGAGAATTCTTGATAGGAATTTTTTTCCTTTACAGCATTTTGAATGTCATACCACTCCTTCTGCTTGTAAAGTTTCTTCTGAAAAATCTGTTGATAGCCTTATTAACTTTCCCTTGTATATAACAAGTTGTTTTTCTCTTGCTATTTTTAGGATTCTCTCTTGATCTTTAACTTTGACCATTTTAATGATAATGTGTCTTGGTGTGGATCTCTTTGGATTCAACTTTTTTGGAGCTCTCTGGGATTCCTGGACTTGGATGTCTGGTTCCTTCCTTGGATTAGGAAAGTTTTCAGCTATTATTTCTTCAAATAATCTTTCCGACTCCTGCTCTCTCTCTTTTTCTTCTGGGATCCCTGGAATATAAATGTTGTCCTCCTTGATGTTATCCTAAAGGTCACTTAAGATATCTTCACTTTTCTTAATTCTTTTTTCATTTTGCAGCTTTGCATGAATTCCGTTGCTTTGTCTTCTAGTTTGTTGATTCATTTTTCTACTTCATGTAGTCTGCTGTTCAACCTCTCTAAGTATATTTTTCAACACTGTATAACTTATGTTTGGTACTTTCTTATGTTTCCTGACATATGTTTGATGACATTCATACTGTATTCATCCATTCTTCTCCCAAGTTCATTGATAATCTTTATGACCATTACTTTGAACCCTTTACCAGGTATATTGTTTATTCCCATTTTGTTTAGTTCTTTTTCTGAGGTTTTGTCTTCCTCTTTTATTAAGAACCTATTTCTGTCTGCTACTTTGCCTAAATCTCTGTGTTTCTATTAGGAAAGTTGGCTACCTCTTCCAGTCTTGAAGGAGTGGCCTTAAGTAGATGTTCCATGGGATCAAGACATGCAATCTCTCTTGATCACCAGAGCCAGATACTCAAGCATTGTCCCCTGTGTGGACTGTGTGCACTCTTCTGTTGTGGGTCTGAAGCTGTGGCTGCAGGTCGGCTCCCTGGCCTGACTATGGGTCACATCTGTGCAGTGTTTCTTATTACAAGCTTACCAGCTCCAGGTGCTATCATTCTTTTAAATGTGTGCTGATACAGTAAGTATAAAACAGTACTTTATTTTGTTTTGCATATCTTTAGTTGGAACTAGGGTTTAAATTTATTGTTTTTTTCTTAAGGCCTGAATAAAGATTTTCTTATACTTAGGAAAACTTATAATATGCAGAGAAGCTAGATTAATGAAGGTGTTGTTAAGACATTAATGGAATTATATCACATTTGCTTGGACTTTATCTCTAAGTTGGTGGAATCCACACTGAAAAATCCAACTGTAAATCACACATGTGAGAATACACAGTGGGAAAGAGTGAGAGAATCAGATAAGTGAGGAGTTTTCCAGAGGAAGAAAATTTTGTCTTAATTTTTGTTACATAACTAATGTATGTTTGTTGTGAAAAACACAGATAAGCAGTAAGAAGATAATAAAATTACCATTAGTCATATTTTTAAACATTTTGGTATATATACTTTTGTTCCTTCATCTGTGAAAATAAATATCTTAAACAATAGAATCTTGAACATATTCTGTTTTGTAATACATATTTTCATTGACCAATATTTCATGAATATATTTTCATATCATTACACTTTACCATCCTGTATTTTTTTGCTAAATAGTTGCCAATGAATGGATATATGATAATTTATTTAACCAATCCATTATTTTTTTTAATTAAGCTGTCATTGATACACAATTTTATGAAGGTTTCACATGAGCAACATTGTGGTTATTACATTCACCCATATTATCAAGTCGCCCCACACACACCCCATTGCAATCACTGTCCATCAGTATAGTAAGATGCTATAGAGTCATTACTTGTCTTTTCTGTGCTATACTGCCTTCTGCATGACCCCCCTATATTATGTATGCTAATCATAATGCCCCTTAATCCCCTTCTCCCTCCCTCCCCACCCACATCTCCACCCCCTTCCCTTTGGTGACTGCTAGTCCCTTCTTGGAGTCTGTGAGTCTGCTGCTGTATTGTTCCTTCAATTTTGCTTCGTTGTTATACTCCAAAAATGAGTGAAATCATTTGGTACTTGCCTTTCTCTGCCTGGCTTATTTCACTGAGCATAATACATTCCAGCTCCATCCATGTTGTTGCAAATGTTGTATGGCTGAATAATATTCCATTGTGCATATGTACCACATCTTCTTTATCCATTCATCTACTGATGGACACTTGGGTTGCTTCCATACCTTGGCTATTGTAAACAGTGCTGCAATAAACATAGGGGTACATATGTCTTTTTGAATCTGGGATCTTTTTTACTTTGGGTAAATTCCTAGGAGGGGAATTCCTGGGTCAAATGTTATTTCTATTTTTAGTTTTTAAGAAACTTCCATATTGCTTTCCACAATGGTTGAACTAATTTACATTCTCACCAACAGTGTAGGAGGATTTCCCTTTCTCCACATCCTTGCCAGCATTTGTTGTTCCTTGTCTTTTGGATGTTGGCCATCCTAACTGGTGTGAGGTTGTATCTCATTGTGGTTTTAATTTGCATTTCCCTGATAGTGATGTGGAGCATCTTTTCATGTGCCTATTGGCCATCTGAATTTCTTCTTTGGGGAAATGTCCATTCAGATTCTCTGCCCATTTTTTAATTGGGTTATTTGCTCTTTGGGTGTTGAGGTATGTAGTTTCTTGATATATTTTAGATGTTAACTGCTTGTCGGATAAGTTATTTATGAATAATATATTCTCCCTTACTGTAGGATGCCTTTTTGTTGGGCTTATGTTGTCCTTTGCTGTACAGAAGGTTTTTAGTTTGATGTAGTACCATTTTTGGTTTTGTTTCCCTTGCCCTGGGAGATGTGCTCAGGAAAAAGTTGTTCATGTTTATATTCAGGAGATGTTTGCCTGTGTATTCTTCTAAGAATATTATGGTTTCATGACTTACATTCAGGTCTTTGATCCATTTTGAGTTTACTTTTGTGTATGAAGTTAGACAATACTCCAGTTTCATTCTCTTATATGTAGCTGTCCAGTTTTACCAACACCAGTTGTTGAAGAGGCTGTCATTTACCCATTGTATGTCCATGGCTCCTTTATCATATATTAATTGGTGATATATATGTGGGTTTATATCTGGGCTCTCTATTCTGTTCCATTGACCTATGGGTCTCTTCTTGTGCCAGTACCAAATTGTTTTGATTACTGTGGCTTTGAAGGAGAGCTTGAAGTCAGGGAGCGTAATTCCCCCTGCTTTATTTTTCATTCTCAGGATTGGCTTGTCCTTTTGGGATCTTTTATTGCTCCACATGAATTTTAGAACTATTTGTTCTAGTTCATTGAAGAGTGCTGTTGGTATTTTGATAGGGATTGCATTGAATCTGTAGATTGCTTTAGGTAGGATAGCCATTGTGACATTATTAATTCTTCCTATCCATGAGCATGGGATGTGTTTCCATTTATTGGTATCTTCTTTAATTTCTCTCAGTGTTGTATAGTTTTCAGCGTCTTTCACCTCCTTGTTTAGGTTTATTCCTGGCTATTTTATTCTTTTTGATGCAGTTGTAAATGGAATTGTTTTCCTGATTTCTCTTTCTGCTAGTTCATCATTATGCAACAGATTTCTGTGTATTAATTTTATACCCTGTAACTTTGCTGAATTCAGTTATTGGTTCTAGTAGTTTTGGGATGGATTATTTAGGGCTTTTTGTGTACAATATCATGTTATCTGCAAACAAAGTTTAACTTCTTCCTTACCAATCTGGATGCCTTTTATTTCTTTGTGTTGTCTGATCACCATGGATAGGACCTCCAGAACTATGTTGAATAAAGTGGGGAGAGTGGGCATCCTTGTCTTGTTCCCAATCTTAGAGGAAAAGCATTCAGCTTTTCACCGTTAAGTGTGATGTTGACTGTGGGTTTGTCATAAATAGCCTTTATTATGTTGAGGTACTTGCCCTTTGTACCCATTTTGTTGAGAGTTTTTATCATGAAAGGGTGTTGAACTTTGTCAAATGCTTTTTCAGCGTCAATTGAGATAACCATGTGATTTTTATCCTTCTTTTTGTTGATGTGGTATATGATGTTGATGGATTGTACCATCCTTGCATCCCTGGAATAATTCCTACTTGATCATGATGGATGATCTTTCTGATGTATTTTTGAATTTGGTTTGTAATATTTTGTTGAGGATTTTTGTATGTGTGTTCATTAGGGATATTGGTCTCTAATTTTCTTTTTTTGTAGTGTCTTTGCCTGGTTTTGGTATTGAAGTGATGCTAGCCTCATAGAATGAGTTTGAAAATACTCCCTCCTCTTCTACTTTTTGGAAGACTTTAAGGAGAATGAATATTAGATCCTCTCTAAATGTTTGATAAAATTCAGCAGTGAAGCCATCTGATCAGGGGTTTTGTTCTTAGGTAGTTTTTTAAATTACACATTCAATTTCATTGCTGGTAATTGGTCTGTTCAGATTTTCTGTTTCTTCCTGGATAAGTCTTGGAAGATTGTATTTTTCTAGAAAGTTGTCCATGTCTTTTAGGTTATCCAATTTGTTAGGATATTATTTTTCATAGTATTCTCCACTAAATCTTTGTATTTCTTTGGTATCCGTAGTGATTTTTCCTTTCTCATTTCTGATACTGTTTATGTGTGTACAGTCTCTTTTTTTCTTGGTAAGTCTGGCTAGGGGGTTATCTATTTTGTTTATTTTCTCCAAGAACCAGCTCCTGGTTTCATTGATTCTTTCTATTGTTTTATTCTTCTCAGTTTTATTTATTTCTGCTCTGATCTTTATTATGTCCCTCCTTCTACTGACTTTGGGCCTCATTTGTTCTTTTTCTAGTTTCATCAATTGTGAGTTTAGACTGTTCATTTGGGATTGTTCTTCTTTCTTGAGGTAAGCCTGTATTGCAATATACATTCCTCTTAGAACTGCCTTCACTGTGTCCCACAGATTTTGGGGTGTTGAGTTGTTGATTTCATTTGTCTCCATATATTTCAATTAAAAAGATATGATCTTCTTAGGGCATTTCAAGACCTGCAAATTTATGAATCTTTGATTATGAGTCATATGTAAGAGATGGAAGATGCTGGCTTGGGTTGTGTGTTGTGTCAAAGAGAAAGAAATTGTAATAAAATTGGAGAAGTTTACCTAATGGACAAATTCCTTCAGAGCATAAATGACAGCAGAACTGTCTGGGCCATAGCAGGACACTTAGTTTTGGGGAAGTCCGGCTGTCGGGGTGGCTCTTGGAAATTGGGAGCATCTGAAAGTCCTGACTGGCTAGAGACCCGCTTTAGGCAGTTTATAAGTGCTTCAGAAAGATGGGTTGATGTTTGTCCTAGTTGGGTAGGTGGGCACAGTTCAGGAGCAGGTAACGGTCAGAGGTCTAGCCAGGCAGATGGCCTGAATCATGGAGACCCAGCAGTCATGGGAATAGGATTCAAGGTAGAAACCCAATTTCTTGGAGATTTGAGGATGACAGAGCTGGCCGTATTCCACGGGAACTGGGATTCTGGAGTCTTAGCAACAGGAAAACTAGTATCCCATTCTTGAGCTGGGATTTGAAGAAAGGGTCTGTTCACAATGGTCAGGATGGGGCCAGCAGCCCAGACTGCTGAGCTGTTGACATAAAACTCCTTAATTTCTCTGGGGAGTTTGGATTAAGTGGCCCAAGCTGTAAAGATTGAGTGGTTAGAGTCTGGAAGTCTGGACATTCACTAACTCTAGTTGTCAGCCTTATCTGTCCACTTTCCTCTAGATAGAGCCTCGAGCACTCTGAGCATCCTTTAAAACTGATCCCTGTTGGAATTTTTAAAATTTGTTTTCATCTTTCTATTTATTCTCTAGAAAGACTCAGGCATTTTTAATCTATGGAGTCCCACAGGCTTGTATACTTGTGGTTCAGTTCAGCATGTTCCTTTATCTTTTGTATTTCCTGCATATTGGTGGATGCATCCAGAGAGTTAGCCAGACTTAGGTTCAGTCTCTTTGGTAAGGTAATAGTGTTTTTCATCAGGAAGAACATAATATGGTTTTACTTTTTCATGTTAACACTCAGTGATGCTTAATATCTAGATTCACCACTTCATTGAAGGATGCAAAATGGTGTAATTCTAACTATAATTTTGTTATCATTTATTAGTTGGGATAATTTTTTATGAGAACCTTTGATTCATCTATCATTTGGTTACCCAGAGGTACAGCTCTTAGAGGAAATCCAAAAATATATTCAATGCATTTATTTACCCAGTGATCAAGATAATAAATTGGCTTCTTGTCATTCTTAAAAGACAATAAAATTGTTCTTTTAGGTAGTATTATGAGCTCATGTATTTACACATATTTGATGGGTTGCAATCCATTGCCAGTTGGAGTTTCTGCAGTTGGCTCCTGGGACCATCTGACATGACCCGGAGGTTTCCCATCTTCCTTACTATCTGATACGTGAAGACACTCCTGGCTGGGATCAGCCATTTCTCCAAGAAGTGTGGTTTCTTTTAGTGGGAAAAGGTACTTCAGGACCACAATCTGGGTACTGTGGATACTCATTCCTACTAAGTTGGTCATTGTTCCTAGCTTTTTCAACAAATATAGCATACACATGTATAATATGTTTGTGTGTGGCAGGGGGGAATGTGTGTGATCAAATACTTTGTTAGTTCAAACTATGTCAAACTCAAATTCACAATTACAGAGTTTTTGCTTAACTACTGTTATATTACATTTGTATCTCCTTTATTCTAAACCAAGAGTCCTGGTTCTTGAAAACACAGAATTAGAATTAGAATATCCCATCATTGTTACAAAAGGCTCAGAATAACATAATAATGCTGTCATCATCAATTACAATTACTGAAGAGTTAAAATTTTAATCTCTATATTCTCTTCCTTCCCTCCAATTTTTATGATTGTATTATATTTGTGTTATCAGATCACATAGCCAGTACATACTATAATCTGTTCCTTTTAACCCTCAGTTTTAATTCTACAGGCAACTATATATACAATACTCACTATCCTTATTGATATCGGTGCCAATTTAGTTATTTTGGTTGTCTGAAAGTATTTCTCTAGTAAAGTCCTTAGTAAGGATCATCCTATGGAAACATCCATCTTGAGTGTTGATAACAGTTTGTGCTCCCTTTAAGTGAAGTATGTTTTGCTGGGTATAGAATCCTTAGCTTATACTTTTTTCTTAAATATCATAAATATGACTAAAAATGTAATAAAACCGTCCAATTACTTCTAGCATAAAATATTCTATCAAAAAGCTGTGATACTCTAATTTTCTTTCCTTTGTAACTCATGTAGTATAAAGATATTTTTCTTTCACTTTAAAAGTCCAGTAATTTTACTAGATTATGTTGTGATGTTGTTTTGGTTTGTTAGTTTCAAGTATGTGTAGTGTCGGGTTGTTAGGTTCAAGAGCAGTGTGCTCTTTCAATGTGTAGTTTGAAATCATTTTTAAAATTTTTGCTATCATTAATGTACAATTACATGACAACATTATGGTTACTATACTCCCCCTATTATCAAGTCCCCACCACATACCCCATTACAGTCACCGTCCATCAGAGTAGTAAGATGCTTACTTCTCTGTGTTATACTGCCTTCCCCATGTCTCCTCCCTACATAATACATGCTAATCATAATGACCCTTTTCCCCCTTATCTCTCCCTTCCCACCCATCCTCTTGAATCCCCTTATTGGATATGTCATGAATATATTCTCCCATACTGTAGGATGTCTTTTTGTTCTACTGATGGTGTCTTTTGGTGTGCAGAAGCTTTTTAGTTTGATATAGTCACTCTTGTTCATTTTTGCTTTTGCTTCCCTTGCCTGGGGAGATATGTTCATGAAGAAGTTGCTCATATTTATGTCCAAGAGATTTTTGCCTATGATTTTTTCCAAGAGTTTTATGGTTTCATGACTAACATTCAGGTCTTTGATCCATTTTGAGTTTACTTTTGTGTATGGGGTTAGACAATAATCCAGTTTCATTCTCTTACATGTAGCTGTCCAGTTTTGCCAACACCAGCTGTTGACAAGGCTGTCATATCCCCATTGTATATCCATGGCTCCTTTATCGTATATTAATTGACCATATATGTTTGGGTTTATATCTGGGCTCTGTAGTCTGTTCCATTGGTCTGTGGGTCTATTCTTGTGCCAGTACCAAATTGTCTTGATTACTGTGGCTTTGTAGTATAGCATGAAGTCAGGGAGTGTAATTCCCCCTACTTTATTCTTCCTTCTCAGGATATCTTTGGCTATTCTGGGTCTTTTGTTGCTCCATATGAATTTTAGAACTATTTTCTCTAGTTCATTGAAGAAAGCTGTTGGTATTTTGATAGGGATTGCATTGAATCTGTAGATTGCTTTAGGCAGGATGGCCATTTTGACAATATTAATTCTTCCTATCCATGAGCACGGGATGTGTTTCCATTTATTGGTATCTTCTTTAATTTCTCTCTTGAGTGTCTTGTATTTTTCAGAGTATAGGTCTTTCACTTTCTTGGTTAGGTTTATTCCTAGGTATTTTATTCTTTCTGATGCAACTGTGAATGGAATTGTTTTCCTGATTTCTCTTTCTGCTAGTTCATCATTAGTATATAGGAATGCAACAGATTTCTGTGTATTAATTTTGTATCCCACAACTTTGTTGGATTCAGATATTAGATCTAGTAGTTTTGGAGTGGATTCTTTAGGGGTTTTTATGTACAACATCATATCATCTGCAAAGAGGTATTTGATTTCTTCCTTGCCAATCTGGATGCCTTTTATTTCTTTGTGTTGTCTGATTGCCATGGCTAGGCCCTCCAGAAGTATGTTGAATAAAAGTGGGGAGAGTGGGTATCCTTATGTTGTTCCTGATCTTAAAGGAAAAGCTTTCAGCTTCTCATTAAGTATAATGTTGGCTGTGGGTTTGTCATATATAGCCTTTATTATGTTGAGGTACTTGCCCTCTATACCCATTTTGTTGAGAGTTTTTGTCATGAATGGATGTTGAATTTTGTCGAATGTTTTTCCGCATCTATGGAGATGATCATGTGGTTTTTGTCTTTCTTTTTGTTGATGTGGTGGATGATGTTAATGGATTTTCTAATATTGTACCATCCTTGCATCCCTGGGATGAATCCCACTTGATCATGATGGATGACCTTTTTGATGTATTTTTGAATTCAGTTTGCCAATATTTTGTTGAGTATTTTTGCATCTATGTTCATCAGGGATATTGGCCTGTAATTTTCTTTTTCTGTGGTGTCTTTGCCTTGTTTTGGTATTAGAGTGATGTTGGCCTCATAGAATGAGTTTGGGAGTATTCCCTCCTCTCCTACTTTTTGGAAAACTTTAAGGAGGAGGGATATTAGGTCTTCACTAAATGTTTGATAGATAACATTCAACAGTGAAACCATCTGGCCCAGGGGTTTTGTTCTTAGGTAGTTTTTTGATTACCGGTTCAATTTCTTTACTGGTAATTGGTCTATTCAGATTTTCTGTTTCTTCCTGGTTTAGCCTTGGAAGGTTGTATTTTTCCAGAAAGTCCATTTCTTCTAGGTTATCCAGTTTATTACCATATAATTTTTCACAGTATTCTCTCATAATTCTTTGTATTTTTGTGGTGTCCGTAGTGATTTTTCCTTTCTCATTTCTGAATCTCTTTTTTTTCTTGATAAGTCTGGCTAGGGGTTTATCTATTTTGTTTATTTTCTCAAAAGACCATCTCCTGCTGTCATTCATTCTTTCTATTGTTTTATTCTTCTCAATTTTTTTCATTTCTGCTTTAATCCTTATTATGTCCCTCCTTCTACTGACTTTGGGCCTCATTTGTTCTTCCTTTTCTAGTTTCATTAATTGTGAGTTTAGACTGTTCATTTGGGATTGTTCTTCTTTCCTGAGGTAGGCCTGTATTGCAATATATTTCCCTCTTAGAACGGCCTTTGCTAAGTCCCACGGATTTTGTTTGTGGTGTTGAATTATTGTTGTCATTTGTCCTCATATATTGATCTCTGTTTTTATTTGGTCATTGATTCATTGATTATTTAGGAGAATGTTATTAAAAAGCCTCTGTGTGTTTGTGGGCTTTTTCATTTTCTTTGTGTAATTTATTTCTCATACCTTTGTGATCTGAGAAGCTGGTTGGTACAATTTCAGTCTTTTTGAATTTACTGAGGTTCTTTTTGTGGCCTAGTATATGATCTATTCTTGAAAATGTTCCATGTGCACTTGAGAAGAATGTGTATCCTGTTGCTTTTGGATGGAGTGTTCTGTAGATGTCCATTAGGTCCATCTGTTCTAATACGTTGTTCAGTGCCTCTTATTTCTGTCTGGTTGATCTGTCCTTTGGAGTGAGTGATGTATTGAAGTCTCCTAAACTGAATGCATTGCATTCTATTTCCCCCTTTAATTCTGTTAGCATTTGTTTCACATATATAGGTGCTCCTGTGTTAGGTGCATAGATATTTATAATAGTTATATCCTCTTGTTGGACTGACCTGACCCTTTTATCATTATTTATCATGTAATGTCCTTATTTGTCTCTTGTGGCTTTCTTTGTTTTGAAGTCTATTTTGTCTGATACAAGTACTGCAACTCCTGTTTTTTTCTCCCTATTAGTTGCATGAAATATCTTTTTCCATCCCTTTACTTTCAGTCTGTGTATGTCTTTGGGTTTGAAGTGAGTCTCTTGTAGGCAGCATATAGATGGGTCTTGTATTTTTATCCATTCAGTGACTCTATGTCTTTTGATTGGTGCATTCAGACCATTTACCTTTAGTGTGGTTATCCATAGGCATGTACTTATTGCCATTGCAGGCTTTAGATTCGTGGTTACCAAAGGTTCAAGGGTAATTCCCTTACTATCTAACAGTCTAACTTAACTCACTTCATATGCTATTACAAACACAACCTAAAGGTTCTTATTTTGTTTTTTTCCTCCTCCATTCTTTGTATGCTATGAATCATAATCTGTAGTCTTTGTCTATACCTTAGGTGACATCTATTTAGTCTTAGAATACTTCCATCTGTAAGAGTCCCTCCAAAATGCACTGTAGAGGTGGTTTGTGGGAGGTAAATTCTCTCAGCTTTTGCTTATCTGAAAATTGTTTAATCCCTCCTTCAAATTTAAATGATAATCTTGCCGGGTAGAGTATTCTTGGTTCAAGGCCCTTCTGCTTCATTGCATTAAATATATCATGCCACTCCCTTCTGGCCTGTAAGGTTTCTGTTGAAAAGTCTGATGAGAGCCTGATGGGCTTTCCTTTGTATGTGATCTTTTTTCTCTCTGTAGCTGCTTTTAAAAGTCTGCCTTTATCCTTGATCTTTGCCATTTTAATTATTATATGTCTTAATGTTGTCTTCCTTGGGTTCCTTGTGTTGGGATATCTGTGCACCTCCATGGCTTGAGAGACTATCTCCTTCCCCAGATTGGGGAATTTTTCAGCAGTTACCTCCTCAATGACACTTTCTATCACTTTTTCTCTCTCTTCTTCTTCTGGTACCCCTATAATGTGAATATTGTTCCATTTGATTTGGTCACACAGTTCTCTCAATATTCTTTCATTCTTAGAGATTCTTTTTTCTCTCTGTGCCTCAGCTTCTTTGTATTCCTCTTCTCTAATTTCTATTCCATTTGCCATCTCTTCTACTACATCGAATCTGCTTTTAAATCCCTCCAGTGTATGTTTCTTTTCACATATGGGATTCTTAATGATTGAATCTGTCTTAAATTTGTTCCTGAGTTCTTGAATATTTTTCTGTATCTCCATAAGCATGTTTATGATTTTTATTTTGGACTCTCTTGCAGGAAGGTTGGTGAGTTCAGTTTCATTTGGTCCTTTTTCTGGGGTTTGTGAGATTTTGGTCTGGACCAGGTTCTTTTGACGTTTCATATTTCTATGTTGTGCCCTCTAGAGCCCCAAAGCTCCAGTCTCTGGAGCTGCTCAGCCCCTAGAGTGAGGTTGGGGGTCATAGGGGATCAGAGCTGGTGCCTGGGGAGTGGAAAGATCTGTTTCCTGATTCCCGTCTGCGGTGCCTATCTCCAGTATCACAGCCAGTGGGCCGAGCACACATGTGCTTTGCACCTCTAGCTGTTGTAGGAGGGGCCTCCCTCTGGCTGGCCTGACGCCAGCGCAGTGACTGCCAGTTTGCAAGCTGGTGCTGTCAGGCCAGGAGGAAGGCTCGGCAGGCTGCGTGTCTCAGTGGGGGGCCTTGAAGCTGAGCAGCCATCCAGGGGGATGGAGCCCCTGAAGCCCCTCAAAGTTCCCAATCAGCTGGGCAGAGCACGCTCAGACAACCTTGTCCCTGTATCCCTTTTTCCATGCAGCAAGCTCCATGCAAACCCTGCTGCTTCAGCACCCCTCTTGCTGCTAGGAAGCCTCTCAGACCGCCTGCCTTTCTTCTGTCCCAGATTGGCCGGGTATGGATCCCATCCTCCACAAACAGCCATAATCTGTCTCTCAGGCACTCCACCTGTCCCAGCTCCCCAACCTCCAGAGCACCACACAGTGTAGGTTTCTGCTCATAAAGCAGATCTCCAGGGCTCGGTGTTCAGCAGTTCCAGGCTTCCATCCCCTTCCAGCTCCGTTTCTCTTCCTCCTTCTGGTGAGCTGGGGTGGGGGAAGGGCTTGGGCCACGCCAAATCAAGGCTTTGGTACGTTACCCAGTTTTGTGAGGTCTGCTCTGTTTGTGAGGTCTGTATGCAGTCTGGTGCAGCCTTCTTCCCTGTTGCTGTTTTAGAATTAGTTGTAATAATTAACTATATTTTTGTACTATTTGTGGTTTTGGGAGGAGTTCTCTGTCTCACCTCTCACGCCACCATCTTGAATCTGCCTGAAATCATTTTTAAACAAAAATTTGGGAAAACTATCTTGGGTCAGACATCGCAATATTTTTCTGTTACCTTGTCTTGGTTTTCTGCTTCAGAAACTGTCTCCTATTATACACTGGTTGGATCTTCTTTTCCTATCTTCAGTATTTGCCCCTTATTGAGGTCCTTTTTATCTTTCTCATAATTTTTTTTCTGATTTTTAAACATTTTTCCTTTTTACCTTCCATCTTCTTTAAGACATCATTTGTTCTGTGTATTATATTTTCTCCTTTTAGTTTAATTTTCACTTCTAAAATAATGTTTTAGTGTTATTTCAGATATTGATCATTTTCTGAAGGTCATTAGCTTATTTTGAAATAATATGCTACAATTTGATAGCTTTCTGAGCCCATCTTTATAGTATGCCTTCATTATCTGTAGGGATGCTATCTTGCTCCTAATTCTTCTTCTTCTTTTCTTTTTTTTTAAATAATAACTGTTGGAAATTTTGCCTGCATATGCACCATGACAGAGAGGCCTCTTCTTACAATTCCCCAACCAAACATGTCCAAGAATAGGAAGGTATCAGATGGGGGCTCTTTTCCAAATTGTGAATTTTTATATGAATTTGCTTTCCTCAATTTTTAGAAGCAGGATTGGTTTAGGTCTTCTAACCTAACACTGCTTCCTCTCTGTTGTTTTACATAGTATTAAAAATATATATTTTAACTTTCTTTCTGAGATTTCTTGTTTATGTTCCCCTCCTCTACTTTTATGAAAACACAGCTTTCCTTTATCTCTAATCTGCTCAATTTTTATTTCACTTCTCGGAGTAGAGTCTTGGGAGAGTTCAGAGGGTTCATAGGGAACATGCAGCCCCAGCCTCTTCACTTCAGACTTCCTTACACAGTCCTTACATGATCTTACTATTAGAGTAAGCAAACTGCTCCTGGTTTTAGCCACTGCTCTCAATTTGGCCATCTGTGCCTTCTAGTGAATTCCTTTTGTATATTTTTGTTGTCTTGTTGTCCACAAGATGGTTCCCTCTGCTTTCTCCGGCACTGATACCAAAGGTACACACATCTTATGACTATGAGTGGTTCCATGAGCTTCCATCTTGGGGATTGATTCATGGGGATATGTTGTCACCTAGTATTGTCATAAGCAAATATGTCTATGTATTTTTTATTTTGCATTTAGTTTCCCTGTTTTTTCTTCTGTATGGCATTGACAGGATTCCCTACAGCTGCCCTCTTCCTAGAATCTTCCAGCAGGGTCTTTTCTTTCAGGTTTTTAGGCTGTAACTACATTTTGGTGGTTGTAGCTGTGGCACAACTTTGAAATAATGCCCCTTTAGTCTCCCACTACTATAGGATCATTAAGTCTTGGGTTTAGGAGCTCATAAGCCTATTTTTGCATTTTATGAAGGTTTCTGAAGACTGGAAACTCTGGATGCAGATAAAACTACTGTTGGGAAACACATTTGAGAATTCATATTTTCCTACTTTTTCAGGAACCCACCTGTCTTCCTCAAAAGTTATGTATGAAAGATTTTTGTCTCTCAGCTTAAATGTACTTAGGATGCCATCTACTTAGAGTATCTCTTAAGAAAATCACTTTTTAAAGTAAATATGGTGTTTATAATGTGAAAAATGTCTCCCTAATTTATCTGAGACTTCAACTTTTAAATATCACACTGTTGTCCTTCGAGGCAAAGCTATGTCTTTCTTTCTTCCTTCCACTGTCTTCTTCTTCATTTCCTTTAAAAGGAAATAATTTCCTTCACATGAGATATGTGATTTCTCTTTCTCTTATCTCCATATCATTGTTTCACATTGTTTGAATCTCTTGTGTTTGAGGAAACAGGAAAAATCTAAGACTTTCTTGGACTTTGAGTGTTCCCATTGCTAATTGTCCAGACTTGCTGTGAGACTTTGACAAGCTAGTTAGCCTTCCCAAGCCTTAGTTTTCTCACTTGTAAAGTGGGTATAAAAATATCTGCATCACTTTGTTGCTGCAGGATTAGTGTAATAATATATGCATATAAAGCAGTTGGTACATGGTATAATGTAGATACCCCCAAAATAATTGCCCTTAATTGGGAGCTCTCCTGCCAGTGAAAATGTGACTTCCTACCAAAGAGAAATACTCAGTGATATTTGCTCTCTCTCCCCCTTCTTCCCACAAATGGAGCTTCAACTCTTCTTCTCTGCACTGTTGAGGATGTGTTTCTCTGTACAAATTTATGTAGAGCTACTAAAACAAATCAGAAATACCCATTCACAGTGATACCATAAGCAAAGAAACCCAAACCAAAACTGTGGGTGTGGCTATGACAATGTGGGTAGTATGAGGCGTCACTGTGACATCTCTTGGCTCCATTCCCATTTCTGAGTTTTTCATACCTCTGCTTTTTTCTCTTCATATATATGATGGGTTCTTTTTCTAGACATGACTCCTAGCCAAGCAGCCCAGGGTCCACAGAGAGGCTGACACTCCCTCTTCCCCATCATTATCACATAAGGGGAAGGTGGTCTCAGATGGGGGCCCTTTTGCAAAATTTTGCTTGAGAGACTGGAAAATCAGGCTCATGCACATTGGTCCTGATTTCTCTCATGGCCTCCTGTTCCTTCTTTTTCCTCCTTTTCAGTTTTTAAACACAGTTCCCTCCACCACCCTGTGCTGTCCCTGATGCACTCTCTCCTTCCTTGCCACCAACTCTTTTGTTCTTCTGTCCCAGACACTGCCTCCCCTCCCCCACCAAGCACACTCAGCTTCAGTGCTGCTTAAATGTCAGTTTTGAAACAGCAGAAGGACATGCTGTTTTTGCAGCATCTCAGGGAAATTTTCTGTGATCCATTTGGTGTTAAGAGCACTCATAAGAAATGTATTCAGGGACCCTTGCCAGCCTCTGTCAATGGTGTGGTTCACATTTGGTGGTTGGTTATAACAAGCACAACATTCTCCCCCAGAAATGCCCATTCTCCTGTCATCTGTATTCTCCTTTAGATTTCTTGTCTTTCTTGTCAACTCTAATTATGTATTTGAAGCACAGCAGTTCCTGATTTATTTTCAAGCTGGGGATCCATCTTGATCTCATCTCTTCTCAGGGTTTTAAACCAAGTTTTCAGGAAAGTTTGAGGGCATATGGCCAAATCTGGCTCATTTCTCTAGGCCATAAGATAGAGGGAAAGGCTTATTTTGTTCCCTTCTTGACCCATGGAGCCAATGTAGAGCACTAGAGGAATCTGTCAGATAGCTTATGTCAGAGCCTCCCTTCCAAAAGGGGACAGTGAATCATCTCAAGAAACTAGGAACTTGGAGTGCCCTTTGTTCTTTATCTGTCCCTTTCTCCAGTCCCTTCCATGCTCCAAATGTGATTATGTATATTCCCCCTAGACTGGAAAGTTCTTTAGGGCAGGATCCATGTCTGATTCATCTGCTCATCTTGCGGTGCCTTGAACCGTGTCTTGCAGAGGCTACACTTTGCTGAAAGGGAAACCACCTGCACTAATTCACTCAACTGAGTGTTTGAGGATGAAGCAAAGAGAAGTCACTTTCTCCAGACTTCTTCCTGGCAGTGCCAAGAAATGGCACACACATGCTTTGCACTATTATTTTAAAACCCAGAGAACCTTTGCTCATTATTGAAAGTCCAGATGAACAATTAAGCTATGAATTGGAATTTTAATTAGTTGGTCGTTCTGGTGAAACACCTGCATGCAACACAGAGACCCAGATTCTCCCTGCCATTTGAGTTACTCAAAGTCATTAGGACTGTGGTGCTCCAAATTCATTAGTTAGGTCAGAATCCATGAACACCCAAAGTGGGAGTTTTGCTGCTTTTCAGAATCATCAAAGCAACCTCCTCAAGCCTTGAAGGTGTCAAGAGGACCCTTAGTACCACAGTAGTTTGAAAGATACAGGTCAGTCTCAAAATCTTCCCTGCTGGATCTCTATTCCAGTTCCTCTGCCAGGTCTCTGCCCACTTTCAGCACCAAGGATGAGAATCGTGGGTCGCCAAACATATACTTCCCTCCTTGCCTTCTAGCCATCATACGAATTTGGAGGAAATGAGAAATAGCTCAATTTTCACACACACATTAAGAGTTCTTGTTCTAATGACTTGTTTTGACATTCCACTTGACAGGAGCCTGACCGCTTGCGGTTTGCAGCCTGAGTGACCTTCTTTAAAGGTATACTGTGTCTTCGCTGCCTTTGAATAGACCTTCACTGATGGGGAAATCTGGGCAGAGTTCAGTCCTTCTACAGATAGGCCCTTCCAACATCATGGACACTACCTAGAATCTGTCAGAGTGCACGATAGACATCACCTCCCTCCGGTTTTCTTTTGGGAAATTCCCTGGATATATAAATACTGAGGTTGTCGATTTCATGCACGTAGGTCTTTCCTAAACCGTGAATCCTTCCTTCCTGAAATATCATTAATTGATCCTCTTAAAATCAGCTCAGAGGTCGGCTCCTTACGTACCACTGCCCTTGGCACCTCTCCGTTGAAGAACATATTTCAGCTTCTCTTTCTCTGCGTTCTCTCACCTTTGAATTCCTCACTGAGGCTGAGATTTGCCAAACAGACAAAATTAGCTTTTCGCTGAGCTAACTTGTAAGAGGCTTCCTGGTTTTCTAAGAAGCAACCAAAAGCAAAAAGCAAAAAAAAAAAGTAGACAGAGACTGAGAGAAACAAACTTTCAGCTAATTATCATCTTTTTCCCCCTCTGAGCTCAGAGTACTGTTCTTAATTTCCTGACCAGCTTGGGCCCCTCCCCCGCTCCCTCCGAGCATCTGCGGTGGTTTCAAATTGAACGGCATACCTGCTGCTCTGAATTTCCAACATACCATACCAGTTGGTTTGCCAAACAGTGAACTGCCAGCCATCTGCCATCCAAAGTCAGAATTTACATTGTTTCATCTTAAAATAACGCCTCCGGAATAGCAAGCCACTGTATGCATCAGGTTTTTAAAATTGACAATCAGCCAGAATTAAAAACAAATACCAAATGGGCATAAAAAAAGAACATGGGTGGTGTAGGGGGTGTGTGTGGGGGGGGTTGGCATTTGATGGAGGGTTTATTTTTCAGCATTTTTACCTGACTTTCCACCAAAATAGCCGTGCCATTTAATTTTATCTGCAACAGCAGGAACTGCTTCCAGACCGAGAACATTAACTTTTTACTTGCCTGGCTCTAGATGGAGGAGGATCAGGACAACAGAGCGGGAGCTGTCCTGGTCTCAGGGAGAGCAGATGTCTTCATAATCCCTGGCTGTAGGGAAGGTCCTGTTTTCACCTCTCCTTGTCAGGCTTCTTGGTTGCTCAGATGAGAAGGCTAAGCTGCGTGAAGGTGGAATGTCTGGTCCAAGGTCACCTGCTGGTTAATGGAAGAGTGTCGTGAACCCAGAACTCGGGGCTCCCAGGCGTGGGCTCCTGCCACCCTCTCCCTCTCGTCTGTCTAGACTAGTCATCACGGATGTGGGAGGCCCTCTGTCCCCCGTCCCTTCTTATTATCGAACTGTAGCAGCCTTCCATGCCTTATTCCCTTGATGCTTGCAGACAGGCAGGAGAGAAGGGATTTCTGCAGGCCTGGGGGAACCTCTGGGGACCTGTGACATTGGCCTTGTGGAGGAGCAACCGTTGGATCTGGATGGTTTTCCAGAGCAGATGGGCTTGAAGGGTTTTTTTGTTGTTTTTTTTTTATTTTTAAGAGAAAAAGAGAAGAGTTTTCATGTTTCTTTTAGGGAATCTGTTCCAGGCGAAGGCAGCTTGGGGAAAAGTGTGAAGTGATGAGTGGGCTGAGGAAGCAAAGGGCTCTAAATTTATACGAAAGCCACCTGCCGACAGTTTGGCACTGTGAGCCATGGGCATGCCAGGCTGAGCTGGGAGGTGCAAGGAGTGCTTATGCCTGGTCCCAGGTGGCCAGGGCATGGGTGACTGCTGAGCCCAGCCTTATGCAGCTGCCTGGGAATTCTTGAGCTGACTGGCAGTGGGGACAGAAGCTGGCTTCAGCCCCATGTGGACTCAGACATGCTGGGGTCCAGGCAAGCTGTCTGCTCAGCCAGGCTCTTGGGCCTTGGCGTGAGTGTCGGAGATGGGAGCTGTGGGTGCAGGTGGCGGGTAGGTTTGGTCTGGGGCCCGGCAGCGGCATCTCCTCCTGGAAGCTGTCTCTACTTCAGCTGGACCCGGGGGCTCATCGCCCAAGTGCCCTCAGCCCTTGTGCAGCTCTGCATACCTGCCACACTAGCCCGTGTTCACTGCTGGGACCGCCAGTCCTTCCTGCTGGACCCCTCGTGGTCAGGGCCATCTTACTTTCTGCATCCTGACCACCACTGGTCTGTGCTCCACTCATGCTCCCTTAATGAGCGAATCAATAAGCTGCTGAGACAATAAGGAACTTAACTGGTTGTGTTGACCACTGGACCCCACCGCACAGTATTCTACCTGTGAAAGCCACTATGATTTACCTGAAGAACTCCGATTTTGTTGTGTTCCAGGTAGCATTATTGTGATTAGCTGCATGCTGCTGAGTGTACTCATGGGCCAGTCACCGTACTAGGTACCTTATATATGTTTTTATCTAATATGGTTTAATTCAGTTTATTCAGGATACCCTGTGAGGGCCCTGTTGTCGCTGTGGATATGAGTCAGCAAGGCACAGAGGTGTTAATTTTCCCCAAGTCACACCACACGTATCAGAGGCAGGTTGGAACTCGGAGCCCAAGAGCTCCTTTTGGATGAAACTGGAGGCTCTGTATCTGGCCCTGGCCAGGCCTTGTTGGGGTCCTGCACACTGGAGCGCTGTGTCGGTACTGGCGACAGCCGGAAGTGCCCTGATGCCCACAGCACACCTGGAAGCAGGTAACTAAGATGAGAGGGGTCCTCTGAGGAAAGTTCGAGAAAACGGTTTCTATTTAGCCAGAGAAGAAAACACTGAAATTAGATTTCAAGGCTGCATTCAAGATTCTGACAGGCTGTCCTTAGAAGGGAGAAAAGGTATGCCCACTTACTCCAGGGGTTAGGAGGGGACTTGGGGGTGAAAGTGGCAGTGAGGATGTTAGCCCATTGGAAGGATTTCCCAGTGCCCAGAGCTGCCCCTCACTTAGAGTCCCTGCTCTGCAAACAAGTGAATCCCACCCAGTGCATTCCCGTGGGAGCAGAATGACCATCTGTCACGAGGCCATGCGAGGGCGCTCACGGGTGTGGAGCACGGAACAAGTGTGCCTTAAAACGTCCAGTCCCACTCCAAAATTCCTTAGTTCTGTATTCTTAGTTTAATACATGAAACAGTGGTGATTATGATGACACATTTTTAAAGTTTAAAATAATCTTAACTCATTTTTACAGAATGAGTCATTTTAAGGCCTCCTCCCCTCCCCCTGCATTGAAGATCTGATCAGAAGAATCCCAAATTTAAAAGAACTTAAAAGTTAAAAACAAGATCAAGTGCAGCACTATCGTTTGATTTCCTGAAACCTGTTTTCCTTTGCAAAAGTGGAAGATGAACGAGCGATCCCCTCCAGGAACTGTAGATGGTGATGTTCAGAAGTTCTGGCGGGAACGCTGCAGGTCTGCTCAGCAGAGGGGCTCAAGAGGGAACCATTTAGGGCCAAAGGCGCTGTAACAGAGCCTCGCCCATGACTGCTTCTAGTGATGGAACTCTCTAGATGCAGGTTTAAAGCTCTGCCTAGCTATCTGCACAAATGCTATTTGCAAGATGCACTGTTTTGTGATAAAAGATAAAAGCTCTTTTATAAAGCAGTTGTGAGACAGTTTGTATCTGACCCTGAATTAGAGTCGTTACTAAGGGAAACACACACAGAGAGAGAGAGAGAGAGAGAGAGAGAGAGAGAGAATTTAAATAGCTGACATCTCAAGATCCCCCTGGACAGGAAGGAAGCTTCTCCCCGAAGAAAGAGTGGAACATCGCTTTTCCATGTAGTGGAAGGATTCGTGGTGTCCGCTGCCTGCAGGTGCTTGTACCTGTCTGTCACTGCTTGTACCTTCTGCCTGGGAGATGGACAGTCATCTCTGAAGGGCCTGCTAGCTGGTCTAATAGCCAGAAAAACAAAGCAAGACTTTCCCTCCAGTTGTCTTTAAGAGCTTGGTAGGAAGATAGAGTTCTTGTGACTGTAGGGCACAGATGTGCCAACAAGGGGACGCATCCCACAGGTGTGTTGAAACAAAGGACATGAAGTTCAAAGCTAAGAAAGCGAGCTTCAGAATCCAAATCCAGGATTCTTACTGAGTTTGAGATGAACTCTGCATTCAGTTCTGGGAGCAAAATGGTTGTGTTAAGTAGTGACTGAGTAATTAAGGATGAATAGTTAAGGCAAAGTTTTTAAGTTTACTATTTAAGTTTAGTATTAAAAACTAAAGTGGTATTTCAAATATTGTTGAAATGTGACTCTTTTCACAAAGTTTTCCTGTTTTTTTTTCTTTCCCTCTAAGGAAGGAAAATAGGTTCTCCCCCTCAGCTAAGAAATAATCTGTTGTAGACACAAGCATATTTGGGTACAGCATGATTATGACATGCCTGTCACCTAGTGGTAGAGTGCCTTAATTGCAGACCAAGTACCTAAAGAAATGAGCAGACAGTAAAATTTCAGAAGTAAATGTAGTTACAGCAAATCTAATGCCACCTATGGAGACTGATCTTACTGTCAGACACAATTAAGAGGGGGTCATCTTCTGACGTTTGCTTGCCTTTGACTTGAAGTGCCTTATGCTTTGAAAATCCATCAGAAATTAAGGCAATGTAAAACAACTACAGGAATTTACAGTACCTCAAAATTTGATTTTAGAATGAAAACTTATTAAAAATGGGGTATAGATTAAAATAATTGTTAGTATGTACTAGGTCATAGTCATCACTTTGTGATGCATGATAATTTATTTAACTTAAATAAGGTCCACTCATCACAAAAATGTTTTGAAACACAGAGGAAGAAAAATGCATACATGAGAATTATTCAGCAGTTTTCCAGATTTAAAATCATCCTTATGTAATTTATAGCGGATTAAGGAGGAACAGCCATTCACACATTCTTCCATGTGGTCATGAAACCATGAGTTCATAACTGCAGTGTCCACGCAGGTCAGGCACGGAGCTTCTGTTACTGTTGAAGAGGAAACTTGACGTTGAGCCTTCGGTAAGGGTAGATGGGGACAGCTTCACAAACTTTTGCCCTTATTTTTCTTTCTGGTTGAATAACAAGCAACATTTGTATCATGTGTCGCAGCTGCAAAGTGCTTTCACATGTCATTTTCATTCTCTCAACCGCCAGATAATTAGTACCTTCGTTTCCCAGCTGAGGAAACCATTATGTTCACAGCAATGCAGTGACTTGCCCGAGATCACATAGCTAGTGAGCGGCAAAGGCAGGATGTCAGTCTAGCTTCTCTGGCTCTACATTTCATGCTCCTCCTGCTGTATGGCACTGCTTCCCAAGAGAAGGTAAGAATTCTTCCTCAAGATGGAATTCTTTGATTCTGCTGCATATGGCAGCATAATGTTCGTGTGTCCAGTCAAGACATAGCAAGTTAGGCAGAGCGTCGTCCAGTGCCTGAGGCTTCAAAGGGAAGAGACTTCACACTGACACTGTTAGATACACTCCTTTAATGAAATGTCAGTTCTCATTAATTCACCTATTCATCCACCAGTAATTGCCGTAGGAGGGTCCACCATGTAACCCGTGCTGCCAGCACCAGGCAGTCAAGGCCTGGCCCCGTAGCCGTGAGGGGCCCACATTTCCACAAGCTATAAACTGACCCCCCCTTGTTCTGAACCCTTTCTCTCCTCTTCATCTGCCAACTCCAGTCCATGTTATGTACCTGGAAAACCAGGGACATGTCATTGCTTGTCACAGTGAACAACGAGGCAAACATTTTGTTAAAAATGCCTCATGGCTTTTCCTCGCGAGGTCTTGTTGGTCAGCCTGTGGATTGGCATGTGGTTCTTTCCCCCTGCCAAGTGAGCCAGTCAACGTGGGAACATTTATTTGAGCACGTATGTGCCAGGGTTGCCATGGAAAAAGTGCTGGCATTTTGCTCTGGGACACGCTGTCATATGTACACAGCCGTGAGCACACGCACCAGCCAGTTGCTAGAAACGTATTTTAAGTCTGATTCAAGTCTTCATAATCCCAATCCTTTTCTGCGTTTGGCCCTTCCTGGAAATGAACACTACTAACCACCGTCCTGTGCCAGTGATGCTCGGCCTGGGCGAATCAGAATCCCTCGGGGAGGTTTCCAAGCCATGCTTACCCACGGCACCCTCCTTGCAACTCCAGTTAAGAAACAGCTCTCCATGTCATGAGAAGTGACTGATAGAAGCTTAATTCACCAGTTATCTTTAGGGTATATTATTTTGGGATAAGATCAGAAAGGAGATAAATACCAGAAGGCACCTGAAAGAAAGGAAGTAATTTGCCATCCCTGCCTTTGGAGGCGGTGGGCGCAAGACTGCAGAAGAGCGTAGATTATGGGAGAAGCCTGCTTCTGCGGGCTCTCCTCGTTGGGCTCGGGAAGAGTATCGTCAGTCCCCAGACCTCTGCTGGCCCGCTGCGCATTCCCCAATGTTCCTGACCCCACACATGACAAACGCAAGATTGACAAAGCCGTCCCCAGATGGTCCCTACACTTTGGGAGTGACATGGTTGTGGCTTGTTCTCAGCTTTTTTGTCTGGGCAGAAGTAAAGCGCAACAAAGAGACATATTCTCGCCCATTGGGAAGGGAGAAGAGATTGGTCTCCTTGCCAAGATAGAGTCTGGCCTTCTGAGCACTGCCTGCAAGCCTGGGTACCCCTTTCCCCTGCTGGCCCCCTGTTGCTCTACCCCGGGCCTCTGGGTTTGCCTTGCTCTCTCTGTGCCTTGGCACACAAGGTTTCCTCGGCATGCAGGGCACCTCGGGTCCGTCTCACCCAGGCAGCGGGCGCTACCACTTTCCCCTCCAGCACTGCTGGGGGCTTTCTCACTGGGTGCCACTGGTCCTGCTGGGCAGCTGCTGCCATACGAGCCAGAGGGTTCCAATTAGGAATTAAGAAATAGACTATTACAATCACAGGCCTCATTGAGCCGAAAGCGTTTCGAGTAATTTCCCAAGTGAACTCCACGGAGACTATTTTCACCATGCTTGCAAATAAGATCAACAGATTCCTTATGCATCTGGAGCGCTTTGCAGTTATAATATGCATGTACGTAGACACTTTATTTGATTTTTCTCCCTACAATAATATCGCAAAGCAAATAGGGCAAGTGCCATTTACCCTATTTCTAGGTAACTGAACTGAAACTCAGAGAATGTGACTTAGACAGCCGCTGTGTTCCCAGTGCACAGACGATCCGGCCGACGAGACGCTCCTCCCACCTGTCTCTGGATGTGAACAGAGGGAGTAAGCCTACAATTAGACGCAGCCGAGATGTGAAAACCATGTTGAATAACACTGCATAGTGTGGACCAGACTGGAGGAGCTGCAGGAATTTGCCAGAGGAGGTTGGAATAGTCAGGAATAATAATTAAAATCATAGCTGCCATTTTTAAGGGTTTGAAAGTTGAAGTAGACCACTAAAACTGGTTTAGAAACTCCAAGTTAAAAATAGGATTTCCTATAAAGGACACACTATGTGCCGAGCACCGTGGTGTTTACCCACACAAGCTGATTTAGTGCCCTGCAGTCCACGAGGCAGTTAAGCTTATAGCTGCCATTTTTCAAATAGTCTACCAAGGACTGGAAGGGTTCACGGAGACCTGGTTAGCTGGGAGCTGTGACTCCAGCCCAGGCCTGTCTGTGCTGGGGCATGACACTGCAGCTGCCCTGGTGGGCTTCGGGAGAGGGGCAGAGCAGGAGCTGGCCCTTGGCTGGGATCAAGATTGGCCGTTATCTGGAGAGGGGGACGGCGCTCCAACAGGCACGGAGGCAGGACGCATGCAGTTTGTGGAACTCTGGGGACTGTAGGCGAGAGGGTTTTTGTTTGGGGGGCTGTGGGGACCCTGTGGGAGGCAGTGAGAATGGGCTGGATTACAGTGGGCCCTCCCAGTTAGCCAGTGGAGCATGGAGGCGGCAGGCCACGGAGCCTGTGGTGGCTTCTGAGCAGGTACGGGACTTGGGAGCGGGATATGTAAAGACCACTGAAGCCAAGCCTTGGCTGTGGGTTGGTGGTGTGACCGCTGGCTTCCAGAATCCATGAAAAGGCCATGGGCCAGACCTGAGGGCTGCGTGAGGCTCGCTGCTGTGTTAGCGTGCTTGGCCTTGGGGTTTGCCTTCCCCTGCAGATTGCCTCCCCCCCCATTCTGGCTGATATGCAGACACTGGGAACCCCAGCGGAAGCATTCACCTGCTCTCAGGCTGATTGATGGAGAAGTCAAGCCTCCTTCTGTTCGGAGCTGTGAGCTGATGGGCTTTTGTTCTCCAGGCCAAATTCCTAGGGTCCTTTGGGCCCAGAACACTTTGCCTGTGGAGTTTATGATAAGAAAGTACAAGAGAGAATTTACAGAATGTAGTTTGGGGGTGATGGATGGAGTTAGTATAGGGGAAAAGAGCAATTCTCCTGAATCCAGGGTCTTGTGCTATGGACGGGCTGGCTGCCTGAGTGGGAGTGGGGAGACCACCACACTGCTACCATGCCAGGTTAGACATAAGATAAAGGCAGGCCATTAATTTAGCAAATCCTAGGCGCCAGTGCCAGGCTTTACAGTTGTGTCTCACAGAACTCTCTGAAGAAAGCATTATGAGTCCAGCTGACACATCAGTAAATTAAGTCTCAGAAATACTAAATAATTTGCCCAGGATCTGACAGCTAGTAAATTACAAGTAAAATTACAAAGTAGGTCTTTCTGTGGTCTTCCCACTGTATGTGGGCAGGAAAAAGATCACACCGATACAGTGGGTCTTTGCTTTGAAACAGTCAGAGAGCTTAACCATTTAGTTTGCATTTCCCCCTCAATTTTGCCTTTGAAATCTCTGCATGTTTGAATAGACAAAACACATCTCCTCTGCCTCCTGCTTTTTACTCTCTTTCTGGCTTCTTCCCTCGTCCCCCATGCCCAGTGAATTTAGAATAAAAGGCAGTCAGCATCGGCTCTGCAGCAATCTGACAATCCGACTTATCGTTGGACTCAGCCCGGCCAGGAGTTACTGGCGTCATGCACCACATATGGGTACCTGGGGTGGATCTCTGGCCCCTGAGGTGGACATCCACGGCAGCACGTCCAGGACGTTACTGCAGATGTATTTGCAGAACTGAATTCACATGCTTATGTTTCTCCCGTAGTGTCCCAGTGCTTTGTGGAGCCAGTGGTTCAGTAGGGACAGGCTGTGGTAGGGAAGCAGGGACCGAGGCCAGTGCACATCCTGGACACAAGCGGGGAGTCACAGATGAATTGGAGATGCCCATTAACCAACAGCGAGTCCTGGGCTTTGGGATTTTCAGAATGGCCACCCATTGGTAAATAACCCCATCAAGGTCCCTTCTGTTCCTTTGCCTGCAGGAGGCCACCTCACTAATGGGAACGGGAACACAGACAGGTACACCCTACAGGGGCCTGCCTCCCTGTGAAGACCACTCTTGGGCTAGGGGTGGCCAATCCAAGTTGTCAGGACTCCATACTAATGCCAGGTCATAGTCATTCCTGTTCTGGGAGCCATGATTGTCCCAGTTGACCACTCTGCAGGAGGGAACATCCCCTCCCTTGCACTGGAATGGAACTGAGTATGCCGTCATTAAAATCAATGATACTGGAGGTTTCTGTGTGGATTTTCAGGTGGTGGTGGTACTCACATGGGTCCCAACTTATAATGGTGTCCCCTCCCCATCAGCTTATGCACTTTCTTCTGAAGAACCCTGGAAAGATTGAAGATTGTGTGTTCCTGGAACTTGATTCTGTTCAGGTTTCTGCTTACGACTTCCCTTTCTGGGTTACAGACTTAGATCCCTGACAGTCTCAGCAGCTCACCGTTGCTCAGCAGATAGGTCATCTCTTCCTTTAACCGACTCATTCTGCAACCATTAGCGTACCTTGCACACAGAAGATGATGTTGCTTAGGGTGTTGATGTTTCCAGCATGTTTCCTGAGGATTCTCATAGTCCTGCAAGCCAGCCAGGAACATCAAAACCACTTGGATTGCTTGCCTGTGCAATGTCTTCAGGGCTACAAACTGCACCTGCATTTCTAGGCAGGTGCCTGATTAGAGGCCATGTAGCACGATGCCAGTGTCAAGAGGTCCTGCTGTCACGCTGTCTGGGCTTAAATCTCTGCCACTTACTATATGCTCTTGGGCACCACACGTTCCTGTTCTACTCTGCCTCAGTTTCCCAACCTCAAAAATGAAGACAAGGAGAGTGCATGCCTCCTGGGGTTTGGTAAATAATAAGTAACTTATCCCATGTCAGTCCTAGAATAGTGCCTGTTGCACAGTAAGTACTCAATAAATATTAGCTATTAGCACTTCAAACCCCAAGGAAATCCTATTTTTAACTTTATTGGAGTTTTTTAATACAGTTTTAGTTTTCATACCAGCTTTAATTTAATTCGAGTTTGAGTTAACTCTTACAACCACATTCAGTGTGTACACAAACTGAGCTGACGTATGCTAAGTGCTGAATATATAAAGACAAATGAGCTGAAGTCCTTTTTCTGAAAGAGGTGTTGTCTAGTGGGAGCGGCTCCTCCTGGGGATAGCCATGACCGTATGCACCTGCTTTCTTCACTGTAGCACTGAACTTAAGTTAGGTGGGGACAAAAGCCTTGCCTGAAACTTTGAAACAAGAAGTAGAGGGGTGTGGCTTTCAGGACTGAGTCTAAGCCCAGATTCACTCACTGTGGGACCTTGGATAAGCGGTTCAAGCTTTCTGGCTCTGACCCAGTTTCCTTCTCTGTAAAATGGAACTACAAAGTTATGCCCTCACTTCTAATGGTCACTCATGCCATGCAGCTGTGTGGAAGGCCTGTGGCGCTCCATCTCACTGAAGGTAATAGTCACAAGGGTTTTTTGGAATAATTCATCTGCTATACAGGTGGACCCAGCCAGCAGGTAAAATCCAGGCCTGTTTGCCTGCATGATTTTACATTAATCACATTTGACATTCTTGGCTGGCCAAATTCTAAACCCAAAGGTGGCCTGAATCCCTTTTAAGGGGATTTTTGCCAGCATCTATGTGGGGCCTGATTGAAGCACAGTTTGACCTATTCAGAACCAGATCCTTGGATATTACTAATAGCAACATATTTCCATTAGCAGATACTGATTCTTTGTTCACTTTAGCAAAAGTTGATTACTAGCAGTAACTGACACTATTAGAAGTCATGGCTTCTTTGTAGTGATATCCTCTGGGTAGGTGAGAAGGGGAATGGCCATTGGTGAAGTAAGGAGTATAGATATTTTTACCCAGAAATGCACTTTGCACTTCTAACCTTTTGGTTTTGCATCGGCCCAGCAAGAGGCAGTACCACACACGTCTCAGGGAGCCTGCTGGAAGTCTGTGAACTGGAGCTGGGGGACAGCCCACAGTGTGTGTCTTTCAAAACACAGGACTGACTGATTTTAGGCTCTGAAGTCAGAATTGAACCTCTGCTGGGTCTTTCTGGGCAGCTTTATTTATGGCAAGTTCACAGGGCAAACTCCTGCTGGCAAAACGCTTTTGCAAAAGAGGGCCATGAATACCTAAGTGCTGGGCTTGGAGGAGTGCATCATCTCTCTGGGCCGGCCAGCAGGGGACGGCTTAGCACAGACCTCCAGCCCACCAGGAAGAAGGTTCCTGGCGGCCGGCGCCTGTGGTCCCGGAGGGTCTCAGTTTGCATTTGGGCGGCGGCAGGCATGCGCCCCCCACATTGGGAGTGCTGGCCCCAGCCCAGAAGCTTTCAGTCAGCAACACCTGCTCAGGGTGAAAGGCTCTGGGTGGCCAGGCCAGCAGATGTCTTTATCAGTGGCTGAACATTGGCAGAGGAGCTCTGCCTACTTGAGAGCACAGGGCACAATGGGAAAGCATGAGCTGTGGCCCAGGAGTCAGGAGCCCTGGATTCTAGTCTCAGCTCTGCCACGAGCCAGCTCTGGCTTCTCCCCTTTGGGCCTCGGTGTCTTCCCAGATGAAAGCTGGCAGTGGGGTTAGCCCACCCATGGGTCCCAGTGGCGCTAACCCCCATGTTGTGGATCCTGGTGGACTTCAGGAAAGAGCAGATGTGGGAGAGCAGATGCCATGTGAGGGACTCCTTAGGGCAGGCAGCTGCCCAAGGCATGTCTGCTGGGGAGCCCTGCAGTCAGAGACCCCGGCACCCTGGAAATTGGGGGAGAGGGAGGATGGGTAGCTAACCCACCTAGAATGATCTCTCAGTCCCTGTGAGCCCTGAGAAGCTTTCCGGTCAGCGTGCAATTCCGGTGATCTTGCTGAGTTGGCGACCCTGACCATGCCCGGGACGGAGGTGACTGGTCTCACCACGCCAGTCGGACACAGACCCACATCATCTCCTGGGCCAGCTCAGCACATTGGCCCCTGGCATCCTCCTCAACAGGGCAGAGTTCATACTTCCATAAAAATCATGCCCTAGCCCATGGGTTCTCAAAGTGAGAGCCCTGTGCCCCAGCTTCATCTGGGAACTTGTTAAAAATGCAGATTCTTGGGCCCCACCCCAGACCTGCTGACTCAGAAACTCTGGGGATGGTGCCTGCAGTGCACATGATAAGCCCTGCAGGGGGTCCAGGCGGCCTCAAGTTTGGGAACTGCCGCAGCAGACCAGCTCCATAGACCCCGTGGTCTTTCTCTTATTTAAAACTGTATTTTATTAACACAACTGTCTGACAATGAAGACACTTTGAAAAATGTAGCCCCACTAGCCCATCATAGTGACTGTTTTCGACTTTGCAGGCTGTCTTCTGGTCCCTTTTTTCACACGGGCAACATTGTGTAGAAACTTTTTTGCTGTTCTTTTCTCACATATCATCATTAGTGCTTTTCCCCCAGTGCTTCATAACCTTCTTGTCATTTTCAGTGACTGCAAAACATTTCCCTCAAGTGACCGGCTTTATGCTTGACCACCTTGTCCCTCAATGCTTGGCAGCTTGCTGCTTTTCACTAATGGAGGCGTCGCCGGCCTGTCCAGGGTGAGGTCAGCTTCTGGGGTGCCCCACATGGCCTCTCATCAGCTGAATGTCTGACCTTCCTGTAAGTCCTCCACATGACGTTATCTGAGAAAGCTTACTTAGTGGGCAAAACAACCAAAAACCCAGAACAGATACTAAGTCTGCGGGGATGTATTGTGACTGCCCTGCTCTCCCCGGCTTTGTTAACCTGAGTGTCTTCTCATTTCGCAACACAGGTGGCATCCGCAGAAGGGGGCTTGGTGTCAGGAGAAGGGACAGGAGCCCCTCCCTGCCCTGATGGGCCGGCAGCCTGTGGCCTCGCCCTGTGCCAGGACTGCTGCCGGTCATTTCCTGAGCATCCTGGTCCCCAGCAGGAAGGTCCCTCCTCTCTCTTGCGCTGCCTCCACCTTCTCTGTGTCCCTCACCTGCGCACCCTCTTACCTCCTGTCCTCCCAGCCTGGCACAGTCCTTCGCGAGCCCCAGACACACAGCTTGAGCAGCATGGGCCCTGGTGGTCGCCCGTTTGTTCTGACAAAACTGCTGATCAGTCTTGGGCCACATAAATAACATTTGGTCTTTTAAAATGATTTTTCTGGGATAAATCCCTCCATGTGGGGTACTAGGTCTAAGAGTAATCCTTAGGGTGTCTTTTATGCCATGTCTCTTCTGTTCCTGGCAGTCTGCATTTGTGGCACACTGGGGCTCTGCCTTGCTCTTTATGACATGGCAGACTGGGTCTCTCTTATACGGCCCAAGGATCACAGACCCAACTCAGATGCCTGGAGGGGGCAGGCTGGTAACATAAACACCTTTATCTATGACCATAGGAGAGAGTGGGCTGATAAGGACCTGGAGAGGCCACCCTCTGCCCCGCGCCTGCTCAGAGGGCCACAAAGGTGCTGAATCTTACTTCCTTCTGAGAATATTTTTACAATTCAATTTTGAGGTTTCTCTGTTTAATAAAGTTTGAGATCTTTCTTTTTGGCTTTGTTCCCCCAACCTCTTAGCTCTAAAGGCTCCCCTGGCAATCACAGCTGCCTTTCCTGAGCGGTCATCCTGGTTAACCCACACTGGGTGAAATGTCCTGGATTCTGGACCCTTCTCGTGGCAGTCCAGGGAAGTGGAAGCTAAATGGAACTGCACTTCCCTCCTTTTCTAGACTATGGGCTATGTTTTCTTATCTCTGTGTCTCCAGAAACCAGTAAGATGCTTGACACGCAACAGGTCTGGCATCTTTTTTGGTTTGGATGGGTGGGCAAATGTCCTCTGTCTGCTGCCCCTTGGGCAACATCTTCCGCAGTGCATCTTCCCCAGGCCTCTTCTAGTCGTGCCTCTGTCTCGCTCAGCCTTCCCCCCACGTCTGCTTCCTTCCGCCTCCCAGTCACACAGGCTCTGCTTTTCAGCTTCACCTCAATTCATTATTTTTCTCCCTCCTTCCTTTTCTCTTGGATCCACCACTTCCTAACAGAAGTTGGTCCATCCCGCTCCTCCTCCAGCTTGTTTCGCCCTGATTGAACAGCCAGAAGGGGTTTTTTTGTTGTTTAGGGCTCCTTCCCGGGCCTCAGGGAGGAAGTGGCCCAAGGACCAGAATCCCTGGAAGGTTTCAGGAGAGGAGCATTTAGAGGATGGGGCTGTGAGGCTTAGATCCTGGGGCTCGGTCTGCCACTAGGGGAGTTTCTACCCTCCTGCCCACTGGAGGCAGGCCTGTTGTGCCTGGAGGATCTGGGTCCTGGCACTTTTTTCTGCAGTTGCTAGACTGAACCCTGAGAGGGCACTCGGCCCTGCTGTGCCCACCCTAACAGCAGGGGCCTAGATTCTGACCCAACCCCAGTGTCAAAGCTGAGGCAGAGCAGACCCTCAGGAAGGTGATGAGAACTTGCTTTTCCTTAGAAATCTTGGCACTGTGGCAGGGACCCCTGGGGTTGGGGCCATCCCTGGAGGCTGGAAAAGGCACCCTGGGTTGACTGCTTCCGGTCCCTCATCACACACTGCAATCCTAGGCGCTGGACGTGTGTTGGGGCACATGGGCAGAGGACTTGTCCCCAGTGGGTACTGAGGGAGTGGAATGTGATTGGAGTGTAGGAATGCCAAGCCACCCCATCCTGTGTTTGGGGTCCTCCTGCCCACTCCACAGGTGAGAAAATTGAGGCCCAAATGAGGTGAAATGGCCTGCAGTGGCCATCAGACAGGGCAGGATTGTTGTGTGTTACGTGGTTAGGGGTCTTCATTTTTGCTTCAGACGATGGGGCCACCTCCACCCCTCCTCCGACAGCTTCTCCGAGTCACCAAGCAGTGCCAGCAGCTCAGGAGCCCTTGGACTTGGTGACACTCCCCTCCCCCACCACTGTGGCTCTCTTGGGTCTTAAGGATGAGAGTCCAGGGCCATGACCTCCTTCATATTTACCCCGACACACAGGTTTGGAGGCAGTAGCTGTCACCAGCTTCTCCTTGAACTGCTTGGACTGCCGAGACCCAAGGGAACAGCTGCTCAGAGGCTTGGCCGAGTTGGGAGGGAGGTGCCCCTTGAGTGCCCTATTTGCAAAATGACCAGAGGCTGCTGTTTGCCACCTGCCTCTCATTTGGAGAACTGATCTGGAGTCATAAACGGGGTGCCAGCAGAAGACTTTACCAAAGCAGCTCATGAAAATCTGGCCAGTGGGCCTTTGGGGTCTGCTTTGTATGGCAAATATCTTAGCTCTGTTTTCAGATTTGGCAGGTGGCAAGGGTCTTGAGTGGGCTGAAGGTCATTCAAGGACCAGAATGGCATTTCTGGACCCTTCTCTCCAAGGGGTGCACCTCCCTGTCATGGAAGGACAAGGACAGGCTGGAAGAGGTCCAGCGTGGCCACCAGCTGGCTGTGAGTGCAGATCAGCCCAGTGACTTCCCCACCCACCTGCCCATCTCCCAGCCAACCCCCTTGGAGGTATCCAACTTCCTGAACCAGTCTCCTTTCGAAGTCCCTCTTCTCCTGGGGTGCTGGATGTGAGAACAGAATTCCCGTACCCTCACTTTTGGAAAAGGGTGAGGGAGTGAAGCTTTCCTAGAGCTGTAGTAGCATCAGGAGAGAAAACCTCATTCAGCCACCTGACCTTAGAGTGGAAACTGTGAGGCCTGGTGATTTGCTCAGGTCCATGGAGCCAGTCCATGGAAGGCGGACTCAGGACCATCCAGGGGAGGCCACTAGCCAGTTCTGCTGCCGTCTGAAAAACACAACGTCCACAGGGAAGATGGGTGGCTTCTCAACACCACGGGCCAGGGGGGCTCAGAATGGCAATGGGTGCGAGTAGGATGAGAAAATGTTGCAGTTCATTTTACACAGGGTCCATTTTCTAAAAAAGTTTTGAGTTATATTTGATAGTGAAGTGTACATATTTAAGGTATACAACTTGATGATTTGATGCGCAGATCACCGTGAAACAGTCACTACATTCAAGCTGATTGACATACCTGTCTCTTCAGGTAGGCACCACAGTTGTGTGTGTGTGTCGTGAAAACACGTAAGCTCTACCCTCTTAGCAAACGTGGTTCACTTTTGAAATGTGCTTGTGTGTGTGACTGAGTGCATGTGTGCGTGTGCGTGTAAGGGAGAGTGAGTTGTAGTCTGTTCTAACTCAGGCAGCTTCTGGGGGCTCCACTGAAGCAACTTCACTTTGGTACTTGAGGGTTAAAAGTTCCCTGAAACACTTGAGCGAAATTATAGCTCCTTAATTTAGCTACCTGTCAGTTATTTTTTTCCATGTGGCTTAAGGTTGACAGTAAGTTTGACACTGGTAAAAATGTTTTGGAAGCTATTTCAGACACCTTGGAATCAAAAGGAATATACAGTACATTATTCTGGGGAGCACAACTGGAATTTTTCTTCTGGCCATTCCAAGTCATAGCGCTGTCCTTTCAACCATCTTCGTGGCCAAAACCCCGTGACGGGCTGGGAAATGCGGGCTGCTTCAGAGCCTGGCTGCTTTTGTAAATTTCCTTCCCAATTGGTGTCACCTTCATTTTGGTGGTTTCTGCTTCATTTGTGCACAGCTGAGGACAGAGCCTTTCTATTTTGTCAGAGCTGTAGGATGTTAGAAGTGGACAAAACTTTGGGGGCGTCCTTCATCTGCCCACCCCTGCCCCTTTCCAGGGCCTCAGAAGCTGGGGGAAACTGTGTTCACAGGACTGATGGCTGCACAGCCGAGATTCTCCCCTGAATCAATGATCCTCGACCATCCTTGCTCCACGGAGCTACATGTTAAATGCCAAGCGTGACATTGACCTTCCTGCTGTAGGACAGCTAGGAGTACCTTAAATTAGAAATGCCTGACGTACAGGGTTATGTCACCCTGGAGAACTCTGGACAACTCCCTCTGTGCCTTCTGGATGGGGAGAAGTGGCAACAGCCAGCCCTGCAGCTGGAGAATCTCCTCCACCCACATCTGCTTGCTCTGCCGTCTTCAAATCACAGTTCAGGCAGCACGGTTCTTTGCTGGGGACATGGGGCTGTCCCGTGCATGGGAGAATGCTAGCCACCTCCAGGGCCCACCCAACCAGGAGCCAGCAGCTCAGTCTCCCCCACCACTCTGCCCTGCCCACCCCCCAGGGTGCCAACCAGAAGTGAGCCCATATGACCAGTGTCCCTCAGGGAGGATCACTGAGTCACAGAACTGGAGCACTGGTTCAAAATGAGGGCAGTATATATTAGAGTCGCCTGTGGTGCTTAACAATTTACTAACACCTGAGCCCTGTTTCTAGGAGGAAGAGGACCCCGGTATTTGCATTTTTTGAAGTTCCCCGGGTGATTCTAAATGCATAGCCAGGCTCAAGAACTATTGGCGTAGTCTTCTAAATTGAGGAGTGATATGATTGTACCAGAAATAGTTTAGGGGATTTTTGAGACACAGATTGAGAAGAGAAGATGGTACAGTTACAGTGTGAGGGGTTAAAAAAAAATGTTCTCACTTTGCAATAGTTTTAAGTAGCTATTATGCTCTAAAAACCGATGAAATTAATTTATCACTGTATTTTCTCATCCAATTGCAATTTTCTTACTACTACAATAATCAAACTATTCTTTTTTAAAAATCGGGGTGGGATGGTTATGAGGAAATCCTGATGGAGTTCCTCCTACTGTGTCTTTTCCCGCCGCCCCCAGGTTGGTTTGGGGCACACCCTGGACACCCTGCCTGCCTTTTTCCTCCTGCCGCTGGGTTCATCTGCCAGATTAGCTTCCCGCTACATCCCGTCACTCTTTTTCAAGAGATTTCAGTGGTCCCATTGCCCACGACCGGACACTTTTGCCTGAAATTCAAGGTCACTCACAGGGTAGCCCCCTGCCCGCATACCCAAGCTCAAGCCGGGCAGGTGGGGCTGTTGTGACCCTTCCACGCCGGCCCCCATTGTCCCCAGCTCGGCTGCCACCGCTGCTGTGTCCCCTGGTTAGATGGAGTCTCTTCCACTTCTGTGTTCCTGTGGTCCCTGGCTGGACCAGCCTGGCAGTCTGTCTGACGTGGCGACCGCTCTCTGCCCATATGCACAGTCACTTCCAGTGCAGGCATTGCTGGGAGGGGACAAGGTGTCCACATGGAGGCGGCCTGCCCAGGTTGAGAGGAGGGTTCCTTGTCTGGGGCCATGTGTTGGCAGCCTTTTGTCTCCTGGTGCAGAATTGGGTGCCTGGCAATTATCTGGTTAACAGGTCCAGTGAGGATGGATGACCAGCTGGACTAGTCTGGTTGGCTGTCCGCCCTGAGGAGGCTCATGTGCTCGGGCCCCTGGCCCTGTGGGTCTCACAGCCCAGCTCCTGCTCCCACCCACACTGGGTGCCCAGGACCAGATAGGCAGCAAACTGAAACCTTCCAGTTCAGTCACAGCATCACACGTCTGATTATTGTCACATGAGAGTTTGGAAAACTAGGTATTTATCAAGGCAAATGACACATTTGTTTAGTGAATTTTGGTTGTCAGGTTGGTTCTGTACGGATTACCTTACTGGATTACCACTCCTGAGAGGTGCGAACCTGTACTAGCGCCACGTCCAAGGTGAAGAAATGAAGGCTATCAAATCACATTTTAAAAACAACATGAAGTATTATGCTCTGAGTTTTAGAGGTGAAGTCCACCCATTCTCAAATGTACCTCATGTTTTGGGGCTTCAGAAAGCACAAAAAAAAAAGGGAAGTGTTTCTCAGACTTAATTCTCAGTTTTCTGACTCCATAGAAAGAATACCTTTATGAAAATATTAACCTAATTTTGAACTGACTTTTATTTCTCCTGATACCTTTAAATTGTCCATAATACAACCCAATTTAACCTGGTCAGAAAAGAGATGTATTCATGTTAGAACTGGGCACCTGGAGGACTTCCAGGAAGATGGCGAGGTGAACAGACCGGCAGAAAATTCCTCCCAACATTATGTTTATTCACGAAAACACAGCAAATACAACTATCCCTAAAAGAGAGACCAGAATACACAGGAAAGCGCACAGTGTGCAGCTTCACCTGAGAGGACTCGGCACCCGGTGAGGCAGTCATAAAGAGCCCAGCTGACATGCGTGGCAACTACCAGCATCCAATTCCATAGCCATGAAAAGACAGAGGAATATGGTACAGACAAAGCTTCAGATCCAGACAACCCCAGAAAGGGAACCTGAAGGGATGGACATACACAGTCTTCCTGAAAAAGAATTCAGAATAAAAGTCATAGCCATGCTGACGGATCTACAGAGAAATGTGAAAGAGCTGAGGGAGGAAGTGAGGGAAGTGAGGAAAGAATATGCAGAAATGAGACAAGCCATCGACGGGCTTAACAGCAGACTGGATGAGGTGTAAGAGACAGTTAATGGATTAGAAAATAGAGAACAGGAATACAGAGAATCTGAGGCAGAGAGAGATAAAAGGATCTCTAGAAATGAAAGAATATTAAGAGAACTGTGTGACCAATCCAAATGGAACAATATTCGCATTATAGGAGTACCAGAGGAAGGAGAGAAAAAGGGATAGAAAGTGTCTTTGAAGAAATAATTGCTGAAAACGTTCCCACACTAGGGAAGGAAATAGTCTCACAGTCCATGGAAGCCCACAGATCTCCCAACACAAGGGACCCAAGAAAGACAACACCAAGAAACATAATAATTAAGATGGCAAAGGTCAGAGATAAAGACAGAGTATAAAACGCAGCTAGAGAGAGAAAAAAGATCACCTACAAAGGAAAACCCATCAGACTATCATCAGACTTCTCAACAGAAACCTAACAGGCCAGAAGAGAATGGCATGATATATTTAACATAATGAAACAGAAGGGCCTCGAACCAAGAATATTGTATCCAGCACGATTATCATTTAAATATGATGGAGGGAATAAACAATTTCCATACAAATGAAAGTTGAGAGAGTTTGCTTCTCATAAACCACCACTACAGGATATCTTAAACGGACTGCTCTAGAGGGAAGCACCTCTAAGGCTAAAAAGATGTCACCAGAGAAAATAAAAGCATAGCAAAGAAAGCAGACCATCCAAATACTAACTAAAAGCAAAGAATAAAACACCTAATATATAAAGAATGGAGGAGGAAGAATAGGAAGGGAGAGATAAAGAAACATCAGACAGCGTTCACAATAACTTAACAAGAAAGTTAAGTTAGATTCTTAGATAGTAAAGAAGCAACCCTTGAACCTTTGGTAACCACGAATCTAAAGCTGGCAATGGCAATAAGTACATATCTATCAATAATCACCCTAAATGTAAATGGACTGAATGCACCAATCAAAAGACACAGAGTAACAGAGTGGATAAAAAAGCAAGACCCATCTATATGCTGCTTACAAGAGACTCACCTCAAACCCAAAGATATACACAGACTAAAAGTGAAGGGATGGAAAAAGATATTTCATGCAAAAAACAAGGAGAAAAAAGCAGGTGTTGCAGTACTTATATCAGACAAAATAGACTTCAAAACGAAGAAAGTAGCAAGAGATAAAGGAGGACATTACAAAATGATAAAGGGGTCAATCCAAAAAGAAGATATAACCATTATAAATATATATGCACCCAAAACAGGAGCATCAGCATATGTGAAACAAATACAGAATTGAAGGAGGAAATAGACAGCAATGCATTCATTTCAGGAGACTTCAACACACCACTCACTCCAAAGCATAGATCAACCAGACAGAGGATAAGTAAAGACACAGAGGCACTGAACAACACACTAGAACAGATGGACCTAACAGATATCTACAGAACTCTGCACCCAAAAGCAGCAGGATACACATTCTTCTCAAGTGCACATGGAACATTTTCCAGAATAGACCACATACTAGGCCACAAAAAGAACCTCAGTAAATTCAAAAATATTGAAATCCTACCAACCAACTTCTCAGATCACAAAGGTATAAAACTAGAAATAAATTTTAGAAAGAAATCAAAAAGGCTCACAAATACATGGAGACTTAACAACATTCTCCTAATTAATCAATGGGTTAACGACCAAATCAAAACAGAAATCAAAGAATATATGGAGACTAATGACAACAACAACACAAAGCCACAACTTCTGTGGGACGCAACAAAGGCAGTTCTAAGAGGAAAGTACATTGCCATCCAGGCCTACTTAAAGAAGGAGGAGCATTCCCAAATGAACAATCTAAAGACACAATTATTGAAATTGGAAAAAGAAGAACAAAGGAGGCCCAAAGTCACCAGAAGGAGGGACATAATAAAGATCAGAGAAGAAATAAATAAAATTGAGAAGAATAAAACAATAGAAAAAATCAATGAAATGAAGAGCTGGTTCTTTGAAAAAATAAACAAAATAGATTAACCCCTAGCCAGACTCATTAAGAGAAAAAGAGAATCTACACACATACACAGAATCAGAAATGAGAAAGGAAAAATCACGACGGACCCCACAGAAATATAAAGAATTATAAGAGAATATTATGAGAATCTGTATGCTAACAAGCTGCAAAAACCAGAAGAAATGGACAACTTCTTAGAAAAATACAACCTTCCAAGACTGACCAAGCAAGAAACAGAAAAACTAAACAGACCAATCACCAGCAACGAAATTGAAGCGGTAATCAAAAAACTACCCAAGAACAAAACCCCCTGACCTGATGGATTCACCTCTGAATTCTACCAGACATATAGAGAAGAAATAACACCCATTCTCCTTAAAGTTTTCCAAAAAATAGAAGAGGACGGAATACTTCCAAATCCATTCTATGAAGCCAGCATCACTCTAATAGCAAAACCGGGCAAAGACCTCACCAAAAAAGAAAATTACAGACCAATATCCCTGATGAATGTAGATGCAAAAATACTCAACAAAATATTAGCAAACCGAATTCAAAAATACATCAAGAGGATCATACACCATGATCAAGTGGGATTCATCCCAGGGATGCAAGGATGGTACAACATTCGAAAATCCATCAACATCATCCACCACATCAACAAAAAGAAGAACAAAAACCACATGATCATCTCCAGAGATGCTGAAAAAGCATTTGACAAAATTCAGCATCCATTCATGATTAAAACTCTCAACAAAATGGGTATAGATGGCAAGTACCTCAACATCATAAAGGCTATATATGACAAACCCACAGCTAACATCATACTTAACAGCAAGAAGCTGAAAGCTTTTCATCTAAGATTGGGAACAAGACAGGGATGCCCACTCTCTCCACTGTTATTCAACATAGTACTGGAGGTCCTAGCTACGGCAATCAGACAAAACAAAGACATACAAGGCATCCAGATTGGTAAAGAAGAAGTCAAATTGTCACTATTTGCAGATGACATGATGCTGTGCATAAAAATCCCTAAAGACTCCACTCCAAAACTACTAGAACTAATATCTGAATTCAGCAAAGTTGCAGGATACAAAATTAGCACACAGAAATCTGTTGCTTTCCTATACACTAATGATGAACTAACAGAAAGAGAAATCAGAAAAGCAATTCCATTCACAATTGCATCAAAAAGAATAAAATACCTAGGAATAAACCTAACGAAGGAAGTGAAAGACCTGTACTCTGAAAACTACAAGACACTCCTAGAAGAAATTAAAGAGGACACTAGAAAATGGAAATGCATCCCATGCTCTTGGCTAGGAAGAATAAATATTGTCAAAATGGCTATACTACCTAAAGCAATCTACAGATTCAACACAATCCCTATCAAACTACCAACAGCTTTCTTCAATGAACTGCAACAAATAATTCTAAAATTCATATGGAACCAGAAAAGACCCCGAATAGCCAAAGCAATCCTGAGAAGGAGGAATCAAACAGAGGGAATTATGCTCCCTGACTTCAAGCTCTACTACAAAGCCACAGTAATCAAGACAATTTGGTACTGGCACAAAAACAGACCCACAGACCAGTGGAACAGAATAGAAAATCCAAACATTAACCCAAACACCTACAGTCAATTAGTATTTGATAAAGGAGCCTTGGATATACAATGGGGAGATGACAGCCTCTTCAGCAGCTGGTGTTGGATAAACTGGACAGCTACATGTAAGAGAATGAAAGTGGACTACTGTCTAGCCCCATACACAAAGGTAAACTCAAGGTGGATCAAAGACCTGAATGTAAGTCATGAAACCATTAAACTCTTAGAAAAAAACATAGGCAAATATTTATTGGACATAAACATGAGTGACTTCTTCATGAACATATCCCCCCGGGCAAGGGAAACAAAAGCAAAAATGAACAAGTGGGACTATATCAAGCTGAAAAGCTTCTGTACAGCAAAGGACACCATCAGTAGAACAAAAAGACATCCTACAGTATGGGAAAATATATTCATAAATGATGCATCTGATAAGGGGTTGACATCCAAAATATATAAAGAACTCACGCACCTTAACAAACAAAAAGCAAATAATCCAATTAAGAAATGGGCAGAGGACATGAATAGACACTTCTCTAAAGAAGAAATTCAGATGGCCAACAGGCACATGAAAAGATGCTCCACATCACTGGTCATCAGAGAAATGCAGGTTAAAACCACAATGAGATATTACCTCACACCAGTGAGGATGGCCAACATCCAAAACACAAAGAACAACAAATGTTGGCGAGGATGTGGAGAAAAGGGAACCCTCCTACACTGCTGGTGGGAATGCAAATTAGTTCAACCATTGTGGAAAGCAGTATGGAGGTTCCTCAAAAAACTCAAAATAGAAATACCATTTGACCCAGTAATCCCACTCCTAGGAATTTACCCTAAAAATGCAGCAGCCCAGTTTCAAAAAGACAGATGCACCCCTATGTTTATGGCAGCACTATTCACAATAGCCAAGAAATGGAAGCAACCTAAGTGTCCATCAGTAGATGAATGGATAAAGAAGATGTGGTAATATACACAATGGAATATTATTCAGCCATAAGAAAAAAACAAATCCTACCATTTGCAACAGCATGGATGGAGCTAGAGGGTATTATGCTCAGTGAAATAAGCCAAGCCGAAAAAGACAAGTATCAAATGATTTCACTCATATGTGGAGTATAAGAACAAAGAAAAACACTGAAGGAACAAAACAGCAGCAGACTCACAGAACCCAAGAACGGACTAATAGTTACCAAAGGGAAAGGGACTGGGGAAGATGGGAGGGAAGGGAGGGATAAAAGGGTAAAAGGGGCATTACGATTAGCAAACGTAAGGTAGCAGGGGCACGGGGAGGACGGTACAACTCAGAGAAGACAGGTAGTGATTCTATAGCATCTCACTACGCTGATGGACAGTGACTGTAATGGGGTTGGTGGGGGGGATCTGATGAAGGGGGTAGTTTAACCGCCATTATATTGCACATGTAATTGTAGGTTAAAGATACCAAAATAAATTGTAAAAAAATTTAAAAAATAATAAAAATAAAAAGAACTGGGCACCTGGATTCCAGTCCCATTTGGACACCAAACACTCTTTCACTTTCAGATGAAGTTCCCATTTCTTCATCTGAAAATGGGCATAATTCTTCAGATGAGCCCTGTCTGGGGGAAGGGGTGACACCATATGTGGGGTATTTTAAGCACCACCTGGGACCCGGCAGGCAATTGTAGGTATCCATGACTTTTTGGGTGATGAAACAAAAATCACATCTTTCTTTACAACTCTATCAAAGTATTTTCCATCATTCATTGATCACTCAGTGGGCATTTTACTAACAGTAAACCAGTGAGTCCAAGGGGGTTGCTAGAGATCACAAAAAGCCAACAGGACAAGACACAGGTGAGGATGTGGAGGCCAGAGGACGTGGCTCAGTTTCCAGGGCGCACATCTGTTCATTGACCCAGCTAACCATGTTTAGAAGCCCATTCTCCTCCTCCACGACCATAGCTGACACGTCTGTCACCTGCTCTCCCAGCCAGCCCTGCCCTTGAATCCAAGAAGAGTGATTCACGGCTCATCTGTTGGTGGCTTCATTTGTCCCATGTGAAAGGAAGGGATGGAACAGGGGGTGTGTGGATGATAGAGTCTTCCTTAAATACTGCGACCCACTCACTGGGGACAGGGGTCGCTGGCCTAGTTTTGCCACGGTGCTGTTCCTGCAGTGAACATTTCCTGGTGTATAGAAATATTTGAAACATTTCTGAAAGTTGGTGTTCTAAGCTTATTTTCCAGACTTTCAGATTGCAAAGAGCTCACTGCATGAGCACCGAGTGCTCAGAAAGCAAGGTGAGAGGTTTTTTGAATTGCAGCCTTCCCCACTGGCTTTGTAGGGGAAGTTCATTCCTGTGCTCCCGGGAAGGAGGCTGTGAAGATCGATCTCTCTGTGCGATTCTGCGATTCACCTGGGACCTCTAGGACCAGAGAGGGGTGGGGTGAAAGCATACTATTGAGGCTGTCCAGAGCTCAGGGAATGGGCTTCTGTCTCCTTCAGCAGCCTATGTGCAGGGCTTCCTTACATGTCGGATGACACTTATAGCTCCCTTGATTTGCAGCCTGAGAAGCAGTCAGCCAGAGAGGGAAGGGGATTTCCTGAGACCACATAGCTGGTCAGTGTCCAGGCCAGGCACCAAGTCTAGCCCTGCTCCCAGCCTTGTGTCCTCCCCTGCTGGTCTCTGCCCCATGCTCCTCTTGGGCAAGCTCCCCTCTCCACCATCTTCTCCCACTCCCTCTCTCTCTCTCTGGATCTGGCCATGATGCTTTTTTTGTTATCAGTAAATGTGCCGAGTATACTCCGTAATTAAAGATTAATTTGGTGGTGAGGTATGTCATAGTGAGTACACTTCCGCCGTTAATCAGCAGTGTACCATCACCTTACCCCTCACCCTCGGTGTTTTCATCCATGATATTAGGAGGGTTGAATTAGCTGACCCTAGAGGGACATGCCCGTACTAGAGAATGTCCTGCAATTCCTATGCCCTGAGTTAGAGTGAACAGAACTGACCTCATCTGCCCATAACTACTCCTGAGTTCCAGGAGAAAGGGAGGAGGACAAAAGTAGACCCCCCAGCATTTCCATTCAGGGTGTGAAGAGGGATTAAGGGCTCTTCTGGCTTTCAGAGCAGCATGACAACAGCTTGGTGTTTGTTTCCTCCATGGGTTGGGCACATTTTTACTGCATTGTTTTTTCCATTGAATGTGCCATTATAGCATTTTCAGCCTTGAATCCTGAGTTATTACAGCAAATACTGCCACATGGCAGAGAGGCGTTTCTTGGCTTTTAGTGAAAGTGGACCATGTGTTCTAGGCAAAAAGATGCCATCCTGAAGAGAACTGGTACGGTAATTCCATGCCTGACACGTGGTCCCTGACACGATGCACTCCTGGGAGCTGTGTGAAGTGCTGTGAACAGCATCTGGGTATTACAGGCGAACAGCGACTTGGCAGTGATGCAGACATAGCGCATATAGTTATGTGTGCACAGAATGTATGTGGAAGTATTGCGTATTTGATTATAGCATGGGAATTACAGATACTCAGGACTGGCTGGCATGTGGCTGTCCTATAGTTTATGACCTGCACACAGGCGGAACGGATCTCTAGTTTGTGGTTGGCACGTAGGTGGCATGTATGTGTGGTGAGGTGGCTAATAGGTGACTGCAGGCATCAGATCGAAACGGTCTTGTGACTGGCCCAGGGCATCACATGTGCCTTCCCTGTGGTCTCTGTGCAGGTTCCAGACCTGGCATGAAGATGCCACGTGGTCTGCAGGCAGTGTAACGTAGGCGTGGCCACAGAGCCAGCCCACAGGCCTGGGTTACCTAAGCTTTCTGTGATCAGTGGCGAAGTAAACAACAGGTGGGAGGCACCCAAAGACAACATGTCCAGTGTGAGCACTGGGTGTCTAGGGAGTTGATAGGCCCTAATAGCTAGATGGCATCTGCGTCCTGTGTATTTATAATAACCTTTTAATATTTTACCAGTCTCTTCATTTCCTTGTTAGGGTGAATTTTTCTCACTGACCTTTCCAAAAAAAAAAAAAGAGAGACTGTTCAATGTTTTCATCGCAGAGAAATCAAAGTTACCACATTGTGTCTTTTTGGCAACCAGAACCCTGTGGTCCCCAAAGATAATAGTTTGTATTTGCAAAGAAGCTATCCTGAAGTATTAGACCCTTTACCAACATGGGCGTTAGACCACAGGTAGCACTTCCCGCTCCTCCCATCCCATCCCCTGTTCACACAGGCTGGCAAAGGGGATCAATGTTATATTAACTACAACAATTTGCTTATCACAACAGGATTTACAAAGTGATTATGTGAGTTTTCTCATTTGGACAGCATGTTTTTAGTTCTTAAATGCCTTCTCGACGTGTCATCTCATCAATTCTCTAAGCAACCTAGTTAGATGGACAGAATTCTCACATCTGTCCTATAAACGGGGAAACCAAGGCTTAGAAAGGTGGTGGAACTTACCCAAAGTCACATAACTGCTAGGAAAGAGAGCCGATCCCATAGCCGGTTCATTTTTCACACCTGCCAGGGCTCTCAGTAGTGAACTCGGACCTGCTTCCACAGTCTCTCTAGTAAATGCCATCAGTTACTTTCTAAATAATTTGTACTGAGAGTTACACATGTGAGTTGGCTTGTCCAATCTCCACCCAACATTGTAGTGGTTTGTTGTCTGTATTGTATCCAGATTTCTCTTAATATTGTCCACACTTACTGATTGTAAATCATTGATCTGCAATTACATATTCAATGCAGTCAATACATGGACTGAGCATCTACTAAGTTTAAGGCATTGCCTTGGGGCCTTGGGATATATGGGAGGGTCGGGGACCAAAAGAAATGATTTCAGCTCTTTCTCTGCCCTCCAACTGGCTCACAGTCAAGTGGCAGAAACCCACATACGCTCAGCTGCCTAGAACAACGTGATAAGTGTGACAGCAGGCTGAGCTCAGCGCGCTCTAGAAACCCACGGAAGGGAGCACTGGATTCTGACCTGGGGAAACAGGAAGGCTGTCCCGGGGACGTTCCTGTTCAGGAGTATGCCCTGTGAGATGAGCAGGGTTTCTAACAGCGTTTGTCCAACCTGGCTACAGAACTTGTCTTTCAGTTCACGACAATTTAAAACCCTCCCCGATCTAGTGAAATGCATTTGCCTACTTCTGAGAGCGTTTTTCCGTGTCTTTTTGCCCTGCATCCTCAAAGAATGCTTAAGTCCTTGCGGTTGTCAATGCCCTATCTTCTGTGGGTCTCAAGGCTTTAGTAGAAACATAAAGGGGTGCTCCTAAACACACAGCCCCCCTTCTCTACAATAGCTGAAATCAGGAACAGTATTTCACAAAGATTCCTGTCTCTGTAAATCTTCACAAGGCCCTCCAAGTGGGGTCAAACTCAAGTGGGCGATGTCCACACTCTGTACTGCACAGTTTCCATTGAAATAATCCATGTGTAATGCTGTCCCTCCCTCCCCCTCCCCACAAGGCCCCTTTGCTGCAACCTTTCATCTCTCAGGCTAGTGTCTCCCCAGCGTGAGGCCTGACCCCCCACCTTCTCTTCCGTTAGGATGTTGTTGTTTCCACTTGCTAACTGGGACACTGAGCAGCTGAATCACAGCAGAAGCAGGGGGGGTCATTATTGATGGTCTCTGTCCTTGGTACAAGTATCAGGCCTCCAGGAGAAAACTGTTCACATGCTCAGCCAATATTGCTGTCCTTCAGACGCATCCGTTTCTTTACCTTCCATGTCCTCCCCATCCCCACCCCCTCTTTATTTACTCACTGAGTGGCAAGGGCCATGAAAGAAGATAGAGCATTTCAACGGAGTAAAACATAATATTTCAGTAACTTCTCAAGTTCCTCTGTTTGGAGCTTTGCTGAGATAAGAGGCTATATCGCTAAAGGAAAATACTATTGGGAGGAAACCCAGATACATGTTCTAGTGAAGATGGGACTCGTTTTTGAAGATGAGGCATTGAGAACTCACATGGTGCTCCCCTGAAAGCGTGCCCTGGCTTAAAACTTTTGGAAATGATTACGTGTCATTTCAGATTCCTTAGAGTGTAAGATAATTTCTGGACTAGGACTTTCTGGAAGGATGACCCATTTCTGACTGCTGAAGGACCTTGCCACTTTACCCAAAGGAGCTGCCGTTAAAATGTGTCAAGTCCAGCACCTCCATTTAGAGCCTTGAGGTTGTTGAAATTGCCCCAGCCAAGGGTAAGCTGAGGATCTGGGGTCTGGGCCCGAATCTGAGGTTTCAGCCCCTAGGCTGTCAGCATGCCCTATCTAGCAGGGACCACTGTTGCTCGAGAGATTGTGTGGCATTTTTCTCTATAGTACCACTTGTGTTATGCTTTCTGTGGCAACACTGATTACTAGCTTGGTGACTTTTGGCAATCTCCCCCTCAGAGCAGCCAATGTAGATGAGATCTCTTGGGCAAAGCCCTCCCTGACCCTTACAGCCAGTTTTCAATTTGATGTCCAGGCACAACCTCTTGGATGCTGATGTCCCCAGCTGGCATCCAGTAAGCATTTAGGGTATCCTCTGTGTGCCAGCTTCTGTACTTTTATGCTCCAGAAGTTGGTATAAGGGTTGCTGTCCATCCCTAGACAGCTTGGAGATAATGTCTTATTAATCCATAGAGTCGAATTTTCAGTTGTGTTTTAACAACTATGTAAGGTTCTGTGACCTGCATGTATGCATTCTGCCTTTGTCTCCTGGTTTGATGTTCCCCTAGAATATACATTTCCCGACCCTGTGTTATTTTTGTAAGCCATCTTTAACGCTTGGGGAATAAAGCAGAGGCATAAACAAAGAACTGGACACGATTTAGAAGCTGCTCGCCTTTGCATCCCACTCTTCCAAGGCCCTAATGTTGACCCGGGTACTTTGCAGAGCTTAACAAATGTTGGCTTGGCTCGAGTTCATTTGAAATGAAAGCAGCCTAAGGCTAAGCCTGTTGACCAGCAGTCCATGGGGCTGGGTGGAAGTGGGGGGGCTGGCTGGGGGAGGGGTGAGAACAGACCAGTGTGAACAGAGAGCGCTGGTGTGAACACCGTGGAGCATGTGCTCCTGTGCTTCTCTGGGAGAGCTGCTTGCCTTGGGCTTCAGTGTACTTCTCGGAGGTCCCCGAGGGCAGGGCCACATCTTTTGCATGTCTTTATCCAGGATGGTAGCTAAGGTTCCTAAGAGTGTATGATCGCTGAATTTACATTGGAAGGCTCTCCGTAAGTGAAAAATTATTTCTTCTTCTACCTACATCATGTTTTCTTGCTTTAGATTTCTATTTAAAAACACTCCACACTGAACATGAAGATGTTTTTGGAGTACTTGATATCTGGATTGAATATAAATGCAAAAGCTTTCTTTGAAGAACATTCTGTTTTCTTATAGCCTTTAGGACTTTTTATTCCTGTTGTTCTAAATTACCAAAAGAGAAAAAAGCAGAAGTAAAGAAGGGAGTCCATTATAACAGCTCAGTGAAGAGGAGAAGTGGGTAGAGGCCTGTGTTTTCTCCTGTGTTAATGTGGAAAGCGTGAACTAGGGACATAACATCAACATTATAAAAGGTAGTGTAGTTTCAGCACATGGTAGAGAAGACTGGCAGTTACTCTGTGGCTCTATTCAAAGCAAATCAAAAAATTTGTAATGTAATGTAAAAACCCACTTGGGGGTCTATTAACATTTTGCCATTCACAATCCGGTAGCCTGTCCACAGTGATAACTTTCATCGACTCCTAACTGGTCTCCACTGGCCTTCCCTGCTTTAAGAAGCTAAGTTCTTTTCACTCTACCCAGGGATCCCTGTTATAAAATTCCTGGTAAATGTCACTGAGTCTGCCTCTATTTGAACAGTTTTGGAGCGCCCCCATCCACCACCACAGACCTCTAATTAGAGGGGTTTTCTTCATAATGAAACAGCTCACTCTGCCCCCGTGTGACCCGCCACCTGGTCCTGTCTCCGGTTTAGAGCAGCACAGAGCCAGTCTTCATCCCTTTTCCAAAGAAGAGCTTCATTTGAGATGGATAGTGAAGTTCCCCCGGAGTCTCCTTCTTAGGGGGCTGACCACCCCTTTCTCCTTGAAGAGTCCCTCAGAAGACCCTTGATCACTGGGGTTACCCCAGGATGGTCAGACTTGTCATAGTCGGTAAGACCATGCAAGAGCAGGGTGCCCAGGCCAGACAGGGGTGTTCTGCCAGATCATGTCTGTGCCCCTGTGCGCCGTGTGGGGGAGACACTCACTGCCTCGTGCCAGCAATTCCTCCACCAGCTGTTCAGCCAAAAATAAGTTCTCAGCTGCTGAGGGCTGATCTTTCCACTCCCCTTCTCCTCGGAAGCTAAGAGTCCAGCGGTCTGCCAGCTGGAATTGGGAGATTGAGGATTATTTTCAATTCAGTTGAAAGGAAAAGCAGTGTGAGGTTTTATTCTCTTTTTTTAACCTTATTATGTCAAAGGAATTGTCTTGTTCTTAAGGGCAAAAATATCACCACTGCTTCCAAATTTGCTTTTAAAATAGCATTAGAAATGGAAGGGATGCATGGAGCCTTTCCTGCTCCCCAGGCAGAAGCCCCCTACCTGGAGAGTCAGATGTGACTCCATGTGAGAGGAGGGACAGCGCTGGGGATAAAGCCTTAGGGCTGCCTGTCTGCAGAGGACATGAGTGGCTGCCCAAACTGTGGACGTTTCCAAGAGCTAAAAACCTTTAAAGTAGGATCTTAAAGTCATTCCTTTTTTTTTTTAGCAAGTGTATCTCAGCACCTGCTGGGTGCCAGACACTGACTGTGCTGGGGCGGCCAGATGAATAAAGGGCAGTCCCTGTCCTTCAGGCTGTCACCATCTAGGGGAAGAAAATGGGTAAGAGAACACACAGGTGCGGCGTTATAGTGGTTCGTATTCTGCACGTATCCCGCATCACGCTGGAACGTGGGAGGCCTGCACCCCATGGAGGTGGAGATGGAGGTGGTGAGGCAGCCGCAATGGTTATTACTGTTGTTAGTTACTAATAAACAACAAAGATGCGTAACACACATGAAGGAACCACAGTTCTGCTTCAGATGGTCTTGGAAGGTAATCCAGAGCTTGTCTACTAGGGAGGTGATACCTGAGCTGCTTTGGAGCGATCGGGTGGACACTGGGAATAAGGACTTTGCTGACAAGAGGAAAGAAATGTGTAAAGGCATGAGGGTGAAAAATGGATTATTTAGGGACCAGCAGTAGCTTCAGTGTTTGTAATGCACTGCATGGGTTGGGGCAAGGAGAGCGTGGGGTGTGATAGCCTGTGTTCCTAGAAGTGGGGAATCTGAAGAACTTCAGGCAGCAGAGCAGAAGTCAGATTTGCATGTCACACGGTCACTGTGGAGGCACTGTGGAGGCTAGGCTGAAACTGGGTGGGGCAGGGGCAGGGAGATGGGGTAAGGGTGAAAAATGATGAGAGGGAGACTGGATGAAGACAGTGGTGGAGATGATGGAAGGGAGGAGATAGATTTAAGAAAAAAATCTAATCAGAGATAAGACTAGGAGGTCTTCATGACCTGTGAACTATTCGGGTGTGTGTGTGTGTGTGTGTGTGTGTGTGTGTGTGTGTGTG
>JAQQAC010013566.1:31446810-31558546 GCA_029783875.1 Phataginus tricuspis
GAAGATGTAGGGGACAGGCAGCTGTCAGCCATTCAGGGGAGTCACATTACTGAGGAAGTGGCAGAAAGAGAAGGGTAAGGGACTGTATTAAAAAGGAAGCTGACTCTCCCATACATGGTCAATTGATTTCTGACAAGGGAACCAAGAATATTCAATAGGAGAAAAGACAGTCTTTTCAACAAATGGTGCTGGGAAAACTGGACATCTATTTTATGACTGAATATAAGTGCAAAAGAATGAAGTTGATCCTTCCATTACACTATATATAAAAGTTAACTCAAAATGAATCAAACACCTAAACTTAGGGGCTAAATTTATAAAACTCTTTGAGGAAAACAGGAAAATCCTCATTGGGTTTGCAATGCATTTAATGCAAAACTACATTGGATTTGACAATGATTTCTTGGATATAACACCAAAAGCACAAGCAACAAAGGAAAAATAAATAAATCTAACTTCATCAAAACTGAAAACTTCTGTGCATAAAAAGACACTATAAAGAGAATGAAAAGACAGCCACAGATTGGGAGAAAATATTTTCAAATTGCATGTCTGATAAGGGATTAATATGCAAAATAAAGAACTCCTACAACTCAATAAAAACGCAACCCAATTAAAAAATGGGCAAGGACTTGACTAGACATTTCTCCAAAGAAGATACCCAGATGGCGAATAAGCACATGAAAAGATGCTCAACATCATTAGTTATTAGGGAAATGCAAATCAAAGGCACAATGAGATACTACTTCACAACCATTAGGATGGCTATTATCATAGAAACAGAAAATAGAAGATATCCCTTGCACATTGCTGGTAGGCATGTAAAATGGTACAGCCACTGTGGAAGACAGGTTAATGGCTCCTCCAAAAGTTAAATGTAGAATTACCACATGATCCAGCAATTCTACTTCTAGATATGCCCAAAAGACTTGAAAGCAAGGTCTCAAACAGATATTTGTGCACCCGTGTTCCTAACAACATTATTCACAATAACCAAAAGGTGGAAGCAACCCAAGTTTCCATCAACAGAAGAATGGATAAACAAAGTGTGGTCCATATATATAATGGGATATTACTCAGCCTTATAAAGGAGGGAAATTCTAATACATGCTACAATGCGGATGAACCTTGAGAACATTGCTTATTTACATATGCTTAGTGAAATAACCCAGACACAAAAGGACAAATGTTGCATGATTCTGCTTACATGAGATAGCCCAAATAGGTAAATTCATGGAGACAAAGTGAAATAGAGGTTACCAGGGGTTGTGGAAAGGGGCAAATGGGGAGTTATTGTTTAAAGGGTACAAAATTCGGTTTGGAATTGTTGCTGGGCAGGTGCATCTGGGGAGGTCGCCCCTGCACACTAGGTGAAACCTCAGCCTGCACAGGGGAGGGGGTTTGACTCTGATCAAGAAAGAATTCACACACAGGTGCCTTGAGTGTAGGTAAGGAAGGAATTCATTGAAGTGAGAGTGGTAGTGAAGGGCAGCAGGCGTGCAGGCAGGAGAGCACAAGGAAGAACAGAGGGAGGAGAGGGAAGCTCACTGAACTCCTGCTCAGCACAGGGCAAATCCCGTGCCAACTCCTGAAGCCAGGGTCACTTGGCATCCGGTGTCGGCTTGAATCTGCAGTGTGGGAACTAAGCCCCACCATCCCAAGGTCTGGGGAAACAATAGAGCACTGGATGGAGGGAGATGATATTCTGAGAACTTCCCAAGGGCAAAGAAAGGAGATTTTCAGGCAGGCTACTGAAGAGCATGATCGCACAGCTGCAGGCCTGTCTGGGTCACCCAGGCGATGGGAACTTGCAAGCCCAAATCAGAGATCTTAGTAGCCCTTCCCTACTTGTCTGAAGTAGAACAGAGAGAGTGAAGACTGGTGCTTAAGTCTAGAAAGTTGAATGAAATAGCAAAGCAACAAAGATGCTTACCACTGGGGAAAAGAGTCTCTTATTAACCTCCCAAGAGGCTTAGAAGAGCACAGAGACAAAATGCAATGAGTTGAGCAGCAAGAAGGCTTTATTTAAGGCAAAGCACACACTCCAAGAAAGGGGAGTGAGGGCAGCCTCAGAAAGGGGGCATTCTTAAAGGCTTAGGATTCTGTCTTTTAAGGATTTCAAGAATGGGGCAAAGGGCTGGGGTGGAGGAAGGTGTGTAGGCTTGACATGTGGTCTTATGATGTCTTTTGGTGAGAGACATTATGTCACCACCCATAGTCTGTCCTCTAGATATTCTGTAAGATAAACTTAGTGCAATAAATTTCTTTCTTAATTCTGTTCTTCTTCAAGATAGTGGTTATCATCAAGCAGTGGGGACATAGGGGCATACCACATGGGACTGCTTTCCCTGTCTTAAGATAGGGTAGGTTATTGGCTGATTACCATTAAATATATGAGAAATCTATAACCTCCTAACTCCCTGGCTTTTAAAATGAACTCTCAGCCTCAACATGGAGTCCATCCTGTTCTTGCTATACTATTGGTATCTTGGCATTCTTCATCATAGGCAGGAAAAATTAATCATGATGCTTGCCTTGTGTCCCTGTGCTACCTCAGAATGATGAAGAGGATAGTGCGTGAATGCACAACAGTGAAAATGTATTTAATGCATTGAATTGTACACTTAAAAATGCTTGAAGTGTTACATGTTATGTTTTATTATAGTGTTGTATTTTACCACAATAATAACACAGACAACAGGGCAGACTCTGAACTCGAGGGCGCTTTATTCAGGTTCCCGCTGTTCTCTCACTGACGTGCTGAGGGTCGCTGTCCACTCGCTGCACTACTGAGTTCCCACCACCCAGGGCTGTGCTGTGGACTCCTGCCTCCCTGTCCCTGGGCATTTGGCTGACCAGTTGGCTCCAAACTGGGCGAAGCCCACCCCGAATGGTCCTGGCCTCCCATTCCAGCTCCTGTCTGGCCTCTCCCATGGAGGGAAGCACCATCTGGGGTCGCCCCCCCCAGCCACCAGCTGCTTTTTGGATGGAAGTCTTTCCTCCACTGACAGCTTCCTCTCACCCACCGTTTTCCCCAGGAGGAGAGCCCTGCGTCTGCATTTTTTGCATCGTCATCCCTAAACAGCAAGCATTCAGCACCCTGCCATAGCCTGTGATGCTCTTTGAGGCAGCTGGCAGGCCAGGCACCCATCTGGTACTTTGCAAAGGACCCCTGGCTTGAGGGGAGGGGTAGGAGAAGGTCAGAGAGGTAGTGATGGAGTATTAACCATGGAAACACTTGTCCCCACAGAGGCAAGGTCATCTATGTCAGGAAGTGCCCCTTCCACAAAAGGCTTATTTGTGGGTGGCCAAACTATTTAAAAGGACAATAGAGCGATATTTTGGGGGTGGAATTTGTTGTTACTTTGTTTTGCAATAGGGAATCAAAAGAGAATTTTCCAGCCTTGAGGTTTACACACAAAATTGTATTTTCCCTGCACTGAATGGCCCTGACATTGGTGATAAGCCTGGTTCCTCCTGCTATTTGGAGGAGTTTATTTCTAGAAAAACAAAGAGAACACCATGCCTGCCATGTCCTTGGCCACTGATCCCATGGCTAAAATATGTGCCTTACTAATAACAGAGTGGTTTCAAGTACCTGAAAACTGGAGCAGAAAACAGCTCCTGAGTAACCAAAAGATAAGTCATCAAGTTCCTACACTAAAGCTAGTACCCTGTACCTCATGTGGCTCTGGTTTTAGACATGCCTACATATAAAGCTTGAGATTCTTGTTTGCCAGTTCCTGAAAGTTAGAAGCCACAGATTCAGGTATCGTGGGACTGGTTCAAGGAAGGCCCTGTGAAGGCAACAGTGAAGCTTCTGGAAATCTGGCCACTTGCATGGAAGGAAACACCAGCCAGGAGACAGGGAAAAGCAGATGTGAAGGTTCCAGAAGCGAGGCACCTCACTATGTGACATCCCAGAAGAAAAATGATGTCGACCTGGCAGCAAGAAAAGCCCAGCATGCCGTGCGAGAAGGCGGGCACGGTGCCTGATGCAGCTCGCCAATCTTGAGGTGAGGCTGCTCAAGTTGGGGTAGTGGGTCCCTGCCCCATGCAGAGCTCTCAGGCCAGTGGAAGCGCCCCAGGGGCGCCCGGGCTGGGGTGAGGGAGCCTGCCGAGGCCTGGGGGAGCCTGGGCAAGGAGGCCGGCAGGCTCCAGGAGTACTCGCTGGGGGAAGGGGGCAGCGAGCTGGCTTGGACGCTCAAGAGAAAGGCTGTCCGGTGGCTCTGTGGAGAAGAGCATGGCAGACGAGGCCACAGCCCTGTGCCTCTTGGGTGGCTGTGGTCCCTTCGCACACCGTCGGTGCTCATTAAGGCCTTACAAAGTTGAAACTGCTTAGGATACAAGCATGGGAGAAAGCAGAATAGCCAACGAGCTCCAACCTCGGGGGCTGGACGCAGCAGGCTGACCCGGAGCCCCAGCTTCCTGCCCCGGCCACGTGTCCCTAAGGAGTAACATTTCCTGGTTGGCCTTAGTCCTCCAGTCGGCTGAGTCAGGAGAAGGACTGCGCCTGCCCTGAGGGATGGCCGAGGGGATCGGAGCAAGTAAGGCTATGAAATCCGCGCTAAGGAGAATCTAGTACACGGCCGGTCCTTGCAGCGTGGTGGGCAGGGAGAGCATCTCTCAACTTTAGAAAGCTTTTCCATCAAGAGTTATTATAGTAGGAAAGGTTTTTATTTTGTCCCAATGAAGTAAACTTCGTTTACCTGAAGGAAAATGCTTCAGACGGCCCAGTCCTGACCTGGGTCACCCGCCGATGCTCACTGAGCGGTCTCTGGAGCCCCTGTTGGCTCAGACAGGCCGCCTCGCTCCCTGTAAGGCCAGAAGGCCACAGCGTCCTCTTCCTCCGAGGAGGGTGGAGCGGGGGCTGCGGCGCAGGAGTCTCTGGGCTCACGCCTTCAGAGAAGAGCTCCCTGGAAATCCTCTTTTCCCAACAGGGAATCTGAAAGCCTTTCTCCTCCGTTCCTGTGACAACCGACGGTCATACCTGTCACCCAGGGGCCGGGGTCAGTGGCATTCCTCCCACCCGTCCCAGGAGGGGAAAAATGCAGCCAAGGATTTCTCACATCCCTTCTCATGGGCAGGGGCTGTGAAGTGAGTAGCCGGCATTCCTTGGGGGCAGGCCGCGGGCCCTGTGCCGTGGCGCCCGGACGGGCCTGCTTCCCTCCCTCCTGCGGTCGGCAGGCAGCGGCTGTGTCTGGCAGGCGCTCTGTGGCGAATGGCGACCAGAATGGGCCTGTGGGCAGGTGCACTGGGCTCGGCCCCCGCCACACACACCCGTGTGTACAGACACATGTGAGGGCTCGGCTTTGTTGGGAAGGCCCCTGCCTTGGGTTCCAGGGGACCCCGAGGGCTCTTCCAGAGGAAGCCCGTGGTCCCCAGCGCCATCCCCCTCAGTCACCAGACGTGAATGCTGCTCTCGCGCACTCCCAGGCGCGGCCGGCTCCCTGCTCCGCTCCGCAGCGCGCGTCTCCTTGTGCGTTTGACCAGGAGGGCGGCTCTCCCCCCGGGGTGCCCACCATGGCCTTGGGCTCTGTGACCCCGGCTGAGGCCCACAGAGGCGAAGCTGCAGCGGCACCGTCGCGGGATCTGGATGCGGGGGCTCTGCTTCTCTCGGCCCCGCCGTCCATCTCCCAGGGCACAGGCCTGCGTGCAGAGACTCTCGGGGTGCAGTGGCTGCTCTGCTGTTGACTGGTCCCCACGTGCACTGGGAGCCTCATCTTCATAAAGTAGCAAGACGTGTCTGTGCCCCAGGGCCTGGGGCGTGCGCTCACGCAGCTGGCTTCGGGGGAGAGCCAGAGGGGAACAAGCAGGGCGCCCTTCCCAGAGGCCCCCGTGCCCCCTGCTCGCCCTGCGCCTGAGCAGAGCTGCCCTACTGCCCTACCTGACCCGTGCCCCGCCCCCGGAGGATCAGGGCGTCGCTGGAACGTCACCCAGCTCTGCCGCCCACGGCCCGCCTGCGCCGTGTTTGTAGCCAGCCAAGGCAATCAGGTGAGGGTGACATCTGTCTGGAGACTGTTGCCAAGTCACTTACTGTTCCATCCCTGGCAGGAAGGAGGTGGGCTCTTCACACCAGATTCTTAAAGAAAGAGTAAAAATGTATGTTCCACATGCCATGTTTTTTCTTCTTTTTACTGTGACACCTCAGCTGTCATTTTTCTTTTCCTGGAACTTGGGCACCTGAGGACCCACTATCCATGACTATTTGACAGCAGACTTTTATCACCTGCTGGTGACTGGCGTACATGATGGAGATGCAGGAGGAGTGGTGCAGTTTAGACGTGGACGCGAGAGAAGATGCACACAGGTGCACATGTGCTCACACACACACGTGATGGGTCATAAGGGACAGAGCTGTTCACCGAGGGTTTTCCATGCTTAAGCCTCCCTGCATTTCCAGTGAACCGAATAGGATCAAAATAAAACAATAGGAACCAAGTACCACGTTTCCTGCTCTATCCCAGTATGGAGGAGAAATGTTAATGATTTTCACTGTATCAAGTCTTTGTGGACAGGCACAGGCTGGGCCTAGAAACAAGGTTCCTCTACCTGTGTTGGGCAGAGAATGTCTGTACTCAGCCAGGGAAGCTGAAAGTCTAGCTGGCAGGTCCAGATGGTATCCAACAATCATGGCAACTTGTTAGCTGTGTGACCTTGGGCAAGTTACTGAACCTCTCTGAGCCTCTGTTATTCATTTGGAAAATGAGAATAGCCTCTTAAGGGATGTTTTTGTGAACTTCCAATTAATGTCTCTATAGGGTGACACTGTCATTTTTATTTTAGAGATAGGAAGTGAAGTCCAGAAATGGTAAGTGACTTGGCCAGGTCAAAGAGTAAGTGGGGCATCCTAACAGGTAGTTAAAGCACAGGAAGCAGAGAGGTTTGCAGGGGGTGCCCAAGAGTAGGCAGGCCAGAACTTATTTCAAGAGTGTCGGCAGCAGATAAGGGGCAGCATGGCCCTGGGCACATTGGCGTTGGCATCCCCTGGCCGCTGTACTTGCTTACTTCAAGGCCCCCACCTTTCCCTCTTGGCATAAATTAAGCCCAGAGCCTACCCCCAAACACAAAATGTGTTATTTTTTTCGCATGTGAGCTGTCTCTCTCGTACTCTGTGCCTGTTCCTTTGATTTCTTTGAAGCATGCAGGGGTTTCCTTTATCTTTGAAACATCTTGTTGTTTGGATCTGCTTTCATGGCCAGCTGAGAACTCCTTGCAGTACAGTCAGCTCGTGGAACCAAGGTGAGCTTCCCACTGAGGATGGCCTGGAGTCTTGCCTTGTCAGATGTGACATTTTCTTTGTGTCACCTGTGAATGTGAAAAACCAGAGTTCGGTGTTTCACGGTGTAGAGGGTGATGGAACCCAGCCGTGCTCTTACAACCAGCCTTTCGTCAGCTCCCCATGGTCCACGGTCAGAGTGAGGGATAGATTTTAGGGTCGTGACATGAGTCAGCAAGACCAGATGGGGGGGTTATGGCAACAATCAGGCAAAGATTGGTGATGGCTGAGCCCGGGAAGTGTTGGTGAGGATGGGGAGGATTCATGAAGTGTTCATGAGGAAGTGTCAAGATTTGCTTAATAGGCATGACTTGCTGTGAGACATCAGAGCAGAGAGTTGACAGTAGCAATGAGATGGACAGCTTGGGGGATAGGGAGCTGCTGATAGATAGGAGAGAATAGAAGATGAACAGCTTTGGGAGGTGAGGACTAATGGCTCCAGTTTTGCATGTGCCGTGTCTGAAGCTCTGGGAGGGTGAGCGGCAGGACTCGGTAAGCAGGTAACCAGAAGGCCCTGGATCTCAGCAAATGGTGGGGGATGGGAGTGGAGAGAGAGAGTCATCCTTGTTTGAAGCAACACAGTACTTTTCTCTAGGACAGTCTGTATTTTTAATAAAATTCCTACTTGCTCGTTATATTTATATTTTAACGCCAGTTCTGCATCCTAAGATGATTGCATTCTGAATCCTGATCAATCATCTGTTCTGAGTCTTGTCGGGAGTCACTTAAATCTTTAAGCTGCTCGGGCAATGCCAAGATTCTTTGAGTGGACCAACAGGTACAAAGAATACCCAATGGACAGGAACTTCATAGACTTAAAACAAAAAGCAGTGGACACACAGAATTCAACCATGAGAATAATAAAATGATTGTTGTTTAAAAAAAAAAAGCAATGGACATACTGGCAAGCTTCTATGCCAAATTCTGATTTTGTTTCAAGGGTAATCATGAGATGAGAAACACAGGAGAAAATCTGTGGGTCACAAACAGGGAACTAGCTTACTGACAGGAAATAAAAGCCAGAGACGAATGGCCACATCTCAGGGAGGAGTCATAGACATCAAGGTATTCAGGATCATTAAGTCGGACCAGTCTTATTTTACATCTTTGTAGTGATATTCAAAGGGGAATATGTAATGAAAACATTTATGTTTTTAGATGAAATTAATCTCTTCCAATATATTGAAGGCAGATAATGTGAATAAATATCCCACCACAGGCCAGGTATATTGTCACACAGTGGATATGAAATACTGTTTAGTTAAGAAGGTAGCTATAGTGAGGGGTTCAGAATGTGAGCTCAGGAGGTGGACTGTGGGTTCACCCCCCTCTTCTCTGTGCTGGATGTCCTTGCAGAAATGGGATTAATAACACTACTTTCATCAGAGGAGCTGTTACGAGGATCACATAAGCAGTGCACACAGGGCCGTGCTTCATGTCCACTGTGTGACAATATACCTGGCCTGTGGTGGGATATTTATTCACATTTTCTTCAGTTAAATACCCAGAAGTAGAAATGCTGGATCATATGGTAGTTCTGTTTTAATGGTGTCGGCTCTTAGCCCTCTCCACGTCTACACACTCCCCTGCATGCACATTCTAGTCCTTGCCTTCCAGAAACATTGGATTTTTACTGGGGTTGTAATAGACATTGATGAAGGCATTTCTTCATAGAGAAAATGAGAGGAAAAGATTATTCTCTGTGGCCTGAGGCCTGGTTCTCCGGGCGGCCCTGCCAATCCCATCCACTGCTAGCAGTTGTTTTTTTCTTTAATTGAGGTGTAGTTGACGTATAATATTATATTCATTTCAGGGTACAACATAGCAATTTGACATTTATATACATTACAAAGTGCTCACCACAATGTGTCGTTGCCATCTGTCACCAGAAAAAGTCATCGCGATATTATCGATTATATTCCCTGTGCGGTACTTAACTTCCACGTGACTTACTTTGTGAGTGTGAACCTCTTGTCCCCTTCACCTATTTTGCACACTTTTCCCCCACAACCCTCTCCCCTCTGACAACCACCAGTTTGTTTTCTGTATTTATGAGTCTGTTTCTGGGTGTTTGTTTGTATATTTGCTGATTTGTTCATTTGTTTTGTATTTTAGGTTCCACATATAAGTGAAATCACACAGTTATTTGTCTTTCTCTGCCTTTTACTTCACATAATGTCCTCTAGATACATCCATGCTGTCACCAGTGGCAAAATTTCATTCTTTTTTATGACTAAGCGATACTCCATTGCATTTTATATTATAAATATATACATATTCATCTTATATATATAATATCTTCTTGACCCATTCATCTATTGATGGACACTTAGGTTGCTTCCACATCTTGGTAATTGGAAATAATGCTGCCATGAGCATAGGGGAGCATATATCTTTTTGAACTAATGTTTTCATTTTCTTTGGCTAAATACCCAGAAGTAGAAATGCTGGATCATATGGTAGTTCTATTTATAATTTTTTGAGGAACTTCCATACTGTTGCCCATAGTAGCTGCACCAATTTACAGTCTCACCAATAGTGCATGAGGGTTCCCTTTTCTCCACCTCCACACGAATGTTTCTGATTTCTTGTCTTTTTGATACCAGCCATTCTGACAGGTGTGAGGTGATATCTCATTGTGGATCAGATTTGCATTTCCCTGATGATTAGGGATGGTGAGCACCTTTGCATGCATCTCTTGGCCATTTGTATGTCTTCTTTGGAAAATGTCCATTTAGGTCCTCTGATCATTTTTTAATCAGATTGTTTTTCTGGTGGTGTGTGAGTTCTTTATGTATTTTGGATATTAGCCCCTTATTGGATATATCATTTTGAAATATCTTCTACCATTAAGTAGGTTGTCTTTTCATTTTGTTGATGGTTTCCTGTACTGTGCAGAAACTTACTTGTTTGATATAGTCCCAATTGTTTATCTGGGCTTTTCTTGCCCTTACCTGAGGAGACATATCAAAAAAAATACTGCTAAGACCAATGGCCAAGCATTTACTGCCTGTGTTTTAGGTGTTTTGTGGTTTCAGGTCTTACATTTACGTCTCTCATTGATTTTTAGTTTATTTTTGTAAAAGCTAAAAGTTGCAGTACATCAGTGATTGATTTGCTGGTGTTGAACCACCATTGTATTCTTGAAATAAATTGTACTTGATTGTGGTGAATGATACTTTCAATGAGTTTTTGTATTTGATTTACTAATATTTTGTTGAAGATTTTTTTCATCTGTGTTCATCTGGGAGATTGGGTAGGTTAGTTATGTCTCTGGGTCTTAAAGGTAGTGGCCTTATGTAGAGTCCTGTGGGGCCCAGACATACAGTCCCCTACTGGTCATGAGAATCAGGTATTCCAGGGGTGTCCCTTATGTGGGCTGCATGCACTCTCCTGTTCTGACGGAGCCCCTACTGCTGTGGGTGGCACTGGCCCCTGGCACATCTGGCTGAGGAGCCTGGCTGTGGTTGCTGTAGAATGCTGGTGGATGGGGTTACCCCCCAGTGGAGCTTGCTGTGAGGCCCAGCTGCAAATATTGCAAGTATACTGGTAGCCAGGGCTGACATCATTCCAGGCTAGGAGTTGTTTTGGAGGGACCCCAGTCCCAGCCAAGGCTACGCACCAGGTGTGGTGGGGTTATGCATGTGGCTGAGTAACTTGAGACATTCAATATTCATGTGTAGAGGGAGTTCTTGGCCAAGGGTCACTAGATGGAGAAGTGGGAAGTCTCGTCCATTAGCTTTGTCTTCAAAATGCCAAAAACCTGCAAGACATGGGAAACATTAAGTCACTCATTTTGTTGTACTGGGGAAAAACAATAAAGGGTGTAATGAGATTCCAGTTGGTTAGGCTCTGATGTTCCCATCTTCACTGAGTATAATATCTGCCAGCTCAAGTTCCAAGTACGACAATCCAAGGGCTCAAAGAAGGCAGAGCATCTTCAAAGATAACTAATACAAGATGAGCAGTGCTCCTGAAATGGAATGTAGTATTTCAAATATATGGACTCATCTATTCCTCAAAATGGCACCGAGAGGTAGGTGTCTTATCCCCATTTTGCAGAAAAGAAGGCCAAGCCTCAGGGTCAGGTGATTGGGTAGAGCCAGGAGTAGAACTTCGTCCCCTCTTGTCATGCATGTTTATGCAAACGATCTACATGAGTATCCCTGGAGATATAATAAGGAGTTTTTGATACTTGGAGATACAAAGTGCAACATTAAGTATACAGTGCCATTGTCTTAACTCCAGTTAACATGAGTATATAATGCCTTAATCAGAAAGCATGCCGATTATATTCTATCACCAAATTTAATTTGTATAATTAGCTTATGTTCCTGCCATCTTCTCTTGAGGGAGTTCCAGTTCTTCATTCGTTCTGAGCCTTGAAGAAAATTAAAATTATGCTTTGGGAAAGAAGAGCCATAGCCTATTTGGGATTCTTTCTTTTCCATTTTCCTATTTCTTTCTAGCTCCCTTCCTCCTTCCCTCCCTTCCTTTCTTCTCTCAAAAAAAAAAAAAATTTTCCTGGCTGTATTTCATTGCTAAGAAGCTTACACAGCCTGAATAGAGAGACTTCATTAATCCAGACCCCTCCATCTTATCTCCACTCGGGTTTTATTTTTCCCTTTGTTACTGTATCAGCAATTAGCAGAACTGAAGGAGGAAGAGGCCTCCAATGATGGCTGCTCAGAAGTTGAAATGCTGTTGTCTGAGACTAGAAAACAATGTGCGCTCAGCTCCTGCAGCTTTTAGACGGTGCGCTGGCAGGACCACGGGGAGACAGTTTTCTGCAGGCCATCCTCCACTTACTCACACTGTGTCATTTTTAAGCTTTAGAGCAAACTAACAAAAGCTTCTTTTCTTTCTTTATTTAACATCATTGTATATTCTCTGCCATGTGAGGCTGGCAGCTAAGCATTAAAGCAAAATATATCTAAGATGCATTTTGTCTTACAGCATCTATTTTATTTTAGGATCCTATATTTAGTTTCCTTTGATAATAAAAAAAAATCCAATCATTTAATTCTTATCCAGGGTGAGATTATACATATTGCTGCCCCAGGGAGAATTTCTTCATGTCAGCTGGCCAGCCTGTTTGCCCTTGACAGATGTCACCTACTCCAGGGCAGAGAAAGTCTCAAAGGAGGTTTTCATTTCTTAATATTGAAATGAGCACAACTTTGATTGTCTTAATCAGTAAATAAAAAAAACAGTGAAGTTGCTGCGTCTCATTTTTTTAAACTCAGAGTAAGAGGATTTTAAGAAATTGTGATTGCTTTTTAACTTGCTATCGAAAGTAAGTTAATTTGCTCTGTGTCCGGAAAGATCGTTCCAGCAAGTCTGCAGTAGGTAGTCCTGCTGGGGTTGAGTGGAACATCCCTCTGAGCTGCTTCACGCACACCACTTCTCGGAAGGGGAAGGGTGTGTTCTCAGATGTGCTCAGAGTCATTGCACTTTGTCTTTGAAGAGAACATGGCATGACTTTCATCACATTTCGTGAGCCCAGAATACAGGGGTATCCATTTTAAATGAGAGCAGAAATCTTTTAATGCAAACTGCATTTTTTCAGAACATATGCTACGTTAGGCAAGGAGCTATATTGAGGGCTATTTCTGAGTACAGATAAAGGATTTACTAATGATAATTGCAACCTTTATAAAGTCATAGTGAAACTGTTTCAGCTGTTTGAACAAATACCTTTATATATAAAAAGCTGATGTATTACATGAAGTCATTCTTATGTGTTCTTTAATTTAATCCAACTTAAAAACACATTTTTTAAAACTGAAAGTTTCTCATCTGCAGGGGCCATGTGCTACTCAATTGTGGTGACCTAGTATCTTGGACAATGTCTAAATTTATTGAGACACAATACATGTTTTTTGACTACACTGAAAAAGAAAATTGCTTAAGAAGCTCTATGTGTGTGTGTATGTATGTATATGTGGATATATAGAGGTGTTCTATACAATATAAAACATAAAGCATTATGTTACAGATGGAGAGCTAAGACGCTCAATGGGACCATACCAGAGTCTCAGGGAAGGGTTTATGCATTTGAAATCAAAACACAACTTCTAAATATACACAGAATTCTCAAAACTCAACAGGAACAACAAACAGGTCCATTTTTTTTTTAATGGGTAAAAGATTTGAACAGACACCTAACCAAACAAGGTATATAGGAGGCAAACAAGAACATTTAGAAGATGCTTCACATGATGCATCATTAGGAAAAAGCAAATTTCAAAGGCACTGAATGAGCACTGCCCACCAGTTAGGGTAGCGGAAGTACAGAAGCGTAGCCATGGGAGTGCTGGCAAGGAGGCGGGCCGTGGGAACTCACAGGCTTTGCTGGTGGGAATGCAGAATGGGGCGATCATTTTGGAAAGCCACTTGGAAAATTTCTTACCAGGTTTCATATATGTTTGCCACAATGCCCAGCAGTCCCACTCGTAGGTTTTTACCTAAGAGAATTAAAACTTAGGTCCACACGAAACCCCTCCATCTGAATGTTGATAGCAGCTTTATTCCCAGTAGCCCCAAACTGGAAACAGCCCAACGTCCTCGAGTTGGCGAGTGGATAACCAAACTGCGGCACGCACGTCTATTCCTGGGAACACTCTGGTCTCTCATCTCTGGCTGACCTTGAGGCCCTGTGCAGGAAGCAGAGAAAGATGAGGTAGAGCTGAAAACTGCTTCAGTGGCCACACATGAAATAAAAACTTTCCAGAATTAGTCCAAGAAAGTCCCCAAACTAATGAAGAGCCACAGCCGCAGAAAGAGCAAGTGGAGGGGGTGGGTAATCGGACCTGCGGAGTGACCACATTGTATCATTCAGGATGCTCTGTTCCTGAGGAGAAATGATGCGACAAGGAAACGTGCCAGCAAGACTTACGAGATAGACTTTAGATCAGCTATTACAGATGGGCTGAAAGAACTAAAGGAAACCACGGCTACAGAACTGAAGGAAAATACTAGAACAGTGGCTCACCAAATGAAGAGTATGAGTAAGGAGAGAGAATTATGAAAAAAAAAAGAAAAAGAACTCAACAGGAAGTCCAGGACTAAGTAAAACTAAATAGAAATTCAAAGGTACAATAACTTAAATGGGGAAAAAAATCACTAAAGGGACTGAGTTGGCAGAGGAAAGAATGAACAAATGAAGCTGAGTAAATTGAGAATGTCCAGTCTGGGGAGGAGAAATAAAAAAAAAATGGGATGGTTGCATGACTCTGAGACTGTGCCTAAAAACACCAACATGTAAACTTTAAAAGGGTGGATTTCATGGTATGCGAATGATCTCTCCATAATACAGTATTTCTATAAAAGCACAGTTAAGAAGAGGCTCTGGGACGCAGGAGAACATGGTTAGCAGGCAGGCAGCCTCCTAGTTTGACCTCATTTCACAGTTGAGGAAACTGAGTCTGAGACACGTGAAAGAAACAGACCAGGGCTTGTAATGTCATAGACATGCATTTCTTCACCTGTTCTGCACTTACGGAGGCCCACCCTCCCAGCTGGCCCCAGACTTCCCCAGTTTTAGCACTGACAGCCCCGCATTCTCAGAAGCCCCCTAGTCCTGGGCAAATTAGGACAGTTGGCCACTCTGCCTACAGCTCAAACTGGGATAAATCTTCTTTCCTGTGGCTCTGAACCTCTGAAATTCATAAATGAGAAACGACAATATTCAGGAAGAGCCCTTTACCTTGCTGAGTTCAATGCTCTAAACTTAAGCAGCTGACATTTTGCTTTTAAGTTCTCTTCTATTCACGCTTTAGGAATGAAGGATCTTTCGTTTCCTTTTAATGAAATCTGCATTTCATCCCCAAGGTGAAAGCCCGTGTCCTTGGCTTCCTCCGGAAAGTGACAAGTGGATTCTTTTGTATACTACACGCAAGAATATAACAAAAACAGAAGTTGTAGTTAATTGATTTCAGATATGAAAAAGCAGCTTATAACCCTTTAGAGAGATATATGGAGGAGAGAGAAAGAAAAAGAAGAGTTCCATTTCCTGTGAAGAGAAGCCATGAGAAGAAAACTCATATAGGAAATGTCATTTGAATTCCTTTTTAAAACCAGCAGGCCTCAAAGAAAAGATCACATCCAGAGAAACCAGCAGACTTTGAATGTCGGATTGCTGTCAGTCACCTCAGGGGTGGGGAAGCCCTGCCTGCGCCAGGGCAAATGGGCAGTGGCCCGCCGCAGCCAGACAGCCCTGGGCTGCTGCCCCCGTCTGCGGCAGACTGCCCGCTCAGCCTCTCTCCTTTCCAGCCTAGCCAGGCGGGGCTCCACCTTTCAAGGCACAGTAGGGAAGAAGGGAGGACAGAGTCCCCCTGCGTGCAGGGGATGGTGCTTGCTATTTGTAAGGTGGAGGAGGTAAAGGGTGACACCTAAGCAACAGGAAAGCCAGCAGGAGCCACCTCTCCCCGCATCCCACCCGGGCTCAGCTGGCCTTAAAGACCTTGCTGCAGGCAAGCAGGTGAGAGGCAGGTACCTGCCAGCTTTGCCTGGGCTCCGGTGCTTCCTCTGATCTTGTCAAGTGCACTCTGCTTTCATCTCCTCCTGCCAGTCCCCAGCCTCCTCTCCAGGCCCTTCAGCGCTCCTCAGACGTGCCTCCTGCCCTCCCTTCACTCACTTGGAATGGCCCTGGCCCCGCAACCACCCGCTGTGAAATTCCCAGTTCAAAGTCCACCTTCCCCAGGACCCATCTTCCCAGCTGGATTAATCATTCCTTCCTCCATAACCTCAAAGGCCTGTGCACCCCTCTGCCTTGCGTGTGCACGTATGTGTTGTCCTCTAGCAGAATTCTGACGCCCTGACCGATGGACAGGGCTCTTCACCACCCCCTACCCCACCTCCCCCCATGCCCCCTGGTGTGTGGGCGGGGCTCCCATTTTGTTACCTTTTGGCTGTCACTCCGCACCCTTGGGCCATCACATCCTCATCGTATGACCTGACTTCTCTAAACTTGTAAGCTGCCTGAACACAGCGAATGTTTTCTCCTCCAGCCCTACATGGGCGACACCAAGCCTGCTGCCTGCTTTGCATTGGGCCCTATTTTGTAATCGCCCACCTGTCTGTCATTATTGCCTTGCTCCAGTGGGTCCTGCTCCAGGCAGGGACTGTCCTGCTCACCTCTATACTCCTAATGCCGGTCACAGTTCATGGTATGCAACAAACGCCCCAGCATGATTGCTGAAAATAATTGAGTTGGAGAGTTAAGAAAATTATTTACGGAAGTCTTGTGAGTGGCTTACACTGAGCTGTGCCTGTCTTCCATGATCTTTTGGCATCACACCCCACAGCAGGGAAAACCAGGGAACTAACTATCATGGAGGAAATAAAATATTGTGTAGAAACACTGCTCTAGATTGTCATCACCAAGACCCAAGACCTAGAGTGATGGAGCCACTCGCTGGAGAGGAAAAGCGCATTCAGAAGCTCTGGGGTGGGGGGGCTTCTGCCCGGAAATGACAGGCGCCCCCTCCACCTGCTGCCTGTTGGCCACAGCAAGTCACATAGGCCAACTGACTTCAAGGGGGAGGGCCAGGGAAGTCGGCGACCCCTAATACAGACTGCCACACCATCCCCCGGGGCAGCGGGGCTCAGGTTCTAACGTGCGCAGGCATCGCTTGGAGATGATTTTTAAATGCAGACTCCGAATCAGTAGGTCTAGGGGGAGACAGATTTTGCATTTCTAACAAGCTGCTGGCCCATTGTCCCCACTCTGAGGAGCTTTGAAAACCTACCAGCCAAACTGAACTCTTTCCCTCTCTCCCTTCTCTGCAGAGATGAAACTCAGCTTTGCATTGCAAACCAAGAAAAATATCCTTGCCTTCAGAAGGCACTTGTGATTTACCTCGAGGGTGTAGGGGATGCAGAGAAATAGGTAATGAAGGCCATTAACTGCTCAACACAACTGTAGAATTTGGGGAAGAACAGAGCACAGGAATGCTGTAGCTGTTCTGAGACGCCAGAGTCTTTGCACCCAGAGGCCATCATTTGCATAAGCAGGTTTTGTAAGTGGACTAAATTGGATCGAACTGTGTGGCCTCTCCTTCCACTTTGCCCCCCTCAGTTCCATCAGCAGGTCAGGGCAGCTCTGACTGTGCTCCAGCCCCTTGGAGCGCTCGCCTGGTCAGGGTCACGCTGCCCCAGGGTCGTCTGCTCGCCCTGATGTGTGCGGGCTGCCACTGATTGACTCACAGCGGGTGATTCCATGGCCCCGGAGCCCAGAGCTCCTGTAGTTCCAGGGTCCCCTCTGGTTTTAGAGATGAGTTGCCGACTCCCTCCTCCTTGGGGCTAAACCACTACAGGTGGGGCCCAACCTGACCGCCGCATGCCTGCGGTCTTGTGGGTGATCTGCATGGGCCTGACCCGGGAAAGCGTGAGCCTCTGCTCAGCTCAGAATAGATGGTGTTTTTCTTTCTTGTGGTTTTATTTAAAAGCCATGCCAGTCATTTTATATCCTTTCCCAGAAGTTTTGATTGACAGCAATCTGGTCAGCCAGAAGCTGCCAAAGGAATAAACTGCTGACTTGGGTATTGGCGTTGGCTGAGTTTATTAAGCATGCACGCACACGCACACACACCCATGTGCATGATGGAAACGTACCACGGGATTCAGTGGAATTCAGTCTGGAAGGAACTGAAGGGGGGCCTCTCAGTTGAGTAGGGCCAAGTAGGAACCCAGGAGCTCTGTGCCTAGTATCCGCTCCCTGCTGCCTCTAGAGGGCAGAGTGTGGAATAGCGTCCAGGTCTGCATCCTGCCCCAGAGCTTTTTCCACTAAAGTGTCTGTTTCAGGTTGAACTTTTAAAAGTCAAACCCCAATTTCCTATGGGTTCAGTATCATAAACTGGTTTTCAGTTATAGGAAACTAATTTCTTACCATTAAAATATTTTTTTTAATGATCATAAGATACAACAAACACATTTACGTTTTATAATTACATACAAACATTGAAGACATGGCTGAATTCTTTCAGTGGGCAGAGGAGATAAGGTTTACTTGGATCAGACGTGATGAGGCTTTAAAAAAATAAGAATCTGATGAAGTCTGAGCTGCACGTACCTTCTTCCTTTCCTGGTGGTTTCTCGCTGGCAACACAGTTGCTTCTTGTTGGGCCTTCAAACTGGGGCTGGAATTGAGGTCGTCGGCCTTGAAAACGCTGATTGCCGATGGGATAGGCCTGCATGTTTTCGGAGCCCTGTGAATGGGGAAGGGGCAGTTGCCCTGACACTTCTGGACTTCATGGCCCTGTCTAAAGGTTCTGAATATGGGGCCCCTGGGTGGACGCCGCAGGGTCATAGAATCCTTTGAAATTATAAGCAAATAAGACATTTTGAGTTCATGTGGGAAGAACGTCCACAGTGTTCATCAGATTCTAAAGGGAACCCATGACCCCCACCCCCATCAAACATGTTAAGAACACTTATCATGAATTTTCTTTTTTATAGCGACACATTTTCTAAAATGTGAAAGGTGTCTGCTGGTCCCAACATCTAAGGTGGGGACTGAATGTATATCACATGGCACCCTCACACCCACTTGTATACACATACATGTGTGTGAACACTCACATACAAGTGTGTACATACACACCTCTCCCACAGACATGGGCACACACACAAACACACCCTTCTGTGTCTCTAGAGCCAGTCTCCTCTCCTGCCTCCCTGCCCTGCTTTGTGGAATCCCAATACAAGGGTCTTGGTGGGTGCCTACTGAACTCCTGTACCTCAGACACATACAGGCCAGAGCAGGCTCAGTTTCTTGGAGTCTCACGAATCCTCCATTCCCAAGTGCTGGCCTTGCAAATGCAGGCAGCGTGTATGTGGGAAGGCACAGGGGGTCCAGAGCCACAGACCTGGATTCTTCTCCCAGACCTCCCATTAACTCTTCAGGCACATGAATTTGAGCATGATTCTTAACCTCTGAATTTCCCTTTGGTAAAATTTCCCTTAACCTCTGAATTTTTCATCTGCCCCACTGGAGGGCCCTGCACGCTCTTCCTCTGACATCCATTACAGAATCATGTGGAGCCTGACACTTAAAACACAAACTCCCCTTTCCTGACACTTTGAGTAGGTCTCTGTCATTCCTGGAGTCAGATGGTGCTTGGGAGGTTGATGGGGTTCGGGTTTTGGAGGGCATTTGTCCCTCTGGGTGGGTGGGAGGCAGGCCCTCCTGGCACTCTCTGTGTTAGGTGACCTTAGATGAGCTTTCTGTGTTCGTTTTCCAGCTTATAATGCAATCCCTGCACATGGGCCAGTGGACAGGGGATGAGGATAAGAATAAACTTCACGTTTGCAGTGAGCCTTTTTGCTGTTGTGCTCTTTCTGCATTTCCTGGAGGGACTTAACCTCCTAACAGGCGGCGACAGCTGCAGACAGGTCGGGAACTAGCTAAGTGACTGTTGAGGGGTATGCTTGTCCTGAGGCAAGATGTGTTATTTGACAGCTAAAAAACTATGAGAAGCCACCCCAGAGTCCACTGATGGGTGAACAGGGCAGCGGAATGTGGTGCAGAGGCCGCCCTGGAAAGGAAGGACCTTCTGACATCTGCCACAACATGGACAAACTCTGAGGACATTATGCGAAGGGATATAAGTCAGTCACAAAAGGAGCAAATATTGTATGACTCCACTCACATGAGGTGCCTAGGACAGTCAAACTCATAGAGACAGGAAATAGGGGGTGGCCTGGGGCTTGGGGGAGAGCAACGGGGAGTTGGTGTTTAATGGGACAGACTTGCAGTTTTGCAAGATGAAAACTTCTGGAGATAGCTGTACACCCATGTGAAGGTATGTAACACTACTGAACCATATATCTAAAAATGGTTAATGGAAAAGTTGAAGGTATGTGTATTTTACCACAGTTTTTAAAAAAGCAATGAGATGACCTGAGAAACACACACCACACATTTTGAGTTCCAGGGACGTGAGCAGGATGGGGAGAGAATATAATCCAAATAGACACTGGTCCATGTTTAGAATTCCTTTGGATATTTTGAAATAATCAGCTATCGCTCTCTAAGGGAAAAGGAGCATCTTTATCTGGCCACTTGGGACAGTGGCTTCAGGGTAGTAATGGGAGTAGTCAGGAGATGGGGGTTCTAGCCTGGCTCTGAAGCTTACTGGCAAGTGGCTTTGGACAAGCCTCCTCTCCCTGGATTTCACTGTCCTCTGCTGAGAAATGGGAATAATTCTTCCCCCAAAAGCAGAGTTACTGACGCTGCAGCTGGGGACAACCGCAAGGGCTCCAGGTGACGCTGGGCTCTCAGCCTCGATACACTGCTCACCCACCTGTTGGTGTCCATCATCGCCTGCACTGCTGTGCCCTGCAGACTGAGCGTTTTCAAGGTGCTTTAAGAGTGTGTCATTTCCACCAATATGCCAGTGTACTTGGGCACGTGGAGAACCTCAGCCAAGAAGCTGGTTAGCAGGTTGCAGGAAGATCACGTGTTCACTAATTTTATTAAAATGCAGGCAGTCCTGGAAAGATGGGTGGGCCCAGGGAACTCCTGCTGTCAGGCCATCTGTAAGGGAGGGGCCTGGCCACTTCCTGGGGTGTTTGTGGTGGGCAGCAGTGGGGCTGAGACCCCCGTGGTGGGGCTGGGAGCTGTGCCGGCTTATTGAACTTTCTCTTGCCCTGCAGAGGTGGGCTGCAGAGCTGCAGAAGCGTGGAGTGCAGGGCGGAGAGGGTGCAAAGGCAGGCCTTATACTTAAGGAGGGCCCACTGGGCAGGCCAGCTCTCCCGAGGTGGGGGGGGCATGGATGGGGAACGGAGCAAGCACTGTCACATAGTTAGGATATGCCGGAGTGCTGGGCACTTTCCGTGACTTCTCTGAGACCCTTACGTAGCACACAAGCTGGGTGCTGTGCCCATTTTACAGATAAGGCTGCTTCCAGGAAGAAAAAGGTAAAAGAATGAAGGCACGGGAGGCTTCCTGGGACCGTCCACAAAGTGGGAGATGTAAGAGTCGGTGAGGAAAGTATGGCTAATCAGCTCTATCGGGTGCCCTTCCAGAGGTTTCTTGAACCAGGTGTTACCCTGGTGTGGGTTAGTTTAGTTAGACCCCGCTTGCTTCTCTCAGAAAAACCAGCGAGAAAAATATGCCACAAACGAGCTCAGGAGCTGGCCCTGGCTGAGGAACCTAGCAGAGGAAGGGGGCGTGCGAGGCCAGTTCTCCATGGTGGCGGGTGGTGGGTGGACGCAGCCCTGGAGCCTAGCGCAGGAAAGAACAGGCTGGGCGCTGGGGTTTGACTAGTGGGAAAGCGGGTTTCCTGGCAGCCTCTTAGCAGGTTCCGAGCCAACCTGGGTCCCTCTGACCGGGCAAGTCCTTCGTGCCCTGCACTTCTCCCTCGCACCACAGGGCGGCTCTGGAGAGCCCAAAGGAAGAACACAGCCTCCTGGCAGTGGCGGTGGGGGTGGCCTGGTGCAGGAGGGGTCCCTCCAGCCTTGGGCCCCCCCAGGATTCATCCTGGGAGGACTGCTGTGCTTGGGGCCGGAGCATTCACTGCAGCTGCTTTCGGCCCTGTCTGCCATGACTGTCCATGGGCGGCCCCCTCTCCTGGGGACAGCCTCCTTTTGATAAGACACCAGAAAACTTGGTAGGGGTGTGGTCCGTATCACCGTGATCAGGAATGTGCTATCAGCAGCGTGTGTCCCCCGCAGGGACGGTGGGAGAGACTGTGCGGGCTGTGGGGGATGTGCTGCCCCTCCTGAAACCCCCTCCTCCCACCCTGGGGTTTGAGGGGTTTGGGGCAAATGAGCGTGGATTGGAGAGCCTGCTGTCTGTCCTAACTCACTAAGGAGAAGCAAGTTACTCAGAAACATTGCTCCATTAGCCATTATCCGTCGCACAATGCTTATGGCCCCCGGTAACTGCCGTGCGCGGTGGTGTAGGCGGAGACTGCGGGCGCCCCACCAGCACCCACGCAGCTTGGGCAGGAGGCCACATTGACCCATAGGTTTGGGGGCCGGGGGTTACCTGCAACCTGGCCTTCACCTCTCCCATCATCCACTCACCCCCAGGAGAGTGAACAGGCTTTTTCAGGAGCTGTGGTGATGCTGGGGCCATCTTTCTGTGGCAGATGACTGCTCTCCCTGCAAGGACACGTCTGCCACAATGCCACCGTATGAAGGGCACACCCACCCGCGGAAGCGGCATCCCGAGCCCCCTGGCGTCCGAGCTCCTTGATGTTCCTCCCTGGGTCCCCAAGGGGGTGCTCTGGTTTGAGGCAGCAGCAGGGATCCAGGTGGAAGCCACTAAGATCAAGAGGTCCCCAAGACTGCCGTTCTTTATTAATTCCTTCATTTTTTATGTATCAAGTGCTGGGATGAGGTGGAGAAACAAGACAGTCCACAATCTCAAGGAGCACACAGTCAAGCGCGTGTGCGCATTGCCAGAGAGTGAAGGTGGCTTAGAGAAACAAGGGCAGCTGCAGGCCATGCCGCAAGCGCTGTAAGGGACAGGCCGGTCGTGGGAGCACAGGGGTGGAGTAAGTCTACCTCATGGGCTCAGGATAGGTCCTTAGCAGGGGAGCATTTGACCAGGGTCCTGAGGGATGGGCAGGAGTTCACGCCCTTGGGGAAGAGAAGAAAGAGCATTCCAGGGGTCAGGTGCAAGGGAGGGGAATGTTCAGGAAATACATGGTTCAGCACCACCCAAGAAGGCAGTGCCCAGAGAGGAAGGGAAAGGAAAGAGAAAGCAGCGAGGGCAGTGAGTCCCCAGGGGTGGACTGGAGGCAGCACGGAGGGCGGGGGGCCCTGAGGGGTGGGGTGGTCTCTGCTCCGCGGCTTCAGGAGGAGCTCTTCCAGCATGTTCTCTCCCCGCTTCTGGGCGTCAGCAGCCCAAACAGCAGTCGTGCTCCGCTTACCCCTGTGGCTCGTCCAGCACATGGAGGGGGCGTGTGGCAAGGGTGCCGTGCAAACAGTGGAGAGTACACTGCAACCCTGACCCTCACGGGCAGGGGCTCAAACACGCAGTCGCCGCGGAGGCCCCGGCGCTGCACCAGCTGTGTATGTCTGGCAAGACGTCGCGTCCTGGGGGATAAAGGCCCTGGGAGGGCTGAGAGGGTGACCTGGTCTTGTGACCATGCAAGTGAGAGAGCAGGGCCCCGGGGCTGTGGGGAGGAGGAAAAACGGAGACTGGATCCAATTTTTCGTTTTCCTACTTTGTCTTCTTTCACATCTTCCATGGGTTCTGCTCCCTCTCCCCAGTGTCAGAGCGAGGCCGGAGGACAGCTGCAGCCCTGGGCTAAGTGAGGCTCTGGGCCTGGATGGAGGCTGCTGGCCCAGTGCAGGGGGCACTGTCACCCACAGGCCGGCGGCTCCAGCTGTGCCTGCCGCCTGCCAAGAACTGGCCAAAGTCCCGGCTTAGCAGGCGGTACAGGAGGCAGCTTGCACCTCTGCCTTCCCTGGGCCTTCATCCGTTTGTTCTTGGCTTTTTCCTCTCAAATCAAAGTGAAGTGTCTGCCATCTTGTGGCAGCGGCCTGGTACTGCACGGCTCCCTTCCAACTGCTTCCTGAAGGGATGCTTCCCTCCCTCTTCCGGGCTGGTGAGAGCTGGTGTCCGGAGAGCGGAGCTGGGCAGTAGAGTTCCGAGGCTCCAGCCCCACCTTGGGGAAATAAGCTTCCGGAGACAGTGAACGTAAAGGGTCAAAATATGAGGTCCCCTCCGAATGCGGAAGACCCCTCTGGGCACGCAAAGAGCAAGCCGGCCGCAGTGGAGGGGAGCACCCCTCCGTGGGTGGGGTCTGCGTGGACCAGCTCTCTGGGCGCAGCCCCATGGGCACGTTGTTCCTGGGCTTCAGACCGAGTGAGCGGGTGAATTCCATTGGGAATCTGGAACCCTCAGAATTGAGTCTTTCATTCGGTATTTGGATACAGCTACAAGAGATTATTTTAAATCAGTACTAGCAGGTCTCTGTCTCTCGGAACTTGGAATGACAAGTCCTGACTTGGCATCTTTTTTCTTTCTGCAAGCTCTTGAGTGCTGTCTCCCTTAGCCAGTACACCCCACAGACCTTGTACTTACCGTCTTCACCAGAATATTGCCCTGCCAGAGCCGCCTACTGCCCCACAGCCCGCCTCCAGTGGGCACTTCTAACAGGCAAATAGGAGGAATAATTTAAGTAAATATGTCACTGCTACACTGCAGGCTCTGATCCGTTTTCCACTCACACTGAGGTCATTCCTAACTCCACATCAAACCAGGACAGTCAAGCAATCCCAGATTCTCATCTCGTGGGGGATTGGATTCCAGAAAACAGTGCTGGCACTGAACACCATGTCCGGGCGGCTGGGTCATGGAAGCAGAAGGACCGTGGTATTTCAAGCAAGTGGATTTTACAAAGGGAAGTCAGTGCGCCCAGAATCACTGGAAAGGCTGTTGGAGTGAAGGTCAGGGGCACGCTGGATTTCAGGACCCACAAGTTACAGGAATTGCTGGAAATCATTGCTGGTGTCTCAGCGCGACAGTGACTGACTGGCTCTCGGGGAGCTGACGCAGCCTCAGGGCCGCTCTCTGCAGATACCTGTGTCCATGCCCACAAATGCCCCTTGCAGATAGTGGCCTCTCCTTGGGTTTCACCTGCCAGGTTCTGTGCATGCTTCCCTCAGTGCGGGAATCTGAACTGGAATGCTGCTGGCAAGAGTATCTGGGAAATGTAGTCTCCACGCTTTCAGCCTGTGCACCACCGGGGCGGGCTGGGAATGTCAGAGATCAAGACACAGTATCTGACACACTTCTAAATATGGGTGATAATGATGGTCCTTCCTTCATACGGCTGCCATGGGGCTAAAATTAACATTGTGAAGTCTTTGCACAGAGCGGCATATGGTGAGCCCTCGATAATTGCTCGTTTACAAAAAAATTGTCAAAACTGAAGTCAGAATGGCTCCTCGTTCTCATTTCTAACCCCGGTTAGGAAACTGGCTGCTTGAGCTGCGGGGTCCAACCCGCCTGCCTTGGCACAGATCCTGTCCCTTAGCTGCCTGCCTGCTTGGCGGCACACCCTCAGTCTGCCTCCTCCCGGCTCCGAGGGCTGGATGGAGATTCAGGGAAAAGGTGAAAATTCTCCAGGGAAGACTGCCGCAGTGAGTCAGGGAGTCGTGATGGGCGCTGCTGCTGGATGCCTGCTCTGCCGGTGGGAGGACTTCATTTCATAGGGACCACAGGCAGGCAGAGGCTGGCAGGGTCCCTCAGGAAAACACAAGTTGGGGCCCCACGTGGCACCCCTGCACCACGTGGCCTCAGTGAAGCCAGGGTGAGTGTCTAGCCTTGTGCTCAGATACTCCCAGCAGCCGGCAACAGGGAAGAGCATGGCACAGCTGAGATCCAGCTGGGGAAGGGGACGAGCTAGGGTCCCTGGGGAAGAAGTCTATTTCTTCATCTGTCTCCTGCCCCAAATAGCTCTGCTCTCCTCCCCAGCTAGCGTTTGCGTGTCTGTTTCTTTCTCTGGCAGCAGATGCCACCAGGCCTTAAACTAGGCCACAGAGGGCAGTGATGCACCAACACAGGTCCTCAGGCCACGCCCTCCTCTGACCTCACTCCCCAGGCCCCAAGGCCTGCGGTGGCAGAGGCGGTCCCAGGTGGCCCCCTGAGCTGAAGCCCCAGCCACCTGAGGCACGGGGCACCAAGAGCTGGCCCAGAAGGACCCGCTGGGAAGTCTGCACATCCCGGGCCACCGGGCCCACCTGCCTGGCAGCCCCACGTCCCATCCCTCCTCCTTTGGACCATGTCTGCACAGCACCCCGTCCTGATGGCCCCTTTCTCTCCACAGGTTCTTTCAGAGCATGGATATGGCCCGATCACGACCGACATCCGGGAGGGACAGACTTTCTACTACGCAGAGGATTACCACCAGCAGTACCTGAGCAAGAACCCGGATGGGTACTGTGGCCTTGGGGGCACCGGAGTGTCTTGTCCATTGGGTATTAAAAAATAATTTCTCCCTATGCGGTCACAGCAAAAACGCTTTCAACAAATTGGGCAATTCTTTTCTGGCTCACATCAGTGGCTTTTTGAAGTGCACAGGGCACAGAGGCACTCATCAAAATCTTTATCAAGGTACGATTTACATGAAGTCCAATGGCAAGTTGATAACATATAATTTATCTTCTGATAAGCTCTGGTGGGGGTAGAGCTGTGATATTTGCGGGACCACTTGGAGTCTGAATGAGGATAATGAAGGCACTGTGTTCACCCTTCTTGTGCCTGGTGCTGCCATGGAAGTTGGGAATGAAGCTGGGAGATGGTTGGAAACGGCAGGGAATGTTGGAAATCCTTTATCTGTGCCCTGTCCCCCCTCCTGTGCCCTCCTGCCCTCTAGTGCCTTAAAATTTGTAAACGTTTATAGCCTCAATGAATCATTCACTTTGCTCTCTTTATCTTGTACACGCGTCAGGGGCTTTCCCTCCCTTTTCAGCCCTCCCATGACAGAGAAAAGATCTGAGTTTGCTTAATGAATTCTAATGCTTTGCTTAGAGCTGTGAGAAATGTGTGTTCTAATAAAAGTCTAGAACCTGATAATACAAGCTGCCTGATGTCTCACTTGTGTGTTACTCATGTAGGTAGGATATTTCTAAGTATTGTAAGATATAAGCTTCCAAATGGCTTTCCCCAGAATGGGAGATAGGATTCAAATTTTGGGAAAACAGGGACACCTCTAGCTCCTTGCAACTTAGTAAGAATCGTGGTTTCTACACGCCTGTAAGCTATGCCTGGGGAATAGTCCAGGAGATGACACACATGCCAACCCTGCCCTGAGAATCCTTGTATTCCAGACAAGGGGTGGAGGACACAAGCAAAAACCATGAAACCACGTGACTAAGCAAGATCCCTGCAGGCCCTGCTCGGATAGGAAGGTGGTCAATGGGATACATTGTGTCTGGAGGCTGCAGAGTCTGCTATGGGCTGTTTTAGCTCCTGTTGGTCAAGGAAGTGAAACAGGGAAACTTGAGAACTGAAGGGTCTGAATGATACAAAGAGAAACCTAGAAGCTAGTGGGAGAGCAGAGTTTCGGGAGCAGAAGAGTTAAGAAATAGACATTGTTCCCCCTGAATTTAGCCCATTTCTTTCTTTTCCCTCCTGGATTTCTGCTATGTCTGCAGCTTGGGAGGGACCTGAGGAAGAGAAATTTGGGATTCACTAGCATTTAAATGACATTGGTGACTGTGGAACTAGTTGAGATCATTTGGGGAAAGAATGTAGAGAGAAGGCATCTGAGGATTGAATGCTGGGGGTTCTAGTAGAGACCTGCTGACCAAGGAGCGCGGGAGCCGAGAAGTGACACTTGAAATAGGTGCATGAAAAAATGTGTTTCTCCCAGGGAAAACCAGGCCAGAGATACACGCCCAAAGCTGGCCGATCTGAATGATGCAGAGGAGACCTGCAGATAGTACATCATGAATCTGGGAAAAATCGAGGCCAACTTTCTTCTGTATTCAGACCAGGACAAAATAAAAAATGACAAGGAAGGCAGGTCCTTTCAAGGAAGGATCCTGTAGCATTAGCAAGAGTTATATACTCTGAATCTTGCCCTAAGTCTTTCCCAGAGGGAACTGGGCGCCTTTTACAAGGTCACTCTACGGGAGAGATGGAAATAACCAAGGCCTCCTAGAGTTACTACATTCCGGCTCTAAGCTGATGCACTGCAGGCCTAAGATGCCTCCGTGGTCTGCTGAGCAGGGCACGGATCTACGAAGACCACATGCTAGAGTGTCTTGTTCCAAGTCTATCTGATAGCAGGTCTGCTGGATCTGAATAACAACTTGAGATCTCTCCTCACTCCCAGGATGCCTAAGGCATATTAATCATGTTTCTAGCTTCTGTAAACCTGATGCTTTAACATCTCCCCAAATGCATATGTTAGCCATGCCTTGTCCGGACAACTCCATAATATACCTCAGTTACTGGCCTTGGCTTCCTGCCTCCCTCGCCACCCCACTTCTGCCCGGGAGGAGTCCTCCCAGTGGCACTTTTCCAAATATACAGCAGCCAGTGCAGAGCTCACGCTACCAGTTCACCTCCTTACAGGCTTGCACACCCTGGACCACTGACCACCTACCCTTAATCACCCCAGGGCCACCAGGTACCAGACAACGGGGAAGAGCTCTTATGCCCCAGAGCCCTGAGTTAGACTAGCCAAGGCTGAGCCTGCTTCCCTACCTCGCCTATTCCTTCTCGTGGAAACCACAGTAAAGACTCTGGTCTGCAGGTGCCCCTCTCCCTCCGCCTCCCGGCAGACCTCAGTGCTTCCTCCAGTGCCCGCCCCCTTTTTGTCGTCTTAATGCAGTCAGCTTAAGTTCTGTTGGCCTTATTGTGCCCAAATAATCATACAAAATATTGGAACATAATGAAGATAGATACACCTAATAACTGACAAATCCCCATTTTAGTTCCCTGATCCATGGAATAAAAATCCCAAGACGGCTCCACTCCCAATATAGTAACTAAAAAATAATACCTTATCTCTGGGAGAATTTAAGATAGTAGTGGTACCGGTGGTAAACCTGAGTGGTTCAGAGGGGGAGGTTGACACACATCCCCACTTTGTTCCTCTGTTTAGCAGATGATAAAGCTACACGGGTCTTGGCGAATGAACGTAAATTATTATACACTTAATGAGGAGGATAGGCCAATCACTTCAGGGACCCAGGTACAGTATATTTACTGGAACAAGTTCATAGAGCCACTGGCACCTATTATGGAGATATTCACGCAGCAAATATGTTCTTTTCTATCCCTATGAGTAAAGACACTCAGAGGCGGTTCGCAGGATGTTATACAGGGTGTGGTACAGGACTTAGATCTGCACCCAAAAATTGGTGCTGTCTCCCCTTGAACCAGAATGTGTAGGTCCGGGAACCAAGACATGGAAGTCAGAGTGGTCCGTCTCATCAAAACACTAATTTGTTGGAGAAATTTTTGCTTCATATCCCCGGCTTCGGACTCAATAGGTTGAAGGTTCTAGTGGTCAGGGGATCGATGCTCCCGTTGGGGAGCACGTTCATGATTGCCTTTAAACTTGAAATAGAAGCTCCCTCCTGGGCAGTTTTTGGCTTCTCGTGATGATGAACTAATAAACAGATGAGGGAGTTCCTGTATTGGTGGAGGTGGACAACATCAACTTGCAAGGGGACGAAGTAGGAGCAAGGGTGGAATGAGGGTCCCTGGACACACTGGGAGAAAAGATTTGGTTCTCCCGCAGGCAGAGAGCCCTGCCCATCTGACGGCGGACAGGGAGCCCTGCCCATCTGACGGCGGGCAGAGAGCAACCGGTAATAAAAGAAGGAAACTGTGTTAACAGTTTCGGCGTCATGTTATGTTGTAGGTACATTCATTTTCCTCTCTGCCCTCCATTTTGCCCCACGACCTTACATGAACACTGCTGGTGGCAGCTAACGTTTTGCTGCGAACATGGCCAAATTGACAAATGATGAATTTGGTGATGGGACTTTGTAATGTTTGGGAACATGAATTGTTTACCCAGACAGAAGATAAAGGCGAGGTGTATGTTGAAAGATGCAGAGGTAATGCTATGGCTGGCATATTTGCATCCCCCAAATTTATAAGCTGAACCCCTAAAGCCAGATGGGATGGAATTAGGAGATGGGGCCTTTAGGAGGTAATTAGGTTTAGGTTAGGAATAGTCCTGAGGGTGGAGCCCAAGAATGGCGTTAATTGCCTTATCAGGAGAGAAAAAGGGGCTTGCTTTCTTGGCCATCTGAAAATACAGGGAGAAGGTGGCTGTCTACAAGCTAGGAAGTGGGTCTTTGGATGCAGATCTAAGTCATGTCATATCCTACATAACAGCATCTTAAATTTATCGGGGTTGCCACCAAGCTTATGTAGCAGTCAAGGCTTCAGGAGGCCGTTCCACAATTTTGTCAAGCCAACTGCTTCTGCGTGATGGGGAATATGCTAAGATGAGTACATTCAGTGAGCAGAAACCCATTTCCACATTTCCTTCACTATAAAATAAGTTCCTCTGATTAGAGGTGTCTGGTGAGGGTCCATAACAATGGGTGTGACGCACTGTAATTTCACGTCGGGAGTAGCTAAGGGAGTTCCATGAAGAGTCATACACATGTACATCTGGAAGATGTGCCCATCCTGTGAGCACAAATCATATTCTCCATGGTAGGGTGTAAAATACCATGCCACCAAGTGACGGGCTAGTCCCTTCCAGCCCTCCACACACACACCGTGCCATGAGTAAATAGGGCCACACTTGGGGCATTATTCCTTGGCTACTCAGACCAGGGGGCAGCAGTCCCAGACTTAGCGAGTCTGCGTGTCTGTGTTCAGGTATGGTTTTCACACCTACCATGTGGCCACTTTGTTTATGGACCCACTGAGCAAGCCCCGTGTGCCTGGGGAACCTTACCACTTGCTTATTGAGTCCAAACTGGAAAGTTTCTGGTAGATACTTATGTGGAACACAAGTACTTTCATATTTGTGCCTAATCCAAGAGAATTATCCATATCATTTCCCCCTAGACCTCACTGTCATCAACCTTTCAATTTTCTTTTTTTTTCCTATTCCCTGACCACTAGCCATCGCACATAAATCAGTATAGATACATATCTGTGGTTATCTCTCCTTGCATATCAAATAACTAACCAACTGTGCTGCTCAAACTTCTGCCCACTGGGAGACTTTTCTCAGCACTGTCGTGCAGGGAAGACCAAGTGGTGCGGCTTCTGGCTCCAGCCAGCCTACAGGGAAGATCTACCTATAAACCAGACCCACAATTTTCTCCTTTCTAGTCAGGAAACACCCCATGAGGCAAAAGGTGGTGAAGAAATTGAAGTAAGTGTCAGGTGAGTTGAAGCCACCCGACTTGCACTTTATTCATGCCTTCTAAAATCTGCTGGAGTCCAATCTCACAGACACAATTTCCACTTACCAAGAAACTGCTACTGTGCACATTCAATTTTATGATCCAGAGGACTAGATAGTACCCAGGTCATGATGGACAACTTGAGTTGCCTACTTCTGTACCTGGTCTCAGTGGCAAGCCAGGAGTTACTTTTCAAATGGAAAAGAGAAGGAGACATACCTTTCACTCAAGTCATAGGGCTTGCCCTGTGATTCTTCTACTTGGGTCTGCCAGAATTTGTCTCCAACATCTCTATTTGCCACAGATACATTCTGTAGACACCAGATCTGTTGGCATCTTGATCTTGGACTTCTCAGCCTCCAGAACTTTAAGAAATAGATGTTTGTCATGTAAACTACCCATTCTGTGCTATCTTTGTTATAGCAGCTCAACCCGACTAAGACGGGAGCCTGTGCTGAATATTGTTTTGTTCCTCCAGGTCTAGACTCAACCCTTCTCCGTCTTGCTCGGTGTCCTGGGAGTCCTCAATGGGCTGTGTTAATAGGCTTCTTTACTCTTGTGCCTTCATTTGGGTCTGGCCAACCGGAGACCTTCACAGGACAGCGAGGGTGGGAGACGAGTTAGGTCAAGGTATTTGCTGTCCCTCAGGTCCCCGTGGCTTGGCTGCGTGTGGCTATTGCCCCATGCCATTGCTGGTTATGGCCCACAGCACCATCCTTCTTGGACTTTCCTAAACCTTGTTCACTTTGTAAATATTCTGTATATGAACCTCTTCTGAGTTACCCAGTTTGTGCCATCTATTTCCTGGCAAGACCTTCACAGATATAAATAGGGAAGGTTTTCATATTTCTTCCATAATTTCATAATTATAGAAATTTCATAATTTATTCCATAATTAAATTTTTTATAAAAAGATGCTCTTGTTCTAGGGTTCATGTTAATTAAGAAAAAAATATTTTTAAAATGCTATACTTGGATATGTAAAATCACAGCATTTTAGAACTAGGAAGAGTTATAGATGATTTAAACGACTGCCCTCATTTTATAGGTGAGGAAACTGAGGGCCTAAGAGGCAACTCTTTCACCATTGGAAAGTGCCACAGATTCATTTACATATCAGAAAGAAATCCCCCGGTGGTTTTCCAACCACTGGTCCTGCCCTCTGGGGCCACTGAGAAGTCTCACCCTCTTCTTTAAGAGAGAGATACTTGAGAATATTTGAAGACAGACTTCACTCTCCCCAAATCATCTTTTCTAGGCTAAATAACTTTCTACCCTGATTCACACCTGCTGACCACCATTACTAGATGCCCCAACTCCAGTACTGAAGGTCATCTCTCTAAGGTTGTGCTGTCTAACATGATAGTCACAAGCCACATGTGGCCTTTGAATTTAAATTAATGAACATGGAATATAATTAAAAATCTAATTCCTCAATGATGTGCTCTACATTGCAAGTATTCAATAGCCCAAGTATCCAGTGGCTACCATATTGGGTAGTGGAGATTTAGCACATTTCCATTATTATAGAAAGTTCTATTGGTCAGCACTGGTCTCAGTTTGATGGGCCTGCATGTCCTTTGGTCTTTATGATCTCCTTTTATTAAAGCACTCATCACCTTGTTGGCTCAGATGGTCAGTAAAAGCCTATGTATTTTCAAATGAAGTACCTTCAAGCCAGGAATCTCCATTTATATTCTTATAATATTGCTCTATTACTATCATCTTAACCTTGTTTTAGGAATTCACAATCATTCTTCATTGATTTTTTTTTGTTTGTTTATTCAGGCCCTGCATTTCAGTTTGCTAAGATGATTTAGACTAACATCTGATGTATTTTTTCTCTTTCCCAGTTTCGTGTCATGCATGGGCTTCCTTAGCATGTCCTCAGTGTCTTCTTGAAAGTCATTATGCAAAATATTGAACCAGGCAGTTCACTTAGAAAGACGTGTCACTTGTTTAAGGTCTTAGAGCATCTATTATAATTGGCATGCCTTGTCACTCTACTGCCACTCCTGACCCTCTGTCTCCCCAGTCTCTAGCGGAAATTGCTGATAGATTTCATGCTTTGCCCAGCTGAGCCCAGATACATCTTCAGAATTCTTCTCAAAGGACTTCAAACAGCCAGAGCCAACAGTCAGACTTGGTCTTCCAGGTGAAACCCATAGCTTTTCTTCCAGGTAGACATGGAGGTTTTTATTAATGCTTTGTATGTAATGCCTCGGCTGACTGTAAGTTCACCTAAGAGAACAGTCGTACAAACAACGTACATTATTTCAGCCACAACATGATGATCAGAGACTGGGGCAAATGCTTTACTGAAATCTAAAACTACCACTGAAGCTGAAGGAGAGATTGAATAGTCTGACAGATGTGATTGACAATGCTTGATCTGCCTACTACAGATTGAATGACCTTGAGATTATCATATACTTTCCCTAGGACTCAATTTCTTGGAGTGTGAAGTGGTGATGATAAACCCTATAGTGCAGGGTTTGAAGGTGAAATATTTATGAACATATAAAGATCATTTCCTAGAAATTTTGTAAGTGATTCAAACAAATTAATGATGTTTGGATAAGGTCGCTGATCATTCTAGGGTCAGTCTAGATTCACAAAAGTAAATGAGGTTAAGTCTCATCAAATAATCTCCTTTTCTCCTTTTTGTAAGAAGATCTAACTAACAATACTATCTTGTAGGGGGCACTTACTATGTCTCAGACTCAGTAACATGTATATATAATGTGTAACTATATTATATATATCTTCTGAATATATATTAAATAATATACATAGTATATATTACACATATGATATACATGTATATTAGGTATCATATGTATTTGTTTATATACATATTGTATAACATTACTTGATTATTTGATGAGCCTTTTAAAATCTTGTTTACTTTTTTGAATCCATTGTGACCCCAGAATGATCGGTAACCTTTTCTAAACATTATTAGTTTGAATATTTTATAAAACTTCCAGGAAACAGTCTTTTTTCATGCTATGTCTATTCTAAGATGCTCTTTTTGCATTTGTGAAGATCTAGATTTTTCCTTCATATTTCCTGGAGATCAGGCTATAGGTTTACCACTACAAGTTCATGTGTTCTGAGTTCCAGTCAGGACACTGACACAAGAATGTGTCTTCTCTGTCATCAGCAGTAGGCGTGGCACTGTCGGGCCCCAGACATTCTGGGGCACCAGAAGTTTACTGTGTGTATTTTCATATCAGAGAACAGCTCTATGGGCCATCTACCATATCCTTGCTAAATAGGTGCTCTGCCACTGAGAGGCCTGGCCTGTAGAAATAAACAGAACAGCTCCTTGGTCACCTGTAAAAACCACTTATACAGCAGAGGGTTTCATCCATAACATTAAGATCTTCTCATTGTTCTTTTATTCACTCAGCTATTCATTCATTCATTCTCTCAACCAGTATTCATTGAGTTTCTACTATGTACCAGGGTCTGGGCTCCGTGCTAGATGATGGGGCACCATGTGAGCCAAACGTGGTCGCTGGCCTCATAAAAAATCATAATCCAGTGGGGAAAATAGACATGAAACTAAAAGCCTCAAAAATACATAATTATAAACTGTGAACAGTGTTCTGAGGGAAAATTATAGTGTGCTATAGAAGTAAAAATGAGGGGTTCTGATCTGTGCTGGACAAGTTGCATATGGGCTGAATTCTGAATGATTCGTGAGAATTAACATGCAAACAGAAGTGGGAATGTAGGCAGGAGAGGGGTCCTGGGGGCACTGTCCAGGCAGAAGCATGGGCAAAGGCCTGGAGGGGGGAAGGAGCAGAGCGTTTGGGGGAAACTGACAGAAAGACAGAGGAGGGATATCTAAGGGCAGTGGTCAGGGTGATGGCTGTGTGTCCATGACTGATTTTTTATAAGCTGGCCCATATGACGAAGGGTCCTGGGCATGAAGGGCGGTGATGCCAGAGCGGTGGGTTTCTGTCCGTTTGAGCTCCTCCTGCCCTGGGCGCCCTGGGTGCATGAGAATGATACCTTCTTTTTTTTTCCAGTTTTCCAGCCATCTTCCAGGGTCACATCCTGAGGGACCTTTTACAGCCTTTAATTTTTATTGATGATGCTTTTCTTAAAACCGCAACTGTCTCATTGTTGGATTTCATATTTTTTTAAAAAGCATACACTGAAAAAATGGATAGATCGAGGTGTTATCGGCACATGAAAAACTACACACATTTAAAATATACAATTCGATAAATTCTTGACGTATGTGCTGCCATGAAACCCTCACCACAGTCAAGATGATATATCCGTTACCCCAGAGGGATCCTCATGCCTCCTTGTAAGTCCTCATTTCAGGCCTTCCTTCCTCCACCCTGTGCACCCCTCACCCAATCCTGAGGCAACCCACCTTCTGCAATTATAGTGTAGTTGGCATTTCTAGAATTGCATATAACTGGCGCCCATACAATATTTATTGTTTTTTTGTCTGGCTCCTTGCTCTCAACATAAATATACTGAGATTCATCCATGTTGTTGGGCGTCTCATTGACTCATTTCATTGCTAAGTAGTGTTGAATTGTGTGGATTGACCCCCATGTGTTTATCCACTTATCTGTTGATGGATATTTGGGTTGTTTTTGGTTTGTGACCATAACACCTAAAGTTCCTGTGCAATTCGTGTAGAAGTCTATATGGATATGTGCTTTCATTTCCTTTGGGTAAATAGCTAAGCATAAAATGCCTAGGTCCTATAACAGGTGCATGTTTAACATTTTAAGAAACTGACAGACTGTTTTCCAAAGTGGTTATAACATTTTACATTATCCCCAGCAGCATATGAGATTTCTAGGTCCTCTTCATCCTCATCCACACTTGGCATGGCCAATCTTTTCAATTTAGGTATTCTAATAGGTAAAGTTCTAAATGTTTTATTTAGGTATTTTAACTTAGATGTAGTGGTATCTCACTGTATTTTTAATTTGTATTTCCCTAATGAGAAATGATATTGAGCATCTTTTCATGTGTTTATTTGCCTTTTGATGTGTCTGTTTAAATCCTTTTCCCATTTGTTATTAAGTTCTTATTGTTAATACTGAGTTTTGAGAGTCCTTAAAGCAGTTTTAAATGTGAGTCCTTTATGAGGTATCTGTTTTGCAAAGTCTGTAGTTTATCTCTTCATTCTCTTAAAAGTGTCTTTCAAAGACAGAAGTTCTTAATTTTGACCAAGTCCAATTAGTCAGGGTTTTCCTCTAAGGATTGTTATTTTGGTAACTTATCAAGGATATCTTGAAGTTTTATAGTTTAAGGTTTTACATTTTGGCCTATGGCATATTTTGAATTAATTTTGATATGTAGGTATAAAGTATGAATTGAAGTTTGTTTGGTTTTAATGCATGTGGATGTTCACTTATTCCAGCACCATTTGTTGAAAAGACTATCCTTTCTCACCTGAACTGACTTTGTGCATTTGTTGAAAAGCACTTGTCCATGTAAGTCAGGGTCTGTTTATGGACTGTCTCTTCTGTGGTATTGATCTGTTTATCTATCTTTATGCCAATACTACATGTCTTGATTACTATAGATTACTAGATGAGTGTTAAAATCAGGGAGTGTGAACAGTGAAAATCAGTAAAAGTTCAGAAGTTAAAGCCCTTCTCTGGATCCAAATAAGGTACTTAAATGGTCTTTTTCCATCATTCAGCACATATATTCCCTATATTTCTCTAAATATATTTTCTTCTTCATTTCAAGAAAAAAATACAGCAGTCAGAACCTGTTTTCTCCGGCCCTGACAAGTCATGTGACACCATTGCACAGGAATTGAATTTTTGAAGCGGGCTGTGGAGGGGCCGCTTGGCCCCAGGACTGTGCGCTACCAGCAGCCCGGAAACAGGACTATGTGGCTGCGCAGGGTTGCTGTTTTTTTGTTCTGTCTACTTTAGCTTTACGTGTCCCTCCATTTTACTGGTTTCTAGTTGCAAACTAAGATCATTGGTTTGACACCATTTTTTCTTTCATAATACAGGTACTTAGTGCTATAAATTTCCTCCTCTTTATGGTACCACAAATTCTGATGTGCTGTGTTTTCATTTTCATTGAATTCGAAATAATTTTTAATGTTCTTTTTGATTTATTCTTTATGAGTTATTTAGAAGTGTGTTATTGAGTTCCCAAATATTTGGAGGTTTTCCAGAGATCTGTTATCAATGTCTAACTTACTTCCATTGCTTCCATAAAACACATTTTATATATCTTGCATGCTTTTGAACTGATTGAGACTTCTTTTATATGGCCCAGAATATGGCCTAGTGTAAATAAATGTTTCGAGAGCACTTGAGAGGAATGTATGTCTTGCTGTTGTTGGACGGAGGGTTCCGTAATTGCCAATTAGGCCAAGGTGGTTGATTGTGTGGTTGAAGCCTTCTATATCCTTAATGATAGTCTGTTTTTTTTATCAATTATTAAGAAAGCAGTGTTGGCATGTCCAACTGTAATTGGGGTAATTGGATTTTAGAACAAAGACTATTACTCTAGGGAGAGATTCGTTCTTTCTATAATGACAAAAGGATAAATTCATCAAGAGGATGTGAAAATCTTTAATGATTATGTACCTGGCAATAGACTTTTCAAATAATGAAGTAAAATAGCCAAATCCAGAAGTGTGGTTGAGCTTTATTCTATGACACATTTAAGTTCCTTGGAAAACATTTATCTTTCTAGGACTTGCTTTTAAGCTTTTGTATGTGGGACCGGAGCAGCATTTAATCTAGGACTAAGAATTGGCTCATTTAAGAGCACTCTACTTCATGCCTTGGGAATTATGAGATTTCCTACTCTTGTTGGTAGAAAAAGAAACTATTCCCATGCCTGTGTGAGCTCTGAGACTTCTTCCGTCTAACTCTTATGGATGGTTGTTTCTCCAGGCCCAGAAAATGGAAAAATCATGTAGGCAAGGACTACCTATCTCTTCTTCTGGAGTAGGCACCGTGCCTACAGCCTACAATACTTTAAGGAAGCTCACACAAATGTTTTAACTTCTTTTATGATCAGAAGAAAAAAATGCCAAGGAAAATGTCTTCATATACACTAAAATATTAGTCTTTATACCAATGTACTTCTAAATATGTGGCTATGTAGAGAAAGGGGCCCAGATAGGCAAAAATTACTAGGGCTCGCAAAATCATAAGTGGCCTCGCATGTGGACAGGAGAGCATCCTGGTTAAGGGCTGGAGGTGGAGATCATCTCTGAACAGGTAGTAATTGAAACCATGTAATTGGGTGAGCTCCCTGGTGGGGCTGGTTTCCTGGCAAACAAGCAAAGAGCAAACCTGAGCCCTGGGTTTGGCCCGCATGGGTCAGTGAGACAAAGAAGAATGGGGTAACCAGAGGAAGAAAGCCTGTGAGAGAGCCGGTGGAGACCAGGGCCTTTGCAGTCAGCACACGGAGGGAGAGTCACTTAACGTTTCTGGACTGACTTGACTTGTCTCCAAAGAAGAGTTAGCGATACTGCTTTGTGGGGGCTGCAGGAATTCAAGGAGATACAACTGGGAGTTCTGTGTAAGGGACAACGGTCTCTGCAAGTGTGTGTAATTGCAGAAGCAAAAAGGCTCTAAGCCGTGGAAGCCAAGATCATGGAATGTTATCCCCAAATGACAGAACTGGGAGAGGCCCATGGGGCCACTTAATCCACCTTCCACACAGGAGGAAACCGAGGCATAAAGACACCAGAGACATTACAGCAAAGGAGGCCATGGAGGGACTCACCTGTTGTAGAAAGAGTCTGGAAATAAGATTCCCAAGGTCAGTCACTATAATCCTGGAGAGGTTAGGAGGGCCGGCAATGGTGCTAAGTAGCAAAACCAGCATCTGTCACACAGGATTCAATGTGGATGACAGCATGGTACTCCCCCCATTCGGTTGCGGGGAGGATAAAGTGACATAACACTTGGGGCATGCTGAGTCTTCAGAATTTGCTAACTTAGAAAGAGTTTCCTCAAGACATACTTAGAATGAGTGACTGACCTAATCTCATGTCTAACCCCTCTTAGGAAACCGGGTGGGTAATTTGACTCTGGCTATTTGGGCCTTCATCAGCTTCCTTGTTTTATCATCACAGGTCTGCCTGGTTTTAGGATGGTCAGTCTCCTTTATTGCAGCTCAGAGGATGAATAGAGGTTCAGAATTCCATGTGAGAGCTCAAAGAAAAAAAGGTGAATTAAGGGAACAAGCTCAATACTGAGGCTAGATCGACATCTTAGACTTCAGGTCTTCATTCTAAATAGAATCGGTCAGAGTCTAATCAGTTCCTGCATGAGGGCAACAAGCCCAGACCCACCTTGCCCACTCTGTCCCAGATAGAACTACTGACACTGGAGTCTAGTCTGTGTCATCTTGTGCTCAAATACCCTCGCTGGCTTGGTAACAAGAAAGAATCAGGGCATAGCTCAAATGCAAAAGTGGAAAAAGAAACAGGCCAAAATCCATAGGGAGAACTTTCTATTTTTTCATCTGTCTCCTGTCCCAAATAGCTCTGCTCTCCTCCCCAAGTTGGTGTTCATGTGTTAGGTTGCTTTCTCTTACAGCAGATGTCCCCGGACCAACAGCCCCTAAACTAGGTCAGGAGAGTGGTGAGGAATCTCAGGCCCTCGGGCTGTGGCAGGCCTTGTTCTCACACCCTGTTCTCCTCCCTGGCCTGCTCTCCAGAGCGTCTTAGGGAGGACCCTGTTTCCCCAGATCACAGCGGCTTGGCGAACCCTCCGTCCAGCTCCAGGACTCTGGGCTTCCAGATTTCCAGTCCTTTTAGCTGGAAGTAGGAAGTAAATTAGATCTTGACTATCCACGGCCCTTTTTGCCTCTCTCTAATCCTGAATCCTCTCATTTTTCACTGTAGCACAGATTAAATAATTTCAGAGGATATTATCTGTTTTACACAGTAAGCCAGAAAAAAACACATTTCTCTTCTAGTATTTCCACTGTATTGGGGCCTGTTTCAAATAGAAAGACAAGTCCCAAGACAGGGCTCCCCTGTGTGCAATTGTGACATCATCGGTCCGTAGTTAGAGTGGAAGTTTATAGTCAAACAAACCTTATTTCAAATTCTAGAAAACTGAGACTGAGAGAAGTAAGTGGCTGGCCCCAGGTAAACCAATGGGGGGCGGTCCAGGGTCAAACCGCAACCTTACAATTCCTACTCCAATCTACCTTTTGCTACTTCTCTTAAAAGCTGCCTTACCCCTGAGTACCTCTCTCCTTCTTGAATGCCTTCTGTTAAGCATCTAGATCCAAATTTTTCCCTTTCCTCGAGATTTCCTTAAAAAGAATAGCTATGATATGCTTACAACTCCTATTTCAGAGGGAAAACATGTTATGCTGAGGATTACCAACAGCAGTGTTGAAGCAAAAATTCTGATGAATGTTGTGGACCTGGAGCAGGGGATTTCCCTTTCCACTGGCATTAAAAAAATAATCTCTCGATTTTCACTTCTGGGTAGTATGCAGTCAATTATGGTCGATCAGTTCTCCCACTGTCTCAACAGAAAAATTCAGCTAAACTTCTAAAAACCACAGTATAGGAAAAGTGTGAGAGCACTGAGGACCAGGTGGAGTGTAATTTCAGAGAGCCGCCGCTGCGATGGACTGAGCTGACATTGCCGACAGGCCTTTGTCCCTCCTCTCCTCTCCCCAGAGGCGGTGCTGACTGTAGGCTGAGAATCACATGAGGTCCAGAAAGGTCATTCACATGAGCAAAGGGAAATCGGTAAGACTTAGAAGTTGGGTTGGTCTGTCAGAGAAACTGGAAACATAAGAGGCCGGACACAATTTTGAGCCGAGTGGTTGGCTGGCAAGCTAGACTAATATGTTCTTAGAACTCAGAGGGAAATATCCTGCAGTCTCCAAAGCTTAGAAAGCAAAGATCCACTGAGGGAAGGAATCTGCCTCAAGGTCGCCACTCAGCTCCTCCTGAAGACGGGCGTCAGTTTGAAGCTGCCTGATCTGAGAGGCTGGGGACCTAGGCTGGGAACCCAGGGCCTCTGCAGACTTCCAGGGTTGAGGACTCTGAGACCTGCCAGGCTTTCATTCAGGAGTTTTGAAGGGCTGTGCCCAGGAAATATGGATCAATGAGAGAAAGACTGAGTCCATGTGAGGTTGGACTGTAAAAGCAGCCATAACTCAGCTCAATCCTTGACTGCACTGAGAGGGTCAGCCCTATAATTTATCTGCTCAACAGAGAATGGGGGGCCTCGTCCATGGAAGACAATAGTAGGTGGAATCTCTCTTCCTTTTCTTTTTCTAAATACACAAAGGTGAGTGTCTGAATTGATAGCTTTTAATTAAAATAAAGTTAAAAATTACACGCAAAGCAGACTATAACTCCACAATCAAGATATTAACATTGCCAGAAAAGATTTAAAAAGAAAGCCAACTATATGCTACTTACATATATTAAATAGAAGAACACAGAAAGGTTCTAGGAAGAATTTACCCAAAGAAAATAAATCCCTCATTTGAAAAGATATATGCACCCCTATGTTTATTGCCACATTATTTACAATAGGCATGTTATGGAAGCAACCAAAGCATCTATCAGTAGATGAATGGATAAAGAAGATGTGGTACATATACACAATGGAATATTATTCAGCCATAAAAAAAGAAATCCTGCCATTTGCAACAACATGGATGGACTAAGAGGATATTATGCTAAATGAAATAAGTCAGGCAGAGAAAGACAAATACCATATGATTTCACTTATTTTTGAAATATAAAAACTAAACAAAATGAATAAAGCAGCAGTAGACTCAGACACTGAGAAGTGACTGGTGGTTACTGTTGGGGAGGGTGGGTGGGAAAGGTGAGGGAATAAAGGGGCACAAAAATTCTCAATCATAATATACATTGGTCATGGGGACAGTAGCACAGCATGGAGAATATAGTCAGTGATTCTGTAACACCTTCCTGTGTTGACAGATAGTAACTGCACTAGTGGGGTGAGGATTTAATAATGTGGGTAACTGTTAAATAATTGTGTTGTATTCATGAAACCAATATAAGATTGTGCATCAGTGATGCTTCAATAAAAAAAAACACAGAAGGGTTGTTACTAAAATAATAGGAAAGAAACTAGGTAAACACTAATCAAAAGATGTCTGAAGAAGCTATTCTAATATCAAAGTCGTCTTTAAGGCATGAAGACAGACAGAATCACAGAATTCAAACATTGGAGGTAGCAAACAGGGGGCTTCAGGTTAACCATGATTGATATGTTTAAATAAAATGGAGGCTAGGTGGACAGAATGAATGAAAAGATTCAGAACTTCAAAAGAAGAACTGTCAAGTATAGAGTCAGTGGATCTTGTAGAACTCACAAAAATACAGTATCTGAAATTAATGAAATGGTGGTTTTAACAGCAGATCAGACACAGCAGAACGCAGAATTAGTTTACTGGAAGACAAGTGCCAAAAGACACGGGAAGGAAGCATGTACAGCATAACAGACCTGTGAAACACAGTCACAGTGTCTGTCATATGTATAGTTACAGTTTCAGAAGGAGGAGAGAAAAGGGAATGAGACAATATCAATATTCAAAAAGTATTGGATGAGCATCTTTTAAAACTTATGAATATCAATCCTCATATTCAAGAAGTCCAGAGAACCTCAAGCAGGAGAAACACAAAGAAAATCACAGCTACGCATATCATCATGAAACTGCTGAAAACCAAAGACAAAGTCTTCAAAGCATCCAGAAGGAAAAAAAGACATTACCTTCAAGAGAATAACAATAAAAATGACAGATGACTTCTCAACAGGAATGATGGAAACCAGGACTTAATGTAATGACCTCTTTAAAGTAATGAAAGAAAAATAAGAGAATCTAAAATTCTACTCCAGTAAAATATCCTTCAAAAATGATGGTGAAATAAAATGTCCCGAATCAATGAAAACTGAGTGAATTTGTTGTTAACAGGACTGCACGAAAAGAATCGTGAAATGGAGTTCTTCTGGCAGAAGAAAAATGATCCTGGGTGGAAAAAGAAAATACAAGTTGAAAAGGAAAAACCAGGAAGAGTAAATATGTGGGTAAATATAAATGGATATATATTGTACAAAGCAACAGCTGTAATATTTTTTGGAATTTAAAATATAGAGAGAACTAAAATACGTAACAGCAATAACAGAAAATGTGGGTGTTGGTATATAGAATTCAAGGATTCTAAGCTTCCGCCCGTATCAGGGGAGGGGCTATGCATCGTAAAAAAAAAGTAATGCCTTTTGTTAGGCTAAAATAAACTTGTTTTAGTCTCAAAAAAAAAGTATAAATTTATGTGTAACTAAAGAGCAAGTTAATAGATGGAAAATATGGATTAAAAATGATTTGACTACTTTAAAAGAAGGCAAGAAAGGCAGAGGAACAAAAAATATATGGGTCAAAAAGAAAACTCATAGTAAATTTGTATATATAAGCCATACTACATCAATAGTTACTGATATAATTAGTAGAGGATTGTCAGAATTAATAAAAAGAAACTTTGTCTTTGTCACAAAAGTCACATTTAAAGTACAAGAGCACAGAGAAAGGTTGAAAGGGAGAAGGGGGTAGTGTTTATTTAAAGAAATAATAGCTGAGAACGTCCCACACCTGGAGAAAGACTTGAACATACAGATCGTGAGCTAAAGGATCACCCTATTATCTCAGTGCAAAAAGACCTTCTCCAAGACTCATTATAATGAAACTTAAAATTCAAAGATAAAGAAAGAATCTTAAAGGCAGCAGTGGAGGGGAGGAGGAATGTAACTTCCAAAAGACCCACTATTAGACTATAAGCAGGTTTCTCAGCAGACACTTTGCAGGCCAGGAGAGAGTGGAATGATATACTCAAAATGCTGAAAGATAAAAATTGCCAGCCAAGAATAATTTCTCCAGCGATGTTATCCTTTAGATACAGAGGACAAATAAAGGTTTCCCAGGCAAACAAAAGCTGGTGGAGTTCACCATCAGACCTGCCTTGCAAGAAATGCTGAAAGGAGTTCTTCACGCTGAATTGAAGACACTGATCAGTGACATGAAAATACAGAGCACGCTGGTAAAAGTGAAAAAACCCACAGACTTAGAAGACTGCGTCTTTATATTAGGGTAGTGGGTTAACCATGGAACTCTAATGTAAGAGGTAAAGGAGGAGAGTAGTAAAGGTAACTAAAGCTATGTGGGGTAAATGGAAGTTTCACCCAGAATTTCCCTCTTGGCTTCAGTCTGTTTACATACCAATGGATGTTTACCACAGTAGAGCCTCTGGTGGACCTGGGGCAAGGGGAGAGGGAAAAACATGCATTCTCTCCTCCCCTCTGTTCCTGGTACCTAATTAGTCTGGTGCCTGCCAGTCACCAGGGACCAGCCTATGGAGTTCCTTCTGGAAGGGGCGGGCAGGAGAGGACAGTGCAAGGACAAGGACACCGCAAGAAAACTATGCACCAATATCCTGCTGAACGTAGACACAAAAATTCACAATAAAATATTAGCAAACTGAATTCAAGAGATCATTAAAAGGATTATATACCAAGACCATGTTGGATTTATCGCTGTGAGGCAAGGATGGTCTAACATATATAAGTCAATATGTGATGCACAGCATTAATAGAATTAAAGATAAAAATATGATCATCTCAGTAAATGCAGAAAAAGCATTTGACAAAATACAGCATCCCTTCTTGATAAAACCCTCAAAAGATTGTGTATAAAAGGAATATGGCTGAACATACAATGAGCCCACAGCTCACATTATAATCAATAGAGAAAAATTGAAGGCTTTTCCTCTAAAATTAGGAACGAAACAAGGGTGCCCACTCTCGCTGCTCTTATTGACCATAGTACTGGAAGTTCTAGCTAGAAAATCAGGCAAGACAAAGAAATAAAAGGCATCCAAATTGCAAAGAAGTACAATTGTCATTATTTGCAGATGATTTGATCTTATATGTTGAAAATCCCAGACTTAACCAAGAAACTGTTGAATCAAATCAATGAATGCAGTAAAGTGGCAGGATATAAAATCAAACACAGAAATCAGTTGCATTTCTATATACTAACAATGAAATATCTGAAAAAGAAATAAAGAAAATTACCTATTCATAACAGTATAAAAAACAATAAAATACTTAAGTATACATTTAACCAAGGAAATCAAAGATCTGTACAATGAAAATTATGACTTTTTTGAACAAAGTAAGACAATAACAATTGGAAGAACATCTGTCCTTGATGGATTAGAAGAGTTAATATTGTTAAAATATCCATTCTATCCAAAGCCTTCTACAAATCCAACACAATCCCTATCAAGATTCCAATGGCATTTATCACAGAGAGAAAAATCCTAAAATTTGTATAGAAGCACAAAGACCCCAAATAGCTAAAGCAGTCATGAGAAAGAAGAACAAAACTGGAGGCATCATACTTCTGATTTTAAACTATACTACAAAGCTATAGTAATCAAAAAGTATGATACTGGCATAAAAATAGACCCATAAACCAATGGGACAGAAGAGAGAGCCCAGAACTTTAAAACTTCTGCATATACCATTAACTAATATGTGATAAGGGACCAAGAGCATCCGATGGGGAAAGTATAGTCTCTTCAGTAAGAACTGTTGGGAAAATTACATAACCACATATAGAAAAATGAAATTGGGCCCCTATCTTACACCACTCACAAAAATGAACTTGAAATGGATCAAAGACTTAAACATAAGACTTGATACCATAAAACTATAGAGGAAAGCACAGGGAAGAAGCTCCTTGTCATTGATCTTGGTAATGAATTTTTGGTTATGGCACCAAAAGTACAAACAACACAATGAAAACTCAACAGGAGGGACTCCCTCAAACCTAAAATCTTCTGCACTGTGAAAGAAACAATTAACAAAATTAAAAGGCAACTTATAGAATGGGAGAATATATTTGCTGACCATGTATCAGATAGGGGGTTAATGCAAAATTTATAAAGAACTCATACAACTCAATAACCACAACAAATTCTATCAAAAAATGGGCAGAGAAACTAAATAGAACTAAATATTTCCAAGAAAGACATATATATGGCCAACAGGTTCATGAAAAGGTGCTCACATCACTAATCATTGGGGAATGCAAATCAAACCCCCAGTGAGGTGTTAGCTCACACCTGTGAGATTGGCTCTCATCAAAAAGATAATAGGTAACAAGTATTGGTGACAAAAGGGACCCCCTGTGCACTGTTGGTGGGGTTGTAAACTGGTGCAGCCACTGTGGAAAGCAGTAAGGAGTTTCCTCAAAATATTAAAAATAGTTGATATGCATGATCCAGCCATTCCACTCCTGGATATAAATACCCAAAGGAAATAAAAACAGGTTATTGAAGAGATATATTCACACATGTTTATTGCAACATTTTTCCCAATAGCCAAGGTATGGAAACAACTCAAGTGTCTGTCAACAGATGAACAGATAAAGAAGATGTGGACTAATATAAGTAATATATATTTATACACAATGGAATACTATTCAGCCATGAAAAAGGAATTCCTGCCATTTGTGACAACATGGGTGGTCCTTGAGGACACTGTGCTTAGTGGAATAAATTAGAGAAAGACAAATACTGTATGATTGCTTTTATATGTGGAATATAAAAAAACAAATTAAAAAAACAGCAGAATGATGGTTAACAGGGGTTTAGGGTGGGGGAATGGGAGAAACGTGTAATGGCACATACTTGCAATTAGTATGTAAGCAAATCCTGGAGATCTAATATACAGTGCAGCAGTTATAGACAACAAAACTATATTACAAACATTAAACTTGCTAAGAGACTAAATTTTAATTGTTCCCACTACTGGAATAAATAATTAAATGTGACAATAGAGATGTTAGCTAATACTATGGCAACAATCATATTGTAATATAAATGTACCAAATTAAAAGAAAGAAATCCTGGCATTTACAACAACATGGACGGACCTAGAGGGTATTATGCTCAGTGAAATAAGCCAACAGGAGAAAGGCAAATACCGTATGATTTTGCTTTTATTGGAATCTAAAAACAAAATGAACAAAACAATACTTAAAGACACTGAGAAGTGACTGGTTACCATGAGGGAGGGTTTGAGTGGGTGTGTGAGGAGGATAAAGGGGCATAAAATTCTCAATCATAATAATTAGTTGGTCACAGGGATGGGAGGGCAGCATGGAGAATCCTCAGTGGTTCTGTAACATCCTCCTGTGCTGACAGACAGTAACCACACTAGTGGGGTGAGGATTTAATAATGCATGTAACTGTTGAATCACTGTGTTGTAAGCTTGAAACCAATATAATATTATATACCAACTATACTTCAATTAAAAAAATATGTTGCATACCTCAAGCTTATGCAATGTTATATGTCAATTGTGTCTCAATATAAAAATGATATCACATATCAAAACTTGTAGGCTGGAGGTAAAGCAGAGACTTTATCAAAGGGAATTTTATCGCTAGGAAATAAGAGCAAATTTAATATAAGCAAAATAGAAACAAGAAAACAATAAAAGAAATCATTTAAATCTAAAACAAACGTGAAATAAAGTAAATCAACTGAATCAAAGGTGGTTCTTACAAAAAATTGTAAGAAATTATTTGTAATTTTTTTTGTAAATTTGTAAAATTATTTGCTGCTTGTAAAATCAGTGGTGATTAAAAGAGAAGAAGAAGAAACTGCCAATAACAAGAATGAAAAGAAGAATTGACCTATGGATCCTACAGATATGAAACATAAGATTTTATGAATAACTTTATTACAATAAATTTGACAAGCTAGGATAATGCACAACAACAACAAAAAAAAACCTTACCATCTGACAGAAGAAAAAGTATGGAAAGCCTGAATTGTTCTATATCTGTTAAAGTAATTGATTCTGAATGTACATAAGAACCTTCTCACAAAACTACCCTTAGGCATTCTTTAAACACCCTGAAGGATGTGTCTGATTTTCTAGGTTAGAAACCTGAACCTCAACAACCTCAGCATGGGTGATGTCAGGGCATTAACACCCTAAATCAAAAGCCATAATAAGCCCTAACTGTGACAAGGTCGTGGCATCAATAAACCAACTGGCAGTGAAAGCAGGTCTTCTCTACCTCTTTCCTGAGAAGTCATGTAGCCTTGCCTGCTGGTTAACAAATGTTTATTGAATGCCTGGCAGCACCCAGAGTTGCTGTGCTCGGGGAGGAACAAGAAAGAGTAAGCTCATATCTGAACCCTCACTTGCAAGAAAGAGTTGGATAAAAAACAATGTACAAATTAACATATAAGTGATCAAGATAATTTCAGGTCCTAATAAGTGGTTTCCAGAAGTTAACACATGACAGGCTGATAAGCTAGGAGATTCTGGGGCTCTGGGACAGAGCCTGGGTCATGACGTCTGATACAGTCTCATTGGAAGACAAGCAGTGTTGGGGATTTTGATAACAGTACGATGTGTCAGCAGAGCAGACTGGGGTGAGATCCAAGAGAGGGATCAAAGACAGCTCCTGGTAATTTTCACTTGGGCACCTGGAGGGGCGGCAGTGCCCTTTCCTGCGTTAGTCAGGGCTTGCAGTGTGGGGAAGAGTTGGGAGGGAGTGGATGAGTCCATAGTTCAAATTTGCCTCTTTAATTTTGAGATGCCTCTCAGACATTCTGGTAGAAAATGTTGGTTAGAGCAGTTGGATATGTGGGTCTGGAGCTCCAGGGAGAAGTCCAGGGAAGATATTTAAACTTAGAGTCATAAAGCGTGGAGATGGTATTTGAAGCAGTTGCACCAGATGAGGTCATCTAGGAGAAACTGAGGGTTGAGCCCTGGGATGCTTCAACATTTATATTTCTGGGGGATAGAGGAAGAATCAGGAAAAGAATTGAGGAGTGATTCATGAGGTAAGTGGAAAAGTGTTTTTCCTGGGAAAACTAAATTCTTATGTTCTCCCAGTGAAAACACAACAGAGACTCATGCTACACTGCACCATGAGTCAGGGGCAAACCCCAGACCAGCTGGGACTGCCTAACTTCATTCTCCTATGTTCCGAGCAGAACTGACATAGTCTCTCTCAATGAATGTGTTTGTTGATAAATAGGAGGAAAGCATCCTTACCACTCTGTCTTCCTATTAGAAGAGACAAACCAGACTGGCTTCTCCAAACTTGAGTTCTATGTATGTCCTTTCATATTTCTCTCCCTCTCGTTTCTGAAAGTATTTCTTCAATTCAAAGTCAGCAGCCAATGGTGAGATCCTCAGGGAAGACGAGTTTCTGAGACAGCACCGATGGAGGAAGCCAACTAGATTCAAAGGCTGGCAGGACCCCTCCCAGGCTCAAGCCATCTGCTCTGATTGCATCCCTTGTTCTGGCTGGCTGGTCATCTGGGGAAAATGTACACTCTGAAATGATCATCTGATCATAGATGAGCCTGCAGTCCTCCAGGAGTGAACATTTTACATCCCCCAGGGTGGGCTGTTAGGAGATTCTGTGACACCTTCTTGTCTCATGATATTAGTGGATCCATGATTTTCTTTACTGCTTAAAAACCCCCAGTATTTGAGTTCCCTGGAAAGTCCTGAAGAATAACGACATTCATGGTTCTCAAACTTTGTAGGCTACCAGAAGTGTAATGTACTTTCCAGCAAAAGTTAATCATTAAATGTGTGTAACAATACCTGAATTATTCTTTCTTCATAAGAATTTAGCTTTTTACTTTTTAGCTACTTTATTAAGATATGATTTGCCTATCATAATACCCACCTGTTGTAAGGAAACAATTCAGTGATTATTTTGCTAGGTTTATAATTGTTCAGCCATCACCACAGTCCAGTTTGGGAACATTTCTACCGTCCCCAAAGTTCCCTCATGCTCTTTTCCAGTTAATCACCACTGCCAGCTTCAGCCTCTGACCTGCTCTCTGTCTCTGTTAATGTGCCTTTTCTGAACACTTCATGTAGATCGACTTATCCGATCGTTAGTGTTCTGTGTCTGGCTTCTTTCACTTGGCATAATGATTTTGACATTCATCTCTGCTGCACAATGCATTGGAGTTTCATATCATTATGTTGCTACATTGTGTATATTTTGTATGTATACATTGTATGGATATACCACATTTTGTTTGTTCATTTACCAGCTGATGACAATCTGAGTTATTTCCAGTTGGGGGCTATAATGAATGCTGCTACGAACATTCACCTACATGTCTTTGTGAGAACATAGGTTTTCATTTATCTGGCTTAGATTCCTAGGAATAGAATTGCTAAATTGTATGGTAAGGTTTTGTTTAACTTTTTAAGAAACATCAAACTGATTAACACAGTGGCTCTACCATTTTACATTACCATCAGCAAAGTAAGAGGTTCCAGTTTCTCCACATCCTTGCCCATTTTTGTTATTGTCTGTTTTTTTTTTTCATTATAGGCATTCTGGTGGATGTATGATGATATCTGATTGTGGTTTTAATTTTTACTTCCCTAATAACTAATGATTTTGAGCATATTTTGATATGCATATTTCATATATGGTCATATATTTCATGTAAATCATCTTCTCTAATGAAATGTCTATTCAAATAATGTCAGTTTTTTTCTATCAAATTGGGTTGTTTGCCTTACTATTGAGTTGAAGAGTTCTTTATATATTCTGGATACAAGTCCTTTATCAGATACACGATTTGCAAAATTTTATCTCAGTCTATGGCTCTCCTTTTCATTTTCTTAGTGGTGACTTTTGAAGCACAAAATTTTCTGATTCTGATGCGACTGAATTTATCAGTTCTTAAATGGATTGTGCTTTTGGCATTGTATCTAAAACCTTTTTTGCCTAACCTAAGGTTGTGAAAACTTTCTCCTATTTTTCTTCCAGGAGTTCTACAGGTTTAGCATTCACATTTAGGTTTATGGATCATTTTGAGTTCATTTTTGTTTATGGTGTGAATTCAGGGTCTCAGTTTGTTTTCTGTTTTTTCTTTTTGCATATGACTATTCAATTGCCCAGTACCATTTGTTGGAAAGACTGCCTTTTGTACTACTGTATTAGCATTTTGGTCAAAAGTCATTGGACCATAAATTTCTGACCTCTCAGTTCTGTTCCATTGATCTCTATGTCTGCCCTGGTGCCAACACACACTGTCTTGAGTACTGCAGCTTAATAGTGAGTTTTGAAATTTGTCCTTCAGCTTTGTCCTATTTCAAATTGTTATGGCTATTCCAGGTCTTTTGCATTTCCATATACATTTTAGAATCAGTTTACCAATTTCTATCAAAAGAACCAGCCAGGATTTTGATAGGAATTACACTGAAGTTATAGATTGATTTGGGGAGAATTGCCATCTTAATATGTTTGTACCTTTCCATCTATGAAATGTCTCTCCCTTTATTTAGATCTTTGATTTATCTCCACAATGTTTTGTGGTTTTCAGTGTACAAGTATTATACTTCTTTTGTTAAATGTGTTCCTCAGCATATTCTCTTTGATGCTGTTATGAATGGAATTGGTTTCTTAATTTTATTTTCAGATTGTTGCTAGTCGATAGAAATACTATTTTTATATATCGATCTTGCACCCTGAAGCCATAGTCAAGTCATTCATTACTTCTACTAGTTCTTTTTTGTGTGTGTGTGTGTGTGTGTGCGTGCGTTTGTGTGTGTGTGTGTGTGTGCGTTTGTGTGTGTGTGTGCGTGTGTGTGCGTTTGTGTGTGTGCGTGTGCGTTTGTGTGTGTGTGTGTGTGTGTGCGTGTGCGTTTGTGTGTGTGTGTGTGCGTGTGCGTTTGTGTGTGTGTGTGTGTGTGTGTGCGTGTGCGTAGATGCCTTGGGATTTTCTACATCCAGGATATCTAGTCTGCAAATAAAAATGTCTTCTTCCTCCTTTTCAATTTGGATGCTTTCAGTTTCTTTTCCCTCCCTGCCTCCCCTAACTCTTTTCCCTAACTGAGGTGCTAGACCACCAGACTATGGCTGTAATGTGGTGACAACAGCCACCTTTGCCTTTATTCCTAAATAGAAACCATTCACCATTAAGTGGGATGTTAGCCATGGGTTTTTCATAGACGCTCTTTATGAGGTTGAAGAAGTTTGCTTCTGTTCCAAGTGTGTTGGGTGTTCTTGGTCATGAATGGGTGATGGATATTTTCAAGTGCTTTTTCTTCATTTTTGAGATGATCATGTGGTTTTTATCCTTTATTCTAGTAACCTGTTGAGTTAGAAAAACCCCATTTTCCACCTCCTGGGTAAGGAAAATCCCAGCCTTTCTCTGCTGAGTTTCTCCTGGGTGTCTCCTTCACCACACACTCTGCTACCACACTCACACAGAGCAGTTCACGTCTGTCACCAAATGTGTAGGATTTTCACCCTGCCCCAAGCAATTCTCTGCAACACCAGCTCGGTGTGCTACAGTTCTGATATGATTATCTACCTGGACAGCATCGGGTCCCACACGTGAAGGGCACAGGCCCATGAGACTGCCCCAACTTAATGCCAATCTCAAGTAGTAGGTCTCCAGATTACCCTCAACTTGTGTCCAATTTTTCTACAAATTGGAGGTTCCCATAACCCCCTCCTCAGGTTCAGTTAACTTGTTAGAGTGGCTCACAGAATTCAAGGACACACAGGCACACCTCATTTTATTGCACTTCACACTATTGAGCTTTGCAAGTATGGCATTTTCTACACAGTTTTGAAGATGTGTGGCAATCCTGTGGACAGCAAGCCTATCAGCGCCATTTTTCTGACATTTGCTCATTTTGTGTCTCTGTGTCACCTTTCGGTAACTGTTGAGATAGCTCAAATCTTTTCATTAGTATTATATTTGGTATGATCTGTAATTAGTGATCTTTGATGTTTCTGTTGTAATCATTTTGTGACATCAAAAAACACACCCATACAAGACAGTGGACCTAGTTGATAATATCGTGTGTGCTCTGACTGCTCCACTGGCTGTCCCCCCTCCCTCTCCCTGTCCTCAGGCCTCCCTCTGCTCTGAGAACTAACAAAATCAAAGTGAGGCCAATTAATAATCCTCCAGTGGCCTCTAAAGTGTTCAAAAAAAGGAAGAGTCTCCCATCTGTCACTTTAAATTCAAAAGCTAGAAATGGTTCAGCTTAGTGAGGAAGGCATGGTGACAGCCGAGACAGGCTGAAAGAGGGCCTCTTGCACCCAACCGCTGGCCAAGTGGTGAATAAAAAGGAAACATTCTTGAAGGAAGTGAAAAGTGCTGCTCCAGGAACCACATGAACGACCAGAAAGCAAAACAGCCCTATTGCTGACCTGGGGGAGGTGTGAGCGGTCTGGGTAGAAGGTCAGACCCGCCACGACTTTCCCGGAAGCCAAAGCCTCCTCCAGAGCAGGGCCCTGACTCTCTTCAGGTCTGGGAAGGCTGAGAGAGGGGAGGACGCTGCAGAAGGAGAGCGTGAAGCGGGCACAGTTGGTCCACGCTGTTGAAGGAAAGAAGCCGTCTCCATAAAGTGCAGCAGGTGCCGACGTGAGAACTGCAGCGGGTTATCCACGGAGATCTCTTTCAGAGAATTAGAAAAGGCGCTGCGCTCCCCAGCAGATTTCCAGGGCAAATGAAACAGCCTTCCATTGGACAAAGATGCCAACTAGGACTTTCATAAATAGAAGTCAAAGCCTGGCTTAAAAAGCTCCAAAGGACAGGCTGACTTTCTTGTTAGGGCAAATGCAGCTGAAATAGAAGAACCAAGTTGAACTTATAGAACTCAATTTCAAAATTCACTGGTGGCTGGGGAGGGGGAAGGTGGGAGCAAGTTGGGGTCAGTAGGGGAAGGGCTTGAGGGATCTTTACGGTGATGGAAATATGTTACCTCTTGTCGGGGTGTGGCTTAATAGCTATAAGCATTTTTTAAGATTCATGAAACATATACTTAAGACCAGAAAATGTATCTCTATATAAATTGTACCTTAATTCGATGGGGAAAAAAACAATACTTTGAGGTCCCATTTCTTTCTCACAGGACTGGCAAAAATCTGAGAGTCTGACAGCACGCGTGGTGAGGGGGGCCGAGCAGCTGCTTTCAGTCACACGCTCCCTTTCACGGGGGGAGCCCGGCTGAGCGGCCCGGCTGCTTCAGCTCCTCTGTCAACCTGTTACCCTGCGCCGAGGACACAGAGGTGACCTTCCTCAGTCACTTGTAGCTTCTGCCTTTGAACTCAAAGGCCAGGTTGCTGTCACTGCCTCTCATTTCACGAAAAAGAGGCAATTCTTTTTGAACTTCCGTTTCTCAGGGATGCCAACCCGTCTGCTTGTAGCCATATTTCCCTGCTTACCAGCAGCCAGAACGATTGCGGTGGCCCTGCAGCTTTGGCAAACCTTGACTGCGTCCTGGTCCATCCGGCTCCCATCCCCCTCGATGCTTCTTCAGCCCGCCTCCCTCACGATTTAGGTGGCAGCCACGCTCTTCTGTTCCAAAGAGCCCAGTGAAGGCCAGGGTGCGAAGCTATCTTGTCATGTTCTCTTTTCTTCCCTCTCAGAATGCATATGCACAGAAGTTGATGTCTCCTTTTATTTTGTTGTTTACACCCCAAGGAATTCCATGTATAGCAAACTCATATAGAAACACACATCTTTTTGAATCCTCTACAGCTTTTCTCTCTCTTTTCAAAAGTGGGTTGTGTTGCCTCAGAAAAGAATGCCACTTATTATGTCTTGCCCGGTTGAAAAAAATATGCTCAGGGACAATTACATGAAGGATGAAGAGCCCACCCACTCTTCCCGATGGTCCCAAAGGCAGCTTTGGACTAAGTGGAACTCTCAGACTCCTGTTCACGGGGCAGCCTCCCAAGGCCCGTCCAGCAACTCCTTTGATTCTGGGTTACCCTTGTGTCTTTCTCATTCCCTTGTTTTGCTTCGGGTTGAGTTTCTGATGCTTCGAGCAAAGGTGCCTGGACCACTACAGCCCATTAGCTGTGTGTATCTTGCCTGCTTCGTCTTGAGGACCTTTCTACTCCGATGGTTTTCTGATCCTGAGCCTTAGCGCTGAGGGACGTGATGCAGCTCTGGACCTGACGGTAGTGATGGAAGCAAAGGAAGGTAAAGGAAACGGGTCTTTCCAAAGGACCAATGTGTAGGTCTCAGGGAAGAGCTGCAGATGAAGGGAGAGAGAGGAGTCGGGGTGGTTCCTATTCCCAGAGCAGAAGGACTTTGGAAGTCACCAATCCCTTTGGGAAATGGAGGAAGCTGTGGAAAGACACCCTTTTGTAAGAGAGGAAAGACCAGGTTTTCCACTCAGAGACCCCTGGCACACCCTTCCCTGTGCGGAGGGTCTCCATGCAGACCTTGGGAGAGGCCTTGAGCTGCCTCCAAGTTTCAGGGGAACCTTAGGCCTCGTGGGGGGTCCCAGCTGTATCTGAAGCTCTCCCATAGGTATATGACTATCTCAGACACAAGTAATGAGAATTCATCCTCATAACCTACCCTGCCCTTGACCTTCCTCCACAAACTGAGACGGACACTTGGTATCGAGGCAGTACAGCATTTACTCACGGGGTCATAGAAGCATCACAAAATACAGTAACATAATGGCCCAGGGTGACGGGTGCAGATGGCAGCCCAAGTCTGGCTCATGCGGGCAGGGCTTTCCTGACAGTGTGGTCTCTGTGTTAATCCACAGCAGATAATTAGACACCTTTGTGTACAGTCCAGGCAGTTTCTCCCGGCCACAGCCCACTCCCCAGCTGGTATCATATGCTTTTGTTGTTTGTTTTCTGGCAAACCAGAGGCCCCCACTATCACCCTACGAGAGAAGTGGGGAGTGGGAGGGACAGTAGTGAGCTATTCTGTGGCCTATCGAGATGTGGACAATGGCACAAGGCAAAAAGCACTGCGTTGTCCTTTGATAGCAGGCACTTTTCATGTTGATTGGGGTCTTCGGCTACATGACCATGTGACCTCACCCCCAGCTCTGTGACTGTCAGAAAAGGTAGCAAACAATTTGGTCAAAAATAATGGTGATGCAGGACAGTTTGGTCAAAAACTGACTATCCATCATCACCCTTGTCATCCACTTGCATGTATTGATTCTGGGGTATAAAGGAGTGGTTTTCTAATCCATTTTGCCTCTAAGCACTTGTTTTTCAGAATTCTTCCAATATTTCCCTCCTGCCTTTTTACTTCGAATCCGCTTTCTGCTATACCCTTTTGCTCTTTCTGTATTGCCCCCAATAGCAAAGAGTACAAAACAAAACCAAAAATCCATTATGCGTCACAATAGGTCATTGGTTGACTAGTGCAGGTGTACAAATGGAGAGATACAAAATGAAGAAAATTTGAGAACTGTGTCAAAGTGTTATAGACTGTCGTTCAAAAACACTAAATATGAAACAATTGCCACATTTTAAACCATCATGAAAAACATTGCCAAATAAGCGCCAGGAAGCAGATCAGACATCATGAAACTGAAGGATGCATCACCTTTTCATGCACCTAAAGTTTTGGGACCATTTTAAACATTCTATTAAAGAATAATGTATCTTCATTTCAAAAGACCAGAAAATGCAGATATGGAAAAGGAACATGAGGAATACCCATAATCAAATAAATAAGCAAATTCATACATAAACATATGCGCACGATTGTGTATGACAAGAATATTTCGGCTAGAATGTGGTGACATTGTAACCGTGGCTTCTCTGGAGAGCGGAAACACTCCAGGAAAAGGAGTGTAGGAGGTAAAGTTCCTCTTCACTCTCCACCCATCTACACCACTTGAATTTTCTTTACCACCTACTCAAATCAATACATGAAACAAACATTTCTAATTCCAACCATGCAGGGGCAACCCCTTAGTCAAACATAACTTTCCACAGCCTTGTTTATGCAAATATAAATACCTTATTGTTAGTCTTATACAGAAGCAGGAGCATACTGTTTCACAGCTTACAAAGATTTATTTTTGAAACTATCAAGCGATGCAAAAAATGTTGAAAAGAAGCACCATTCAATGAGATGCCCAAAATCCAAATACAAAAGGAACAACAACAAAAAAAAACCAAGAGCAGGATATGGGTTCATTTGACTTGTCTAAATACCAGATTGTTATCAAGAACAAATTGCTGTGTCCATCAAATGACTTTGAACTCAACTGTTCTTTACCATATTCTGTGAAGTCATTGGGAAGCCCCAGGACCTTTCTTTAAAATGAAGAATTATAATCGTTTCTGTGGAGATGAGGGAATCTATGTGAAAGCTATTGGGCAGAAGAGCAGTGCAGTTAAGATCTTCAGTTTCTGGACTGAAACAGACCTGGTTCAGACCCCAGCGTGAAGATTTAGCTGAGGGACTGGGGAAAGTTTCCTCAGCATTTTAAGGCTGAGTTTTTATGCTGCGGATAATTGTGCCTCGCATGCAGGATGGCAGCACGAATGGAAGGAAATGACAGCTGTGCAGCAGGACACCTGGGCCTCATGAATGGCATGCCTGTGCTCAGTGGGAGCTCCCAGCATGCTTGGGGTTGTTGAACCAGCCAAATCTTGGGCATGGCCAGGCCTGGCTGCTGGATTTGGAGCCCTGTTTCTACTTTGACCCCAGAGGTCAGGGTGCCTTCATTAGAATTCTGGGTCTGTAACGTGCCGTGCTGTGTGTCCCCCAAAAGACTGTCAGCTTCCCTGATGCGTCTGAGATAGACCTGCTTCCTAGGGCCGGTTCATAGCCTTTCGTGTATTTGTGGAAACAGTGTGTGTCCTATTGACCACTGAACAGGTGAAAGAGATGGTGATGGAGAAAAACATACTCAAAATATTTACTATGACGCTCCTCTGCTCTGCTCTGCTCTTCTAGGTGCTTTTTTTGTGCATTAACTCAATTTTCACAACAGTCCTAAAAGATAGGAACTCTTAGTGCACCCATTTTACAGATGAGGAAATCGGAAAAGGCACAGGCAGAGGGAGTCACAGGCCGTAAGCAGAGGAGCCGGGAGGGAGGCCTGGGGAGCCAGAACCCGCAGCCACTGTCCTGCACAGCCTCCCTTTGGTTACAGAAGTCCCACCCAGCCCTCTGAGGCAGTCCTGGGGACCCATGGCTCTGAAACTACAGGCCCAGGGTGTTGGAGAAGATAGCCCTGAGAAAGCCGCTGGGATAGCCCGAGATAGCCACTCGGGAGGGTCCAGAAGGAAACAGAATTCCACTCAGTTCAAATGGCGGTACTTTAATGAAGGGACTAAGAGTTGTGGGTGTCAGCAAAGGAGAAGAAGGCGTTCGAGAGATGAACCACAGCAGTGAATCGTAGAGCAAGGGGGGTAATAGTCACTGGGATCTGGTGAGAACGGGTGTGGAGGAGGGGCGCCGAGCAGGAACTAAGTCAGGAGGGTCGCCGCCGCTGGGAGCGTGAGGGACCAACAGGACGGCCAGGGGACATACCCCACACCCTCTCACTACTTCCTGCCTGCACTTTCTGTCACTTCCTCCCATTGCCGAGGGCAAGCGGGTGACATTTAAGATCCTGGGTGACCCAGTCCCTAGGAGCCAGCCTACCCAGGAGGGACAGCAGCGGATCTGCAGCGGGAAAAGGGACAAACGGAAAATAACTGCACTATTGTTATTCTGCTTGTGTTTTCTCCCAGAGAACAGAATTGAAAGCTATAAGCCGTTCTGATTTCAGGGCTGCTGAAAACGCCACCAGCGCGTTAAGCCGTGCCACGTGCATCACTCTGCGTTGGGGACTTTGCACGTGTTACCTCGTTTAATCCTCACAGTGGCTGAAAGGCTTACTCCTCTTGTTTCCCACCGTTAGTAGTTCAATATGCGAGATATTTTATGTGGATATTTAATACCATCCTCACTTTTCTAAATTTGCCTTGGAATTGTAGAGGCGGAAAGCACAGTTACAGAGTTACAGTCCTCAGAATCCCAGCAGCCTTCCAGTTTACATCCTCAGCCAAGTTTCAGGAGGCAGAGGATGGGACGAAACCAGTGTTCTCCATCAGCAGCGGTGCGCAGGGGCCCAGATCTCAGCAGACCAGCAACTTGGGGTGCTCTGGCAAATAACCACTCTGATGCTGAGGAGAACAATATCATTGGCAGTGGGTTCCTGTGATTCCTGGAGTTTACTAAACTGCTGAAAGCAAGCAACTATTTTTCCTGACTTTTGTACTCAAGCCCTTTGAATGGTTCTGTAAGCATCTATTCCACATACTCAATCCTTATCTATTTGAGATATATAGGATATTTTCTGTTTTCCTGATAGGATCCTGACTGATAGAGTATTTGGTACTGAAAGTGGTTCCAGGAAATACAATTGCAAAGATAGGAATCTAAGATTTGTTGTCAGGCCTGGTTTGATTTGAAGGCAATAATGACCTTATCACTAATGGAAAATGGGATTTGGGGGTGCCTGGTGTGTAATGTCAAAACAGTTTCTCACGTTATTACCTGTCATTCCTGAAATCAGTTGCCTAGTAAATGAGACCAAGTGGCTTTTGCAGTAGAAAGCTCTGGTGGAAAGAGATAAATACAAGGGCTACCATTACTGCATGCAATGGAAAGATTGCAGAAAAGAAAAACAAACCCAACAATCTTGGGGCTTTACATTTTCAACTCAAAGTCATTATCCAAAAGCCAGAGAAGCTTCTACAATGGTCCTAAAAGAATCTCTTACCTCCTGTACTAAAATTAAACCCAGAGTTGGTCCCACAGGGGGCAGAATCACAACGTACCTTGAGTTCACAGCTTACTTAGGAGTTTACACGAAAGGCAATTAGTTGGGCAAGAAGGTGACCGAGAGCCCTGTGATGGGACATCTGGATGAATTAAGGTGAATCCTGCTGAGCTCCCCCTCCTGTAAGACACAGCTCTTCCACCCCCTTCTGGGGAGGCTAGTCTCCTGCTCGAGGATTTTGTAATGACTTGGCTGAAATAATCATTTCCCAGGGGATGCTGACTCCCCCGTGACCCATCCCTTACCACCTCTTACTGAGAACCCAAGGTAGTCATCCCAGTAGACTTCATAAAGGTCGGCTCAAATTTGACCCAGGAGAAGACCATATACATTAAAAGACCTGTGACATACTGCTAATGTATATTTGTAGAAACCTGAGGATTATGTGTGAGAATGGATTCTAAGGGAGTTGGGTGAGGAATTTAATAAAATGTGATTGGGCCAAATTTACCAATCTAGGGGCACTTAAGAGACATTCTGTATTCAAGTGAGTTAGTTAGAGTGGCTGGAAATGGCTGTTTGTTTGCTTGACAGATTAAAACCTTAGACAAAAAAAAATGGCCTGCATTCAATAGAATTCCTTTGTGAGATATAAAAGAAGGAGTCTAAAGTCTTGGATAAGAATGTCAGAATGGATTTATTAAGTGTGACCTGCTCACCCATCCTCTAAGTCTATCCCTCATGTGAGTCCTGAGGACATTGTGTTGAATTAAGCATTGACAAATACATTTCCAGGGCAAGCATCAGCATGTTTGAAACACTTCGTTGTGGTTGTCATCCGCAGGCTGAGAATATGGTGACACATAAGCCGTCTGCTGGAAGGGTAATTACACTTGATCCCTTCCCTTGTGGTGCTGGCAACAATTTTTCATCCGAGTAACAGACATTGATTTGTTCTGATATGTGGAACACCTGCCTTGCCCACGCTGCTTCTGCCACGCCCCCAGCCCACGCACACATAACGTCCTAAATGACTAGTTATTCATCATATTGTTCTCCATATGATGGCAACAGCATCCAACCAACTCATCACCGTGCGGCCGAGGGATTCGCTGACCCCGTGCATCCCGCCACCTAGAGGCAGCATGCCGGCCAAAACCGTAGGATGACCGACTAAAGGTTCTGTAGCAGAGCCTGCTGAGATTTAACGATTTACGAGATTGGAGCGCTCCTTTATGAGTATGGTATTGATCAGGAACCAGTATTCAATATGTGGCGCTGATTCTCCTGTGGCCAGAGAAGCAAGGGATAGAAAGGGAATTGGTTCCAATCACCAGTCACCAAATGATGCACTCAAAAAATGTTTTGTTTCTTATTACAGCTTGATTCTTGAAGGTGTAGAGGTCTCAGTTCCCAAGGGAGAAATGCTTCTGCCAGGGGACATAATTCTCTACATATTTCCTGGATGGGGGAGGGCAGGGAACATCTCTGGGATGAAGTACTGACGGAAGCCTCCTGGGTTGGGAAGGTGACCTTGTTTGAAAGGAGGCATCCAGGAGCCCCAAGCAGGGAGCAGTGATCCAGGCTTAGAACCCACCGGATTCCTTGAGTTAAAGAGATGGAGTGGAGGCTCCAGGGAGCCCAGGGAGCTGGTTTCACAGGACGATGCACTGAAAACGGAAATGCTGCATGGCAATAAACCCTGGAGATGCATAGGTCTGTCTTGAGTATTCAGCAGGTTACTGATCAAAAGGATATGAGGACACTCTTCAAGGATGGAGAAAAAATGATCTGACAGGAGTATAGGTGGCTGTTCACCCAAGGCAGAACAGGAACCCTCATCCTTCATAGTGTTGGATAGAGCATTCAGAAAGGTCTTGCATCAGTAGCGGAGAACAATTAGATCTAGATTAAACACTGCTCTGGTCCTACCTGATCTTAAAAGCAACACCTGAAAAGATTAAACTGTTTCCATTCATGTAACTGACTGTGAGAACAAGAGTCAAGGGTATTTATAGAAATAAGAAATATCCAACACACAACAGTGCAAAATTCACTTTTGACTGGATGTATAGTAGTTGATTAAAGACTACAAGGCATGCAAAGAGGAAGGAAAATATGACCCATAATCACGAGAAAAAAATTAAATCAATCAAAACTGATGATAAATCTATATATATTTATCATATATATGTAATTTTTGTTTCTGACTCTTTAAAAGATAATTGTTTAAACAGAGTTAGAAATTTTTTTTGGTTTATAACATAAATAAGCAAGTTGTATGACAATAGAATAAAGGCTAAGTGGGGGAAAAGAAGTATAGTATTATAAGGTTCTTATACTATATAGAAATTGCTATACCACTTGAAGATAATCTGTCATAAGTTAAAGATGTACACTATAAACCAGGGTAGCAAAATTTTTCTTAAGAAAACAGATGTTAGATATTTTAGACTCCTGACCACAGTCTTTGTCACAGCCGCCTCACCCCTGCTGCGGTGTTTACAGCCACAGGCAATATGTAAATGAATGGATGTGAGTGCCTTCCAATAAAATTTGATTTACAAAAACATACCCATAGGCCATACTTTGCTAACCCCTACTATAAACCTTAAATAAGCCACTAAAATAAAAAATTTTTAAGTTATAGCTAGTAAGCCAAGAAAGATGACACAATGGAATAATAAAAACTACTCAACCCAAAAGAAGGCATTAAAAAAAAGACAAACGAAGGAAAAACTGATTGTGTACATAGAAGAAAATAGCAAGGTGCTAGACTTAAACCCAAGCATATCAATAATTATATTAAATGTGAATGGCTTAAAAATACCTACTAAAATGCAAATATTGCCAAATTGGATAAAACAGCAATATCCAACTCTATGCTGCCTACAATGAAGTCACTTCAAATATAAAGATGTAAATTGATTAAAAGTAAAACAATGGGAAAAGTTACACCATACTAAACCTAGTCAGAATAAAGCTGAAGTGGTTATATTAATATCAGATAAAATAGACTTCATAGCAAAGAATACTACCAAGAATTAGAAGGTTATTTCACAATGATAAAGTAGGCATTTCACGAGGAGGGAATAGCATTCCTGAACCTTTGTGCACCTAATAACTTCAAGAGACCTGAAACAAAAACTGATAGAATTGCAAGAAATGATAGATAATTTTAGTCACAGATTTCAATATTCCTGTCTCAATAACTGATAGAAACTGACAGAAAATCAGTTCTTATATAGAAAACTTTAACAATATAATCAATCAGCTTGATCTAATTTACATTGATCAAATGCTCCATCCAATGACAACAGAATACATATTCACCCCCTCTGCCAGGTACCCCAGAGCTTTTATCAAGGTGGACTATATTTTGGGCCATAAAAGAAGTCTCAATAAATTTTAAATTCAGGTTATACAAAATATGTCCTATGCCCATAGTGGAATTAAATTATAAGTCAATAACATAATGATATCTGGGAAATCCCCAAATATTTAGAGACTAACTAACACACTTCTACATAATCCATGAGTGAAAGAAGAAAAAAAATGGATAATACAATGCATTTTTAACTGAATGAAAATTAAAACACGTCGTATTAGAATTTACGAAATGATGCTAAAACAGTATGTAGTACTAAATCTCTGTATTAGAAAATACCAAAGATCTCAAACCAGTGAACTCAGCTTTCAATCTATGAAATTAGAAAAAGAGCAGATGAAACTCAAAATAGAAAATAGGAAATAAAATATAAGATAAAAAATTCAATGAAATAGAAAACAGGAAAATTAATAGAGAAAATCAGTAAACTAAAATCTGGTTCTCAGAGATCAATAAAATTGATATATCTGTAAACAGACTAATCAGGGGAAAAAAAGAGAGATGGCACAAATTACCAATCTCAGGAATGAGAAAAGTAACTCACTACAGATTACACATATATTAAAAGGATAATAAAGATTATGCAGATATTTAAAGAATAACATTTTGAAAACTCTTTATGACCAAAAGTTTAACAAGTTAGATGGAAATAAATTCCTTGAGAGACATAAATTACCAAACTATCAAATCTCATTCAAGAACGAATATATCATCTGAATATCTCTTTGTCAAAAAAATTGAGTTTGTGGCTAAAAATCTTACAACAACAAAAAAATTCCAAGTCCAGATGTTCCCACTGAATTTTACAAAAACAAAGAAGAGATAATACCAATTCTATACAAACTCTACTAGAAAATTGAAAAGGAGGAACTATTTCTCAACTCATTCTATATGATCAGCATTACCCTGATATCAAAATTAGATAAAGACATTAGCAAGTTACTTTGTAAATATTTACAAATTGATTCTAAAGTTTATATGGAAAGGACAAATACTCTGAATAGCCAGAAAAATATTGGAGAACAAAATTGGAAGATGAATACCTAACCCCCAGACTTACTACAAAGCTGCAGTAATCAGAACAGTGCAGTCTGGTAAAAGAATAGACAAATAGACCAATAGAACAGAAATAGATCCACACACATACAATCAACTGATATTTAACAAAGGAGCAAAGGCAATTCAGTGGAGAGAGAATAGTTTTTTCAACAAATGGGGCTGGGACAACTGAACACCCAAATGCAAAAAAAAAAAAAAGAATCTAGACACAGACCTTATTTATACCTTTCACAAGAATTAACATAAAGTGGATCTATCTCAAACCTAAATGTAAAATTTATAACATTCCTATAATAGTCTATAACATTCCTGGAAAATAACATAGAAGAAATCCTAGATGACCTTGGGTTTGGTAATGACTTTGCAGTTACAACACCAAAAGTGTGACCTATGAAAGAAAAAGTTGAATAAGTTGGGCTTCATTAAAATTAAAAACTGCTCTGTAAAAGACACTGTTAAGAGAATGAAAAGACAAGTCATAGACTGGGAACAAAATCTTCTCAAGACACAAAGCTGATAAAAGACAGGTATCCAAAATGTGCAAAGAGCACTTAAAACTTAGTAATAAGAACACAAGCGATGAAGTTGAAAAATGAGCAAATGATCCAGACAGACACCTCACCAAAGAAAATAAGCAGATGACAAATAAGCATGTGAAAATTTGCTCCATATCACAGGCCACTGGGGAACTGCAAATCAAAACAATGAGATACCACTACACACCTATTAGAATATAGCTAAAATCCAGAATACTGACAACATCACATGTGGAAAGGATGTCTAGCCATAGGAACTGTCATTCGCTGGTGGGAATGCAAAAGGGCACAACCACTTTGGAAGACAATTTGACAGTTTGTTACAAAGAGAATATACCCGTAGCATATGATCCAGCCATCATGCTCTGTGGTATTTACCCAAATGAACTGAAAACTTAAAACCACACAAAATGAATGCTTATAGCACCTTCACCCATAAGTGCAAAACATGGAATCAACTAAGATGTCCTTCAGTGCATGAATGAATAAGTAAATCTGCTATACATCCAGATAATAGAATACTTTCAGCAATAAAGAGAAATGAGCTATCAAGCCAGAAAAGACCTGGAGGACACATAAATGCACATTACTAAGTGAAAGAAGCCAATCTGAAAAGGCTACATACTGTATGATTCCAACTATACGATGTTGTAGAAAAGCAAGAACTATGGAGACAGTAAACAGACCAGCAGATTCCTGGAGTTTACAGGAGAGTGGGGAGAAGGATAAATAGAAGTACAGGAAAATTTTAAAGCAGTGAAACTAATTCTGTATGATATTGTAATGGTGGACATACATCATTATACATTTGTTAAAACCCATAGAATGTGCAACACAAAGAATGAACTCTACTGTAAACTATTTAGACTTTAATTAATAATAATGTGTTAATATTGATTCATTAATTATAATAAATGTACCACACTAATGCAAAATGCTAAGAACAGGGAAAATTGTAAAGGAATGGGAATATATGGGAACTTTGTACTTTCTGCTTAATTTTTCTATAAACCTATAACTGCTCAAAAAACATCTATTAATTTTAAAAAAGGGTGAAGTGAAAAAACTAAAATTAAAAAATCAGTCTTTGTAACTTGGCATTAGGCAAAGATTTCTTAGTTACACTACCAAAATCATGAGCCATAGAAGGAAATATTGATAAATTGGGCTTCATTTTGTGCTTCAAAAGTCACAAGGAAAACTTTGGATTAATAGGTACATTCACTCACTTGATTGTGGTCAACATTTCAGGGGTATATACCTATGTCTAAACTTCCGAATTCTGTATTGAAATGTATACAATTTATTATACACATAAAAGCTGTTGAAAAATTAAAAGAAATTTAAAGAATAATCTAGAGAGCTTCTGAATGTAGATGCCCTGGGCCTCACCCCCAGAGCTCCTAATTCTGCGAGCCTGAATCTGCATTTTTAGCAGGCATCTAGGTAATTCTAATGGACATTTGAAACACTGTTCTAATGTAACGAGCAGCAGGACCTGCGGTCACCCAGGTGTGAAGTGAACCCTGAGGACTGGCCAGGGAAAGCGGAGTAGCCTGGAAGGTCTAAAAAGAGAACAGAGAAGCCTCTCTCATGGTATGAGAGAAAAGAATCCACACACCTCTCCACCAACAGGAAGAAAGGCCCCAAGGAGAGTGGTGTTTCAGTGTAATAGGGGAATTACAGCTTGCTTTTACCATTTAATGTTCCGCGTGTATCATATTTTATTAAACTCTGAAGAAGACGTGCATGCATTTCATGTTATTCCCAGCAGTTCCAAGAGAGGGCGCTGTGTCAGTGTGACGGGTAGTTTTATCTGTGGGCTTGGTTAGGTAATCATCCTCTGTTGTTTGCTGGACACCAGTGTAGATGTTGCTGTGAAGGTATTTTTTCAGATGTAATTAACATTTCAATCCGTAGACGTTGAGAAAGCAGATTATCCTTCATACTGTGGGTGGGTTTCATCCCATCAGCTGAGGTTTAAGAGAGAAGACTTAGGTCCTCCATCCAGCCCCAGACTGTTCTGACTCCAGACTGCAACATCCATTCTTCCCTGGGTCTCCAGGCTGCTGGCCTGCCCTGCAGAATTCAGACATACCAGCCCCGACGATTGCATGAGCCAATTTCTTAAAATAAAACTTGAATTCTCTCCCTCTTTCCCTCCCTTCTCTCTCTCTCTAAACACACACACACTCACCTTTAATCTGTTTCTCTGGAGAAGCCGAATACCATCCGTAAAACAATAACATCCTAGGAAATATTGCTAGGAGACCCCGTGAAAAGATGCATAAATTTGGATGCAACACACACATTTGAAAGCATGAACCACCCATATCATCTACATCCTTATAGCTTAGAGGGCCTGGTAAAAATTCAGTGTTTACAAAATATCTGAATGAATGTTTTTCTCTTCATGGACTCCTGGGGGGCTGCATGTGGTTGATGGTCTCCTTCCCATCTTCTAATTTTAATCATACCTGTGCTCAATAGACGTCAGCAAAAAAGGGCCCAGAAAAGACTCTTTCACTAGCCACTGACTGCACTTTATAGCACTGATCTTTAAACATTGTCTCACGTTTCTCTAAAAAATATTCTTACCCTTTGTATTTCGGTCTGGCCACACAGGCTGTTCTGTTTCCTCTCAGTGAAAGGGCCTGCTAGCCTTCTTGTCCTTGAATTTGTATCCTTTTTCATTCATGAGTAATGAAGTTACCTACCCATGTGGGAGAGGATAGATATCGCTGGTCTTTCCAAGCCACCTTATTACCCTAACTTTATTTGGATATATTAAGGGGAGGGAAAGAAAGGTGTGATTGCTAGGGCCCAAGGCATAATCCCCCCACTTTCAACTACAAACAGGACAAGAAAGCCCTGATACTAACTCTACCATAGGCTTTCTTGAATAAGTCAGGATATTAAAGAAGCGTCTGTACGTTAGGTGGGAGCTCCCTGGGTTTTGGTGTATGTTAAGCACTGAGCCGCTGGAATTACAGCTGCTCGTCAGCTAGGTCATAGTGTGTTCCATGAGAGAAGTAAAAGAAGCTATTAAGCAATATAGAACGTTGGCGTGATGAAAGAGCTAAGGTTCATCTGATCGAATCTCCTCGTTCATGGATAGAGAAACCAAGGTCCAGAAGCGTGGTTTCTCAAGACTGGTTTTCCCATGCGGTCTTGAAGCCTTCCTTGACCTCCTCATTGGAGGTCCTTGTTTCTTCCTCTGGGATCCCCTTGCACCTGCCTTTTAGTGCTCTGTTTGATCTTCCTTCATTAGACTGTGAAATCCGGGGGAACTGAGTCCACATCTAACTTCTAGGGTCTGGGATAGAGGCTAACCCATAGGAGATGCTCCATAGATGTTTGAGTAAGGATGAGAGGGAAGAAAGGAGAAGAGGAAGAAAGGGTGCGCCCAAAACTCAGTGATTTGATTTATCACCAGCAAACAGGGTGGAAAGCAGCATTTGAGACCCCACGCTTAGCAATAAAGAGTACTGTGGGTCATGAGGCAGGGAGCTTCTCCAGGCCCCTGAGTAGGCTTTCCCCTCCTTTTCTGTCTCCTCCTGGATCCATGGAATAAATTGAGCCACAGATACAAACATACCAGGTTTCCCCCTGAAGCCAGGTCTTATGCCCCAGCTGAAGACACCCACTTGGAAGAGCCTCTGGGTTCCTTGTCTAGTACAGACCATAGGTGCCCCGCTGTCGCCCTGAGAATGGGAAAGAGGAGCAGTGTGCAAGCTATCAGCAGTGCTTCTTGCCATAAGGCAAGGTGAGAGGATCCCAGTGGTGTGGGCTGGGGGCCGCCCTCCTGGGAACCTAGAAAGTGGCGGGGCCCGTGGAGGCAGGGGCTGAGTACCTGGCAGCTGCCTTTGGTGCCTAGTTCCTTCCAGACACACAGCATGTTCCTGGAGAGCTGGTCTACCCTCCTGCTGCGTTCTCTCCAGGTCATCTGCACCACTCTCAGCTTCTGCAGGGCAGGTGGATGTGGAAGTCACCGTGATGGTCCGGCAAATGAGGAAGCTAGTGTGACATGAGCACCGCACCAACCGTGCAGAGGGACGGGCCCGCAGACGATCAGGGCGGGAACCCTGGGGGGACGCACACACTCAGCACATCACGGCCTCACAGGGCAGAGGGCTTGGAGGTGCCCCACTCAGTCTCCCCGCCAGTGTCCTCTGTGAGCCGCTACTTCATCTCTGCCTATATGCGTCATTCTGGGGAAGCTCACGCCCTCTGGAAGCAGCCCGCTAAGCCCCAGCCCCAGCCCCTGCCAGGTGACCCTGAAATGAGCTCTCTCCATCCCCCCGTCTCTCCACACCATGATTTGTCCCAGTGGCAGAGGTTCAGAGCAGCCCAACTTCTGAGTCAGTGGTGTCCATATCTCTGCTTGACAAACGGAGAAACCAGGAAAATGACACAGCTGTCAGTGCCATGGTGTGGGAAGGAAACGGCCATGATCCTCAAGGAGCTTGTAGCCTTCTCCCCGCCCCACTCCCACCCTCCCAAAGGTCCTCCCTGTTTGGACAGGTTGGCCACCCTGGTGGTGCCCTGAGAAAGGAGTGGAGTCACTGAGGACCTAGTGTGGGTTGGGGACTCACTGACTCCCAGTTACCTTGGGATGGTAGTCTACACAGGCTTCATCAGATGAAACAAGACAGGGAGATGCACATTGTAAAACAGCTTCTGAAAAGAACCCAAACTGGCTTTCTACAATGCTTCTGGTCTCCAAATAATTATAATCCCTGTCATGTTTTGAGATTATTCTATGTTCCAGGCTTTTACTAGGGACCTTAGATATATCATTTCATTTCATTTAATCCTCATAATTTTTTTTAGTATCATTAATCTACAATTACATGTGCAATATTATGGTGATTAAACTACCCCCTTCATCAGGTCCCCACCACCAACCCCATTACAGTCACTGTCCATCAGCGTAGTGAGATGCTATAGAGTCACTACTTGTCTTCTCTGAGTTGTACAGCCCTCCCATGCCCCCCCAACATTACATTGGCTAATCGTAATGCCCCTTTTCTCCCCTTTTCCCTCCCTACCCACCCTTCCTCCCCAGTCCCTTTCTCTTTGGTAACTATTAGTCTGTTCTTGGGTACTGTGAGTCTGCTGCTGTTTTGTTCCTTCAGTTTTTTTTCTTTGTTCTTATACTCCACATATGAGTGAAATCATTTGATACTTGTCTTTTTTGGCTTGGCTTATTTCACTGAGCATAATACTCTCTAGCTCCATCCATGTTGTTTCAAATGGTAGGGTTTGTTTTCTTCTTATGGCTGAATAATATTCCATTGTGTATATGTACCACTTCTTCTTTATCCATTCATCTACTGATGGACACTTAGGTTGCTTCCATCTCTTGGCTATTGTAAATAGTGCTGCGATAAACATAGGGGTGCATCTGTCTTTTTGAAACTGGGCTGCTGCATTCTTAGGGTAAATTCCTAGGAGTGGTCATATGGTATTTCTATTTTGAGTTTTTTGAGGAACCTCCATACTGCTTTCCACAATGGTTGAACTAATTTGCATTCCTACCAGCAGTGTAGGAGGGTTCCCTTTTCTTCACATCCTCACCAACATTTGTTGTTGTTTGTGTTTTGGATGTTGGCCATCCTCACTGGTGTGAGGTTATATCTCATTGTGGTTTTAATCTGCATTTCTCTGATGATTAGCGATGTGGAGCATCTTTTCATGTGCCTGTTGGCCATCTGAATTTCTTCTTTGGAGAAGTGTCTACTCATGTCCTCTGCCCACTTCTTAATTGGATTATTTGCTTTTTGTTTGTTAAGGTGCGTGAGTTCTTTATATTTTTTGGATGTCAACCCCTTATCAGATACGACATTTATGAATATATTCTTCCATACTGTAGGATGTCTTTTTGTTCTACTGATGGTGTCCTATGCTGTACAGAAGCTTTTCAACTTGATATAGTCCCGCTTGTTCATTTTTGCTTTTGTTTCCTTTGCTCGGGGAGATATGTTCATAAATAAGTCGCTCATGTTTATGTCCAAGAAATTTTTGCCTATGTTTTTTTCTAAGAGTTTTATGGTTTCATGACTTACATTCAGGTCTTTGATCCATTTTCAGTTGACTTTTGTGTATGGGGTTAGACAGTACTCCAGTTTCATTCTCTTACATGTAGCTGTCCAGTTTTTCCAACACCAGCTGCTGAAGAGGCTGTCATCTCCCCATTGTATATCTAAGGCTCTTTAATCAAATATTAATTGACTGTATATGTTCGGGTTAATGTTTGGATTTTCTATTCTGTTCCACTGGTCTGTGGGTCTCTTTTTGTGCCAATACCAAATTGTCTTGATTACTGTGGCCTTCTAGTAGAGCTTGAAGTCAGGGAGCGTAATTCCCCCTGTTTGATTCCTCCTTCTCAGGATTGCTTTGGCTATTCGGGGTCTTTTGTGGTTCCATATGAATTTTAGAATTATTTGTTCCAGTTCATTGAAGAAAGCTGTTGGTAGTTTGATAGGGAGTGCATTGAATCTGTAGATTGCTTTAGGTAGTATAGCCATTTTAACAATATTTATTCTACCTAGCCAAGAGCATGGGACAAATTTCCATTTGTTAGTGTCCTCTTTAATTTCTCTTAGGAGTGTCTTGCAGTTTTCAGAGTACAGGTCTTTCACTTTCTTCGTTAGGTTTATTCCTAGGTATTTTATTCTTTTTGATGCAATTGTGAATGGAATTATTTTTCTGATTTCTCTTTCTGTTAGTTCATCATTAGTGTATAGGAAAGCAACAGATTTCTGTGTGTTAATTTTGTATCCTGCAACTTTGCTGAATTCAGATATTAGTTCTAGTAGTTTTGGAGTGGAGTCTTTAGGGTTTTTTATGTACAATATCATGTCATCTGCAAACAGTGACAATTTGACTTCTTCTTTACCAATCTGGATGCCTTGTATGTCTTTGTTTTGTCTGATTGCCATAGCTAGGACCTCCAGTACTATGTTGAATAACAGTGGAGAGAGTGGGCATCCCTGTCTTGCTCCCAATCTTAGATGTAAGGCTTTCAGCTTCTCGCTGTTAAGTATGATGTTAGCTGTGGGTTTGTCATATATAGCCTTTATGATGTTGAGGTACTTGCCGTCTATACCCATTTTGTTGAGAGTTTTAATCATGAATGGATGCTGAATTTTGTCAAATGCTTTTTCAGCATCTATGGAGATGATCATGTGGTTTTTGTTCTTCTTTTTGTTGATGTGGTGGATGATGTTGATGGATTTTCGAATGTTGTACCATCCTTGCATCCCTGGGATGAATCCCACTTGATCATGGTGTATGATCCTCTTGATGTATTTTTGAATCCGGTTTACTAATATATTTTGTTGAGTATTTTTGCATCTACGTTCATCAGGGATATTGGTCTGTAATTTTCTTTTTTGATGAGGTCTTTGCCAGGTTTTGGTATTAGAGTGATGCTGGCTTCATAGAATGGATTTGGAAGTATTCCGTCCTCTTCTGTTTTTTGGAAAACTTTAAGGAGAATGGGTGTTATTTCTTCTCTATATGTCTGGTAGAATTCAGAGGTGAATCCATCAGGTCCGGGGGTTTTGTTCTTGGGTAGTTTTTTGATTACCACTTCAATTTCGTTGCTGGTGATTGGTCTGTTTAGTTTTTCTGTTTCTTGTTTGATCAGTTTTGGAAGGTTGTATTTTTCTAAGAAGTTGTCCATTTCTTCTAGGTTTTCCAGCTTGTTAGCATGTAGATGCTCATAATATTCTCTTATAATTCTTTGTATTTCTGTGGGATCTGTCGTTATTTTTCCTTTCTCATTTCTGATTCTGTTTATGTGTGTATATTCTCTTTTTCTCTTAATGAGTCTGGCTAGGGGTTTATCTATTTTGTTTATTTTTTCAAAGAACCAGCTCTTGGTTTCATTGATTTCTTTCTATTGTTTTAGTCTCCTCAATTTTATTTATTTCTTCTCTGATCTTTATTATGTCCCTCCTTCTGGTGACTTTTGGCCTCCTTTGTTCTTCTTTTTCCAATTTCAGTAACTGTGTCTTTAGGCTATTCATTTGGGAATGTTCTTCCTTCTTTAAATAGGCCTGGATTGCAATATACTTTCCTCTTAGAACTGCCTTTGCTGTGTCCCACAGAAGTTGTGGCTTTGTGTTGTTGTTGTCATTAGTTTCCATATATTCTTTGATTTCTGTTTTGATGTGGTCATTAACCCATTGATTAATTAGGAGAATGTTGTTACATCTCCATGTATTTGTGAGCCTTTTTGATTTCTTTCTAAAATTTATTTCTAGTTTTATACCTTTGTGACCTGAGAAGTTGGTTGGTAGAATTTCAATATTTTTGACTTTACTGAGGTTCTTTTTGTGGCCTAGTATGTGGTCTATTCTGGAAAATGTTCCATGTGCACTTGAGAAGAATGTGTATCCTGTTGCTTTTGGGTGTAGAGTTCTGTAGATTTCTGTTAGGTCCGTCTGTTCTAGTGTGTTGTTCAGTGCCTCTGTGTCTTTACTTATCCTCTGCCTGGTTGATCTATCCTTTGGAGTGAGAGGTGTGTTACAGTCTCCTAAAATAATTGCATTACTGTCTATTTCCTCCGTCAATTCCGTTAGTATTTGTTTCACATATGCTGACGCTCCTGTGTTGGGTGCATATATATTTATAATGGTTATATCCTCTTGTTGGATTGACCCCTTTATCATTATGTAATGTCCGTCTTTATCTCTTGCTACTTTCTTCGTTTTGAAGTCTATTTTGTCTGATACAAGTACTGCAATACCTGCTTTTTTCTCCTTGTTGTTTGCATGAAATATCTTTTTCCATCCCTTCACTTTTAGCCTGTGTGTCTTTGGGTTTGAGGTGAGTTTCTTGTAGGCTGCATATAGATGGGTCTTGCTTTTTTATCCATTCTGTTACTCTATGTCTTTTGATTGGTGCATTCAGTCCATTTACATTTAAAGTGATTATCGATAAATATGTACTTATTGCCATTGCTGGCTTTAGATTCGTGGTTACCAAAGGTTCAAGGGTTGCTTCTTTACTATCTAAGAATCTAACTTAACTTTCTTGTTATGTTATTGTAAACACTGTCTGATGTTTCTTTATTCTCTCCCTTCTTATTCTTCCTCCTCCATTCTTTATATACTAGGTATTTTATTCTTTGCCTTTAGTTAGTATTTGGATGGTCTGCTTTCTTTGCTAGGATTTTATTTTCTTTGGTCACATCTTTTTAGCCTTAGGAGTGCTTCCCTCTAGAGCAGTTCCTTTAAGATGTCCTGTAGAGTTGGTTTATGGGAGGCAAATTCTCTTAGCTTTCGCTTGTCTGGGAATTGTTTAATCCCTCTGTCATATTTAAATGATAATCGTGCTGGACACAATATTCTTGGTTCAAGGCCCTTCTGTTTCATTACATTAAATATATCATGCCATTCTCTTCTGGCCTGTAGGGTTTCTGTTGAGAAGTCTGATGATAGTCTGATTGGTTTTCCTTTGTAGGTGATCTTTTTTCTCTGTCTAGCTGCCTTTAATACTCTGTCCTTATCTTTGATCTTTGCCATTTTAATTATTATGTGTCTTGGTGTTGTCTTCCTTGGGTCCTTTGTGTTGGGAGATCTGTGGGCTTCCATGGACTGCGAGACGATTTCCTTCCCCAGCATGGGGAAGTTTTCAGCAATTATTTCCTCAAAGACACTTTCTATCCCTTTTTCTCTCTCTTCTTCCTCTGGTACTCCCATAATGCGAATATTGTTCTGTTTGGATTGGTCACACAGTTCTCTTAATATTATTTCATTCCTAGAGATCCTTTTATCTCTCTCTGCCTCAGCTGCTCTGTATTCCTATTCTCTGATTTCTATTGCATTAACAGTCTCTTGCATCTTGTCCAGTATGCTGTAAGCCCGTCGATGGCTTGTCTCATTTCTGCATTGTCTTTCCTGACTTCCCTCACTTCCTCCCTCAGCTCTTGCATATTTCTCTGTAGATCCATCAGTATGGTTATGACTTTTATTCTGAATTCTTTTTCAGGTAGATTATGCATTTCCATCCCTTCAGGCTCCCTCTCTGGTGTTGTCTGGGTGAGCTTTGTCTGTACCATATTCCTCTGTCTTTTCATGGTGATAGAAGTGGTCGCTGGCAGGTGCCACGTATTTCAGCTGGGCTCTTTAAGACTTTAAAAAAAAACAAAAAAAAGAAAAAAGGAAGAGAAAGAAAGGAGAAAAAGGAAGGAAGAGAAAGAAACGAGAAAAAAGAAAGAAAGAAAAGAAAAAAAAGAAAAAAAAAAGCCCACCGGGAGTAGATTCTGTAAGGATGCTGTAGGTGGCGCTGTTGCTCCACTGTTCCGCAGCTGTGGCCGCACCGTTCTGCTGGGCCGTTTACGCCTCTGGCAGGGGCAGGAACGAATGGGAAGCTACTGTTCTCTGTGCAAAGTTTCAGTGCAGCTACTTTTTCCCAGTCGCCAGGCGAGGGGTCCGAAATTCCTCAGGTCTCCCAGCCCGCTGGGCTGAATGTGCTGGGACAATCATAAGACCACTGAAAAAAGCGTGCACTTTTCTTTTGTCCCAGGAGCCGGCTGCAAGGACCCGGGTGCATTCCCAGCTCAAATCCTGCACTTTCTGCCTCTCCAATCTCCACTACACCGCGCGATGTGTGTCAGCACTCCCGGCGCAGATCACCAGGGCTGGTTATTTCGCGGGGTGCATTTCCACTCCCTCCCAGCTCTGAATCCTCTCCTCCCGCTGGTGCGCTGGGGTGGGGGAGTGTTCCGGTCCCGCCGGGACGCAGCTCCGTATCTTACCTGCCTCGCAGGGTGCCGAGTCCTCTCAGGTGCAGATGTAGGCTGTGCGTTGTCCTGTGTATTCTGGTCTCTCTTTTAAGAGTCGTTGTATTTGATGTATTTTTATAGATATATTTGGGTTTGGGAGGAGATTTCCGCGGCCCTGCTCACACCGCCATCTTCCCGGAATCAAGCTAATCCTCATAATTTATTGGAGGGAGACAATGCTGTCATTCTACAAATGAGAAAAGCTGGAAGTGAAGAAGGTGATGGAGTGCTGCTCAAGCTCACAAAGCTGGAGCAGTGAGGCTGCACTCAGACGTGAGTCTTCCAAAGCAACATGCTCTCTGGCCCAGGGAAACCTACATGTAGACTTTCTTCGGGTTCTGAAGAGAAAGCACATACCATCCCCATGATCCGTCATCCACTCTGCCATCCAACACCGGTCCCAGATCTTCTCCTTCTTCTGCAGGCAGACGGGCCTGTTGAAGTTAGTGAATCGTACTGGTGTGGCAAGCAGGGGCAGGGAGAGGTCACTGTCGAGGTGGGGTGGCTTATATTCTTTGTGAATAATTATCTTCTCCACTTGCTTTCTCTCCAAGCGCACATCATGAAGGTTCTGGTTCCCTGGACCACAGTGATGTTTCCCTGTGCCATTTCTAATCTAAGGAATGAATAGAATAACCTCAAACTATAATAAAGTCACACTACATTTCGCATTTGTAGATATATTTGAAAACAGTAGAGTTTATCAAGGAATACCGGCAAGTCCAAAGCAGTGGGTGTACAGTAGTCTAAGAGTGGTTGGAGATCAGAGTGGCGGGAGTCAGAGGATCAAGCTTGGGCAAACCTCTGAGCTAGTGAACCATCAGCCCAAGAAGACTTTAACCCAAAGCAAGTGGAATGAATCCATCTGAGAAAATAGACTGTGAGCTCCTTGCTGACCGGAAACATGACTGCCATATTGATTGCTCTCTGTCAGCATTTAGAACAGCATGTGGTAGGTATTCGGTGAGTATGTGTACAATGAGTGAATACAGTGTGTCATCTATACAGGTTGCAGGCAGGAAAAGAGAAGGCTTGTGCTGATTTTCCAATACTGGGTGCATAGCCCCAACCCTCAGCCACCCTTTGAATATGGCTAACTTAAGAAGAGAGAGTGGATGTAGAACAGCGTCAAAAACAAAGTCAATGGGAACAAACTGGGTGTAGAGGCCATGGGCTCGTAAGCCTTGTACACTAACCCATTTAGCTACCCAGCCCAGCCCAGACCATATGTTGAGGATACCTGGTGTAAATTAAGACAATGCCTCAGCAACTTACAGGGTTCTTGGGAAGCAGAGGGCAGCGGTCAGAACCCACCACCTGTGTATGATTGAGCCTCCACAGAGGTGTTTCCGTGAGATCTGGATACTCACTTGCCATGGGGACTTACCTTCCTGGACTTCAGACAGTTCACAGAATTGTAATAATGATGAGTTTGAAAAGGCAGGTCTGTAGCTGCATTGAACTTTGTTTGAAAAAGAAAAGGAAGAGCATTTGTACATAAGGAGCCCTGAGAAATCCTTCTCACCTCGTATTCCAGCATCTCCCCAGCTGAGACTGGTGCTGGAGCTGAATGCAGTAAAGTGAGCGGGTGCGGAGGGAACAGATCTCAGAAAACAACCAGCAAAACACACCTCCTTTAACATCTGTCTCTTACATTCAGAAAGCTCTATGGGACCTGGAGAAGTCAGAGTGGGGATCCGTCCGAAGCTGTTGGGGTAGATGCAGAAATGCCAAGATATGCGGGGGGCATTCAGGAGACAGAAACCTTGCAGAATTTCACCAAGGCAAGGCAATATCAAGAATTATGAACTATAACAGAGGAGTAATTACCAAGGGTCACGAAGGTTCCAGAATACCACAGGGTTAGGGGAGAGGAGACCCTCCCCATGTTTTGGGTTCAGAACTCACTGGAGAAGGTATGTTTGCAGCCCAAGGAAGGCAGAAGTTTGCTAGTCCACCTTGAAGAGCTGGTCCACATTGTTATCCACATGGAACAGTCTCCTCTGGAGAAGAGCTGGGCTGGGGCTGGAATACCCCTCTTGGGTGTGGGGGGACTGATGACTGGTGCGCAGGTGCATGGAAGGAGCTTAGATACTGGGAGGTTGCTCATCAGCCAGGGGGTGCAAGGCCTGGGGTGTCCGTGTCTTTTGGGACAGCTGCTATGAGGAGGTGTTGGGAGTTCAAGGAATTTGGGGACTGATGAAAGAAAAAGGTAAGACCATGGGGAGGCAGTAGCACACACAAGCTTCGTTTAAGTGATGCTTTCATAGGTCTGCATGCAGGAGAAGCTCTTTACTGCATGAGGCCAACTAGAAGCTAAGGCCTGGGACCCACCATCCCAGAAGAGGAGGAGGACAGGGCACTTCCCAGGAGAAGAGATCAAAGTGGGGGCTTGGCATCTAGGTAACGTTGCTCATCAGCACAGCTGGGAGTCCGTGGATCCGAGAGCTCGGAAGGTCTTCACAGCTGCAGGCCTCATCTTACCATGGCTAGCAGATGTTGGGTACAGTTTTGTGGGATATGCAAAGCAGGTGGGCTCTAACCTGCTAAAAACTACTTAGTTGGGCTATGTTGAAAACAATTTGATGTGTAAAAAATTGAGTTTGGCACGAGTGGGCTTTGAGCTAATGGGTATCAAACCTGCTGTGGAGAAACAAACAATCTAGGGGCCAGTAGATAGAGTCCATCTTTGGGCCTTTTATATAAGAGGAGATCACGGAACAGGGGACAGGGCTAAAGCTCAAAGAGGGACCCACCGCTGAAGCCAAGCATCACTGGATGTCCCCGCCCTCTGGCCCCCCAGCATTGCCGTAGGAGAAGCACACAGAGCGTGCTAGGCAGAGCCAGGAAGAAGAGCCCCCGTCTTCTGCAGTGTATCTCTAGCACCTTCCACAGAGGAGGCTCTTGTTTTCCAGCTTTAATGAGACATAATTGACATGTAATGTTGTGTCTGTTTAATCTGCTGTAAGTTTCAAATAGACATGTTGGTTTAGTACACACATATTACAATATGATTACCACCAGAGCGTTCCTTAACACCCCCATCACATCCCATCATTACAATTTCTTTTTTGTAGCAAGAGCATTTAGGATCCACTCTCTAAGCAACTTTCGGGTACATACCACAGTATTATTAACTATAATCAACATGCTCTACATCAGATCTCCAAAACTTATTAATCTATAACTAGAAGTTTGAACCTTTTGACCAACATCTCCCCATTTCTTTTACCCTCCCCAGACCCTGGGAACCAGCATTCTAGTCTCTGTTTCTATGAATTTGGCTTTTTTAGGTTCCACATATAAGTGAGACCATACAATATTTGTCTTTCACTGTCTGACTTATCTCACTTAGCATAATGCACACAAGGTCCACTCGTGTTGTTGCAAATGGCAGGGTTTCCTTATTTCTTGTGGCTGAATAATGTTCCATTGCATATATATATATATATATATATATACACACAAATATATGTATATACCACATCTTTATCCATTCACCTATTGACAGACACTTAGGTTATTTCCATATCTTGACTATTGTGGAAAATGCTGCAGTGAGCATGGAAATACAGATATCACGTCAAGATCCTATTTTCATTTCCTTTGGATATATACCCAGGATTGGGATTGCTGAATCATACAATAGTTCTCTTTTTAATATTTAAAGGAACCTCCATACTGCTGTCCATAGTGGCTGCACCAACTTTACATTCCCCACCAGCGTGAGGAGGGTTCTATTTTCTCTGGGTCCTCTGAAGCATTTGTTACCTCCTTGACTCCTTGGTGATAACCATTCTAACATGTGAGAGGTGACATCTCCTTGTGGTTTTGATTTGCATTTCCCTGATGATCAGTGATGTCAAGCACCTTTTCATGTACTTGTTGGCCATTCATGTTGTCTTTGGAAAATGTCTACTTAGGTCTTCTGCAGTCGGATTTTTTTTTAAGATTTTGAGTTGTATGAGTTCTTCATATATTTTGGATATTAACCCCTTATCCAATATGTAATTTCAAAAATTTTCTCCCATTCTGTATGTTGCTATTTAATTTTGCTAGCTGTTTCTTTTGATGGGCAAAAGCTTTTCAGTTTGATGTAGTCCAGTACCGTTTGGTGGCTTTTGCTTTTGTTGTTGATGCTTTTGGTGTTACATCAAAAGAATCATTGCCAAGACCAATATCAAGGAGTTTCTTCCCTATGTTTTCTTATAGGGGTGTAATAATATCAGGTCTTATGTCTAAGTCTTTGGCCCATTTTGATATAATTTTTGTGAGTGGTGTAAGACGGAGGTCCAATCTCAGAGCTCTTGATGTGTTTATCCAATTCTGCCAACACCATTTGTGGAAGAGACTATCCTTCCCCACTGGGCGCTCTTAGATCCCTTGTCAAATATTAGCCGACTGTTTAGGCAGGGGTTTAATTCTACAGTCTCTATGCTGTTCCATTGGTTCATGTGTCTGTCTTTGTGCCAGGACAATATTATTTTTATGACTGTAGCTTTGTCGTATAGTTTGAAGTCAGGAAGTGTGATACCTCCAGCTTCGTTCTTTTCCCTCAGGAACGCTTTGGCTATTTGGGGTCTTACATTGTTCCATACCAATTTTAGGATTGTTTTTTCAATTTATATGAAAAAAAATGCCTGTGGAATTTTGATGAGGATTTCATTGAATCTGTAGTTTGGTGGGAGTAGTATGGACCTTTTAACAATATTAATTCTAATCCCTGGTCATGGGATGTCATTCCATTTGTTTGTGTCATCTTCAATTTCTTTCAGCAAAGTCTTGTAATGTTCAGTGTAGAGGTCTTTCACTTTGGTTAAATTTATTCTTAAGTGTTTTAGTGTTTTTGATGTTATTGTGAATGGGATAGTTTTCTTTATTTCTTTTTCAAATGTTTTATCCTTAGTGTACAGAAAAGCAACTGTCTTTTGTATGTTGGTTTTGTATCCTGCAGTGTTGCTGAAATCATTGATTAGTTCCAAAAGCTTTTTGGTTGAGTCTTTGGGGTTTTCTATATGCAGAATCTATTATCTACAAATAGCAATAGTTTTACTTCTTCCTTCCCAATTTGGGGATGCCTTTTGTTTCTTTGTCTTGCTTATTTGCTCTAGCTAAGATTTCCAGTACTATATTGAATAAGAGTGGTGAGAATGGGCACGTATGTCTTGTTCTTGATCTTCTCCATTGAATATCATGTTAGCTATGGGGTTTTCGTAGAAGGCCTTATTATGTTGAGATATGTGCCTTTGATAATCTGCTGACAGTTTTTATCCTGTTGTTCTATTTTGTCGAATGCTCTTTCTGCACAGATTGAAATGATCATGTGATTCATTTGCATATGTCAAAGCATTCCTTCCATCCCAGGGGTGAATCTCACATGATCGTGGGGTAGGGCCATTTTAATGTGCTGTTAAATTCAGTTTGTTAATATTTTGTTGGGAATTTTCACTTCTATATTCATCTGGGATAGAAGTCTATAGTTTTCTTTTCTTGTGGTGTCTTTATCTGGCTTTGGTGTGAGGGAAATGCTGGCCTTGTAGAATGAGTTTGGAAGTATTTCCTCCTCTTCAATTTTTTGAAGGGTTTGAGAAGGAATTGTGTTAATTCTTCTTTGAATGTTTGATAGAATTTGCCAATGAAGCTGTTTGGTCCTGGGGTTTTTTTTTCTTTTTTTTAATTTTTAATTTTATTTTGGTATCATTAATGTACAATTACATGAGGAACATTATGGTTACTAGACTCCCCCCATTATCAAGTCCCTACCCCATACCCCATTACAGTCACTGTCCATCAGCATAGTAAGATGCTATAGAATCACAACTTGTCTTCTCTGTGTTATACTGCCTTCCCCATGCCCCCACCCCTACATTATGGGGTTTTCTATATTGGGAGATTTTTGATCACTGAGTCAGTGTCTTTGTCATCGATCTGTTCAGATTTCCTATTTCGTCTTGATTCAGTCTTGGTAGGTTGTACGTTTCTAGAAATGTATCCAGTACTTTTATCTTATCTAATTTGTTGGCATGTAATTTTTCACAATAGTCTTATTATCCTGTATATTTCTGTAGTATCAGTTGTAATGTGTCCTTCATTTCTTATTTTATTTGTGTTTTCTCTCTCTTTTCCCCTAGTCTAGCCAAAAGTTTTTCAGTTTTTATTTATTTGTATAAAGAACTAGCTCTTAGTTTTTGTTGGTCCTTTTTTTTGTTTGTTTTTCTGGTCTTTATTTCATTTATTTCTGCTCTGATATTTATTATTTCCTTTTACTAACTTCTGGTTTAATATGTTCTTTTCCTAGCTCCTTGAGGTATAAAAATAGGTTGTGTTTTTGAGATCTTCCTAATTTCTTAATATATGCATCTATCACTACAAACTTTCCTCTCAGAACTGCTTTTGCTGCATTTCATAAGCTTTCATACATTGCATTTCCATTTTCATTGTTTTGAGATATTTTGTTTCCCTTTTGATTTCTTCTTTGCCCCATTGGTTGTTCATAAATGTGTTGTTTAAGTTTCCACATATTTATATCTTTTACAACTTTCCTCTTATTTATTTCTAGTTTCATTCCATTGTGGTCAGAAAAGGTAGTTTGTATGACTTCCAGCTTCTTGAATTTGCCAAGATTTGTTTTGTGTCCTATCATATGATCTCGAAATATTCCATGTACTGTCTAAAAGAATGTTTATTCTACTGATGTTGATGGAATTGTCTATATATGTCCGTTAAGTCCATTAGTTCTAGAGAATGCTTCAATTCCAATATTTCTTTGTTCATTTTCTGTCTGGATGACCTATCCATTGCGGACAGTGGGGTATTAAAGTTTCCTGCTATTATGGTATTGTTGTCTATTTCTCTCTTCATATCTGTTAGTATTTGCTTAATATGTTTAGGTACTCTGATGTTGGGTACATATATATATACACACAGTTGTTATATCTTCTTGATGTATTGACCCTTTTATCATTATATAATGACCCTCTTTGTCTCTTGTTTTCATTTTTAGCTTAGATTCCATTTTGTCTGATATAAGTATAGCCACCCTTACTCTCTTTTGGTTCCCATTTGCATGGAATGTCCTTTTCATCCCTTCACTTGGAGACTATATGTGGCTTTTGAGCTGAAATGAGTCTCTATAATTCAACTTTATAGGTAGTATATTGTTGGGTCTTGTTTTCTTTATCCATCCAGCCACTCTGTGTCTTTGATTGGTGAATTCATCCCATTTATACTTAGAATGATTATTGATTTGTAAAGACTGGCTGCTGCCATCTTATCACTTACTTCTGGTTGTTTTGTGTCTCCACCATTTATTTCTCCTCCTGTTTCCGTCCGCCTGTGTACAGAGGTGGTTTCCCAAGGTGATTTGCTCTGTGTTGTGACTCTAGACGATCACTTTGTGGCTACCGGGTAGCTTATATAAAACATCCCATAGGTAAAATAGTCCTTTTTATGCTGATAACTCCTAATCATCATTTGCCTATGAAAGTTCCACACTTATATTCCACCACTTTGATATTTGTGATGTCACAGTTTACCTTTTTATGCTATGAATTCACTGAAAAATTATAGTAGCTATGGTTATTTTTAATGCTGTTTTCCTTTAGCCTTTATACTAATTAAGTGATTAACATGCAATGCTAAGTTAGAGTTAAGTTTCCAGTTCCGACTGTTATTTTTCACCTTTCCTAGAGTATTCTGTACTTTCCTTTGCCTTTAGTTGACTAATTAGCATCTTTTCATTTCAGCTTGAAGAACTTCTTTCTTGTAAAGCAGGTCTACTGGCGATGAAGCGCCTCAGCTTTTATTTGTCTAGAAAACCCTTTATTTCTCTTTTATATCTGAAGGATTTCTTTGCAAGAAATAAGTCTTCTTGGCTGTCAATGTTTATTTTCCATCACTTTTAATATAACATTCCACTCTCTCCTGGCCTGTAGAGTTTCTGTGGAGGTATCTGCCGATACCTTAATGGGGGTTCCTTTGTAGGTTCTTTCTTAAAAAAAAAATAGTCTTGAACTCTACCTTATATTGTACACAAAATTTGAAACCAAATGGATTGTAAGTCTTAGTGTAAAAGATGAAAAACAAAAGTTTTAGGAAATACCTACTTAGGATGGGGAAAATGTAAATTTAAGAAGTGAAATTAAAAAAAATTTTAGAATAGTAACAGCTAACAAATTTTCAGTATTTACAAACAGTCTGGCTCTCTTCTCAGAGCTTTGTGTATATTTAATTCTTACAACAATGCTAATATGGCCATTTTACAGATGGGAAAACTAAAATACAGAAATAATTGGTAAGTCATTTCTGAGGCCGCATAGAAAGTACATGGAGGATATGTAATCAGAATGCAAACAGCCTAGCTTCCGAGCTCACACCATGCTACAGGCCTGATTATGTTTCTAATCTTGGGAAGAAAAGGCCCTCTTAATATATCAAATAAAAACTGAGAACTATAAGGAGAAAGATTGCTGAATGTTTTACATAAGAATACTAAAGATTAGGAGACAAGGTTTTGTAGCTCATAGAAAGGACAAAGGACTTATATCATTCAAATTCAAGAAGGTGCTATAAAAAATTTACAGCCACCTCTCAAATAGGAAAAATAGGAAACTAGAGGAATGAGTAAGTCTCAAAGGAATAAATAGAAAATGTTCCAAATAACGCTGGGAGTGGGGGTCATGGGTAGTTTATGGCCAGATACATTTCACAAATGCTGGATTAAATAAAATTAAAGCATTTTCTGGACTGTGAGATTTCTCAGAACCTTTAATATGTGGCTATCCACTGTGACTCGACAGGGAGAAAAATTTCCAGTGACGCACTTCCAAATCCTGTCTAATCTTTAAGCATTTTTCTGTCCAGCTTCTAAGAGATCCAGAGGTTCCACAGAACATACTTCATGAACTCATTTGCTCCTACAATAAGCCTCTAACTTTCCCCACTTGGTGAGAGTACAGAATCTAATACAGGTGGTCTAAATTACTAAGACCTTTATTCCACCTCAACTCTGCTGCTTCTCCCAGAGAGCTCGCCCCAGCAAGACCCTTAATGCATTTCCAAGAGAGAGTGGAGACTGGAGAAGCAAAGGCAGTTTCTGAATCATGGCCCCAAGTCCCCTGGACTTCTGGGAGTCTGGGTCCGGACCTTGGAGGATCACTTTAAATGGCACATTCCCTGAGCTTCGTACATCTACTTTGATTAATCAACTGCAATCGCCTTAGTTCCTGAGCCATTTGCTGTAACTCAGCGCCCCCTCAGGCCTCCAAGTCAGCTCTGCAGGGGCCAGGTAGGAGGCCACGGGCCCCTCCCCACCCTGTGATCTGGGCTAGCCTGGCACAGACCTGGATCTTCCTGGGCATGCCCCTTGAGTGCCGCGAGCCGAGGAATCAGCAGTAGGAGCATCTTCCTTTCATTCCAGCCCAGAATTGCCCAACCTGTGCCTCTAGCCAAAGCCGATAAAATGCCAGCTGCAACTGCTTCCGTCGGGGCCATGGCAAACACGTGGCAGAGCTGGTCCTGGGTGGCATCGCAGTAAACCCGGGGTTAGGGAGGAAGCAGGGCATGCAGGGCGGCCTGGCTCGCTGAGGCTGCACAGCCCAGTCCTTCCCGGTCTGTGTCCGCTGACGTGAGCACCACAGGGACACCGTGTCAGGCAGACTTTTGTGTGCACTCTGCCCTCCCACCCTAGGTGCTGAGCCTCGGAGAGCCATGTATTCCAGTGTATGCTCTGGCATTCAAGAGCTCCGGGCGAGGTTTATCTGGAAACAGATCTCAAAGCCTGCTATGACTTGTTAGGAGATTTGGACTTTATTGTTAGGTGAATGGGGAGAACAGTGGAATTAAAGCGAGTCATATAGTCACACATGCATTAAAAGATCACTGTGGGTATAACCCGGAAATCATTTCATAGAGGCTGAAACAAGAAAAGGGATTATCACTGAGGAAATGGCCCCAATAATACAGATGAAAGATGGTGACGGCCTACCGTAGGAAAGACGGTGAGCGTGTTTGTTTGTTAGGGCTGCCGTGACAAAGTACTGTAGGCTGGGTGGCTTAACCAACAGACACTTCCCAGTCCTGGAGGCTGGAAAGTCCAAGGTTAAGGGGACACCAGGCTGTCCTCTGAGGACCCCAGGGGCAGGCCTCTCCCCTTGGCATGCAGATGGCCGCCATGTAGCTGCCTCTTCACATGGTTCTCTCTCTCTGTGCACGTGGACTCCTGGCGTCTCTTCCTGCTCTTAGAGGATCACCACTCATACTGCATTAGGGCCCCACCCGGAGGGCCTCACTTTAACTTAACCACCTCTTTAAAGGCCCTCTTTAAAAACCAAATGTAAACATTGTTACATTCCGAGGTACTGGGTATTGGGACTTCAACAAATGAATTTTAAGAGGAACACAATTCAGCCCATAACAGTGGAGATACCTAGAAACAGAAGTCTTTGAGAGATACTACAGAGGCTGAATGTAGAAGTATTGTGATAAGCTATACAGGGTGAGCGGGCAGATGCAAGTACAGATCTGAAAGTCTGGGGCAGAAGCATAAATTGGAAAGTCATTAGTCTGCTGAGGTCACAGGAATGGATGGGGTTGTCCACAAAGAGCATATGGAAAGAGAAGCACAGAGGCTTAGAACTGAACCCAGAAGAATGGCCAGCATTTATAGTCACGCAGAGGTAGCAGAGCTGGAAAAGGAGGCTGGCAGTGGCCAGGAGCGTTGGAGGAAGAGCAGGAGAGGGTGTTGGTGTGGAAAGCGGGACTAGAATGTTCCACAGAGGAGCAGTGCCTCCAGATTAAGGATAATCCTTCCATGTGTCCTCTGGGTGTGTCATCCTCTTACGGCCTCAGGAATGATGCTACCAGCTACAAGCTCCCCCTCCTGTCTCCCCCTTCCTTCTCTTCCATCTCTCTTTCTCATCAGCATTGAAGTATGTTTTAGCCATCCCATCCTAACACCTTTTAAATAAGCAACAGCCCCAACCTGTGTCCCTCTGACTTCCTTTATTGCTACCACCCTATCTCCTCTCACTTACAACAGTCCTTGTTTTTCAAACAATGAATGTATGGAAGGTTGAATGAAGGAAGCACCCACTGTCTGAAATGTCTGTTCACTCATGTATAGGAAAAACTGCTATTTTCTTTTATCCTCATGCCAGATGTGTGCGTTTTTCCACACCAAGCACTTCTCCAATTCTCCGTGGATATCAAATGGGTGTCCTACAGTTTAACTCATTTCAGACACTAATAGTCTGAGGTGAGTGCACACCCCGCAGGTTAAGGGCTCAGTCCCGCAAGACCGACCCCATCACATGGCAGATGCAAGTCTAAGTTGTCACTTGTACTTCCGACCAACCGGGTATAAATAAGGGATTCCCATGACCCCCTCCTCAGGTTTGACAATTTGCTAGAATGGTTCACAGAACCCAGACTTCATATTACCAACTTATTATAAAGAATACGACTCAGGAACAGTCAGATGGAAGAAATGCATAGGACAAGGTGTGGGGAAGGGGCATGGGGCTTCCACGCCGCCCTCCCTGCATCTCCCCGAGCTCCCAACACAGGTCTCTGAACCCCTTTCAAGGAGGCTTTATCAACCTCCAGCCTCTCTCCCCTCTCTGGAGGAGGGGATGGGCCCTCTAATCACATGGTTAGTAGCCCTAGCAACCAGCCCCCCAGCTTTCCCAAAGTCACTGCATTAGCATAAACTCCTGTGGGGTTTTGTTATGCTTGTTTTGCATAATGCAGGACACTCCTTCCCCTTTTATCACTTCAGAGCTATTTTAGGAGCCAGACAAAAATGAAATATTAAAACAAAGATGCTCCTATCATTCTTATCCTTTAGGAAATTACAAAGGTTTCAGGAGCCCAGATGATTACCAAAACAAGTATTTCTTATGATGGCACAGTATCACAAGACTCTCCAGTGACCTGCGAGGCTTCCCAGTTATCTGTGAGGTTCCCAGGTATGCACAAGAGCTCTGAAATGAAAGGGTTAGTGGTCCTCTGCAGGTGCAGCCAGACATGGACTGAATCCTGGGACAGGCGTTTCTGTATCACCAGCAAGGCCGGTTCACAGAAACAACTTGTCTGCCAGACTCAAGAATCAGGGAGGGGTCTGAAGGAAAGAAAGTTCATTAAATTCACATTGGCTGTACATAAGGATGGCAGGCTGACGCAAAGCAGGGAAAGGGCCAGGGTAGGTGGTTGGTCCACAGAGAAGGCTCATGGATTGGTGTTGATGAGGGTCGGACACTGGTCCCATGCAAGTGGGGTGCAGCAGTCCCAGGAACCTTCTAGATGATTGTTGAGGAGACTTCATCCAGGAATGTGGAGTTGCTGGTTAACAACAGACCTTGGTTATTGAAGGGTGGCCTCCCTTTGTCACTTACTTTAGGACAATTCAGAGCGTTTGCCTTGTATCAGTTATCTGCAAGGCTTGCTGCTTCCCTCCTTCAGGTGTCTTCTGTCCCTTGTCAGTGAGACCACCCAGGTCACCCTATGAGAATCAGCTCCTATGGCCTTCCCCGACATGCGCTGCTGGTGTCCTTTCCCTGTTTCATTTTTTCCGTAGCACTTATGATGGTCTGATAGTCTTCAGGATTTATTTACTTTCTAACTCTTTCACTAGACTATAACCTTGGCAAGGGCTTTTTTTTTTTTTTTTTACTCCTATATCCCTAGTTCTTAGAGCAGTGCCTGGTACATATTAGGCACTTAATAAATAGCTGGAATGAAAAAAATGAAAGAATGAAAGAATGAATGAGTGAATAGCCTGAGAAGGAAAGGCTAGCCTCTCATTGAAGTCAGAGGTTGACCTGTGAATGTCCGTGAGGTGTTTTAGCCCTGACTCTGCCCCTAATGAGTTGTATCACCTTGAGAAAGTCATTTGAAATTTATGAGTTTCCTTTCCCCTCATGGTGTTGCCAGGAAGCTGCATCTGGGGAGGACTCCCTGTACGCTGGGTGAAACCTCAACCTGGATGGAGGGGACGGTTCTTGACTCTGAACAACAAAGAATCCTTGAGCCAGTTGGACAAGTGTAGGTTAGGAAGGAATTCATCAAAGTGAGAGTAGCAGCAAATGACAGCTGCTCTGCAGACAGCAGAGAGCAAGGAAGAACAGAGGGAGGAAAGGGAAGCTCACTGAACTCCTGCTCGGCACAGGGCGAATCCCTTGCCAACTCCTGAAGCCCGGGTCACCTGGTGTCCAGTGTCCACTTGGATCTGCACAGCTTGGGGACTAAGCCCCCACCACCCCAGGATTTGGGGGAGCTGCAGAGCACTGGATGGAGTGAGATTATGTTCTGAGAGCCTCCCAAAGGCAAAGAAAGGAGGTCTTCAGGCAGGCTAGTAAAGAGCATGATAGCACAGCTGCAGGCCTGTCTGGGTCACCCAGGTGATGGGAACTTGCAGGCCCAAATCAGAGCTCTCAGCAACCCTTCCCTACTGTCTGGAATAGAAAAGAGAGAGTGAAGACTTGTACTCAAGTCTAGAAAATAGAGTGAAATAGTGAAATAACAAAAATCTTACCACTGGAAGAGCACAGAGACAAAACGCAGTAAGTTGAGCAGGGAGAAAGCTTTACTTAAGGCAAAAAGTACACCTGAACAAAGGGGAGTGCAGGCAACCTCAGCGAGGATGTTCACTTAGAGGCTTAGGATTCTGTCTTTCAAGGCTTTCAAGAATGGGGCAAAGCGGGGAGGGGGCGTGGGCTTGACGTGTGGTCTCATGTGTCCTTGGTGAGACACACTGTGTCACCATTCCTAGTCTGTCCTTTGATATTCCGTATGATAAACTTAACACGAGGCATTTACTGATCCTTCTCTAAGATGGTGGCGACCCTCAAGCCCTGGGAACATGTCAGTCAGGTTGACATACCCTGCCTGAAGATAGGGTGTTGGCTGATTACCAAAGAATATGTTAGGAATCTTACCTCCCAACTCCCTGGTGTTTAAAATGGAACCTTAGCCTTAAGAAGGAGTCCCTCCTGTTCCTATTATACTGTTTATATCTTGGCATTTTTCATCATAAGCAGGAAAAATTAATCACAATGCTTATCCCATGTCCCTGCCCCACCTCAGTGGGTTTCTGAGAGGATGAGGCAAAGTAATGTGAGAATGAAATATGATCACACGTCTAAAAGCACGACGTGGAGCAGTATGGCCTTTGGAGTGAGGCAGACCTGGGTTAGAATCCTAGCATGATACTCAGAGTACTAGAGTTCTCCAAAGAACAGAAACAATAAGATATTATATACCATACAGATACATATATAAGATTTATTATAAAGAACTGGGTCTTAAAATTATGGAGGTTGAGAAGTCCCATGACCTGCCATCTGCTGTCTGAAGACTCAGGAAGGCCAGTGGTGTAGTTTGAAGGCCTGCGAGCCAGAGAGCTGCTGGTGTAGTTCCACTCTGAGTCCAAATGCCTGAGAAATCAGAGAACCAATGATGTAAGTTCTAGTCCAAGTCCAAACACCTAAGAACCAGAGAGCTGATGGAGTAAGTACCAGCCTGGGGGCAGGAGAAGACTGATGTTCCAGCTCATGCATTCAGGCCGAGAGAGCAAATTCTCCCTTTCCCCACCTTTTTTTTCTATTCAGGCTCTCAACCAATCGGATGCTGCGGAGGACATCTGCTTTACTCAGTCTACAAATGCAAATGCTAATCTCATCTGGAATCACCCCTCGCAGATACACCCAGAAATAACATTTAACCAGATTCTGAGCACCTTGTGATTGACACATTAAATTGGTTAATTGAGTTGCACTCGGCAACTTGTAATCTTGGTCTGGTTCCTTAACTTTCCCTATGCTGTTTCCTTCTCCAAGAAAGGGGCCAACCTCGTCTAAATGTGATGGCAAGTGCAGAACCTTGGCATGCAGGAAGCCATCAGAACATATCAGCACCCTGTCCTTCTAGTGCCTCTGCATCCAAGATGGCTAGATGTGAAGATGACCTCAGAGATCCTGCATGCCTGAGACAAGTCTGTGATCCAAGGATCATGATATGTCACTGACTGAAAATGAAAATCTGGTGATTACACTTGTAAACTGTGTTCCAGAACATCACTGTCATCATCACAGCCAGCAGGTTATGGGTGCCTTCCTGTGTAGCAGCCGATGTGTTATGGACTGAATGTTTGTGTCCCCCTCAAAATTCATATGTTGAAGTCTAACCCCCCAATGGAATGGTATCTGGATGTGAGGCCTTTGCAAGATAATTAGGTCTTGAGGGTGGAGCCCTCACGAATGGGATTACTGCCCTTATAAAGAAGAGACACCAAGAGATGATCTCCTTCCCCGCCATGTGAGGACCAGTCAGAAGGCAGCTGTCTGCAAACCAAGAACAGAGACCTCACTAAGAACTCTACCATGCTGGCATGCTGATTTTGGATTTCCAACTTTCACAATTATGAGAAATAAATGTCTGATGTTTAAGCCCCCCAGGCTAAGATATTTGTTACAGCAGCCAGAGCTAAATAAGACAGTGCTTATATGTGAACCAATCCACATATCAATCCTAATAGGTAGGTCTTATTATTACTGCCATGTAGAGATAAGTGAAACTCTGAGAGGCTAAATTACATGCCCAAGGCCCTTCATGGAAGTGATGGAAGCAGAATTTGAAGCTAGGCATGTCACTCCAGAACTCATTCTAGTATACCATGCAGACCAGCTCCTAAATAATGCAGCACAATATAAATAGAGGGACAACTTTCAGGAGCAGCAAGTCTCTGCATGAACATCAGAAAGGAGACCAGATGCAAACCCTAAGTCTCTGTCCTTTTTCCTTACTGGATCTTGGCGAGGCCTTTGCAGTGGTAAGTTGATAGTCTAATAAGGACAGTGGGTTTTCTGTGATAACCTGCTAATAGCTGCCTCAACAGCCACATTGGAAGAGATTCTGAGGCCAGGTCTTAGCTCAGCAGGAAGGATTTATGATCAATTGGCCAAGTTTGTTATGACAGCTGGGGATAGCAGTGGGTGGAGCATGGTGTTGGGCCAGACATCTGCCTCCCTGAGCTAGGTGACTTGCCTATGCTTGTACTATTCAGTAAGTTTCCCATAGTTGCTGTTCAGCAAACTGCTGTAAATGGAGAAATCATGAAATTCCAGCCAGATCTTTCCCATAGGCCATAAATGCAGCGAGGAATGGAATGCAATGGGAAATGTGACTGCTGTGTTGGAACAAGTGCAATGCATGGATCAAACCCAGCTTTAGGCTGCGTCCCACTGTCTTTTTGATCTCCACTCAGTGGCAATGATTTGTCCTGCCCAGATAAAAAAGCTCCAGGCACACCCTCTGAGTATTCTTCCATGGTAGTCCTACAGTTACTTGAGTCCCAAACCTAGTTTCAATTTAGGTTTTAGAATATCCAAAACCTTGTCACACTGCAGAGGCTGAATCTGACTGTGTTAAATCTCACTCACCCAGACTGGGTCTCACTAGCCACGTGGGCCTTCTCTCACCTCCTGTGCTCACCTTTCCCCAGCTTGACCTGCTGTTTTCCTGCTACCAGGAATTAGAGTTGGGGTGATGGTGCAGGTAAAGGTGAGCTAGCCCAAACATCAGCTTCCTGTCCTCTGGGCCAGGGAGGCATTTCCAGCTGACTCTCAGAGTGGTGTTTTCACAGGTTTTTTCCATGGTTCTCTTCTGGCTTCCCTTCTCCTGAAGTCCCAGGTCTAGTGATGGACACCAGTCTTTTCCATCTGAGGTCTCCTTAGGAGCAAATCTCAGTGCAAAAGATCTGGCCAGCTGGAAATGACTTGAGGCACTTTGGGAACTGACGTTAGTGTGAGGTGCACGTTCAGCCTGGGGTCTGGCCAGCGGCTGGGAGGGCAGGGCTGAGGATGACTGGGTGGAGTCAGCCCAAGTCAGAGCACTGAACATGTGTGAAACAGTAGGTCCAAATCCCATGATTGGGCTGCTGACATAAGGGGAAGCCATGGGCCTGGCACATCCTCTCTGAGTCTCATCTTTCCATCTTTAGTAATGGGCCAGGGCCTGGCTGAGATTGGGTGGGAGGATCAGGGCTTGTCACTTGCTGGTCACACATGGGTGTGAGGAGACACCAGGGCCTCTGAATCAGGCCCGTGAGATTCATGCCAGTGACCCGGAGCAGGGGCCTGTGCTGGGGGAGGCCTCCAGTCCTCCTTAAGCTCCTCTCTTTCTAAAGGGTCCAGCCTGGTCGCCCTTTACTCAGGCCTTTTGAGCACATTCACAGAGGACCTGAGGCATTTGAACCTTAAAAGGAGTCCTGGGTCAACTCAACACCCCAAAGCCTGTGGGATGCAGCAAAGGCAGATCTAAGAGGAAAGTATATTGCAATACAGGCTTACCTCAAGAAAGAAGAACAATCCCAAATGAACAGTCTAAACTCAAAAACCTAGAAAAAGAAGAACAAATGAGGCCCAAAGACAACAGAAGGAGGGACATAATAAAGATCAGAGCAGAAATAAATAAAATTGAGAAGAATAAAACTATAGGAAGAATCAATGAAACCAGGAGCTGGTTCTTTGAGAAAATAAACAAAATAGATACACCCCTAGCCAAACTTAACAAGAAAAAAAGAGAGTATACACAAATAAACAAAACCAGAAAAGAAAAATCAAAAATCGCTATGAACACCATGGAAATACAAAGAATTATTAGAGAATGCTATGAAAAATTATATGATAACAAATTGAATAGCCTAGAAGAAATGGCAACTTTCTAGAAAAATACAACCTTCCAAGACTGACCCAGGTAGAAAAAGAAAACCTGAACAGACCAATTACCAGCAACAAAATTGAATTGGTAATCAAAAAACTACCTAAGAACAAATCCCTGGACCAGATGGCTTCACTGCTGAATTTTGTCAAACACTTAGTGAAGACCTAATACCCATCGTCCTTAAAGTTTTCCAAAAAGTAAGAGGTGGAAATACTTCCAAACTCATTCTGTAAGGCCAGCAGCACTCTAATACCAAAATCAGGCAAAGACACCACACAAAAAAAGAAAATTACAGACCGATATACCTGATGAACATAGATGCAAAAATCCTCAACAAAATATTACCAAACCAAATTCAAAAATTCATCAAAAAGATCATCCATCATGATCAAGTGGGATTTATTCCAGGGATGCAAGGATGGTACAATATTCAAAAATCCATCAACATCATACACCACATCAACAAAAAGAAGGACAAAAATCACATGATAACCACAATAGACGCTGAAAAAGTGTTTGACAGAATTCAACATCCATTCATGATAAAAACGCTCAACAAAATGGATATAGAGAACAAGTACCTCAACATAATAAAGGCCGTATACGACAAACCCACAGCCAACATGACAGCGAAAAGAGAAAACTTTTCCTCTAAGATTGGGAACAAGACAAGGATGCCCACTCTCACCACTTTTATTCAATGTAGTACTGGATGTCCTAGCTATGGTGATCAGACAACAGAAAGAAATAAAAGGCATCCAGATTGGTAAGGAAGAAGCTAAACTGTCACTGTTTGCAGATGACATCATATTGTATATAAAAAAATCCCTAAAGAATCCACCCCAAAACTACTGAAACTAAGAACTAAATTCAGCAAAGTTAAAGGATACAAAATTAATGCACAGAAATCTGTTGCATTCCTATATACTAATGATGAACTAGCAGAAAGAGAAATCAGGAAAACAACTACATTTACAATTGCATTAAAAAGAATAAAATAGCTAGGAATAAACCTAATCAAGGAGGTGAAAGACCTATACCCTGGAAACTACAAGACGCTCATGAGAGAAATTAAAGAAGACACCAATAAATGGAAATACATCCCATGCTTATGAATAGGAAGAATTAATATTGTCAAAATGGCCATCCTACCTAAAGCAATCTACAGATTCAATGCAATCCCTATCAAAATACCAACAGCACTTTTCAATGAACTAGAACAAATAGTTCTAAATTTTATATGGACCCACAAAAGACCCAAAATAACCAAAGCAATCATGAAAGGAAGAACAAAGCTGGGGGGATTACACTCCCCAACGTCTAACTCTACTACAAAGCCACAGTAATCAAAACAATTTGGTACTGGCACAAGAACAGACCCATAGATCAATGGAACATAATAGAGAGCCCAGATATAAACCCAAGCATATATGGTCAATTAATATATAATAAAGGAGCCATGGATATACAATGGGGAAATGACAGCCTCTTCAACAGCTGGTGTTGGCAAAACTGGACAGCTACATGTAAGAGAAGTAAATTGGATTATTGTCTAACTCCATACACAAAAGTAAACTAGAAATGGATCAAAGACCTGAATGTAAGTCATGAAACCACAAAACTCACAAAAGAAAATGGACAAAAATCTCTTGAATATAAACATGAGCAACTTTTTCCTGAACACATCTCCTCAGGTAAGGGAAACAGAAGCAAATATGAACAAACAAACTAAAAAACTTCTGTACATCAAAAGACACCATCAGCAGAACAAAAAGGCATCCTTCAATATGGGAGAATATATTCGTAAATGACTTACCGATACGGGGTTAACATACAGAATATGTAAAGAGCTCACATGCCTCAACACCCAAAAAGCAAATAACCCAATTAAAAAATGGTCAGAGGATATGAACAGACACTTCTCAAAAGAAGAAATTCGGATGGCCAACAGGCACATGAAAAGATGCTCCACATTGTTAGTTATCAGGGAAATGAAAATTATCACCTCATACCAGTTAGGATGGCCAACATCCAAAAGACAAGAAACAACAAATGCTGGTGAGGATGCAGAGAAAGGGGAACCCTCCTACACTGCTGATGGCAATGTAAGTTATTTAGTTCAACCATTGTGGAAAGCAATATGAAGTTTCCTCAAAAACTAAAAATAAAAATACCATTTGACCCAATAATTCTACTCCTAAGAATTTGCCAGAAGAAAACAATATCCCTGAATCAAAAGACAGATGCACCCCTATGTTTATCACAGCACTATTTACAAAAGCAAAGATATGGAAGAAACCTAAGTGTCCATGAGTAGATGAATGGATAAAGAAGTGGTACATATACACAATGCGATATTATTCAGCCATAAGAAGAAAACAAATCCTATCATTTGCAACAACATGGATGAAACTAGAGGGTATTATGCTCGAAATAAGACAGGTGGAAAAAGACAAATACCAAATGATTTCACCTATTTGTGGAGTGTAACAATAAACCAAAACTGCAGGAACAAAACAAAACAAAACTCACATCCTCCAAGAAGGGCAACAGAACCCAAATTCAGCCGGGCTGTGGGAGCCCAGAGCTTACACACAGCAAATGCCACGTTCTGCCTCTCAGAGGGGCCTCACACCTTGTACCCATAATAGTCACCTGCCATTCGTCCAAGCTGCAGGCTCTTCATCACCTTCGGGTTCTGGTGCATTTCCTTCCACACTCGTGAGTCCAACTTTCCACCACGACTGAAACCACAAGTTCATGTCTGATTTTTATCCAGACTTTCCTCCTCAACATTATTGCATAAGCATGTGGCTCACATCATTCCAAGCTCCCATAGGCATGATTCTTACGGCTGAATGGATGGGCCTTACTTTGTTTAATTAATCATAACATTGAAGTTCAATGTTTAATTTGTTACTATTAAAAAGATCATTGCAGCAAACATCTTTAAACATAAATACATGCTGCATTCCAGAGTTTTCCCTTCGGTGAGGGGAACCACTGAATCAGAGGACCACTCGGGGTTGCTGAGTGTCTCCTCTGTGCCCGGCATGCTGCTCTGATGCCAGGCCCCAGTATCAGCCAGACAGGCACACCCCCTCTCCTGGGGGAAGCTTACATCCCATTGTCAGGCAGGCAAAAAGAGATGAATAGTGTAAGACTTAATGTAATGATAATGCGATAATGCGATGGAGAAACGTAATGCAGGGTAGGAGATAAAAATGGCCCAGATGGGGGTGCTGGAAAGACCTCTCCAAAGAAGTGAATGTCAACCAGAGGCCTGTACAAAGGGGCAGAGTGAGACATGCAACCATCTGAGAGAAGAGTATTCCAGACAGCAGCGTTGGGTGGTGGTAAGAGCACCAACCCTGAAGTCACACTGCCTGGGTTCATATCCTGGTTTGGCCACAACTAGCTGGGTGGCCTTGGGCAAATTATTGAACCTCTCTGTGCCTCAGCTGTCCAAAATGTAAAGTGGGGGGTGATAATAATTGTACCCACCTCCTAGTTCTGTTATGAAAATTAAGTGAATTGGTCTTTATAAAGTGCTTGTAACAGTGCCTGACACATGGTAGGCCCTGTATATGTGTTTGGTAAATAAAACAGGAAGTACCGTCCTACTTCCTGAAGAAGCCTTTGGGTATTACTGACAGCTGAAGGCTCCTGACACACATCGTTAAATTTTCACTCCAGTTTGTTTTTAACCAAACTGATCACTACTAGGTCACTCCAACCCTCACAGTAAAGTCCTGAAAGCCCCCACTGAGAGCTTAGTTGTAAAATTAGCACGGAGAGAGAGAGACAAGAGGGGCCTTGGAGTCAAACTCATTCCTTGTTCCAGGACACAAGGTGGACAGTCAAGATTTAACGGGTGTCTCCTCCTCCTGGGGGCGGGGCCCGGCCTGGACCCTGCAGCCTCCCAAGAGGCGGAGCTGCTCTGCCCGGAGCAGAATGTTCTAGGCTAGAACAGCGCAGGGCTTCCGGGGCGTTCAGGCCCTTTGCAGGCCACCCTTTTGGTTTCCCACTTACTAGTTTCCCAGGGCTGGTGTAACAAACTACCACAAACTTAGTGGCTGGAACAACACGCGTTTCTTCTCTTATGCTTCTGTAAGATAGAAATTCCAGGCGGGTCTCACTGGGCTAAGGTGAAGGGACCAGGAGGACTGCATTGCACAGCTGGGACCGCTGAGGCCCAGAGAGGTTAGGTAATTTGCACACGGTCCCGCAGGCTTTAGGGCAGAATCGTTTGCCTTTGCCTTCTCTAGATTCTAGAGCTCATCTGTATTCCCTGGCTGTGGTCTCCTCCTCCGTCTTCAGAGCCAACGTTATTGCATTTCTCCATGCCTGCCTTTCGTAGTTACATCTGTCTCCTTTTGCCTCCCTCTGCCCCTGCTAAGGACCCTTGGGATTACACTGGGCGCACTCAGATTATCCAAAATAATCTCCCCATTTTAAGATCAGCTGGTTGGCAACCTTAATTCCATCTCCAAAGTCCCCTTTGCCTTGTGTGGTGACATACTGGCAAGTCCCAGGGCCCGGTCCAGGAGAGCGGGGCCATCTCTGGGGAGGCCTTGGTCTGCCTGCCACACTGTCCAATAGTTTCCTCTGATTGGACAGCCAGCTCAGGAAAGTGACTTGCCTGAGGCCACAATGCTGAGATCACAGGCTCTGTGCAACAATACGGAGCACCTGCGTGTGTTCCTAGGTGCTTTGTTGGGCCAGCCTCGGTGTCCTCATCCCCAGAATGGGTGTAATGATAGCTACTTCTAAGCCTGCTATTGGTATTGACTACATGTTGCATCTTTCCCCTTCCTTTCTTTTCCATTCCTCCAGAATGTGGTAAAAGGCCCATTTTTGAGGGTTGGAACTCAGTATTCCAGAATCATAGGGGGCACGGAGGCTGAGGTGGGTGAGTTCCCATGGCTGGTGAGCATTCAGGCAAGAAATGAACATTTCTGTGGTGGTGCGATCGTCGACGAATGGTGGGTTATCACTGCTGCTCACTGCCTAGTCTCTGACGAGCTGGCGTAAGTGTCAAGAGCCCGTTGCTGTCGCTTCTGATAGCACCCACCCAGGGCACCTCCACGCTCAGCACAACCTGGTTGCCGAGGCAGATGCCAGGGCCGCTCCATCCTGGGTCAGACTTGAATGCCCAGCCCCCGTCCCCTCCAGCCCTTGGGGTGAGCCGGCAGCGGGCTTGAGGCTGGTGCTGTGCTATGCCCTCCCTGTTGTCACCCAGGACCTGGAACCACGGCTTCCGTGGGGTCATGCACTGCCATCTCCAGGAACATTCAGGGTTTGTTGAAGCCCATGTGCTTGGCCCACCCACCTCTCCTAGGATATTCAAGTCTCACCAGAAAATCTCCTAATTCTGGAAGTCCGGGTTCTAGGGTCATCTGACCCCCTACTTCCCTGCTCCTTGTGGAGTTTTCTCTGCACTCCAGGCCACTGGTGGAAAATCTAGCTTACTGATTCCTAATCACGTGCCAGTGACCTGCTGAGAAATCACCTGCATTAGCTTATCTACTCTTGTAACGCCGCTTGGAGGCAGGCAGAGTGAACAACCCTGTTTTATAGGGGTGCAGACCGAGGCCCAGTAACACAGGGTGACTCACTCACGGTGTGCACCTAGGAGGTGCGGCAGGACCTAAACCCTGGCTGCAGCACTTTGCCTTCTGCCGCCCCTGCTGCACCACCTCAAGAGGGTTAGGAGGTTAAAGGGCTGATCACACACCTGGGAGAGCGTCACCAGGACCTGACTGGGCAACCTTGTTACCTGGGGACATTTAAGGATTGGCTGTTGGAGAATTCCTGGCTATTCTGCCTGGAGGGGTTTCCTGATTATTACTTAAGGCTCTTACTGCTTAATCAGTGGCAGATCTAGATTAAACTCTGTTCCTGGGTCTCTCAGTTGCCGGTAGACAAATTGAGGTAATACTATCTTACTGATCTGAGGGCTCTTTTATCTGTGCCAAATGGTCTTTTGGGGGCTCTTCAGAGCCCCCAATGCTAAATTCCGCCTTTGCCCTGTCAGGCGGGACTATCTGGCTCGCATCTCTGGGGCTGGGCTGGAGCAGTGGGGAGCTGTGCTCCACCATGCTGCCTCCTCCACCCTCCTCCTTTACTTTTTCAAATTCTCACATCTGAGTAACAGCCCCAGTAGGACAGATAGGTCCTAACGGCTCCTAGAACTCTATGGGATTTAGTTTTTTTGGGCATCGCAAATTCTGTGCCCTTTGTGAGTCCCACACCCTGTCTGGTTCTGTGCCACTAGCCCAGCAAACTTGAATGTCGTGCTGGGAACCAACGACTTACACAGCCCATCCCTGGAAGTAAAGGGGGTCACCAGCATAGTTCTTCACAAGGACTTTAAGCAACTCAACATGGATGGTGATATTGCCTTGCTGCCGCTGGACTCACCCGCCACATTCAGCAGCCTGAAAGAACCCCTCTGTATGCCCAGGCATCCCAGCCCCTCCAGGTGGCACAAATGCTGGGTGGCAGGATGGGGACTGACCAACACTGGTAAGAGGCCTCTCAGCATCTCTGGGAAGCTTCTGGGAAGGAGCCACATAATGGGCTCCTCTGAGGTTGGGCAATAAATCTAAGGAGAGAGCAGGAGGGTGACGTGGGGGGCGGAGGGGCAGGCAGAGAAAGGGGCGTGCGTTGCTGCAAATCCTTGCACAGCAGAGGCCCACAGAGGCCTAATCTTGGCCTCTTCCCAGTGCCAGAGAAGCATCTCCCGAGGCCCCAAGGTGAGACGTCTGGTCAAAGCCAGTCCCTGGCTGGGGTTGTAAGGAGCCAGCACAAAGCAGTTTTATTTGTTTAATTGAATTTCACCTCTCTAGTTTGCTGGTGCCTCTCTACTCTTTATTCTCTCCTATCTCCCTTGATGCACACGTTGATGTTTCCCACCTGGTTTCTGCAGGTGTTCAAGATGCCTGCCACCACCTAGACTTTGGATGGTGCTGGAGTGTTGCCCAGCCGGCCTTAGAAATGAATCTGTCGTTACTTGTTACTTGGCTAAAATAGGAGGAACCTGTCCTAGGGCAGGAAGGGATTATGAAAACCCCGCTGGACTGTCCCCAAAGAAAACTCAACAAAACCGAGAGCAAGTTGTGGGTGGGGGAGCCCAGCTCTGTCTCAGGCCTGAGCAACACCCTAGGTCCACAGTGAGCTTGGCAAGGAGCTGGGTCCGGGAGATGGGAGGGATTTCAGGAATCTTGTAACTAGAGGGCAATTAGTGTAGCGTTGATTCTGGTCCCAGGCACTACTCAAAGGCTAGAAGCGAGGAGGGGCAGACGGGGGATTATAAGATTAAAGACATTCTAATAAGGAGGAGAATTTTGAGATCTTTGTGTGGTCAGAGTTAATGGGAGGGAGAGAGGTCCAGACGAATTCCTGGAGGCTGGCCGTTTGGAAGGGGCCTCGGCAGATCCCCTGTTAATACTCTCAGTCAAACTACCCTTGGCTGGAGGACCTGAAAGCTTTCTCCATAGCCCTGTGTTGGGGAAGTGCCACACTCACCCCCCAAAAAAGGAGCAATAGGCAAATAGCCTGAAGAGGCAGAATTATGATGAGAAATGACCAATACCCAGTTCCAAGAAATCAGGTTTGTAGGGCGGGTTGGAGTCAAGCTGGTAGTCTTCTTGGAAGCAGGAATAGGATTTTGAATGAGAGGAATGATTCAAGCAGATGGGGAATAGTTCAGAAAAGCCTGGGGTGATGGAATGCGTAAACAGCATGGGGTTACTGGAAGAAAATGGAGTGTGAAGGGCTGTAGGATGAGAAGGAAGGTGGAGGAGTAGCTGGTGGGGCGCAGGCATGTGCCGGTGGTCTGGGGCACAGTCACTGCATGATCAGTGCTGGGATGCTGTCCAGTGAATTCTCTAATGTGCTTTCTCTGTGGCCAGCTGACAAAAACTCTATGACAACCGATCTGATGAAAGTACCAATGATCCTCATGGACTGGGAGGAATGTTCAAAGGTGTTTCCAAAACTTACCAAAAACATGCTGTGCGCTGGGTACAAGAATGAGAGCTATGATGCTTGCCAGGTAACTAGGGGGTATCTCTTCCTGCACCCGAAAGGCCCCCAACCCCTCAGAGCTGCCATTGCAGGGCTATCCTCTCTCCATGGGAATAGATGAGAAGAATCTGGAAAATGTGTGGGAATCAAGGCCTGGCCTCGGGACCGGGGAACACTCACTGTCAGGTGCTTGGAGACCCAGTGCATGCCTGGGGGTCAATATGCAGCAGCCCTGCGCAAACACTTTTGATCTTTCTCAGATACACGAAAGAGGGTTCTTATTTTCTCAGGATTTTCCATTTCTGAGATTTCTTAAAAAACAAAAAGCCAAGGAGGATTTGAGATTTATACAAGAAATCATTTTAATTTGCGAATTTACCAAGCCCTGGGGATCCAACATGAGTAAGACATGGCTTCTCAACTAAGGGAGCCTACAGTCTCCTGGGCAGGCAGCTGGGTAAACAACTATAAAATATTGGGGGATGCATGTGGGCTTCACTGAACCAAAGTCTGGTATCTCAGCCAGTGTTTCATAAAGTGAGCACAGTTTTTGATTGAGTCTAGAAAAAAATAGGAAAGAAGTTGGAAGCTAACTCTCTCCTTCCATGAGATAGCCTTTTCATCACTCTACAGCATATTTAACACCTGCATTTATAGTTTTATACCAATGGCCAGACCCACTGCCCAGTCAGTGCGTAGGACTAAGTGGGTTCCTCAGGACCATCCCCCCAAGATGAAGAGACCATCTTTGGTCTTCAAAGGCAACCCCATCATTCATTCCTAGAGGCAGTTTTCCCTGGTAGACTATGAGGTAGGCAGAGAGTTTCTCAGGTAGGGGTTGGGGACATCAAGGGGGCAAAGAATGGAGAAGGGCTCTGAGGTAAGAAAGGCTGGGCTCCAGCAGCAGTGGCATGAGGGTTAGGAGCCCTCTATGTGGTGAATGCTATAAGGACCAAAAAGAGAAACAAAATCAATGTCATAGGAACCTGTGTTTTATTCACATTCTGGACAATTTAAAACATTACAAAACAAAAAATTATTGGGACCTCTGATTCTGGACATGATGAAGTAAATGCATTTCTCCCAATCCCTCCCACTAAGTACGGCTAAAAGCACTGGACCCAGACTTCCAGGAAGATGGCGACATGAGCGGAGTGGCAGAAATCTCCTCCCAACATTATATTTATCCATGAAAACACAGCAAATACAACTATTCCTAAAAGAGAGACCAGAATACACAGGAAAGCGCACAGCATGCAGCTACACCTGAGAGGACTTGGCACCCGGTGAGGCGGTCATAAAGAGCCCAGCTGACATACGTGGCAACTACCAGCAACCAATTCTATAGCCATGAAAAGACAGAGGAATATGGTACAGACAAAGCTTCAGACCCAGACAACCCAAGAGAGGGAACCTGAAGGGATGGACATGCACAGTCTTCCTGAAAAAGAATTCAGAATAAAGTCATAGCCGTGCTGACGGATCTACAGAGAAATGTGCAAGAGCTGAGGGAGGAAGTGAGGGAAGTGAGGAAAGAATATGGAGAAATGAGACAAGCCATCAACTGGCTTAACAGCAGACTGCATGAGGTGCAAGAGACTGTTAATGGGATAGAAAATAAAGAACAGGAATACAGAGAAGCTGAGGCAGAGAGAGATAAAAGGATCTCTAGGAATGAAAGAATATTAAGAGAACTGTGTGACCAATCCAAACGGAACAATATTTGCATTATAGGAGTACCAGAGGAAGAAGAAAGAGAGAAAAAGGGATAGAACGTGTCTTTGAAGAAATAATTGCTGAAAACTTTCCCACGCTGGGTAAAGAAATAGTCTCACAGTCCACGGAAGCCCACAGATCTCCCAACACAAGGGACCCAAGGAAGACAACACCAAGACGCATAATAATTAAGATGGCAAAGGTCAAAGATAAAGACAGAGTATAAAACGCAGCTAGAGAGAGAAAAAAGATCACCTACAAAGGAAAACCCATCAGACTATCATCAGACTTCTCAACAGAAACCTTACAGGCCAGAAGAGATGGCACGATATATTTAACGTAATGAAACAGAAGGGCCTCAAACCAAGAATATTGTATCCAGCACGATTATCATTTAAATATGATGGAGGGATTAAACAATTTCCAGACAAACGAAAGTTGAGAGAGTTTGCCTCCCATAAACCACCACTTCAGGATATCTTAAACGGACTGATCTAGAGGGAAGCACCCCTAAGGCTAAAAAGATGTCACCAGAGAAAATAAAATCATAGCAAAGAAAGCAGACCATCCAAATACTAACTAAAGACAAAGAATAAAACACCTAATATATAAAGAATGGAGGAGGAAGAATAGGAAGGGAGAGATAAAGAAACATCAGACAGCGTTCACAATAACTTAACAAGAAAGTTAAGTTAGATTCTTAGATAGTAAAGAAGCAACACTTGAACCTTTGGTAACCACGAATCTAAAGCCAGCAATGACAATAAGTACATATTTATCGGTAATTACTCTAAATGTAAATGGACTGAATGCACCAATCAAAAGACACAGAGTAACAGAGTGGATAAAAAAAGCAAGACCCATCTATATGCAGCCTACAAGAGACTCACCTCAAACCCAAAGACATACCCAGACTAAAAGCGAAGGGATGGAAAAAGACATTTCATGCAAAAAACAAGGAGAAAAAAGCAGGTGTTGCAGTACTTGTTTCAGACAAAATAGACTTCAAAATGAAGAAAGTAGCAAGAGATAAAGAAGGACATTACATAATGATAAAGGGGTCAATCCAACAAGACGATATAACCATTATAAATATATATGCACCCAACACAGGAGCATCAGCATATGTGAAACAAATACTAACAGAATGGAAGGAGGAAATAGACAGCAATGCAATTATTTTAGGAGACTTTAACACACCACTCACTCCAAAGGATAGATCAACCAGGCAGAGGATAAGTAAAGACACAGAGGCACTGAACAACACACTGGAACAGATGGACCTAACAGATATCTACAGAACTCTGCACCCAAAAGCAGCAGGATACACATTCTTCTCAAGTGCACATGGAACATTTTCCAGAATAGACCACATACTAGGCCACAAAAAGAACCTCAGTAAATTCAAAAATATTGAAATCCTACCAACAAACTTCTCAGATCACAAAGGTATAAAACTAGAAATAAATTTTAGAAAGAAATCAAACAGGCTCACAAATACATGGAGACTTAACAACATTCTCCTAATTAATCAATGGGTTAACAACCAAATCAAAACAGAAATCAAAGAATATATGGAGACTAATGACAACAACAACACAAAGCAACAACTTCTGTGGGATGCACCAAAGGCAGTTCTAAGAGGAAAGTACATTGCAATCCAGGCCTATTTAAAGAAGGAAGAACATTCCCAAATGAACAGTCTAAAGACACAATTATTGAAATTGGAAAAAGAAGAGCAAAGAAGGCCCAAAGTCACCAGAAGGAGGGACATAATAAAGATCAGAGAAGAAATAAATAAAATTGAGAAGAATAAAACAATAGAAAAAATCAATGAAACCAAGGGTTGGTTCTTTGAAAAAATAAACAAAATAGATAAACCCCTAGCCAGACTCATTAAGAGAAAAAGAGAATATACACACATAAACAGAATCAGAAATGAGAAAGGAAAATAACGACGGACCCCACAGAAATACAAAGAATTATAAGAGAATATTATGAGAATGTATATGCTAACAAGCTGCAAAACTTAGAAGAAATGGACAACTTCTTAGAAAAATACAACCTTCCAAGACTGACCAAGCAAGAAACAGAAAAACTAAACAGACCAATCACCAGCAACGAAATTGAATCAGTAATCAAAAAACTACCCAAGAACAAAACCCTTGGACCTGATGGATTCACCTCTGAATTCTACCAGACATATAGAGAAGAAATAACACCCATTCTCCTTAAAGTTTTCCAAAAAGTAGAAGAGGACGGAATACTTCCAAACTCTTTCTATGAAGCCAGCATCCCTCTAATACCAAAACCGGGCAAAGACCTCACTAAAAAAGAAAATTAGAGACCACTATCCCTGATGAATGTAGATGCAAAAATACTCAACAAAATATTAGCAAACCGAATTCAAAAATACATCAAGAGGATCATACACCATGATCAAGTGGGATTCATCCCAGGGATGCAAGGATGGTACAACATTCGAAAATCCATCAACATCATCCACCACATCAATAAAAAGAAGAACAAAAACCACATGATCATCTCCATAGATGCTGAAAAAGCATTTGACAAAATTCAGCATCCATTCATGATTAAAACCCTCAACAAAATGGGTATAGACGGCAAGTACCTCAACATCATAAAGGCCATATATGACAAACCCACAGCTAACATCATACTTAACAGCGAGAAGTTGAAAGCTTTTCATCCCAGATCAGGAACAAGACAGGGATGCCCACTCTCTCCACTGTTATTCAACATAGTATTGGAGGTCCTAGCCATGGCAATCAGACAAAACAAAGACATACAAGGCATCCAGATTGGTAAAGAAGAAGTCAAATTGTCACTATTTGCAGATGACATGATACTGTGCATAAAAAACCCTAAAGACTCCACTTCAAAACTCCTGGAACTAATATCTGAATTCAGCAAAGTTGCAGGATACAAAATTAACACACAGAAATCTGTTGCTTTCCTATACACTAACGATGAACTAACAGAAAGAGAAATCAGAAAAACAATTCCATTCACAATTGCATCAAAAAGAATAAAATACCTAGGAATAAACCTAACGAAGAAAGTGAAAGACCTGTACTCTGAAAACTACAAGACACTCCTAGGAGAAATTAAAGAGGACACTAACAAATGGAAATGCATCCCATGCTCTTGGCTAGGAAGAATAAATATTGTCAAAATGGCTATACTACCTAAAGCAATCTACAGATTCAACGTAATCCCTATCAAACTACCAACAGCTTTCTTCAATGAACTGGAACAAATAATTCTAAAATTCATATGGAACCAGAAAAGACCCCAAATAGCCAAAGTAATCCTGAGAAGAAGGAATCAAACAGGGGGAATTACGCTCCCTGACTTCAAGCTCTACTACAAAGCCACAGTAATCAAGACAATTTGGTACTGGCACAAAAACAGACCCACAGACCAGTGGAACACAATAGAAAATCCAAACATTAACCCAAACACCTACAGTCAATTAGTATTTGATAAAGGAGCCTTGGATATACAATGGGGAGATGACAGCCTCTTCAGCAGCTGGTGTTGGATAAACTGGACAGCTACATGTAAGAGAATGAAACTGGACGACTGTCTAGCCCCATACACAAAGGTAAACTCAAAATGGATCAAAGACCTGAATGTAAGTCATGAAACCATAAAACTCATAGAAAAAAACATAGGCAAAAATCTCTTGGACATAAACATGAGCGACTTCTTCATGAACATATCCCCCCGGGCAAGGGAAACAAAAGCAAAAATGAACAACTGTACTTAAAAGCTTCTGTACAGCAAAGGACACCATCAGTAGAACAAAAAGACATCCTACAGTATGGGAAAATAAAAATACCATTTGACCCAATAATTCTACTCCTAGGAATTTGCCAGAAGAAAACAATATCCCTGAATCAAAAGACATATGCACCCTATGTTTATCACAGCACTATTTACAAAAGCAAAGATATGGAAGCAACCTAAGTGTCCATCAGTAGATGAATGGATAAAGAAGATGTGGTACATATACACAATGGAATATTATTCAGCCATAAGAAGAAAACAAATCCTACCATTTGCAACAACATGGATGGAACTAGAGGGTATTATGCTCAGTGAAATAAGCCAGGTGGAGAAAGGCAAGTATCAAATGATCTCACTCATCTGTGGAGTATAAGAACAAAGAAAAAAACTGAAGGAACAAAACAGCAGCAGACTCACAGAACCCAGGAACGGACTAATAGTTACCAAAGGGAAAGGACTGGGGAAGATGGGTGGGAAGGGAGGGATAGAGGGTAAAGGGGGCATTACGATTAGCAGACGTAAGGTAGAGGGGGCACGGGGAGGGCTGTACTACTCAGAGAAGACAAGTAGTGATTCCATAGCATCTCACTACGCTGATGGACAGTGACTGTAATGGAGTTGATGGGGGGGACCTGATGAAGGGGGTAGTTTAATCACCATAATATTGCACATGTAATTGTAGATTAATGATACCAAAATAAATTAAAATAAAATAAAATCATTGGACCCTATATTATAAAACAGAAATAAAGGCTCTGAAAGGTGGAGAGAAGAAGATGGACTGACTAGATATCCTAATATTTAAGGAATGACACAGCAGTGAGTTCTTGGGTTTTCTTTTTGCCTCCTGTATACCCCGGATTGGCTGCTGGAGATGCATGCAACCCAGAAATGCAAATAACAATAGGTACAACAAAGTTAAGAAAATGAAACAAGAATGCCTTCTCTTTCTCTGTACTATGAAAGAGAAACCTAACAAGGCAGCAACTTTTTGAAAATAAACCTTCTATTCCTGCAGAACACCAAGAAAAACCCCATGGACCCCCTACCCTATCCACCAAGGTACAGTGAAGAACCTCATTTTCCCCCTTCTGCTGCCCATCTTGGTGGTGCCATAGGAGGCTGAGCAGACGGCAGGACTTTAACTGCCATCTAGTAGTAAGGAATCATCCTCTGCCCCCTCCGTGTCTGTGGAGGCCACCTGAGGAGCTTCGGTGTCCACTCCACCTGAATGTAACTGGGCTCTCCTGCCCCTTTCCTTGATGTTATTGATGGCCTGAGTGGGGAGTCTGGACTTCCCCTGCAGTCCAATGGTAAAGAGTTGGTATCCCCATTACCCCTCTAGTGTCTCATCACCTAATACACATGAAGAATCTGTCAAGAAGGTGGCTACACTAAACAACAGATTTTATGTATAGATGAGACCGTGTACATTGGAAGAAGAAGCCATCTAGGACTTTCATAGCCACAGAGAAGAAGTCAAAGCCTGGCTTCAGAGCTTTTGAGGACAGGCTGACTCTCTTGTTAGTGACCAATGAGTTTGCATTGAAGCCAGTGCTCACTTACCCTTCTGAAGACCTGAGACCCTTAAGAATTATGCTAAATCCACTCTGCCTGTACTCTATAAACAGAACAGCAAAGCCTGGATGACAGTACATCTGTTTACAATATGGCTTTCATTTTGTTTTAAGCCCACTGTTGAGACATACAGCTAAGAAAAAAAAAAGGATGGCTTCAAAGTATGACTTCTCATTGACAAGAGCTCTGATGGAGATGGACAGTGAGATTCATGTTGTTTTCATGCCTGCTAACACAACATCCATTCTGGATCAAGGAGTCATTTCAACTTCTAAGTCTTATTATTTCAATACTTATTATTGAAGACATTATTATACATTTCATAAAGCTATATCTGCCATAGAGAGTGATTGCTCTAACGGATCTGGGCAAAGTTCATTGAAAACCTTCTGGAAAGGATTCACCATTCTAGATGCCATTCAAAACATTGGTGATTTGTGGGAAAGGGTCAACATTAACAGGGGTTTGGGAGAAGTTGATTCCAGCCCTCATGGATGACTGAGCGGTTCAGGACTTCAGGGGGGAAGTCACTGCAGATGTGGGGGAAACAGCAAGAGAACTGGAGTCAGAAGTGGAGCCTGGAGATGTGACTCAACTGCTGCATCTCAGGCTCAAACTTTAGTGGATGAGGAGTTGCTTCTAGGGATGAGCAAATAAAGCAGTTTTTTGAGATGGAATCTACTCCTGGTGAAGATGCTGTGAAGATTGTTGAAATGGAAACAAAAGATTTAGAGCATTACGTAAACTTAGTTGATAAAGCAGCAGCAGGGTTTGCGAGGATTGACTTCAGTTTTGAAAAAGTTCCACTATGTGTGAAATGCTCTCAAAATGCATCGCATGCTACGGAGAAGCTGTTAGTGAAAGGAAGAGTGGGTCAATGCAGCAAACTGCATTGTTCTCAATTCAAAAGTTGCCATGGCCACCCCAGCCTTCAGCAACCACCACCCTGATCCGTGGGCAGCCTTCAACACTGAGGCAAGACCCTCCACCAGCAAACAGATTATGACTCACTTAAAACTCAGGTGATGGGTAGCATTTTTTAACAAAGTATTTTTTTAATTAGGGTGTGTACAATTTGTTTAGACATAATACTATTGCTCACTTAATAGACTACAGTGTACCGTAAACATTTATATGCCCTGGGGAACCAAAAATTCATTTGACTCGCTTTATTGCGATATTTGCTTTACTGGGGTTTTCTGAAACAGAACCCACCATATCTCCAAGGTAAGCTTGTGGTCCGACCACTCTGGAAAACAGTTTGGGAGTTTCTTTAAAAAAGTTGAATGCACGCATGTCATACAACCCAGCAAATACCACTCTTACACTCTTCTATATTTCATCCAGAGAAAAGAAGGCTTATGTTCACACAAAAACTTGTGTAAGAGCATGTATAGTAGTTCTATTCATAATAACAAAATTTAGAGGCAATGTCCTTCAAGAAGTGGATGATTAAATAAGTGTGGTACATCCATCCCATGCGATACCACTCAGCTGTGACAAGAAACAGAACTACTGATACGTGCACCAATATGGATAGATCTCCAGATACAAATTACAGATTATGGTTGAAAGGTTAAGGAGGGGTTGAAGATGGGAGGGAATTTGGTGCAGCATTAAAAGGGCAACATGAGAGGTCCTTGTAGTGATAGAAATATTCTGTATATGGACTATATCAATGTCTATATCCTGGCTGTGCTATTGTACTATAGTTTTGCAAGAAGTCGTTATTGGGAAAACATGTAAAAAAGGGTACATGGGACCTCTCTGTGTTGTTCCTCATAATTGCATATGAATCTATAAATTACATCACAATTTAAAAATGAAGAAAAGACAGAATTTCCCAAAACAGCAATTAAAGGAAGATCTCATGCCCCAGACGTAGGGAGCAGCCAGTTCGTACTGGAGCAGGGGGCAAAGAGCTCCGATACCAGCAGAAAAGGGGAAACGACATTTAACGGATGGTATGGCTGGGAAGCCCAAATGTGGGAAAAATGACAGAGGCTTGAAACCTGTCTTCAAGGAACTCCTCATATTTCAGAAGCCAGAGGTGATGAGAACTGAGGCTGCATTCGTGAGCAGGGCAAGATCCCTAGGGAAGGGGTGTGCTGTGCCTGGTAGTTCTCCCCACGCAGGAGCCCTACTGAAATCCCAGCCTGCCACCCATACCGCTCACCCAGGAATGTAAGAATCAGGCCTCACTGGCTCCTTTCTCTTCTTTCCATCTCTTCGATTCAACACCATCCCATATTCAAATGGCCAAAACCTACTTTGGCAAAATTTGAAATAATCAAGCACCCTCTTTGATTGAATGGCTGGGTCTACCATCTGGAGTCTAGGGTTTTTGCTCCAGTTGTTCCCTTATTGTACTTTAGTGAAAAGCTTCTAAAATGAATCATCTATCATCTATCAAGAGTGCTGAAAATGAATGTGTTATTATCATTTTAAGCCTTGTTTTAAAACTGTGAAGTGAAAAGCTTGCTTTCTGTTTAGAAAGCTTTCTATGATTAGCAATAAGTTGACCGTGCTCGAGTCAAGGAAATTTTTTCTGAAATTCTACAATATTATCATCACTTAAAAACAGATAAACCACGTAAAATTCCCCTAGGGGTTTAAAAATAATTGCTCTTAAAAATAAAACCATACTTTCAAATTTAACAAACTTGAAAAAGCCATGTAATCCCATAGGGGAAATGATCATTTTATAATGGAAACACTTAAATATGTTCAAAATAACAGCAATAAGATACTATACTTGAGATACAAATTAACATTAAATGTTAAAATTGAAAGCGATCTGATTTTTGGTTTATTTTCCCCAGCACTTTTCCTCTTTTTAATCTCCTACAGTTTTACTATGAAAAAAAGTTCAATTTAAAGAAAAATCATTTTTAAATGACACAACCAAGCAAAATATAAAATCAAACATGCCCCCAGCTAGTAATGCAATACTCTGGGGAAGCACTAGCAACTTCCAGAGCAATAGTCACCACCAAGGACTGTAGTGTCTGTTTTCTTCTCTCTCCTCAGCCCGAGCAGAAATGTTGTCTTATTCATGTGTGAATCCCCAGTGCCTAGCACAGTGCTTGGCACATGCAAAAAGCTCAATAACGATGTGGCAACTACCTGTCAGGAAGGTGTCCCTGGGGGAGGGGGCATCTGGGACAGGTCCTGAGGGAGGCCAAGCGTCCGCAGGTGGAGAAGGGGCTGAGAGCTGGGCGGTAGGATGGTTTGATGACAGGGCTGCCAAGCTGACATGGATGTAGACCTGAGCTACTTTTTTTTTTAAGGCTTTATTTTTTTTTTAGGGCAGTTTTAAGTACACAGCAAAACTGAGAGGAAGGGACAGAGAT
>JAQQAC010013566.1:31558556-31577045 GCA_029783875.1 Phataginus tricuspis
TACTGCCCTCACACATGCACAACCTTCCCCATATCAACATCCCACCAGAGGGGGACATTTGTTATAACTGATGAACCTGCAGTGACACGTCATTATTACCCAGTAGTGTACCTCAGGGTTCCCTCTTGGTGGCGTGCGTTCTTTGGATCTGGACAAATATACAATGACACGTGTCCATCATTAGAGTGGCATACACAATGTCCTCACTGTCTGCGCTACTTTCCAGGGTCTTATCTTGAGCGCATCATCCATGACACTTGCACGGAAGTCTTATTTCACTCCCTAGAATCTTTGACTTTTAGAATCACAGACTTTTGGAGCTGGGAACGTATAGAATATTTAATCAGAACTCTGTTTACAGATGAAAAAAACATGGTTATTTTAATCATCAACAATTCCTTCACTTTCTGAATGGATCTGAAGTGGTAGAACACACATATTCAGTAATTCCAGTCTCTCCACATCCCTGTAAGAGGGGTTGGGCAGGTCTTTCTCTCCCCATCTAACAGATGAGAAAATGGGGGTTTAGAATAACTGATTTGCCATAAGTCCAGGTGGTAGTGGGGCCAGGCTGGAAGTCAGGTTGTCTGCTTCTACTCCCCAAATGGACAGGCGTGATCACGTGGTATATAGTCCATGGTGGTGAACTTGGGAGACCCTGTGGTTTTCTAATCAGATAGGTCCCTGGCTACCAGCCTTAATCCTTGGAAGAAAGTACCCTTTAGGCGGGCTGTCCTCACCACCAGGTCCTCACTGGCTGAGGCCAGACCCCCCTTTGGGTAATCCTTGCTTTCTTTCCAAGAGGAAGAAAAAAATTAAAGTCTTTATGCATAAAGGACATGTATATATGATGCCCTCTTGTATCCTAGCAGTCCATGAAGAAAATCTGTTTCCTTACTATACAAGTGATGTTTATAATAACACAAGGGTAAAATAACAATGCTAATGCATTTCTGGAGCATTTACTACATAGCCTTTATCCTCTGCTGAGTGATTTATACAGTCTTAAAATTTCATCTGCCAACAGTCTTGGGAATTAGTTGGTTTTCTCTCCATTTTAATGGTGTGGAAACTGAGGCTTAGGAAAGTTACTTACCCACAGATAGTTCCTTCCTTTTATTTAAGGATATAACAAATAATCAAGGCAACATATTAATAAGATTTTTGTAACCTTCATACCTTCATAAAAGGAAGAAAATTATCAAACAGCATTTATGGAAGGAGCTATTTGAGTGGAAATCTTGTTGGTGCAGCCCTTACCCCTTGGCTCTGAAGCAGAGCTAGCACGAAGAAAACCACACTCAGGAAAATCAGACCAGTGTTAGAGGCGATGTTTTACACCGGGAAGGCTGACTTTGGTTTTGGCCCACACTTACTGGGGAGCCTTGAGCACCCACCACTCTGTTAATTCTGCTCTGTTTGTCCCTCTGCCTGGTGGTGAATTCCACAGTCAACCCAAATGCACTTGGACACAGTTTATGCGTTACCTCCCCACGCACTTATCTCAGGTAACCCTGTGACCTTCGAACTCATCCTCACCATCCACGTCAGCAGATCATGTCGGTGTCAGTCCATCCGTCTCCATCCTGGCATTCTTGTGCCCAGTTCAGGCCTTCATCACTGTCACTTTCTCTTCACCAGTCCCTCTACCTCTTGTCTGCCTCCCCTCCAATCGCCCTCCTCCAACTCTTCCTGTCAAATTCCTGTTCACCCTTCAAATTAAATGCTTTGAAGTCTATGCTGACAGACCTTTCCCTCAACAGAACCAATTCCTGCCCCTCTAAGCTGCTTCCAGAGCATGTTTCTGTGTCTCCTATCCCATCAGACACAGTTGATCCTGTAACAAATACATTTTTATCTTTCCCCTAGACCATAAGGTCTTGTAACCCAAATGCCTGACAATGGGTTTTTCCTCAATGAAGATTCGTTAAATGGGAATGATCAAACCTCTTCTGACCTTCAATTTTCTTATTATCAAATGGGAATCTAAATACCCACCCTGAGGTGGTGGGGTTGATAAGAAAAAACAGTCAATGGGCTAACATGGGGTTGATAAGAAAAAACAATGGGCTGACATGGTGCCCTGAGCATCATATCCAGGAAATGTTCATCTTCATCCTCCCCATTAGAGTTCATTAGAGCATCCCATTCATTCTAGTCTCCTGTTTGTGATCATGGACAAGGAGGCCGTCTCTCCCTGAAGATGCTGTCTGAGTGATGGAGCCACTCAGCTCCTTGGGGGAGAGGCAAGCAGCCGAGCTGGGAGAACGTGTGCTTTGGCATCAGAAGTCCTGTTTCTGACTCTTACCCAGCTGCTGTGTAACCCTGAGCAGGCCTTTTATCCTCCTTATACCACACTCTCCCTGTATTACAGCAGGTGAAAGGAAGCCACATAGGTGTGTGGAACACGGTAGGGCCTCGGTACCTATTTTCTATGTTAGTATATAATCATGTGAGTCTTAGACCCACATGGTTCCACCATGGAGGGGCCACGCATTCAGAAAAGCTTAGCTCACCTGCGCCCTCAAACACCCACAACAAAGACTTAGACGGGGCACCATTCTCCCTCATGCCCCTGGAAGAACATCAAAGGAGACCCAACTCATATCCGCACCCTTACTCTTCTGGCATTCTGTTTGCATTCCTTTCCTTTGCAGCCTTTTCCAGAGCTTCTGATTTGATGAAGACCCACAAAATTAGTCCACACTCTTCTCTCAGCGTGTGCAACATCTCCTCTGTCATTGTGCTGCAGACTGAGTTATTTTCTTACCGAGCCCTCCATCCTCCACCTCCCCGCTCAGTCCTGTTCAATGCGCTACCCATACTCCAGTCTGTACCCCACAGTTCCCACAGCCAGCCCGGCAAGCAGTATGGTCCTCCCGTGGATCTAGGACGGGGGCAGGCACTGATCAGTAATGACCAGCTCTCCATTGGCAGCCTGGGGAGGCCAATGGATCCTCTCCCACTGATGGGCTGTATCCTGCCTTGAATGGACAGTTTGGGGTGGGACTCACTACCGAGGTCTGTTTTCTGCCCACAGGGTGACAGTGGGGGGCCTCTAGCCTGCACCACAGAATCTGGCAAGATATGGTACCAAATGGGTGTCATCAGCTGGGGAAGGAGCTGTGGGCAGAAGAACACTCCAGGAATTTATACCTTGTTAGAAAATCTTAGCCTCTGGATCAAGAAGGTGACTGAGTTAGAGGGAAGGCCCTTTAATGCTGAGAAGATGAGAGCTCCCACCAGTCAGAAGCCACCACGCTCCCTGGCCTCAGAGTTCCCGGAGCCGGGCAGCCCCAGCTTCTGGCTCCTGCCCTGCCTTCTGTCCTCCTTGCTGTTCTAGGCCATTTTCTTCTGGTAATAAAGCAGACGCTCTTCTTAACCAGGGAGGGTGTGTGAGAATGTGCCGCAAGCAGAGGGACTGGCTACACATTAGAGCTAAGGACTAGGAACTGGGGCTGATGACAGAAAGTAGGACCAGAAAGTCAGGCAGGCTGGAGCCCTGGTTTGGGGACTGGGTTTTGGGTCCCTGCAGGTGAGTTACCAAAGCCAAAAAAGGGTATTTATAGACATACAGAATAGAAAATGCCAGGAGTGGTATGTTGGCTTCAGGCATGGCTGAATCTAGGGTCTCGAGAGGTTGATAGGGACTATTTTTTGTTTACAGCCATCACCATCAAAAAGCACTTGTGCTGGTGGCCACAATGACCCCCAGGGCCTCCGGTTTGCATCCTACCAGCTCAGCAGTACCAGTAGAAAAAGAAAGATTTATCTCTGATAATTTTAGCAAAAGTCTGGGGTCTGACCCTTGTGACCCATAAGCCCCCAGCCCATTGCTGCTCTGATCACTGTGGCCAACAGTGGCACTCTCCTAGGCTAGGCCTAAGTCACATGCCAACTACAGGAGCTGGCAAAGGGCCAGCCATCCAGAACTGTGTGCACCGATAGAGGGTGAGGTGGTGCCCCATGCGGAAACCAGGGGGCTGTGAACAGGAAAAGGGGCTGGATCCTGGAGATGTCCTTTGATGGTAGCCATTCTGGCTGGCTCACCTCCGGGGTAGCCAAACCCCAGGGTCTTGGGAGCTTCTGGAGAAATGACGTCCAGCGATTTCTGCCTTAGGACCATGGGAGGAGCAGGGTTAGAGTGGGGAAAAGGAGAAATAGGAAGTGTTTTCTCTTACAATCTCCTTGTAAAACCTATCAGCCATGCTGTAGGTCATGAAGAAAGCCCAAGCCTCACTTTTAAAGCCACCCCATCTTTAGTGGGAGCCTAAGGATTCAGTGGGGACCAAAATCAGAGGGCAGAGTCTCAGGGCAGCCCTCAGTCACTCTGCCTGGTATTGAGAGCCCAGTGCTGGGTGTTGTGGGGGATTCAGCAGAAGACAGGACCCCCTCTTCAATGTACTTCTTGGCAAGTGGTGAGGTACCCCACACTCACCCTTACAGTTGTGTGCTAGATGGTGTGGGACCCGGGAATCCTGCAGGGTGCAGATGGGGCATCCACACGGCTGGTAGGGCCCAGAGGCTCCTCAGAGGGGCTGAACCATATTGGAGGATCAGCTGAAGAGAGAAGGTTTTCCAAGCATGGAAAAGAGAGCAAATGAAGGGCCAGGTGGAGATAAGCATTGTAAGTTTGGCTCAAGAACAAACCTGAAGCGAGAACTGGTAACTAGCTGAGAGCAGGGAGAAAAGAGAGCACACCCTTCTGCTCCGAAAGAGAGGATTCCCAAGATAGAGAATGGAAATGGGATGATCTAAAAAAGGGGGTCTTGAGGAAAAATTAAGTTTGTTCAAGAGAAGGGTGAAAATAAGTTTTTGTCCTCAAAGTAAGCATACGCATGGGCACATAGTTAGTTCTAACATATGGGAGAAACAAAACACCATGTGAAGGATACCTGGAAGAGTGTGATAGCTAATTTTACATGTCAATTTGAATGGTATTTTTGGATGAGATTAACATTTAAATTGGTGAACTTTAAGTAAGCAGATTGCCCTCCATAAGGCGGGTGGGCCTCATCCAATTAGTCGAAGGCCTGAATAGAAAAAAAGACCAACTCCCCCGAGCAAGAAGGAATTCCTCCATCAGACTGGGTTTGGATATCATTGACATAATTCCCTCTCCTGGGTCTCCACCTGCTGGCCTTTGGACTTCATCCCCATCAGCTCTCCTGGGTCTTGAGCCTGTCTGTCCACATTGCAGATTTGGATTTACCAGTCTCCATAATCACATGAGCCACTTCCATTAACAATCAGACACACACACACATACACACACACACACACATCCTTCTCTGGAGAACTCTAATATAGATTTTGGTACTGAGAGTGGTTCTAGAGGAACAAAATCTTAAAGATGAGTTTTCTGAATTGATTCTGGGGTTTCTGAAATTGGCTGTCTAATCTCATGAGATTTAAAGACACTAATGACTCCATTTCCAGTAGTAGAAGAGTGCACTGATAGTCCATGGTTTGATGAGGCAATAGAGATGCACAAAATATGACCATTGGAGACACCCACAGACCTGTGGCATTGGCTAGCCGATACTGCTGTGCCTAGTAGTAAAATAGAGAGGAATTACTGAATTCCTAAATTCCTACTGAATCCTTACTTGTATGAGCAGAAAGATCTAGGTCAAGTGAACAAAAGTCTAACCTGAGTAATAAAAGCAGAGTCATGGTCCTTAATCAGCTGTCAGACTTGAGCCAGTTTACAGACCCAGAACCCCTTGAGTGAAGGGGGGACCACATCCCTTCACTGCCAGATATTTACACTGTTCGTCATTGTCCCAGCTATCCTGAGAGACTATGCCTTTCACCAGGGTAACTGCACTGGGGAAAAGGAAATAATCGCACCTTCTGAGGGCTGCTGGGCACAGGCCCTGAACTGGCACTGACCCCAGAAGGCGGCACATCACCCTGCCCACCAGTCAGAGTGTGGGCTTAGCTCAGGCCGCCTCACAGGTGTCCCTGACTTCACCCGGGGGTTATTCCCCAGGTCTGGGTGTATAGTTGGAATAGACACACTTAGCACTGGCAGAATCCTCACAGTGGTTCCCTGACCCACAGAGTGAGGGGTACTACTGTGGGAAAGGCCACGTGGAAGCCACGGACTGCCCCTACCTAGGCAAACGGTAAACCACAGCAGCACCATCCCAGGAGGGACTGAAGGGATTGGTGCCACCGCCAAGGACTTAAAGGATCCCAGGGTGGCGATTCCACATGCCCCTTCCAACTCTCCTATCTAGCCTGGGCGAAAGTCTGGTAGGTCTTTGCAAAGGACAGACGATTATTGTAACCTTGACGAGGCGGTAGCTCCATCGGCAGCTGCTGTGCCAGATGTGCGGTTCTGTCGCCTAAGTGCATTAACACGTCCCCTAATATCTGCTAGGCAGCTATTGATCTGAAAAATGCGTTTTGCTCCATCCCTGTCCATAAGGTCCACCAGAAGCAGTTTGCTCTCTGCCGGCAAGATCAGGATGACCCTTCCCTGTCCTACTGCAGCAGTGCCCCAACGTGCCAGGCCTTGTGTCATGATTCCGTCCCCCAGGGTCTTGAGCACACGATTCCTTTCTCTTCCACAAGGTATCACACTTGCCCATTCCATTGGTGACATTGTGCCACCTGGACCTAGTGAGCAAGAAGTAGCAGCTACTCTTATTGGTAAGACATTTACATGCAAAGGGCGGGGAAACCTCTGACAAATTTCAGGGGTCTTCTACCTGGGAGAAATTTCCAGGGGTCCAGCGGGTGGGACATGTGGAGATATCCCATCTAAGGTGAAGAATAAATTGTTGCATCTGGGCCCTCCTATAACCAAAAAAGAGGCACCACACCTAGTGGGCCTCTTTGGGTTTTAGAGGCAACACCACGTCATTCAGGTGTGCTACTCTGGCCCATTTACCAAGTGACCCAAACAGCTGCTGGTTTGGGGTGAGGCCCAGAACAAGAGAAGGCTCTGCAGCAGGTCCCAGCTTCTGTGTGAGCTGCTCTGCCCCCGAGCCATATGGCCCTGCAGGCCCAGAGGTGCATGAAGAGGCCGTGGCAGGAAGGGGTGCTCTTGGGCAATTTCGGCAGTCCCCTCTAGGCGCGTCATATCAAGAGTACATACTATCAACAGGATGTGATTTATCCACCATAAATTTCAATTATGAGTTGCAGTGCAGGCCCTTGGGGCTTCAAGGCAAAGCCCTGCCATCCTCTGCAGGTGACCACTGCTCTTTTGAGCAGACACTGTGGCCCTATAGCTCCGTCTTGGTATTTTCTTACAGGAGAGCAGTGAAGAGAAATGCTCCCAGTGGGCAGAACTTTGAGCATCTGGTTGTTAATTTTGCTTGGAAGGAGAAATGAACACATGTGCAGTTTTATACCAACTGATGGGCTGTGGCCAATGGTTTGGCTGGTTGACTGGGGACTTGGAACATGATTAGAACAAGGAAGTCTGGACAAGAGATATGTGATAGACCTCTCTGAATGGGGGAAAAAGTGAAGATACCTGTGTCCCATGTCAATGCCCAGCAAAAGGTGACCTCAGCAGAGGGAGATTTTAATAATCAAGTGGATAGTATGACCTGTTCTGTGGTCTCCAGTCAGCCTCTTCCCCAGACACCCCTGTCATCACCCAGTGGGCTCATGAGCAAAGTGGCCATGGTGTTAGGGATGGCAGTTATGCACGGGGTCAGCAACATGGACTGCTAGTCACCAGGGCTGACCTGGCTGCAGCCACAGCTGGGCGCCCAGCCTGCCCACAGCAGAGACCAACAGTGAGTCCCCAGTATGGCACCATTCCTGGGGTGGTCAGCCAGCTACCCGGGGGCAGGCTGATTGCACTGGGCCATGTCCATCATGGAAGGGGCTGAGTTCTTACTGGAATAGACACTTACTCTGGACATGGATTTACCTTTTCTGCATGCAATGCTTCTGCCAGATACCATGTGTGGGCTTACAGAATGCATTATCCACCACCACAGCACTCTGCACAGCAGTGCTTCTGATCAAGGGACTCACTTCACAGTAAATGAAGCGTGGCGCTGGGCCCATGCCCGTGGAATTCACTGGTCTTACCATGTTCCCTACCATCCCGAAGCATCTGGCTGTATAAAACAGGGGAACGGCCCCTTGAAGACTTAGAGAGTGCAAGCTACACACCGTGCAGGGCTGGGGAAAGGTTCTCTAGGAGGATATACTCTGAGTCAGAGTCTAATACATGGTGCTGTGTCTCCATAGCCAGAATCCACAGGTCCGGGAACAAGGATGGAAATGGGAGTGGTGCCACTCACCTGCTAGCAAAATTTTAGCTTCCTGATGGCTTCTTTTAATACTCTGCTGGCCTAGAAGTCTTAGATCTAAATGGAGTAATGCTTCCGCCAGGAGACACAACACCGATTCCATTGAACTGGAAGTTAAGGCTGCTACCAACCCATTGTGTCTCTGAACCAGTAGGCAAAGGAGGTTCCTGTGCTGGCTCCTGAATACCCAGAGGAAACGGGTAAAATATAAATATATATATTTATGTATTTATATATTTATATATAAGGATGAACTATAAACAAACCAAAACCACCAAACTTGAGCAGCCCAACCCATTGCTGGGTGATTTACCATGTGCCCTGGTGCCCGGTGAATGCCCAGGGGCCCACCTTCTGTTCTGATAAGCTGGCTAAATTGCCCAGCATCAAACTTCTCTCCATTTTGCTTCTTAATGGCAGGATTAAGGTCAACAGAAATCTCAGAATTGTTCTTCGTAGAAAGAGGGTTTGAGTGTCTATTGATAAAATGCTAAAGGCCCCCTGTCCCACTGGAAGTAACTTCCAAACAGAAATTGATTCGCTACCTAGTGGGGATTTTGCCCCCCACCTGTCCTTCAGGAGACACTCGACAATGTCTCGAGACCTCTATCTAGTTGGTCCAGCTGGGAACTGGGGTGGCAAGTGACTGCGGGCACCTCTCTAGAGAGTACAGGCCACGGACGCTGCTCAAAGGGCCAACACAGAGGACAACCCACAGCAAAGTCTCACCCAGCCCCAGCATCACTAGCACCGCGCTTGAGAAACCCTGGGCTAGACCCTCACTCCCTCACCTGAGCCCTCCACTGGAGGCTGGGCTCGCCAAGCTCAGGGAGGCGGTGCCCCGGCGGCATCTCAGAGGCCGGGCTCCCGACCGCAGTCCTGGCCTTGTTCCAAGCCCCGCCCACCTTCCCACCCTCTCCCCTCCTTCCTGTCCCCTCGGCTCCCGGTCTCCGCCTTCTCTCTCTGCAGGACCTCTTGTGTGTTGCACTGTGCTGCCCACAGACTCCAAGCCCCACGTCCCCGTCACCCCAGCCATTATGTCCCAGTGAGCCACAGGGGGAACTCACTCGGACCCCCATCCCAGCCTCTGCGGCTCCCGTCAGCGCAGCTGCGGCCCCCGGGCCGACCTCTAGTGCCGCGGAGAGTCCTTACGCACGGGGCATGGCTCCCGAGGCACGCAGCGGAGCCCTTGCCAGCGTCCTGGCTTTGGGTGGGGAGGGAGGAAAGGGAGAGAGAGGAAAGCAGAGGGGCGGCCCTGGGGGGCAGGGGCGGGGGGCGGGGCAGAGCGCACCGGCAGTCGGGGCTCAGGGGGAGGGGACGTGCCCCTGTCACCTGCGGCCATCCGTCACCCTTCCCCTCCCTCGGTTCTCTCCCCCAAACGGTCTCAGTTTAGAAAAGCAAGCAGAACTCTTTCAAATGCATATTGTTTTCCCACTATAATGCCATCCGCTTCCGCCCCCGCCCAGATGTCGCCACCTCTTCCCGGCTGCCTGGTGGAGTCGCTGTCACCGGCCCGGGAGCTCTGCCACCGCCGCTGGCAGCGCCCGCCGTGGGCACAGGTGGAACCAAAGAAAGGAACCGTTGGCCCAAGCTCGAGGTCACCTCGTTTGCTATGAAGTAAATTCTCGACAGTTTCCGGCAGGAGGAGCATTTCCCACTCAAAACCCTGTTGGCATTTCCCTCCGATAACGCTCGTGTTTGGAGAATAATTAAGAAACCTTTTATTCTTCCTCTTTAAAAACACTTTTTCACCCATACCATTGCCCTTGGAGGTAGCAGGGCAGAAACGACTGTTTCCTTTGTTCCGATGAGGACACTGAGCTCAGAGAAGGGTAAATCAGTGCTAAGAACCAGATTAGCGGGGGCAGGTGCATTGGAGTCTCTCGGGCACCATGAGTCCCAGTGGCCTGAGTTCTAATGAATTCGGCCCCTTACTTGCTGCTAAAGTCAGGGAAGTCTCACATTCCATCACCTCCGATCACAGGATTGCGGGGCTCTGAGTTGGCATAAGACCTACCATGGAGCCCTCTTCATTAATAACAGCATTTGCATGATGCTTCCTATATGCCAAGCATCCTTCTAAATACTTTCTATGTATTAAGATCCCCATCAGTCCTGGGTGCAACCCTATGAAGTAGTCATTCCTGTTTACAGGTTGAAGAAAGTAAGGCCCAAAGAAGTGAAGCCAGTAGGCCAGTGTCACGCGGCTATGAGCTGGCAGCCCTGGTATTCACACCCGGGCCGTCTGGTCTAAATGGAAGTGTGCTTAATTACTGGGCAACGCTGCCCCCGGACACTGTCCCAGACAGGACGCTGGCCTGAGGATCTGATACCTGGGTTTAGGTATCATTCACTTTCTGAGGGACTTGGTTAAACTTGTTCAAATTTTGTGTCCTCTTTGGTCAAGGGATCTCTAAAGAAACTCTTAAGAGTCCCTCCCAGAGGGAAAATCCATGATTTTGCATATGCAAAGAATGCTGAGGCAGGACCTCAGCTCTTTATGGAGTGGGAAGCCCTTTCCTGGATCCCATTCCTCTCTGGACTATGAACATAGAAAAAGCCGTTCAGGCACACATTCATTAAGCCCCTGCAGGGTCCCTAGGTATAGGCGTATCACTATGATCAGGGTAGGCATGGAGAATGCCTTCCTGGAGCATGCTTTGTGATAGGGAAAGCCAGCAGTGGGCTGGTAATGAAAGAGCGGCCAATCTCTCTGAAAGGAAGTCCATGCTCTACCGAGGATTTGGCCAAGTCTAGGGTTTGGGGAGACAAACTAAGAAATGAAGAAGGCAAGTCCCCAAGGTAAGAACTTCCCCTCCCCACCTGGCCCTGACTCGCACACGGTGTCCCTGAGACCAGTGAACCTCCTGCGTGCTGACACACCGCAGCACTCTCTGTGCTTTAAGTTGTTTGCAGTACCAAATGTTGGCCAGGGTGTACAGCAACCGCAATGTGCAATCGGCTCTCGGGGCACAGTTAACAATGGGAACTGTTTGCTAACTCTGCTGGGGTGAACAGAATAACTGGTGTATAAGTACATGGGTGGAGAGCGAGAGGACAAAATGATCTGGATAAGAAATGGGATGTGGTCACATGGAAAAGAAGGGATGCAGATGGCGAGCAGGTGTCTAACCTGGAGACCCACTGCTGAATACCTTCCTCAGGGATACCTGGTTCTTAAAGCCCACCTTAGGGATACACTTATCCCCTAGGCAATATACATGGTTACAGGCTTTTGACAGTAACATTCAACCATCATTGGATGAGAACATGCAAAGTGCCCACGTTTCCTAAACAACAAGATGGACACGGTCCCAGCCCTGAGCCAAGAGCTACGCACCACTGGAGCTTTGTGTAACCTAAATGGAGCAGGGCTGCCGTAAGCCAGTTTCAGCAGGCTGTTGCAGTCCCAATAAACACAAATGTGACTCCAAAAAGTTGGAGATGCATCAGAGATCTTCACTGGAAATTTCCTTGACAGGGAGGTGAAAGACGAACACCAGATGCACGTATCAAAACTAGCCACAAATCCACCAGTCACCACTCCTTCCCGAAGCGCACATTTCACAACAGCTGCTCAGATTCATCCTTCCTCCTCTCCACATTCCTGGCCTGCTTGGTCTCCCTCCCCTTTCCTGCCTCTCTGTTGGCAAACTCCCTTCTCCACCCTCCTCTTCTCCTCCAAGCACCTACATGTCCCTTCTTAGGCCTATTGCACTAGAGTCTTCACGTTCTCTAAGTCTGCTTTTGCACACATCTCCCTGGCCAATGCCACAAAAGCCAAATACAACAGTCCAGGCTCCCTGTCCATCGTCCATGCCGCCTCCTCTTCCTCTTCCTGGTTGGGGGCATCCACTTGTCCTTCTTCAATCTTCAATCTCTTGTTGTTTGTATGTCCTCTGTAGAACTACGGGTTGGAGGATTCATTCAGTGTCCTGCCTTCAACCAGGAATGTGTCACAACTCAAGCAACTTGATTCACATTTCTCTTAACAGAGTCAGCCAGGTCTTCCTCGATGATCCTGCCAAACCCACTCCCTTGACTGGAGTTTCTCTGTAGGTAGGGATGTTGAGAATCTCATTTGATCTATTTTTTGCTGAACCTTTTCACCTCTCTTTACTGCCATCTTCCAAAATTCAATTCATCTGAAACTATACACTCTGTCTTACTCACAAAAAGAACTTCACCTCCACAGGGCCCCTCTCTGCCACTGACACCAGCATCACGACCTCTTGCCAGGTGGAAACCTTAGAGCAGGTGTTCTTTGCCAGGCCCATGGATGACCCGATACAGAGTTGTAGAACTCCTTGAAATTGTGTAAATCACAAAACTGAAGGCCAAGTGTTGGGACTGGGAGAGAATATTTGCAACAACGCATATATCAAGCAAAAGACCTTTAGCTAAATATAAAGAGTTCTTGCAACTCAATTAACCCGATTTAAAAATGGGGAAAAGATTTACAAATGATCGATAAGCACGTGAAAAGACATTCCATTTCATTAATTATCAGGGAAATGTAAATTAAAACCACAATGCGATACCACTATGCATTTTCTAGGATGGCTAAAATTTAAGATTGGCAGGACCAAGTGTTGACAAGGGCATGGAGGCACTGGAGAGAATCTCCTACAAAGCTGATAAAATCATAAAATGGTACAACCCATTAAGAAAACATTTTGGTAATTTCTTAAGAAGTATAACATGTACCTACCTTATGATCCAGCCATCCAACTCCTACATATTTACCCAAGAGAAACAAGAGCATATGTTCACATAATGACTTCTCATATGAATGTTTAGTAATAGTAAAAGCTGGAAACCACTCAAATGTTTACTATCAACTATTGACGGGATAAAAATATTATGGTATAACCAAATAATGGAATAATATTCAATAAAAAGGAGGAAACTATTGATGCATGACCATGGACAAAATCATTTTGCTGAGTGAAAGAAGTCAAACAAAATCATACTGTATAATTCTATTTATGTAATATTCTAGAAAACACAGTCATCTATAGTGTCAGAAAGTGAATCAGCAGTCGCCTGGGGGCCAGAGGTAAAGGAGGAAGTGGATTTTGAAGGGATTTTGAATGTCACTTGGTTGAGATGACAGTGTCATGGGTGAATACATATGTCAGAACTTGCCACAGAATACACATCACATACGTGCAGCTTGTTGTGCAAAATTAAACCTTAATAGAGGTGTAAGAAAATCTGAGTTTTGGATGCCAAGTGATTCTTCTGTGTCTAGAGTAAGAAGTTGCCTTCAACTGGCCGTGAGAGCGTGTTTAGAAATCTGGCCTTGATTTCGTTGTCTTAAAATGGGCATGTCAGCGGTTCCCAGAGCCAGGGCTGGAGTCACAGAATGAAATAACTAGAAGGGCCCTTCAAATGGAAATCTTTCTGTTTTGCAAATGAGAAACCTGAAGCCCCCAGAGAGAGGTGACTTTCCCAAGGTCACCCAGCTCTTTCCTGAGGGAGTTGGGTTTGAATGTGGTGAACTGGTCGAGCAGCTGGTTGGCAAGCCCCAGGGACACTGTGGCTCTGGCAGGTCCGTTGTGTATGTGAGCTGAGGGGCCACACAGCCGGAGCCCAGCCCGCGGGCCCCACCGGTAGCAGCAGCTCCTCCTTCCCAAGTGCCCGAACCACTGCCTATCGCTCTGCAGTCACTGGGCTTCGAGGGTCACGAAGCTGACCTCGTGCTCTGCAGGCCCAAGGTGACGAGCAGGGAGGACTGTGGCCTGGCCCCATGCTTCTCAGCCATTTGTGGGGGAAGAACAAGGACATTTTTAAAAATTTTCTAACTTATGGCAAACCAATACTTTCATAAAGCACAATAAAATCAAATTGTGAGAAAGATGAACTAAAAAATGAACATATAAAATGCAAGCCCAAATTTTATGATTAGATTCATCCCACATAAAATCACTCTGTAAATTTGCTATAAAACCTTCTAGCATTTTCTCTCCATTTCTGTATATTTATCTCTTCATGGACCAGGAGCAAGCAGTTTGCAGACCAGGGAAGGTCTGTGTTTCACACTTGGAGAAGAATTTCCCTAAAAGATCCAAACTTTCATCACCAAGAATAGGGGCCCCTGGCTGCCAAGTCTGGGCTTTCTAAAGTACAGGGGGATCACACTAGGTTGGATTGGATTGGAATGAAGCCTTTGGTGTGGTTCATGAGCCATCATTTGAATTGAGACTGTACAGATCTTCTGTATTATTCATTGTCCTGAGCAATAAAAACTCACAAAATTCCTAAGAACCCCCAGCCCCCGGAATAGCTTAATTGGGCACTATTGCTCCGGAAAGCCAAGTGCCTGTTTAATTCTGAATTCTGCCTTTTCACATCAGAACAGGCTCAGATCAAAGTGTTTTTCTATCCTTGGTCCCTGGCTCATCTCTCTGTGCTTCTGTGCATGGACGAGCTGCCCCTCCCTGTGGAGCATCCTTCCAAAGTGCTGTCCCCAGATCACCCAGGGGCTCAGATGCTGTGTGAGCAGCTGTGGGCACAGCCGTGAAAAGCAAAGGCAGCCTCCCTCTGGGGTCCGGAGAGCAGAGCCAGGTCTCAGTGTCACCCTAGGGAGGGGAGCTGGCAAGGGCCGGCCTTCCTGTCCTGAGCTGGCCTTGAGAGTATTGGAGGGCAGTGGTCCTGAGCTGTGGGGTCCTGTCCAGTATCACACTGGCCAAGGCTCTGGGCTTAACCTTAAAGCCCAGGTTCCTCGACTGTGAAATGGGGAGAATTGCTACCTGGACGGCATGTGGCCAATGTCAAGGTATAAAGATGCAGATGAAGTGATAGCAAAGCCTGGCACACAGGCAACACACAGCAGAACTGACACCCATCCCTGAGCAAAGCTGAATGACAAGACCTCAGGTTGGGATGGGCTCTTAATGAGCCCTGTCTCCTTCCCCCCATCCCCTGTGCTCTGGCCAAACGTGAATCCCTCTGAAGTACTGTATATTGACCCCAGCAATGGGTTTTTCACAAACGGCAGCAGCCCTTGTCAGCTTGGCACAGCTTTGACTGGGACAGAAAAGCCCTCGGTGAGCTACGTGGGCCTCCCTGGAGTGCGGCTCCCAGACACCCTGTGCACACTTGGGCCGAGCTTCTGGCTTCACGGAGCCTTCACCTGTCTGGCTCCCCGTCACGTCTCCTAGTGATAGCTTTACAGTTCTCACTGTCCTGTCACTTGCCTCGGAACACCCCCATGAGAGAGAGCCCCCAGAGGGAGACCCATCCCCAGCCTACTCTTGTCCCTTGTGGGGTTCTCCTTGTGGACCCCACACCTGATCTCTCTGAATCCTGGAATGTGCAAAACCTGTCTGAGGGCCCTCGGCTCCCTTGTTTTTCTCTTCTTGACCCCACAGCTGTGTCCCCCTGGATCCTGGGGCTCCCGGTCCTTCTCTTCCTGCTTACTGACCCAACTCAGCATCACCCACATTTCGGGGGCCACACTCAGGACTAAAGTCCCAAGCTACCACCTTCCCTTCCCTCCCCATGTCTTCCCTTGCACCCGGAACAACTCAGTTCCCAAGCTGTGACGTGGGGTAGAGCAGTGCCTCGCTCCAGGGACAGGAGAGCCACAGGGTCTCTGAGCCACATGAGAGCAGCACGGGGCACGTCCACAAGGGAAGGTGGCCTGGTGAGCGGTGCTGGGGCCCAAGTGGAGAGCGGAGGACATCTGAAGGAGGGGTGGCCCCTGCAGCAGGATAGTGAGATGGGTAGTCAGAGTCCAAGTGAGGTGCCCCTGGGGACGGGGCCTGGCAGTGAGGAACACCCAATAGCGTAACTGGACCCTAATCATCAAAAGAGTCAAGGTTGTGAAAATCAAGGAAAAAGAAGGGAACAGTCCCAGACCGAAGGAGACTAATGTGACAAGTCAAGGTAGCGTGTCATTCGGAATGGATCCTTGTGCTGGGAAAGACCTGGACCAACTGGTAAACCTTCAGTGGGGCCTGAGGATTATGAGGACAGTTCTTCTCAGTGTGAATGGCCGTGTGGTGGTTATAGAACAGAAGCCCCTTGTTTCTAGAAACACACATTGATAGAAACTTGGGTTGGCAGTTGATTCTCAAAAGATCAGGAAGGAAAAGGTTTTATCCTATAACTGTACTTCCTACTTTTCTGTAAGTTTACAATTGCTTATGATTTTTTTTTAAAGAGAATTTCAGAGCTGGCTCTGAATTAGAGATCACTTGAGCCTACTCTTTATTTATGAGATAGAGACACTAAGTCTCAGAGAGGTTGGGTGACTTGACCAAAGTCACACAGGTAATTAGTCTTAGAGCCAGGGCCCAAACCCTTCTTTTAGATTTTATGGATGGATCTAGCCCAAGTCCTTGCTTTTACAGGTTAAGAAACTGAAGTCCAGGGTAATGAAGAGATTTGCTCCAAAATGAATGAACAAATTTCAGGTGTGGGTTGCTTGGGACAAATGTGGAAAGTTTCCTAGTATCTGAAATTGAACTCTAAGTGCTTGCCTCCTCTGTCCATGTGCAGATGAAGTTCTCCTAGATGTTGGCCCTAAGACATTCCTCTTAGAAGGCACAGGGCCCTGTCCTTCCTGAGGACTTTAATTTGTTGTCAGGCAAGATGGTCATAGTTCGCATGAGCAGCTTTGTGTGCAGGGGCCTTTTTGGCTTCTGGGGACCCCCTCCGACACTGACGCCCAGGCCTTGCCCGTCCATGCACCCGTCATCAGCCACCCACTGGCAATTCTGAGCAGGCAGGAAGCATCCAGAGGCTCTCTGAGAGCACACAGGCCTTGGAGAAAGATGGCATTTGTCTGATAAGGGAGGGGCAAGGGCAGGGCATGGAGTTTGTGGGCTGAATTATGTCCCTCAAGATTCATGTGTGATGTTCAGATTCCCAGGGCCTCAGAGCGTGAATGTGTTTGGCATTGGGCCTTTAGAGAGGAAACTAAAGTAAAACGAGGGCATGAGGGTGGGCCTCCCATCTGATAGGACTAGTGTCCTTATAGAGAGAGAAAATTAGGACATGAACAGACACAGAGGCAAGACCACGTGAAGACCGTGGAGATGCGGGCCACCAATAAGCCGAGTACTGGCCTCAGAAGAAACACTCCTGCGGGCCCCTTGATCCTGCGCTTCCAGGTTCCAGAAATGTGAGAAAATACATGTCTGTTGCTTAAGCCATGCAGTCTACGGAACTTTGTTACGGCAACTCTAGCAGATTGATACAGCAGGGGGAGGAATGCTGGAGAACCGGCTTCTCGGCAGACCACAGGCTCTTCGCGCGGATCCCTCTGCCCACACTATAATGTCCCCTTGCCCCGACCGCCTCATCCCAGTGATGGTTGTCCCATTTGGATGCTGTCTATGTGCAACAGTAAACGCCATCTTGTCAAATCTGACACGTGGACTGATGGATCCCCTTTACACTGCCTTTTCTGTGACATATCAGTACATCCAACTTGGAACAAATCACACTTCCCTGGGGCAGGACTCCTGGCTCTAAATTCCAGTGATAATTCTTGGCCACCAGCCCCTGTTCCACTGAGCACGCAATCCCCAGATATCACCACCAGGTGGCAGAGTGACTTCAGACAAAAGGTCTACCAGGTGTCTGGGAAGAAAGTTCTTCCTTCTGCCAAATGAGGAATGCTTTGACAGGCCCCAGGATGCCCGGGAGGCCAGGTGGAGCAGCAGATAGAGCCTCGAAGGGTAAGAAAAAAGAAGGGGGGTTCCTTGCCATTCAACTGATTAGAGCCTTCCCAGAATAAGTGGGTTCCCCGCGGCTCCCAATGGTTGCCACCTGAGATTGGTCCCCATGGATGGAACTGTGGGCCCAGAGCAGTCATAGCTGGACATATTCTTAAGCAAGCCTTGCCCCACGGGGCTCCACTCAGTACTGGGAGCTGGCAGGTGCTTTCCCTTGCTCTGTGGCTGGGCCACTTTGGGGCCTTCCCGTCTCTCTGCCCTGGGGTCTCGCCCTGCAGCTCACCCAGTGTTAATCTGAGAAGCCTCGGGTTCCTCCTCCTGGGATCTGATGGGCGATGCTGTGGGAGGCAGGAGCCTTGGCTTGGCGGTGGCGTCCCGCAGCCTGAGCCTGCTCACAGTCAGGAGTGTCAGCCTCGGATCTGCAGGAAAGGCACGTTGTTCCCTGTTGCCTCCTCCACACAGCCCTCCTGGATATATATTCATTCAAATACTTTTTATGAAACATCTCCAAGTGG
>JAQQAC010013566.1:31577055-31640358 GCA_029783875.1 Phataginus tricuspis
ATTCTCAATAAATCAACTATTTCCACTAAGACCTTTTCTCACCCCATCAGCCAAAACAAACCCAGGACTGCTTTGAAATTCCCGTCACTGACACCTTCTCTTATTGTCTTCTTCTGAGCAAGTTCAGAAGGTTCTAAATGAGGTGGGTTTTCAGCACTGTCCAATCGCCCCTTCCTTCTGGGAGGGCAGTGGAAGGATATCCTTTAAAAGCAGTCTGTGCTCAACAAGCAGTAAAGGTCATGCTTCCTAGCTGAAGGTCAAAAAGCACAGGAAACAACCCTGCACCCAGGACTTCTGGCCGACCTCCTCCTTTGCCTTCTTTCCTCACAAGACCATGACTTGGTGGGACAGAAATACCCTTGCCTTTAAAATGCTCTCATTCGCTCATTCATTCGTTAATGCTGTTATTGAATCGGAATGTCAGGTGCCTTTCTCTGTGCTAGAAACAAAACAACAGCGAGTGCCCGGCGCTGCCCTGGAGGGACTCCAGCCAGATGGGGGAGGCAGAGTCCCCACCGCATCACAGGTCAGTGCCACAGTCATAGAAGCACCACACCGCAGGCGTGAGCCGAGCACCCTGCATCGGAGAGGATCAAGAACAAGCCTTCCTGTGACTGCATTCGCCTCGGTCCTCCTGTTCCAGATTCAGGAACTGCACGGGGGCTTCCCTTCCTGCCCCTGGCGGCACTGACCAATAGAGCGGCGACGGGGGCTGAGAGGAACCGCCAAGAATGAAGGAACGGGGTCTCCCATCCCGCACTGGCTCAGCGACCAGAGCTGTGTCCCTACCACATCCTTGTAGGGGGCAAATTACATTCTGCTTTGACCTGGGCCAAGTCCCAAACCATGCTCTCTAGAAAGCATTCCAGGTTCCCTTTCCTTTCCATGTGTCTATTTGGTGGGGGCCAACAAACCGCTTCCCAAAGCAGAACCTTTGCAAAATCCCTGCCTCCCAACAGTCCCGCCCAAAGGGACCGTTAATCGGGGGAACAAATGCACATTGGGGTAATAGCAGTGAAGAGAGACAGAGTGGTGGAAAGGGCTGGAGAAAAGGCCACAGATCTCTGGAAAAAGGGCCCATTCTCCTGCCTCGTGTCAGTAAGCCTTAAGGTGAGCCGCGCAAAAGGGAATATTACATGTTAGGAGAAAAGGTATTGGGGCTGCTAAGAGGAAGCTCATTTTCCTCTTAGTATAAAGGCGAAGGATTGTCTGGCTTAAACCAGAGGTCCCATTGCTGACTTACTGGTGCCTTATGTTGGGACTTCCGAGAAATCCCTTTCTCTGCGAGAGTGAAATCATGGGCATGTGAACAGCAGCAGAGCCGGTGATGGCTGGAAGGGCTCCCAGAACATCTTCCAACGAGTTGACTGAGTGTCGGGGTGAAAAAGGAAAGCCGTTTTCTCACTTTGCAAGAGCCGAGCCCAGGAAGCCAGCAGGTGAAGGCGACGCGGATCCCACTGCCTTTCATCTGGAAATTCTGTGCCTTCCCTTTACCTCAATGTGGCTCATTTTTCGGGCAGAAAACACGTTACTTAGGCATAACCTCAAGTTGGAAATCTTCAAGGACTTATTCTGCCCAAATGAATGGAAAAATCAAGTAGAGCCTCTTTATTTTGAGACTGCCTGTACTTTGTGGTAGAAGTATCCTCAAAGTGCTGGTAAAGGGGCCTACTTAGGAAAATTCAGGCAATTGCCAGGAAAAGGAACAAGTGGCTCTGATTAGGAGAATTACAGATCTTCACAACTGTGACTCCAGGGTCTATTCCACGGCCGGAGGGAGCCAGGAGTCTGCCTCGATGAACCCTTGGGTCAGTATTAATAGAATGAGGACATTAATGATATTATGATAGATAATAATATACTAATGATATTAATGAAATGATAGTAATGGTATTTGTTGAATTATGTGTGCTGTCAAACACCATGTATGCTATCGAATCTCATTTAAAACTGCATACGACCGAGAGAAGTAGCCCTACTGCTTATCTCTGTTTGACAGATGAAGAAAGTGAGATGCACAGGGGCTTCAAAACCTTGTCCAAGGGCACCCAGGAGCAGGGGGTGGACTTCCCACCGCATCCTACCAGGGTGCTGAGGCCCAGCCAGGGAATGAAAGCCCGGTGCCACAAAGTGCAGGCCAGCCAGGCTCAGGCTGCCAAGTGCATGTGGTCTCCTGCCCTGGGACACAGGGCTCTGAGGCTTCCTGCTCCCCGTGTCTCATGGCCTTTGTTGCTGTGACCACCTTCTAGGCCTCCAAATTTTCCCACTGAGATGCACACATTTTAGAAAATTGGTACGAATCTATGCATCATCTGCGCAAGAATCCAACAGTTGCTTTAAAGGAAGGTTCTCGAGGAGAGAAAAGTTCTAATTATAATCGCTAAATGTTCTAATTATGAACTCTAAATGTTCACCTGGCTACACCTCCCGTTTCATGCCGGCTGAGAGCCCTCCCATGGCCGCAGTGCTGGGGAGCTCGGTGGGGAACAAACAGAAGAGGAGCCTAAACAGACCGTGGGGCAGTCAGGCATCTATGAAGTTGCCACGGTGGCTGCTGTGTTGCTGGAGAGATAACTGGGCACAAAGAGGAGACAGGATGTGGGTCTGGTCTGTGTGGCATATCCTGGAAGGCGTCCTGTGGAGGTGACAGTGGAACCGAGCAGGAAGGGCTGAGTAGAGGACCGAGGAAGGGAGCACCCCAGGCAAGGGAACAGTCTGCACAAAGACCTCCTCAGGGGGGAGTTCGACCGAGAGGGCCGGCTGGCGTGGGGAAACCTTGGGCGTGCACTGATAAGATGCAATTAAATGGCATGGAATCTGCAGACATGGTCACAGATCCATTGTCAACCTGCACCCTGCACCTCTCTGCCACTAGGTGGCAGCTGTCTGTGGTTTGCTGTGACGGCTGAGATTACCCTTAACTGGGGGAGAGAGGACTGGGCCTCACAACAGCAAGCCAGGTCTCACGTTGCCTGGGCTGAGAGTCTAGAGGCTCCCTCAGCTGAGGAAAGCCCTGCTGCTACCCCCAAAGCTGCCCCTTCTCTCCTGGGACCTCTTTGACAAATGTGACATTTACACTTCTGTCCTGTTCTCCTGAGTTGACCTTCAGTCTAAGGCAGCCGCTCAGTCTAACACAAGTGCCCGGGTCCCCTAAAGACTGAGGGGGGAGGGATTCCTTTAGAGTGGGTGGAATGCTCCCACTGCAGTTGGGTCACTTGTCCCAAATCCTACAAAAATCCCCAGCTGACGCACTTTCCTCCTTTACCTGTCCCTGGCCCCTCACCTGGCTGCCTGACCCTGCCTGTTCTTGGCGTGAGCCTGGCCTCTCCCAGGCGCAGAGCCAGCCCTCCCTTTTCCAACAGATCCTGTCATTAGCCTCAGACGGCATTTCCCGAAGAGCATTCCAAGGGCCTCTGAAGTGCTCCGTGTTCAGGTGGGCTGGGAAACTCCCCCACTACGTCTTCATGCTGGGGCTGCACTGGGCATGTCTGCACAGTAAAGGCCTGGAGCAAAGGCACTGTGCCGCTTGGAGGACTGGCTTTCCCTGGATGCCCCAAGCCAGTCCCTGCCCTCCTTCACCACGCCCCTAGCCTTGTTTTGGCCCAAGGTTACTTCCTCATATTTCAGGCCCTGATAACTGATATCAAATAAGTATCCAGGACTTTGTGGAGGTCCCTGAGTCCCAGCCTGAGCATGCAGGTCCAAAGGAGAAATTGAAAGTTGACTGGAGCAGTGCCAAACAACTATGAGACACATTTAAAGTGTTTGTGGGTGAGTGAATGAGTGAACGAACAAATGAACTGGCTGAATGAATGAAGGAGAATGCTAATGAACTAGGATCTGGGCCATCATTCTGATTTATTTCCATGGATAAGTGCAGACCATGATGTTCTTCCTTCAGATCCATGTATGTGTGTGTGCAAAAGGCTCTCCTGGTCTCAGAGAGGAATTGCTCTGGAAATGTCTGTGCTTGGACACATAGCTGGGGCATATTTTAGCAGGTGCACAGTTCTCTCCCAAGTACTCCGTCTTCATGCTTTTTCATTGTCCTGCTTATGTATAGGAGAAAGCCTCACTGGGACCTGTGGCCATTGAATGTGCTCTTTACCTATCCTAGGCATTTCTCTGGCAATAGGGAAGCTGTGCTCATAACAGCAGGTGCTGGAGTGTCCAGGCAGCAAGTCCCAAATCTTACAACCAGTGGCTTTCCTTTTAAGGCTGGCCATCCCCACTTTTACAGGTGAGGAAACTGAGATACAACCAGGGTTGCTGAATTGCCTGAGGGCAGGCTGCTGGCAGAATCAGAATGCAAACCTCCGGCTGCTCCATTTGCAGAGCTAGAGCTAGGCCTCCAGCCCCGGGTCCCTGGCAGAATTAGAGGGAGGCTATTACGACTATTGCTCAGGTCCACTCCAGGACAGCAGCGGGGAAAGGGCTTTGCAGTGGCAGCCATGCAGGCAAAGGTGTGAGGCAGTTTGTCTGCATCTTGGCAGGACAGCTTGTGATGGTTCAGAACACAGGGCGGCAGAGTCAGGAGGAGCGGCTATGAGGCGTCCACGTCCCCTCATGCAGTCATCTGGCCCCTTTTGTGTCTGTGTTGTCCCTTCTGGTGTGTGGGACAGGCTCTCTAGGACATAGCACCCTTGGCTTGTTCTTCAAACCAAGCTGTCTGTCTAAGAGTGGATCATGGTATTAGTCAGGTCTTGACCTTGTCTCATGTGTGCACTTGACGCCGTCTGACTCCTGGTAGAGGTGATGCCGGAAATGTTTCAGTTTGGATTGTAGTTTTTACTTTTTATGTTGAAACAATTGCATATTCACAGAAAGTTGTGAAATAATGTACAGGAGATCCTGTGAACCCCTCCTCCGGTTTCCCCCAATGATAACACCATGTGTAACCACAGCACAATATCAGAACCAAGACACTGACATCAGTGCAATCCAAGGAACTTCTTCAGGCGTCACCAGTTTTTCATGTCTGTGTGTGTGTGTCATTCGGTGCAGTTTCATCCCACCTGCAGATCTGTGTGAACCCCACGATTGAGATACAGAACCCCGTCATCCTAAGGCTCCCTCGGGCTCCCCCTTTGTGGCCTCACACACCACTCCTATTCCTATACTCCCTGGCAGCCTCCAGTCTGGTCTCCATTGCTCCGATCTGTCCTTTCAAGAATGGTATGTAAATGCAACCGGTCTGTAGCCTTTGAGACTGGCCGCTTTCGCACAGCACCATTCCCTGGAGACCCCTGCAGGTTATCTCGGGTTTCCGCAATTCCCTGACTTCTTTGCTGCAGAGTCTCCTGTGGTTTGGATGCACCAGGGTTTGTTTAACCAATCGCCCCTTAAAGGACATCTGAGTTGCTTCCACTTCGGGGCTATTACAAACAAAGCTGTTAGGAACATTCGCGTAAAGTTTTTTGGGTGAACATAAGTTTTCATGTCTCTGGCATAAATGCCCAAGACTGCAACTGTTGGTTGTATGGTAGCTGCACATTCACTTCTTTAAGAAACATCCGCCAAGCTGTTTTCCAGAGCAGCTGCCAACGGTGCTTTTTCTTTTCCTCTGACTCCATGTGCAGCCAGAGCCGACGCACACAGCCATGGGACCCGAACTCAGGCATTCCCAGGAGGCGTGGGAACTTCAGCCAAGGGTCTGAGGTTTTCCACTCCATTTTTTCCAGGGCAATTCCTGGGAACTCTTTTCGTTGTTCCTCAAGAACCGAAGACTCCGATTTCCTCCACTTCCCTAATGACCTACGTAAGGTCCTCTCAGATGCGAGCTCAAGAAAATGCGAGTGTCCGTACTGGCATCGGCACAGGCCTCAGCTAGTGGGGGCAAACCAGCCTACACCCAGCTGCTGGGGAGTCAGGCTGAGCTCCGTAGCCAGGGGCAACAGCCCCTCTGACTGCTGCTACCCTCTCTTGCGGGCTAGGAACTTTTCTAGAGAATGGGATTCAGACAGTTCTCTTCCAGGGGGTGTGTCTTCTCTGGGCTTCCTTGAGTGTTCTGGGCTAAACCTGTCGTGCCTGTGCCAGTCCCCGGGAGCAGACAGGGCAGCGTGTGCCCTGGGACCAGCAGGACATTGGCACTGCTCCCTTAAACTACCTCCTGGAAGGCACAGGTGCCCAGCTGCTTCTAGGCTCCTCTCCAGATCGGGCTCTGGGCCCTGGACCCCTGCACCCACCCCCAGCTAGTCCTCGGGTACCCGTGGCGTGTGTGACCTCGGCACACTGTCCAGAGAACCTCACAGCTCACACAGCTCAAGGGCTGGGCCTTCCCAGCAGAAAGACTCCTGATGGCCGTGTCCCAGCATCTTAATCTGCTGGCCTCGTGAAGCCCCCAAATTTCCCCTCACAAACTCCCCACAAATGCCATCGCTATCCAGGTCCCATGCCAACTTCCAAGAGTTCTCCAGCCCCTCCTTCCCGGGGCTGCGCCCCTCCACCCTGCCCCACCAGCCTGGGGCTAGCCAAAGGCCAAACAAACAACAAAAAAAAAGGGAAACAAAAGCAAACAAAAGAATTCCCCTGACCCCCCAATAAACACACATACAAAAGAGCTGGCTTGTGGGAAGAGGAAGCTGTCTGCAGCCTCTCCCCGAGGGGGGGCTGGGGCTCCCCTCATTGCTCTCCCTCCCCAGGCCTTGTGATGACAATCCCAGCCCCGGACAGGTTGCAGCCCCCTGCACGGCAGCCAGCACCCCTCCTCTTTTCCCACCTTGGGCCCCCTGAGAAAGGCGCCTGAAGCAGATGTCACAGCCCGGAGTGGTTCCCACAGGGGGAGGAAGTAAGAGCTGACAAAAGGCCGGGCCTTCCCCTGAGGAAGCAGCGGGGGCTTTGCTGGGACGGACCCCCCTCGAGGATGAGGCGAGGGCAGGCCGGCCCCGGGGGACCCGGGCCCGGAGAGGAGCCAGGCTCTCGGAGGAAGGGAGGCATTGTGAGCCCTTGTCTACGGCGCTGGCGGAGGCCCTGACCTCGCTTCTCTCCCCACAAACCTTCCCGCATTGTTGTGCCGTTGTCCATTCATAATTTTATTTGGGGGCGGTTGTTTTTCGGCCTCCAGCCCCTCCTCCCCTGGCTCACTTTCAGCATTGTCACCCGGATAAAACGGCAAGATATCCTTCCCCAGCCTGGAGCCCGCTTCCTATCCCGGCCTGGCTGGCTCCGGGCTCCGTTAACCCTTAGGGAAGCGGGGAGACGGTGCTCTCCGTGCACAGCAGGTCACCACCTGGCAGCTTAGCTGGGGACAGAAACACGTGGTCCTGGGAAGGGCTCTGGAGGGAAGCCGCTGGGGATCTCGGATGGGGGCCCATAAATGCTGGCGCGGGGAGCGCGGGGACCTTCATGGGGCAAGGGGATGCTGCTGTCCTGAAGAGGGGCTGGGGTGCAGAGCACGCATTGTCAAGGCAACAGGGCTGTGAGCTGACAGAGGCCTGGAAGTTGGTGGAAAGCAGGGCGGTCACGGGGGTGTGGGATGTCAGGCCTGGGAAGGCCAGGCACATGAAGGCGGACCTGGAATATGGGGGCTGTGAGCAGGCGGGAAGGGTCACTCTGAGTGATTAGAAGGGCAGACCTTGAACCAAACTACTGGAGACCAAGCTCATGTCCCTAAAGGATGCTCCCCAAACGGGGGCAGGATGCGCAGCCCTGGGAAAGCGCTGAGCCCCATCGCTAGAAAAGAGCCCAAGGGCAGGAACATGAGACTCACCCTGTGACTAGCTCAGGGCTGCACAGGGAGCCCAGCGCAGCCAGGACCTGAGCTCCAGGCGCTGGACTCGGGGGCAGTGCTCTCCCTCGTGTGTGTTCAAACTGAGGCTGGCTGCCCTGCGGGTGCATGGAAGGGGGCCCCCAGGGAGCTGAAGCTCCTTCCACGCTGAGTCCTGCAGCTTCAAGCGCTCTTCCTCACCAGCACCCTGCATATTTAGGCCCCTTCTTCCCTGACTGGTCCCCCATACTGCACAGCCTCTTGCTTTGCAGCCCTGGCTCCAGCTCAGAGAATCCACAGGCCGCCTGGGGCTCCTGGCCAGCGTGTTCCCCTCCCTGCCCTAGTTTTGCACCATCATACCCAGGGGTACTCGGTGAGGCCCCCCCGACCTACGTTTTTACAGTTCACCTGCCCTCCAGGAACCTTCCGTGGCAGGTCCTACGTGTTCCAAGGAATCCTTGGTGTGCATCTGCCACAACCACAGTCCCCTTGGCAGTGTATGATGCGCCCCAACGGGGGATCAGAGCGGTCTCGGAGGGGCTTCTGACATTTAGTCTCTAGTCTGTAAATGGAGAGAAAGTTTTCATAAGATAGAGCCTCACCTCCGTGTGTGCATTCAGGGGCTTTGATAAAATACAAAATGGGCCACCAGCCTCCCCCGCACCCCCCACGCAGCCAGCATAGTGCTGAGCGCACCCATCAGCTGCCCTGCTTCCTCATGTGATGGGTCACAGGACAGGTCGTAGGACCTGAACCGTCCAGGCATCGGGCGGGTATTAATCCGCTCGGGGCTGCCCTAACAAAGCCCACAGACTGGGCCGCCTAAACAACAGATACTCATTTTCTCACCGTCCTGGAGGCTGGAAGTCCAAGATGGGGCCGTCAGCCGGGTTCGTTTCTCCCGGGGCTTGTAGAGGGCCACCTTCCCCCTGGGTCCGCCTGCGGCTTCCCTCTTTGTGCTGTGTCCCGATGCCCCCTTCTTCTAAGGACAGGATCATATTGGACTAGGGCCACCACATGACCACATTGAACTTAATCACCTCTTTGAAGGCCCTATCTTCAAATACAGGTACATTCTGAGGACCTGGGGCTTAGGGCCCCAACACAGAGAGGGACACAATTCCACCATAACAGAGGGATTTGGGGTCCCTTTCTCCTGGATCATCTCCAAGTGCTCAGTGATTCTGTGAGCAGTCATGTGGCTAAACAAATAAAGCCATAAAGAAGAAAGGACAGCAGAGTCCCAAATTGCAGAATGGGGTGGGGGGGCAGTTAGCAATTGAAGAGCCCTGGGACCATCACACATCCCTCCACCTCTGCTCTGTCTATAGTGTATAACTCGTTGGCATTTTGGGTGGCCATCCATGGACTTTGGGGGAAGGTACTGGGTACAAGAGTAACAGTAGTTGTGACAGTGGCAGAAATGGGTTGAATGGAGGTCAGGTCCACTTTTGGGAGACAGACAGTGTATTGAGAGAAGTGGCCTAGCTGTGCGCAGGGAGAGATGCGTGAGGTTGGGACATTTAGGATGCCCAGAGAAGCTGCTAACCCTGATCCACAAAGGGAAGGGAACTCCAGAGACCTCCTATGAATGCCAAGACCACCGACGGAAGCCGACATACACCCCCAAACTCCCTTGCCATGTGCAGGCCTGTGTGTGTGTCTGTACATGTGCACACGTTTGCATGTGTGCACATGCCTATATGTGCCCTCATGCCCTGCAAGTGGCCGAGTTTCCTGGGGGAGGTGAGGACAGGGCTTGGTTCCAGCTGGAGTGGGAGACTGAGATCCACTGAGGCCACAGTGTTCTCTGCCCGTGAGCGGCTTCTGCACACCATGCACCCAATTGTACCCAGGACAAGAGGGGTAACTTCTCCCCACATCCCAGGCCTTCTTCAAAGGCTTCCTTCTGATGCATTGTTGGTTTGTATTTGTTTGTCTCCAGGAAGCTCCTGCTTTGCAGTGATGGGGACCATTAGGATTTGAGAGAGGGGGTGTCTGGTGCCCAGAATGGATGCGGGGCACCCTGAGAAACCCTTACACACAGCATGTTGCTCTGGAGCCCAAAGACACAATCCCGTGAGTGCCTTTGTGTGATTCTCAAAATGACATTGAAACTGGAGGCAAAATTGTCCCCATTTTGCGGCTTCACTGGGGAAGCGCTGGCCCTGGGGCTGGGAAGTCAGACGGGCCAGGGCTGGGATCCAGGCTCAGACACTCGGCCGTGTTTGATTTCGACGAAGTTGGCCTCTCTGGACCCCAATTCCCGCGAGATATAAAATGTGGATACTAACCCCTGCTGGAGAATGTTTGTGGTGGTTGGTGGGTTAAAGGCTGTAAACCATGAAGCATGGTTCACAGTAGGTGTGGCAGCCCCCTTCTCCGTTCCCCTTCAGGGGGCACATGGCCGGCCCGGGGTCACAGGGAGCAGAGCTAGGCTTAGACCCAGCAGCACTGCTCTCCAGCCAGCCTGGGCCTGTGTCTAGAAATGTCTTTGCTCAGCTGTCCCCACTCAGGGCTGCCTCCCATCTGACCCTTCAAAGTCTGGACTAAGACAAAGTTTGGGTGACCAGTATATTTCTTCCCCCTTTTTACTTCCAGTGGCTCCCAAACTGGCAAAACCCCAGCTCGAAACTGGGGCAGAGACAGGGAACCTGGACCCTTCTCAGAGCCCAGGGTGGGCCGAGGTCCCTCTGACCTCACAAAGCTTCACCTCCCCGGGATCTGCAGAACAGCAGCTCAGAGGCTGCGGATGGCCCACCACTCTGCTTCTCACTACTCTCTGTCCCTGTCTGTCCATCTGCACACATTCACTCATTACTTATGAGCCCCTGAGAGGATAGGCGGCGAGGCCCTGGCACACAGCAGAGAATAAGCCCCAGGGTCCCTGGTTCCCAGAGTTGACAGTCCATGAGGCTCCCCACCCTCACTACAAGCAACTGAGTTAAGTGAGAAGAAAAAGACGAATGTCAGCAAGAAAGGCTGCACCTGCCAAGCTGCTTGGGTTGGGGGACACCTGGTGACGCTTCTCCAATCTTCAGAACAGAAGGCGACTGAGTCAGGATCTAGACCACAGTCCCACCCAAGCAAGGCCCCCCCCACCAGGAAAAGATGGGGAGAACCTGGTGGCGGTGTGCCCGGGGAGGTGGGCTCACTGAGACCCAGAGGAGAAGGCAGGATTTCTCCCTCGGCAAACCCACTTCCTGTGTTTGGCATAGTGTATGATAGAGACTCACTTTGGGGAAACTTCGGACATGCCCCCTGAGCCATCTTTTCCCCTTGGCCTCATCCCTGGGCTTCTGTGTCCATTCTTTCAGAGCCCAGTTTTAGCAGGAGTCCCGCTACATCAGACTGGAGAGAATCCTCCAATCTGCAGTATATGGTCACCCCCAGTGGCTGGGCAACCCCCTCACCACCGTCCCCAGCTGAGGTCTGGTGGTCCTGGCCTGCCTCCAGTGAGAATTCTCTAGGTCAGTTTAGCAAGAGTCCCCTACCCTTGATGTCTCCTCTTGGTAATTTCCACCCACTGACCCCCAAACTGCTCCTTGGCTACAAATCCCCACCCACATGCTCTTGCTGAATCTGGAATTGAGCTCATCACGCTCTCCTATGGAGATAATCTTGACACTGGTCACCATAGACCTGAATAAAGGCTTCCTTACCATTTTAGCAAGCATTAGAATAATTTTTCCTTTAATAGGTAGTGTTAAAAGCAAGCAAGCAAACAAACATCTGCTCCATTAGGGTGGCTTTGTGGGCTACAGGTGTTTATGTATGTGTTGTATGAGCCACCTAGCTGACCAAGGTTCAGGAAACAACCATGAGCGTAATTAGCAATACAGAGAATCATGCCAGGTGGAAGAGCCCCGGATGTTGGGTTTGTCTTTGAGGGAGAAGAATCTAGAGGCATGGGCAGAAGTCTCAGCATCTCGAGGCATCAGTCCTGGGGTTGACCCTTGGCCGAGTGGGGTCACCACTCTGTTACCGACTGCCAAAGCCTCATATCCCTTCATCTGGGGACTCAAAAATGGAGCTTGAGCTCGCAGTTGCTTTCGCCCCCCGACAGTCTGCTGTCATCCAGGGGCACCGTCCTAGCCTCTGGAACCTTTGCCGCCTGGACTCCTGGCTGACTCCTGCATGGGGACGAGTGACCACCTGTGTGTGTCTGGCCTTCCCTCTCTACACAGGGGCTCCACAGCCTGCATCCGAGAGAAGATCTGGCACTTCCTGCACATTGTTCGTATTCACAGCACTTGGTGACAGTTTGGAACCAAATCGTTGGGTAAAATGTCTCATCACCCTTCACCACCTGGCATGAGCCAAGCCAGCATTAGAATCTGGACCTGGAGCCCTGGGGTGCTTTCTTTCCGATTCGCGGGACCCCCACATGACAGTTCCTAAAGGGAGTCGGAAACAGATTTCAGTTATTTTTCGCCCTCGAAGTTGGGTGAGAACTGCCTTCTAAAGTTTTCTTTGTGGGAGGAGGAAAAAATAAGAACCCGCAATTCATCGGGGAATACAATTTTAAAAATAAGCCTGTGGGCCAGTGTGTTTAGTGCCAGCCCCGTGGGGATCCGCAGCCCATAACTCAGGAGCACAATGGCTTTTCTTGTTGTGAATGAGTGTGAAGTGCCAGCAGAGGAAATAGGAAGCCCCCAATGCAGTCTGAATGGACCTGTGAACAGGGATAATAAAAGTTGTCCTGGATTTCCGTTACCACCAGGTGTTTCCGCAGGGACTTCTATTCATTCAGGCTTGGGGATGGCCATGGGTGCCAAATTGTCCCCGGCCCCAACCCTGGGCCCTTGCTCCAGCCCCTGACCTCACCACATCCATGAGAGGCCATGAAGGCCTGGACTCCTGGGACTCTGTGACGTTCTCACACTGGGGCCCCAACTCCGTGGGATTTGTTCTAGAGTAAAGAAGAGGGCATGGAGTGGGAGAGAGGAGGGGTCACCAGACTGCAGCCCCCAGCCCAGTTCATAAGAGAAGCTCCTGAGAGGGAATCCAGGTGCACCTGAGACAGGTGGTTACAAGTTATGGGTCACAGAGACAATGGTGACTCGGCTAGGAGCCAGGAGGTCCCCAGCAGCAGGGAGGACTGGGAGAAGATGCTGAGACCCCACCCAGTGAAGGAGGGCTGAGACATATCAATGCAAGATGCAATCGCTGGAGGCAGGTGCCTGGAGGCCTCCCCCGGAGTCTGCCGTCAACATGCCCTTGACCTTGAGCCTGGCACTCCCTCCCTGAGCCTGTCATTAGCTCCCGAATGAGAAGGTTGGGGCTCACAGATCATTCAGTCCTACCTTCTGTGATCTGATGTCAGACAGGGAGACAAGAACTCTTCTGACCAAAAGGGCAAAGCAAGCTCTGGCCTCAAATGCCCACATGAGTCAGGCGGGAGCACAAATGAGAGAGGTTAGCCTGGTGGAAGGAGAGGGACCATGGGCGACAGGCGTCACCTGCTCTGTCTGTGCTCTCCAACCCAGCACAGGCCACGGAGCACACACCTGCCCGCTGCCAGCTGAGGAGCCCGCCAAGGCCGCCTTCCTGGCCCCGATGCTGAGGAAGCCGTGGGCACGAGCATATGGGGCGTACCAACCATTTTATCGACAGATTCCTAGATATGCCACCATGGCCAGAGGGGGCTTTGTCATTCTGAAATGGAGGGATTATCCTCTTGAGGTAGAAAACATAAGTGACTTGGCTTTTTGTACATGGACGATCCACGACGCATGCCAGCTCATGTACAGGAAGTCTTGCATCAGCCATGGCCCTGTCCCTGGGCAGGAAATTTGTCACTTCTCCCTCATCACAAAGAGGAATGCCCACCTCCTCCAGAAAGCCTATCGCGGTGGCCCGACCCTAGGGGATGCAGTGTGGAATCCATGGGTAGCCAACTCCGTGGGTCACCAACGCACTGGCAGCAACACTACGGCAGGTGGAAGAGACTCCAGCTGGGAGCCCCAAACCGTGCCACTCCCAGCGTCTCTTGCTTCCATCTTCAGGGCAGGTTGGTGAGCCAAGTAATAAAATGTACTAAGGACCTACTGGGAGGAGAGCAGTCCCCTGGTTGCCATTGTTTGGAGAGCAGGTTCTGACCGTGGGCATCCCAGGTGTGAGATGGGCATCTTCCCCAGTCACCTCGGGCCTTCGGTGATTAGTAATCAGGGTCATGCCTCACGCCACCCAAGGTAATGTACACCCCCAGTTCCCCAGGCAGTGATGCTAATGGTAATGGGGTTGCTAATTATATATACAGCTTCAGAGTAAATATAGAGCTATAGACTTTTCACATCATATCTTTTTTTATTGCTAGTTACTAGATGATTGAAGAAGGCTGTATATTCTCATATAGGTAAGAGAGCACTGAGGTTTGTAGAAGTGTGTGGATTGTCAGAGTCTTCATAACTAGTAAGTGGCTGAGATAATCTTTCTTTTTCTCAGCCAAGAAATCAAGTCTGCAAAGCGCTGTCTCCCTCAGGGGAATCACCCAGCGATGCTTAGTGGGCAGAATGTTGTCCACACTGGGGAAACCTGTTAGGCTCTGAAACACCTTGTGGGACTAGACGATTTGAGTTTTTCTTAAGGAAAACATGGGAACACTGGTCTTCCTTCAACTCCTCGGGAAACTAAGTGGGCCCGGTGCCTCTGCTGGACCTTAAAGAATGGTGTTACTGCCCACCCTTCCCCAACCTCCGGTCTGCACACACAAGCTGGGTACTGGGCCACCAGGCACAGAGCAGATGAGAAGTGTGGCAGGAGGAAGTGCCAAGCAGGTGCCAAAAATCTGCATTGAATTACAAAGCAGTCACTTACTAGCCATGATCTTGGATGGGCAACTCCCACTCTGGCCTGTTTCCTTATTGTCAAATTAAGGGTTTGCATTAGATACTGCTTTGTATTTCCCCCAGTTTCATAACTGAGCAATTCTACAATGGCTCCAGGGCCCTTGGGGGCCCACAGTGGAGGCTGCTAGGATTCCACCTCTTACGGGAAGGGGGACCTGTGGAAGCAGGGGAGGCTCCAAGTGGAGAAGTTCTCCCATCTGCTGTAGCCGCCCAACCCCAGCTCCCCTTCAGGCCAGGACTCTGTGCGGACCTCCGCCTGACCTTCCCCACACCCCTACCCTGGCTGGCCCAGCTCACCCTCCAACCCCCGGGGCACTGCCTCTCCCATCCCTTCTGCTGCCAAACCACATCATTTGCAGTTTTGCAATCTCCAGCCTGAGCCCTGACTCTCACTTCCCAGGAAGTTCCCCCTGCACACCGGACACACCGCCCTCCACCCCTGGGGGCTCCTCCTGGCCTAGAACTCACTACCCTTTGGATCGGGCTGTGTTGGCCATGATTTCTTTCTGATGCTCCTGCTTCTGGAAGGGTGCAGGGTGGGAGGCAGAGAGAACTGGCGGGTTGGGGTCACCACGGGTTCAGGCAGGCGGTGCAGGTTTACCCCTGGGATTCTGCTCTGGCTGCCAGGGCTGAGAGAGGGCTGAGCCACCAACAGAGCAGTGACACCCCCCCCCCCGCCGCCACCGGGCTCTTAAGTCATGCAGTCCCCTTGGAAGGAGGCCGAGAATGTGACCACCAGCAGCCTTCATGCCTTTGGGGCAGGGGAGGAACAGACAGAAGAAACACAGTGTCTTCATGGGCTTGGGCTGCTATAGCCAGTACCGTAGACCTGGTGGCTTCCACCACAAGACTGATTTCTCACGGCTCGGGAGGTGGGCAGTCCAAGATCGAGGCGCTGTGGGTCCCCTGTCGGATGAGGACCCGCCCCCCGTTTGTAGACCGCTGTCTTCCTGGGGCCTCACTTGGCAGAGAGCAGAGGGGGAGCAAGCTCTCTTGTGCCTCTTCTTATAAAGGCACTAATCCTGCCAGAAGCGCTCCACCCTTGGGACCTGATCGCCTCCCTACACCATCCCACTGCGGTTAGGCTTTCAACGTATGGATTTTGAGGGATCACTGCTTGGCCAATAAGACATTACGATGGTGCCTCAGAAAATGCTTTCCTGGCTCCTGCCAGGGCAGAGGACAGAGTCATGAGGACAGACCCACACCATCGCCTCCATGCCTCTCTCTTTCTCTCCCCCATTCATATTATCTGTTACCACCACCTGAAAGGACCGTGTTTATTATTTCATCACTGTGTCCCTTTCTGCTTCTTTCCATAGACAGAAAGCGTCATGAGAACAGGCCTTGGTTGTTGTGTCTCCTGTGCATTCCCAGAGCCTAGAAGGGTACCAGTTGGAACTCAGTAAATGATTGGTGAACAAAGAAATAGGTCCTTGTTATCATTATCCCCAAATTCTAGTAAAGGAAATAGAGGCCCAGAGAGGTTAAGTTACTTGCCCATGACACACAGCTGGTCACAGAGGCAAGACCCTAGCCCCAGTCTTGGGATTCCTAGGAGATTAACAGTGTCATGCATCACAGGACTTGCTTCATTGTCCCTGCTAACAGTGACAAGCCAAGTCATACATCTTCTCCCCCTGAAAGCTGTCTCAGCTCTCCTGAGCCTCGAAGAGTGAAAGAGGTTGCCCCACCCTTGGCCTAATGTATATGCCAACGCCATGCATTTTAGTCAGGCACTCACCGTCTTAATTTCCTTCCTACTTGGGAGTCCATTTATTAGCTGAGGTCAGTGCACATATGTGGGACGCTGGGGTTTTACCAGCAGAGGTAGCTAAGAGCCAGCATCTCGGGCAGGGTCTGCGCCTGACTCATCCCCCGAATTCCACGGTTCCCAGAGCAAATCTGCGCCCTTTCATCAGAGCCCCTTCTGCCTGGTAGGGCCCTTATGTGGGGGCCTCAGCTGGCCCCTTCCTGGACCTGTTCCCAAAGCTCCCTCTTTTCTGAAGAGCCAGCAGAGTCAGTGGTAGCTGTAAGGGAGGTGCAGGCCAAGATTCCTTTCTCCGTGTTGTCTCTTCCCAGGAAGCCGCTGGAGAGGGGCTCCTGGGCTCCAGTCAGGGCCCCTGGCACTCACCTGCCAGCCCGGGAGCAGAACTTGGTGAAAGTTCCTAGCTAAGGGGACGCGCCCTTCTCCACAGCCTCTCTCCTTGTCAGGGCCGGGCCGCTGCAGGCACTGTACCTCCGATCCTCATGGGACCCCCCCCCGGGCCCTCTGCCCCGCTCGGCGCTGGCCCTGCACCCGTCCTCACTGTTCACCCCCCTTCCTCATCCCAGTTCAGCGGTGGGAGCCCCTCGCGGGTTCTGGAGGCCACAGATGCTGACCCGCATGGGGTCAGGGCGGGGCCACCGACTGGGCCTTCACCTCAGCCTCAGCCGCGGCAGAGCAGCCCTGGGGACAGTTCTCTGCCTGGGCTCCCACCCAGCTGACAGCCCTCAAGCCCCAGATCTGCCAGTTGTAACACACACTGACCATCCCTATTGCACATGGTTGTTACGGGAACTAGTGAGGACGATCCCGGCACGGGGGGCTTTCTCAGCAGGGAGCCTTCTTCTGAGAATAGGATCTAAAGCCTAACTCTTGCGGCAGCGACGCGGACTAGGTGGGGTGGTGCGCAAACGCTCCAAGCAAGCCAGCTCTCGACAAGGGCCGACTGCTGCCATCAGCCCTGTGGTGCCCATGGAGGGGGCTGCCCGAACGGGATGGCTGGCCTGGCACGGCCTTCTTCCCACCCGGCCCTGAAGCGCACCGGGCACCAAGAGCCCGTAGAGCCCTGGCAGCTAGCGCTCGGCAGTGTGTACGCAGGCCACCCCGTGTTCCTCGTGGGGAGGGAAGATTCAGCAGAAAGACCCTGGACTTGGGAGTCAGACAGACCTGAAATCTTCCTTTCACCACTCACCCGCTGGGTCCCCCTGGGCAAGTTACTTAATCCTGCTGTTGTGCCATTTCCTCGTTTACATAACAGGGTCAAAACCTTCACAGAGCAGGGGCCTGGGAGGACTGGTAAGATGCAGGGAAACGGAGAGGAGGGGAGAACTCATGACGGAGGAGAAGCAGGCGAGTGGGGATGAGGAGACAGGACAAGCTCTGCCGGTCGGCGGGCACAGGGAGCCCCATCACAGAGGCCCTGACTGCCGGGCGCGCACAGCTCTTCCCTGCGGCAAAAGGGAACTGGGGAGGTTTGTGGGACAAGGAGGCAACGTGCGCGGCAGCTCCTGGCCTGCGTCAGCCGTGACCTCGTGATATGGTTTCTGGAAGACGGAGACCCCACAGGTAGCCTGGCACCCGGGCTGGGAGACCTGTCCCTGGCATGGCAGATAAGGACCGTGGGCTGTCCTGGGCTCTTTCACACCTCCCTACAGGTATGGGTAGTTGGACACCGACTTAGCTGACAAGGATCTTTTTTTTTCTCATTCCTACGACACCATGGCTGCCAAGGAAAGCAGAGCAGGGCAGATGAAGTCAAAGAAAGCCGTTCCCCTGAGAAGGTGCCAAGAATGGTTATGGGTAGCGATCAGGTAGGGCCTCTGAGGGAAGAGACACATGATCTGTTCTCTGAGAGGTGGGAACCAGAGGCCAGCAGGGCGGGAGAAGGCCAGACCAGAAGTCTGGAAGGTCGAGACCTGGATGGGCCCTAGACCTTGGCATCAGCCATACAGGGTGTTAGAAAGAGCACCACACCTGGAGACCAACCATCCAGAGCTCAACCTCTGTTCTGGACATGGATCAGCTGTGCAATCAGGGCGCAAAAGGAAGCCTTTATGAGCTTTAACTCGCTGCTCTGCATAATAATAATATTATCCTGTCGGGGCTGACACCTAGGCGCCTGCCTGGGGGTCACTGGGTATAAACACGACTGAAGAAACACAAGCCAGATGGAAAACGGGAATCCGAGATCTGTCATCATCAAGAGCAGGGAGGACTGCACAGGGGTGGGGTCCAGGCCCCGTCCCGGCCAGGTGACGTGTGAGAAAGCGTAGGACCGAGATACCTGGTTCTAGGACAGAGGCTGCTTGCTCTGTCTTCTGGGTCACAGGGCTGACTGGGGTCAAGAGGACAGGCAGGAGCCCGGGTCCAGCAAATAGCCTGCTGAGGTCGGGGAGGGTAGGAACAGGGGGCTTCCTTTTCCTCGGGCCACATCCTGGAGGCAGAGACTCCTGAGCAGAGCCCTCGATCAGGCCTCCCGCAAGGCATCTGTGGCCACTGCGGCCTGTGACCTGGGAGCAGGGAGGTGTGGTGGAGGAAGGACAGATGGGGAAAGGAAGGTTCTCACTCCAGCCCCACCGGTCACCTATTCTGAAACCTTGGTCAAGTCACACCGCCTCTCTGAGCCTCTGTTTTTGACATGGAATGGTCTCTGAGGCCTTTCCATTTGAACTAATAGCTCTGAAAAGTCAAGATACATTGCAGCCCGTCCACTCTCAGATTTCAGTGCTACAAGCAAGAAAAACTACAGGTCAGGGTTTGCCCTTCCTGCTGTCCCACTGAATGATTCTAAGGGTCTCCATCACCCAGGATGGCCTTCTTTGTCCCTCCTGACACCAGAATGTCCTATCTAGGCCCTGGCAGTGCCACATGCCCCCCTCTGACCCCCAGGCCTTGTCTTCCCAAATGAAGATTTAGGCATAGGAGGAAGCCATGGGGTACGGGTGGCCCTAGATCTCTCTCCCAGGCCATGTCCACGCCTACAAGGCCTCTCCTGACACCGTGTCCCCACTCACCATGTGCCCCAAACTTTTAGTTTAACCTGAAGAAGTAAGTCAAAGGGGGGGGGCACTTCCTTTCGGATAGAAGTCAGCTGATAAGTGAAAGATCTGGGGGTCGACAAGACCTGCCAGGGCCCCCAGGTCCAAACACAGGGTGATCGCCTGGCCTGCCTAGTTAGAGGCTGGGGTCGTTCCCTGTGTGAGTTTGTTGACACCCAGGGCAGGTTAACTAGCTTAACATGCGCTGAGTGTAGGCTGATGGGAAGCCAGGATCCCCTGCAGTGACAGAGCAGTTTGGGGAGGAGAAGATGGATCTCACTGCACCCCGTTCTGCAGTCGCCAAAGGTCTGAGCCCAGCGGCCAGACACTTTAGCCATTTCTGCTGTCCCTTTTGTACTCCAAAGGCACTCGTCCGTCCAGCCCTCCGATGAAACAGCAGAGTACTGTGAACACATCATATCATTAGGGTGGACCGTCACAGACGGGGACACTAAGACCGTCTTCAAGGACTACCTTGGAAGAACTCACCCGCACAAGTGACAAAACCTGGAATGAGACACCAAGCTCAGTGCTGGCAAAGGCAGGGTGTACCTGTCCTGGAACAGTGCCCCGGGCCTTCAGAAGGTCACCCAGGGAGCCAGACACGGGCTCCTGGTGAGCGGCCTATAAATAGCACTGGGCTTTGTACCTGCACGCTCCGGCGCCCGTGCAGGGTGGTGTGCACAAGCCCAGGATGCAATGAATGGGGATTGTTCAGCAGGAGATGGCTTGTATTCATCGGCACGGCTTGGGGCTGTGCCAGCCCCTTCTCTCCAAGCAATCCCATTTTGGCTATTGTGCCGATTATGGCTGATCATTATCTTGGTTGTTTATCCAGTTGCTGTATAGATTGACTTTCTGAATGTCAGGGTTTGGCTGTTTCCATAACAGGAAGCCGCTTGCTGTCTTACTGTGTTAAGAAACTCCAGCCTACACAATAGAATCCCAGCAAGACCCTAAATACTCCATTTGCTGGGGGAACCTCATTGAATCCAGCTCTTATTGTTTCTTTTATAGGCTGAATCCTGTATTTACAGTCAGGAGGGTGTGTGTGTGTGTGTGTGTGTGTGTGTGTGTGTGTGTGTGTGCGCGCACATAGGATATCAAGCCTGACTTTTCACTTTCCAACTTCCCCACCTGAACCTCAGCATAGATTAGGGAGCTGAGATTCCCCGAACGTAGGAAAGTTGGACATGGGGGGACAAGCAAAACCCTGTCCCTTCAGAGTTTGTCCTCGGCTCTCCTCAGGTTGCCTTGCCTTCAGACGGAGGCTGAGTTTATGTTTTCATACCGAGGCACAAATCGTATAGCAAAACACTCAAGTCAACCAGTGAACACAGGCTCCGAGACCCCTACAGGAGAACTAGAAATCAAAGGGGAGGCATTCGCCCCCGCTTCCTGTCTGTCACTATTATTACCTCCTGAGGTGGTTCCCACACCCATGGGAATTTTCCAGAACCTCTCAAGGTACCCGGTTAAATATCATGGATTCACCTTGGATTTTATCAGGCTCTCCCCTCCCATTCTCAACGGCCAGTGATCTTAAGGAGAAAGCAAAGGGAGCGTGATGGGAAGAATCCAAAAGCCCTAATGAGAGCTGCCTCCTTTAGAACAGAGACTTGGCACATCAGGGAATCAGGGTTTAGAGTTTGGCTGGTAGCTCCAGGTGGGCACAAGTCTCCTTAGCCTAGTGCTTGGCTGGGTAAGTGCCTGCCAGCTTGAACTTTCAGGGACCCTTAGGAGCTTGCAGACCCTTGGGATACAATTCTAGATGGAGAGTGAGCCTGGGTCCCTTGGGGCAGGGTCTCCTGGTTATCTTTAAACCTTGAATACATCATAAACACAGATATGTTTAGGCACTTCGCCTGACATATCAATGAAGTCAATAAAACAGCTTGTCAAATCATGCACAGTGGTTACGTGAGTGTACATAATGTTCCTTTCTTCCACAGAGCAGTAAGGGATTTCCTTAATATCATTCATTCTCACACCGAGAAGGGGTAGGTAGATACTGGATTCAGAGGTTAAAGCACAGGTTGCAGACAGAGTAGTAGGGATGTCAGGTTATAGAGTCTACCTGCTATTACACAAACACTGCTGGGGCCTTTTCTCTACTTCACAGTGCAACTAGTCTACTCAGAAGGAGCCCAGCAGAAGCTTGAGGGAGAAGGAAGTGGGATTGTTGGGTTCCAGAAGGAGGCTGGCAGATATAGTAGACATCATCTGGTTCAATCTATTTATTCACTTTATAGGAGGAAGAGTAAGGATGAGAAAGTCACTTGAAGTCAAGTGGCTAATTAATGGCAGAGCATCGGGGAGGCTAGCCTGCTCCCCAGCCCCCAGAGAGGGGCAGTGGACAGAGTGAAAATTCCCCTGAAAAGCCCAGGTGAGATGGGGGTGGCAGCCACACAGCCCAGAAGGCTAAGGCATCAAGGGAACTTGGACAGCGGGCTTTGTCTCAGATAACCGAGGCTGGGTCATTTTAGATCACTGCATATGCTGTAGCCTCTAAAAGTCCTTAAAAGGAAAAGAAGGAGGAGGGGGAGGAGAAGAAAAAAATGTATGTTTTCTGGGGAGATATTTTAAGGTACACAAAGCATGGGAGTCAGTGGTCCTGACCACTCTTCAGTTGAGTGTAATTGGAAGTCCTGGTGGGAGAGACGGGGCTAACTCTTGGTGCTTAGAATAAGCTGTGAATTTACAAAGCCTTCCAAATCTGCTTCCAAAGAACTGGTCTGGTGAGATATAGACACGAACCCACCCATGGGACCCAAAGAAGCAGAAGAAATATTTGTCTGTTTTTTTTTTAATTAACCAAACACATGTGAATATTCTTATATTCTGGTGCCAATAGAGTTCTAAGGCCATGCCGTCCAACCTCAACCAGATGCTTGAGACTATTGCTTCTATTTGTGTTGAAGGCTTTTGGTGTTGCATGGCTCCAACCATCATCACCACTTCCCCCCACTCCCTTGTGGGGGTTCCCTGTGGACAGAGCCTCCAGGGGAATGCTCGTCCTGCAAGTTGTCATGAGAGCTGCTTAGCAGTAGAGGGCGTTGTTTACCTAAAATCCAAGCATGAGCCTAGGACCAGACAAGGGAGACTTCTGATGCCCTAAGAGTGGCCATCTAAGTGATTCTCTTGCCTCCCCAAGTCTTGTCCAAAGCAACCCAATAGGTGGGAAGGTCATAAGTTCACAAAGCGCTCCGCAGTCTTACTCAGGAACTCAGTCCCACTGTAGCAGTCCCCTTGTCAAGAAACCCTTAAGCCAACCTGTACCCATTGTATTACATTTCCTCTTGTTCTGTTTCACTAACTTTGAACCTCATGTTCATGTTGCAGCAGATGAATTACTTCCTCAAGATGCCTTCCCTCTATTATTCTGGTTTACCCAACATTCGCTACCATGTTAACAGCCCTGGGGTGGGGCACTGGGTAAGACCGGGACAATACAAATAGGGCTTAATTTGAGCATTGGCAGATTAAATTTTACATTGCCTGAGAGTGTGGGGTGAAGCTAGATCTTAAAAACAGTAAATAAAGAGCATTTTATTATTTATGGGGCTTACAGGTCAGAAGCCTGGTATCTAGAAACACATGCAAAAGTCAGAATCACTCCTACACGGCTGTGTTTCTTGGAAAAATGTCCCCATGACCCTCAAAATACTGCAAATAATCAGACATCCGGAGTGTTATTCTCTGAATATTAGCCACATTTTTGTGGATAATGTTTCTGTTTGTGTTAAGATCTGGCCTTGGCCTGTATAAGGTTAAGCCTCGGGGCCCCTTGTTGCTAGCCAAAGTGCCCTATTTGCACAGCCATATGCTTTTAGGACATTTGCAAAAGATATTCTAATCACAAATTGGCTGAAACTGTTGTTTGTTTCCACTCCGACTTCCCCTCCGTCACACTTGCCGTATGTAAGTGTGTGTGTGTGTGTGTATATATATATATATATATACATATTTCAGTCACTTGTGTGCAGTTAAATGTTGCTAGCTGCCCTGGGGAAATGGCTTCCAGGCACACCCCAGGAGAAAGGTTAAGGCCAGAAGTCTTGCCTCAGTGGGCACATGTCTTAGGGCTCCCAACACTGGAGCTACACAGCAAGCAGAGGAGACACAAGATTTGAAATATACAGAGCCAGAAGCTTGTCTGGATGGCTTTTCTGCTTTCGTGATATTTGTAGAGATTTTCATCTCTTAAAAATATACTATTTTGCCGAGACTATGGAAAAATAAAAAGGTCGGCGGTTGCCAAGGGTTGGGGGGAAAGAGGGATGAACAGGTGTTGAAACTATTCTGGAAGAGCCGTTCCAGTGGACACACACTGTAATACATCTGTCCGAGCCCAAAGGACGCACACCGACCGCCAGGAGGGCCCCTCATGCAAACTCTAGATTTTGGGCAATAATGGCGCGCCGACGTAGGCTCATCGCTGTGACCGGCACACCCTCTGCTGGGGCGTCGACAGCGGGGGAGGCTGGGTATGTGTGGGCAGGGGTGACTGCCTCTTCTGCTCTAAGATTGTGAATATAACACTACTCTAAAAAAAATTAAGTCTATTTTTGAAAACACATGATTTGTTTTGATTCATTGACTCATTCCAAGTAAGTGTTTGCTTTTTAGCCCATTACGCATTTGCGATCTCGCATTCTGTCTCCTTCAGAGACCTTCAGACTTCCGAGGGGCCGTGAGGACCAGCGCCAGCCTCCTCTCTCTGAGCTGCTGTGAAAGAAATGAGGTTTTTCAACAACAAAGGCTCACGAGGGTGGATTTTGCTCTACAGAAAAGCCACAATGCAAACTGAAGGTGAGCGGAGAGGTGGCTTCATCTGGTCATTCTTCAGGGTCCACCCTGAAGGCGAAGCCATGTAATACCGGCACTGGCCAGCAGAGGGCAGGACGTCCCCGCTGGTAGGAACAAAGCGACTCCGGAGCCAGGTCTCTCCCCGTGGTCTACCTGCACGGCAGGCCAGCCCTGCACACTTCCCCTTTCTGCACCCACACCTCTTGTGAGGTGGCCCCAGCTGAGGAGATGCAGACAGCCCTTAACCCGACTGCTCTGGGGCCTTGAATCTGAGGAATCCCTCTGCCCTGCAGCGCCGCCTCCAGCCTACAGGTCTCTAGAGGATTCTGGAAAAGGTGCCCCAGAGAAAGAAACTCTAGGGAAACAGACAGGTCCGGGAAGATGCCCACATCTTCCCAGTCCTGTCCGAACATCCCAAAGACCTCCCTGCAGCGCCCTGGACCCCACAGAGAAGTCTGGTGTAGGGCTGCCAGATAAAACACAGAATGCCCAATTTGATTTGAATTTCAGATAAACAAAGAATCATTTATAATTATTATAAATTTATACTTTAGTATAAATATGTCCCAAATATTGCATGGGACATACTTACATTTTACAAATCATTCTTTGTTTATCTGAAATCGAAATTGAATTGGGCATTCTGTCTTTTTATTTGCTAAATCTCTACCATCCTCAGACGCCTAGAACACGCTCTCCGAGTACGTACCGAAGTCCCTTCTCCCTTCTCCCTCACCCAGCCCCCTTGCTCCAACACCTCGGGGTGGGAGCTGCCTTATCAGGTCTGCTCTAATCTAAAGCCCTCACTCAGAAAGGGCCCAGGAACGGAGGGCCTCACACTTTTACTTCCTCCGCCTTACTTGGTCGTGTCAGTAACACCGGCAGGCCTGCCTGAGAGAAGGACACCAAGGCTCCGCCCTTCTGACGGATGCAGGACGTCAGCCGGGCTGGAGAGACCTGAAGGGCCCGCGCGCACCCCCATCACAGCTGGAAAGCAGGAGGCTGGCCCAGGGTCTCCTGTCCCCTCCAAAGGCACCGAGGACCAAGACACCTTGAAAAGAGCAGAGCCGCTGTGCGGCTGTTTGCTCCATCATGCCGGCAGATGGCCGGGATCATGCAGGCAGCCCCCGCCGGCAGGACACCTGGCCCGTCAGCCGGCCTCGGCAGCGGCCTCAGCGGCAGCCACGCTTTCCTGTGCAGCCGCTGAGCATGTAGGATGCTGATAACGGGAACAATGTGGCAGAGGAAAAGTGGCCGGAGCGGGACAATGAGCCGGCTGCGGGGACTCTCCCAGGCCAGGCGGGATGGAGGAAGGACCTGCAGGTCCCAGGGGCCGGGCTGGAGACTGTTTTGTGGCGGGGCGGCCAGGGGGGCGCCCAGTGCCCCGGGAAGGAGGGCTGGGTGACCCTCTGTCTTCAAGGCAGCCTTGGCATTGCTCCAGCACCCCAGGGACCCCTCTCTGTGGGTGGAGCAGGGGCAGACAGGGAATCATTAGCCCTAAAGGGGACCTTCCAGCCTTCCCAGGGCAGGGGGCAAGCGTCCTCCCGCTGGAATAAGGAGAGTGGCTCTCAGGATGACCACGGCCCCCACCTCTAACTTCCTCAGCACCCCTCAGCCTCCGGCCGTGCACTGCACCTGGGCACACCCAGGACACCCTGGCGGGCCTGCCCTTCTCAGGCTAGCCACCAGGGGCAGCAAAGAGTCAAATACCCTGGGGCTCTGGCGAAGGGCGGGCCAGCTTGTCTGAGCACCTGAAGGGGCCGAGCAAGTGATTCCAAGAGCGCCTGTGTGCTCTCAGCCGGGAGCGTCCCCTGGGACGTCCCAATGCCACATCCACTTCTTCTGTGGCTCATGGCATGTGGTAGGGGTGGAGCAAATGTGTGTAGATTGTATAAGCCAATCCCCCGAGCCAGAGCCGGAGACCACAGGAGGGGTGGCCCAGGGGATGAACAAGGAGCCCTGAGGAGTAGCTGACTCCTCATGGAGCCCAGACCGCGGGCACTGAGACCATCTAAGTCACTCCTCAGCCCACCTTACGCTGCAGAGGGCTCAGGGCCACCTCCAAGACAAAGCCAGTGTAACTGGACACGGTGAAGAGGCAAGTGAGCTGAGGAAAGGGAAGGGGGAAGGGAGCTAAAGGGGGCCCGGGGAGAGGGCCAGGCCGCGCGGGGCTTGCCTGGACACCTGCGCGCTGGCCGCAGAGCCGCAGGCGTGGCTGTGGCCATGTGAGGGAAGCGCGTTCTGGTCCAGGCTGGAGCTGGGGAGAAGAAAAGACAAAACAAACACCACAATGTTATTTCTGACACTCAACCCGAAGACCAGCTCTCAGCCCAAGTCCTCGTGGAGGGAAGTAAGGCAGTGGGCGTCGGGGAGCCTGCTTCTCAGAGCGTCTGCCACCGCCGGGCAGGCATGGTCGGGCAAGGCCCAAGGGGCCACCGGGATGCGCAGACACACGGAGGTCTGCTGTTTGGGCTTGATTTTAAGGGGCCACTTCTGGAGCGCTGGGAGAAGTGGGCGTTTCGCCAGCCCCCGGTTTCTCTGGAGCTCCGTTGGGGGCTGGGGAGCACGGGGTAGGAGGCAGTCGCCTCTGACGACCCAGGAGGGCCCTGTGTGTGCCCCGGGCTCCACGCAGGACTCCCTGCTAAGGCCTGCCGTGGGTGGGCTGCCGTCCTCTTGTGAAGGTGCCCTTTGGGGCCCCTCTGCCCTCTCCGCCAGGGAGGAGGGTCAGAGAGGCCAAGGTCACGGGGCCAGACTGGGTGTGGGCTAATGCAAAGGTCTGCCGGGGCAGGAGCAGGTCACCTGGCTTCTACCCACCTGACCTCGCCCTGCGGCCCCTCCTCTCACCAGCACCTCAATCTGTATTTGTAGGTGAAACTCATTTAACCTTAGATGCGTTGTCCACCCAGGGGAAGGACAGCAGCTTTGCCACCAGGAGCCAGGGGACCTCTGGAGGCCGTCCACCTCTACCTCCTCAGGACGCTGAGAAGCAGTGAACTGCATTGATCAGAGAGGTGCAGCCTGGGGGGCGAATCACGGATCCCAAACACCGAGTGGCGCCCGTTTGGAAGGTTTGTGGCACATTCTCCAGGCAGAGTCCTTTGCACTTGCTCCCACTGGCCCAGTGGGCCAGCTGCCTCTCCCTGGGTTACCCCCAGCTCTCTGGGGGCCACGGGTCAGTTCCAGGCACCCCCTCACCCACACCGTCAAGGGCAGCATGCCCGAGCACCTTGTTATGGGCTGTTCTGTCAGCCCTGGCATGCAGTCAGCAGAGGCGACACCAATTACTTGTGTCAGGGCTTCTGGGGAAGACGGAGATGTATGAAATCCAGCGTGGGGGCCATCCATCAATGCCTGAGCAGGGGCCGAGGGTCCGTCACGGTGACAGGGAGTTGGGAGAGGCCAGTCCCTCAGGACAGCTTGCTGGCAAAGTGCATTCCATCATCAGAACCGACACCTCGGCGGTGGAGCACAGCCCCCGGGGAGGGGGAGGCCTTGCATGGCCCAACATCCAGGCCAAACGCCTGTGTGGTTAAGCTGGGCCCTCCTGCTGTAAAACCTCCGGGCTTTCAAAGGTTCTGTCCCCAACCCTGGCATCTCCCCCACCCTGTCTCCCAACTCGGCCCATCAAAACCTTGTTCTGTCCTGAAGGGCTGGTCAAATGCTATCTCATGACACCCTCCCCAATATACTGTTTGAATGTGCTTTCTCTCCTCTGGCTGGACTCCAGTAGCCTTCTGGATCTCTTAGGACAAGTAATCTCCAGCCTGGCCCAGTAGTAGCTAATCTGTTAAATATTTACTATAGTGTGGCCACATTCATCACACCATTTAATTCTCACAGCCACTTAGGGGGCTACTGGCTGTCACAGCCCCTCCATAGGGGCTCTTACCGGAAGACTTCTCCGGCCCCCCATCCGTCTTTCCCTGGAACTTCTCCATCTGGCAGATGCGTAGAGCAGACCCTGCCTGGCTTCTTCACTGGGCTGTCTGAGGGCGAAAAGAGACCAGGCTGTGCCGCCTTCTCGTGAGGTGTGTTCTGGGGTCTCCTACGCCTACGTGGTGGAGAGGTTCACGTCTGACCCAGGGTCCAAAAAGCCTGAGGCCGGTGACTTCCAGGCCTCGTCCAGGACGACTGAGGAGGTTTTGCTGAACTGCCGGCATGTGGCTCTGAACCTCCAGTGGGACATTCAGGAGGTGTCTCAGCCTAGTAGTTCTGGGCCAGCAGGGACTCAAGGAATGTTGTAGATGCGGAAACAGGCCCAGAGGAGTGCAGGGGCTGGTCTGGGGTCACCAAGCTTATGATAAAAAAGCCAAGATGGGAGCTCCTCCCTCGCACTGCCAGGAGTGCCCGCGTGGCAGCCCCTCAGGGGAACCATCCATCCGAGGAGGCTACGGTTAGCACAGAATTCTTCTGTCTACAGTAGATCCTACATCCAAGAAACCACTTAATCATGGCAGTTTTAGGAGCTACTCAATCCATATGCCTCCAAAGACTTCACGGAGGGGCACGTGGCCACTGCAAACGACTGTCTTCTCCAGTTTGCGCACCTCTCAGCGGAGGAAGCCGAGGCACGGCCAAAGCACAGTGCTGGAGAGGAGACTCAGGCACCTTTCCGTGCCTTTCCGCCGAGTTGTCTCCGCATCCCCACGCCACACGGTGCCACAGGCCATCAGCCCACTGGCCTAGCTTCTCTCTCCCTGATTTTCTCATTCCAACTCTTGATTTGCATGGTACCATAGGTTAACCTCAAATAACGCCAATTGCACCCAAATCCTGGAGCTTGGGCCGGAGCTCCCTGCTGCCGCCTGTGGAGCACGGGGACACTGGTGATTGAAGAGGGTGGCCATCAGCTCTTCTCTTACTTAAAGTGACCCTGTTGTGCTAATTAATTAAACCTCCTTGGCCTCTCAGAGAGGGAGGCAGCAGCATTTTTCCTACTTTCAGCTGGGGGCGAGGGGGCCGAGCCAGATCGCCTCCATCTCGGCGGAAGCAGGAACACGGGGCCCAGGGACGGAGGGAGCGCCTCCCCTGCTCCTGTCCACAGGCCCCGGGAGAACTCAATGATGAATCCCGACGGCTCCCCCTGCCATCCAGGCTGGGCAGCTGTGGGCGAGGGGCTTCAAAGCCGCATGGGACGTATGGGAGAGGGAGGAAGAAGAAAAAATCAGCCTAGAGAATGCGAATCGGCCCAGGGAGGGGCGTAATGGGAAGGTTTCAGGGTGATGTATGGCGCGGGGACATTATTAATGGTTTGCGGATTTTTACCTTTAAAACCTCTGGGCAGATTATTTATTATGTCCTTGGCGTGCCTATGATCTATGGAGGGGGCGCTAATCTGCGAGCACGGCCCCCGGGTCCCTGCTCCTCTACAGCTTCTAATTAGGCTGGGATGTGGCTGTCCCTGTCCGTGCTCTCAGGCCCCCCCAGCAGAGCGGGCGGCCGGAGCTCTGAGAATGCAGCTCTTGGGCTGTGGAGCCAGTGTGGGCCTGCCAGTCAGGGAACCCGCTTCTCAGCCTGACCCTGCACTGACCTGCTGTGTGACCTTGGGCCAGGCGAGGACCTCTCTGGACATCTCTGAGCTTTTCTCTCAAATGAGGCTGCTGGTCTGCACAAGCCCCGGGGACGCAGAGATGTAAACGGCAGAACCAAGATACAGCAGGGATATGGTCCACCTGGACCCAAAATCATGCTTCTGCGACAAGAGCTGGAAGATAGCAGTGTTTTTCCATGAGTTTACCAGCCCGAGAAGCCAAGCGTTGCTGGGTAGGATGGAAAGCCACCTTCCACGTTCTGGTTCCTCTGTGGTGGCTGTTAATCACAGGGAGAGTCTCACAGTCCTGGCTCCCCACCCTTGGCAGGGATGGCTGGCCCTCTGAGGACATGGGGTCATTCTGCTCGTTAGGGACCGAGCCACAACCAGAAGCCACAGTCAGGGAAGAAGGCCAGCTTGACTGTCAAAAAGTGCAGGTCTCGGGTGGAAGCCTCTAGAATAGAGAAGCCCACGGCCCTCCAGGTGGCCTGGACCCCTGCTCCAGGAGCCCGGGGGTCCTGATAGTCCTGGCTTCTCTCCGCCTCACCTGGCTGCTCCCGGCCATCCAGCGCCCCACCTCCCTTAGGTTCTGTCACTCCGTCCTGGGTCTGTGTTTGGGGGGCTGGAGGCTGGGGGGTCTCTGAGCCAGGCCGACCGTGAGCTGCCGGCTGGGGTGCTGAGGCCTGGTCACCCGCGGCACGGGAAGAGGCCTGCCCTCACGTCGGCCAACGCTCCCTTCTGTTTCTTCGAAAGTGCCTGAGAAGGTTCCAGAATTGTCATTCCCACCATCCTCCATCTAACAGAATGCTTCCAGAATGGACATTACTCAGGTCACAGGCCTGGGGGTCATCAGAAACCCCTTCTCAGTTAGGCACCACTTCCGGGATTGTCAGCCCCTCCCGTGCCCCGCAGCCCCTGTCCACAGACCCCTCTGCCCGCCACATGCACACCATATGACCCCCTGCAGTTTCTCCTACGTGCTACCTCTCCCTCCCACAGACCCCCATCCCAGCTCATGACAAAGTCACCCCATTCTGGCCCCAGTTCTTTCTGTCTAAGAGCACCCAGACCCCCGCTGCCACCAGTCAGAATAACTCCTGCAACCCGGCCTTTCTGCTGCTGGGCTCATGGTTGAGGCCATATCCATCGCACCTCCCAGCTTTTCCAGCCACCCTCTGGGTGTTCTGCTGTCACAACGGCTACCAGTGGGGCACATGGAGCCACTTAAGTGGCTGGAGGGTGGCACCATGGTCAGTGACCGCAGGGAGGGGCCGCCCAGCAGGTGCAGGGAGTGGGGCCCACCAGGGGCAGTTCCATCTCTGCCCCAGCAGCAGCCGGCACATGGCCACCTGTGGGACGAGAGGACAAGCAAGCGGCCGCTGTCCTGGCGTGTAGTGCGCTCTAAAGGCAGGTCCGTGTGACGCAGGGGAGCCCTGTCACCGGGAGCCTCCACAGCGATGGTGCGAACTTTTTCGTTATTATTATATTTTTATTGTGATCTATGATCAGTGATCTTTGATGTTTTGGGGCCCACGAACTGCACCCATATAAGATGATGCACTTGGCTGATGAATGCCGCGTGCATTCTGACCGCTCCGCCGACCGGCCGCCCCCCATCTCTTCTCTTTCCTCAGGCTCCCCCACTCCATGAGACGCAGCAAAATTGAAATTAGGCCAATTAATATCCTTGAAACAGTCTCTCATCTTTCAAGTGAAAGGAAGAGTTGCACATCTCTCACTTTAAGTCAGAAGCTAGAAATGGCTCAGCTTAGTGAGGAAGGTGTCTTGAAAGCCAAGACAGGCTGAAAGCTGGGCCTCTTGCACCAAACAGTCAGCCAAGGTGTGAAGGCAAAGGAAATTCCTTGAAGGACATTAAAAGCGCTACTCCAGTGAGCACACGAATGACAGGAAAGTGAAGCAGCCTTATGGCTGACATGGAGAAAGTGTGAGTGGTCTGGATGGAAGATCAAACCAGCCACGACATCCCCTGAAGCCAAAGCCTCCTCCAGAGCAGGGCCCTGACTCTCTTCAGTTCTGGGAAGGCTGAGAGAGGGGAGGAAGCTGCAGAAGGAGGGCCTGAAGCGAGCAGAGGTTGGTCCATGAGGTTGGAGGAAAGAAGCCGTGTCCATAACAGGGAAGTGCAGGGGCTGCACAGGTGCCCAGGTGGAAGCTGCAGCAAGTTACCCAGAAGGTCTACCTGAGATGGTTCATGAAGGCGGCTGCACTGACGACAGATTTTCAATGTAGATGAAACAGCCTTCTCTTGGAAGGAGAGGCCAGCTAGGACTTTCACAGCTAGAGAGAAGTCAATGCCTGACTTCAAAGGACATGCTGACTCTCTTGGTAGGAGCTAATGCGGCTGGTGACTTTAAATTGAAGCCTGTGCTCATGAATCATTCTGAAAATCCCAGGGCCCTTAAGAATTATGCCGAATCTACTCTGCCTGGGCTCAAAAATGGAGCAAGAAAGCCTGGATGACTGCACATCTGTTCACAAAATGGTTTGCTGGATATTTTAAGCCCATTGTTGAGACTTCTGCTCAGAAAAAAAGATTCCTTTCCAAATAAGGCTGCTCGCTGACAATGCCCCTGGTCACCCAGGCACTCTGATGGAGACGTGCATTAAGATGAATGCTGTTTCCATGCCTGCTGACACAGCATCTATTCTGCAGCCCATGGGCCAGGGAGTCATTCCAACATTCAAGTCTTAGTATGAAGTCATACATTTTATAAGGCTTTGGCTGCCATAGAGAGGGACTCCTCTGATGGATCTGGGCAAAGTCAGTTGAGAACCTTCTGGAAGAATGTCACCATTCTAGATGCCATTCGGAACATCTGTGATTCATGGAAAGAGGTCAAAATATCAACATTAACAGGAGTTTGGAAGAAGCTGGTTCCAGCCCTCCTGGATGACTTTGAGGGGTTCAAGCCTTCAGTGGAGGAAATAACTGCAGATGTGGGGGAAACAGCATGAGAACTAGAATTATGAGCCTGAGGATGTGACTGAGCTGCTGCATCTCAGCATCGAACTTGAACCGAGGAGGATTTGCTTGCTTTGGAGGAGAAAAAAAAGTGGTGTCTTAAGATAGAATCTCAAGCTGCTGTGAAGATATTTGAAATGAGAACAAACAACTTAGAATATTACATAAACTTGGTTGATAGACCAGTGCCAGGGTTTGAAAGGATTGACTCCGATTTCGAAAGAAGCTTTACTCTGGGTAAAATGCCGTCAACCAGCATCACACACTACAGAGAAACCGTAGTGAAAAGAATAGTCAGTTGATGTGGCAGACTTCATTGTTGTTTTATGTTTTAGAAATTGCCACAGACACCCCAACCTTCTTCAACCAGCACCCCGGTCAGTCAGCAGCCATCAGCATGAAGGCCAGACCCTCCACCAGCCAAAAGAGCGTGACTTGTGGAAAGCTCAGATCGTGGTTAGCATTATTTAACAGTATTTTTAAATTAAGGTGCGTACATTGTTTTTTAGACATCATGCTGTTAAACACTTAATAGAGTACAGTATAGTGTAAACACAAGTTTCATATGCTCTGGGAAACTGAAAAATTCATGTCACTCACTTTATTGCTATATTTGCTTTCTTGTGCTCTGGAACCAGACCCCCAATATCTCTGATATATGCCTGTATCTCACTTCATAGCAGGGGCAAAAATCCACGGACCCAAGAGGCAATTGACTGAAGATGTTTTATCTCATCTTAAATTCAGAACATTTTGTGGGTTGGGTTCTGACCTGCCTTGGGGAAGGTGCTTGGAAAGCTGAGGTCAAAGAAAAGAAGAGAGATAATCACTCCTTGATGGCAGAAGAAAAGAGCTATAAAGCCTTCTCTTTACCTCTGGGTCCCCAACATTTTCTGGAGCTCCTGTCGTGCTGGGGCCTGTCTCCCTCAGTACAAGGAAAGGCTCCCCGTGCCAGGGCAGCACAAGGAGGATGTGGGTCTCAGCTTTTTCCAAGAAAATGAGTCATTGTCCAACTCTCGCCTTTCCCAGCCTACCATCCTTTGCGTCCAGCATGAGGCAGTGTCCCTGGGTTTGTCCTTTCCTGGAACTACGGTGACTGACAAAGCTCTGAGAGGGCACCCAGCATCCCTTTGCCTCGAGGCAGGGCACTCCCAAGCCGGTCTGGAATGTTAGGAAGTGATCTCATTCTTTCTGGAATACAGTGACAAGAAGTCAGGAGAGGAATGTTTGTCCCCCCGCTCCCCCAGCCCTGTGCCTCTGGGAAACCACTGGGCTCCCAGACTTCAGTTTCCACCAGGTAAAATACAGCAGTGATAATGCCTGTGGCATTCAGTGGGGGGACCACTCATCCTTGTGAGGGACACACCCTGGCTGTTGCAGGGCCCTCAGCGTCATGGCGCCTGCGCCCCCACCATCCATGATGCCTCCAGTTGCAACAAACCAAAGCATTCAATGCTTCTCCGAGGCTGCTCCCAGTTGGAAAACTACAGGTTCACTGTTCCTTATCAGGGACACATCAGTGGGGGTGGCAGGGCTATGGCTAGGAGGGTGGGCCCTGGAGTGGGGAGACACAGGCTGGGGCAAGGTAGAAGGACCTGGAAGGCTCAGCCGGGCAGACCGAGGACAGGATGCAACGCGGCCAAGGTGTAGCCCAGCAGAGCACAGCCACCCCTGCTGACCTCAGCGGTGGGCTCCGGGGGCAATGGTGGAGCCTGAAGCCTACCTGGAGGATGAGAGGTAAGAGGACATGGAGGGTGGGGATTTGGGGCCCGGCTGCTCGGAAGAGGGGGCCTTGGTCTGGGAGAGTCAGGTTTGGGTTCACATCATGGCTTCAGCACGTACCAGCTGTATGTAATGGTGTGTCTCATCTCTGAACACGTTTTTTCATCCATTAAGTAGTGATAAGACAACCTTGTAGGGCTGTGACAAAGAGGGAACGTGACTCTGTGTACATTAAAGCTCTTCCCCGTGGACGTCAGGAGTGCAGTGAGGGATTGCAGGTTTTCCTGGGGTATGAGGTTTGGGGGGAGGTGTAAGCTGCACCTTCAAGACAAGGAAGACCCTCCATCAAAAGGTGACCCAGAGTCAGCTGATTTCCCAAGGCAAGGATCGAGCCCCGTGGAGAGGCAGAGGTCTAGTTACTGGAACGCGGACGAGAACTGGCCCAAATTAATCCTAGGACTGTTTCAATGCCTCTGGCCAAGGGCCAGGGCTGTCCAGGAGCCTGGAAGTCCAAGGGACCTCTGGTTTGGATCTGCACATAGTCACTGCTCTCTGTTCGCCATCCAAGCTCACGCTTGACCTCTCTGTTCCTTTGCTCCTGTTACTACCTCCACCTGGACTGCCTTTCCCCTCAGCTCCCCACACCAAAGCTGATCCCCCAAGTGGCAGAGTGTTCCTGTCCGCTGGTCTCTCCTGGACAGTCCAGCTGGAAGGGACCCTTGCCACTTCGAGGGTGCATCATGTTACATTCACACCATGCTCTCTGCTAGCTGGATTGTGTCAGCTTCTCTCTCAGCAGAAGCTCCCTTGACCCCCAAATAAAAATGTCCCAAGGCTGACTCTGCTAAATATCTGATGAAGTTTAGGGACACCTTGCTAGGTGAGAAGGCCCTGGTGAATCGCTTCACGTGTAGCATCCCCGGGCCATCTCTGCAACTCTAGGAGGTAGGGCCTGCTGTTTTCCTTGTTTTTCAGATGCAGGAAGGTAAATAAATGGCAGCTGGTGGTGGAGGCAAGGTAGACCCCTCGTGCTGGTGGGCGATGGCGGTGTGAGCCTTGGATGGGTGGTGGTGGTGCTGTGGGAGTGGGGGAGATGAGTCTAGGATGGATGCTGGCGCTCCCAGGTCTGAGCTTGGGGGGAGAGGACATGCTGAGGGGGCACAGGAGTTCCGCCCTAGTGGGTTTCTCTTGAGGGAATGTAGTGGCTGGAGGCTCAGGCTGAGGCTGGGCTGACACCCTGGGTTGGGGAGCCATCCGCACCAAAGTGGGTGCAGAAACCGTGGGACGGAGAGCGATCACCCAGGGAGGCGAGGGTAGAGAAGGTGAGTGGGCTGGGGCTGGGGGGCTGTCCTGCTTCAGGCTCACAGGACACGCCCCAAGAGGGGAGACAGAGCTGGGCTAAGGAGGGCCGTGGGGGAGGAGAGGCTACCGAGCCGGGCGCATCCTCAGGGGGGCGGCCACCACTGTCCAGGGAAATGGGGACCGACAGGCAGCCCGTCGTCTAGGGAGCAGGCAGCCCACAGTGACTGCAGGGCCCGGGGGCTCCAGATGAAGGGAGGGCCGGGCGGCGGCCAGGGTGGTGCTCCCGCTGTGGGAGCTTGGGTCGTCTGCTCACGACCAGCCAGCTGCTCACGACCAGCCAGCTGCGCTGGGCTGCGCTCCTTTCCCCAGCCAGGTCTAGGAGGTGGGAACACGAGAAGGCTGGGGAGGGAAACCCCGCTGGGCCTGAAGGCCGGGAGGGCTCTGGGAGTGCGTCTCCGAGCGAGGGTGTGAGAGCAGCGGGAGCAGGCAGACGGCCCAGGGAATGAGCTCCGGGAGGCCGTCAGCCCTCCCGGGAAGCCTAGCTGAGACTCAGCTCCGATGCGGGGAAGAGGGCCGCCCAGAGAGTCACAGAGCGCGGGGGTGTGACCCCAGGCGGCCATGTCTGACTGGTTCTGATGGAGCCTTGGACAAGCTGGGGTCACCCGGCCTGGGGGAGGGTGGTCAGTGAGAGGGTGTTAGCTCAAGGACCCTTACAGCCCAGGACAGGGCTGTCCCATGTGAACCCCACAGACAACCAGGGGCCTAGGCTGCCAGCTGTGCTCTGGACGCTGTGGGGGGTGGGGGAGCAAGCCGAGGGAGGTTCCTCTTTACCCACCTTAATTGCCTTTCAGGAGAGGGAGACAGAGAGAGGTTGACTGATCCACACTGTCCCTTGGGAAGACAGCAGCAGGGAAGCTGTGTGTGTGTGTGTGTGTGTGTGTGTGTGTGTGTGTGTGTGTGTGTCTGGGGCTGGTGAGAGGTGCTCAGCCTCCCCAAGGAGGTGCTCTGACTGCACAATGCAGGCATTTGGGTGTGTCTGTGTTTGTGGGGGGCGGGGGGCTCTCCACGTGCTTGTTGGGATACACACACATCAGATCCCGAATCAGAATTTCCTGAGTGGAACTGTCCACTTTAAAGAAGCTCTCTAGGCAGCTTACACATTAAGGTGAAGGAAGAAACGCTGGCCTATGATATGCTTGGAAAGCTCTCAGGATGTGTCCCCTTCTGGACTGTACTTTATTGAGGGCTTCCAGGCTAACGACAGGCTACTTCTCCCTGGACATCTTAGCATGACTCCTCTGGAGATAGGCTGGGTTTCAGGGACAGACTCCAATGCAGGCAGATGGGGTGCAAAGGAAGGAGGGCAGGTGTGTGGGATGCGGAGCCCCGGCTGCACAGGAGGGAGCAGATCTGGGGCTGGTTGCATTTCTCTGCAGGGCTTCATTCAGCTCTGGGGTGGGGAACAAAAAGGGAAGTGTGGAAAAAGGCTTGCGAATCCCATAGGGGCCACTTACCCAGCTGTGTGCTTTAGGTAGTTCCCTTTTTCAAGATGGGGCACACCTGAATACAGGAAGCTGCACTGCTCAGAGGCGGCCCACTTCCATGAACACTGTATGCTTCTGGGTGCTTGGCAACGTGGCCACTGAGAGATGGCCCTTTGGCTATGGAATTTCTGATCCCCAGCAGCTACACAAAAGGGTAGGCGAGAAGAGCTTGATTTCTCTTTTCCACTACTCTCTTACCTCTCCCACTTACTTTGGGGAGAAACCCCAATGGTTCAAAGTGCTTGCGTGACCACTGATTTGAAAGTACTTCATCAGCGCTCTGAGTGACAAATGAATCACGTATTGAATCAGGGATGGGCAGAGGCTACAGGAACACCAGCATTTTCAAGAGGTGCTACATTTCAGAGGCTTGAGCAATTCTGTGCAATATAGAGAAGGGGGTGTGGGAGGAGACACAAAATCCCCACCTTAGCCGATAGCCCTGAAATTCTTTTTGTCCTAGTCAGAACAAAGTTTTCCATTAACAGCAAATTTTTTTTTTAATATAAAGGACAGATATTTGGGGGCTTAAAGCAGGTGAGTTTGTAACTGAAAGGAGAATCCCATGGATAGATAACTTTCATTTAACTTTTAGCTTTATAAAACCAGGTTATCTACAGCTCCCGGTATCTGTATGTAAGTAGAACATTACTAAGAACATAATGCAATCAGTTGAGCAAAAAATCCCACCTAACTTACTTTCCTAAGTCTTATCTATTTTGCAGTAAATTCATTCAACAAAATGTTGATCATCTTTAAAGTTATTTACTTACAGGGCCTGAATTGAAATGAAAAAAAAAATGATACAATGGAAAAAAGACATGGACTTTAGAGTCTGAAATATCTGAGTTTAAATCCTGGCTTTGCCCCAGCCACCTGTGTGAGCTTGGACAGGTGTATGTAAATCTCTGCTTTGGTTACTGCATTTGTGAAATGGGTAACAGACTCAACTTGCACTTCAGAGACATGGGGGGAAGTTAAATGGGGTCACTTACGTCTAATATAGCTTTGAAAATGTAGCAGTTCTAAGTACAATAGTGATATTTTCCCATCATAAGTGTAAGGAAGTTTCAAATGTTATCTCATCTACTTCTCAACAATACAGGAAGGAAAATACTACTTCACCCATTTCACAGATGTTGACAATGAGATGTTATTGAGACTTGAGCCCAGGTCCTCTAACTCCACATCCCATGCTCTTTCCATTGCATTCTCTACCAGAGACAGATATTGCCATTTTAATGAAGTTCCAGAATATTAGGTGACAGGGATGGCTGTCTTTGTCATTTAGGGAGACGGCAGATTATGAAACAAAGAAGTTGGACCACCTCTTAGGGGATGACTAGGGACCTCAAGTCACAGAACAGGTGTGGGGTGGATACTCCATGTCAACTAATAGTGACAATTCTGGAAAACCCTGCACTTCGGTGTATGTAAAGCAAGCTCACAATGTGATCTGCTCCTCTGGTGGCTTCTGGGTAAGATACCAGTTCATATACATGTGTAAACATTTAGTGTAGAAACTTTAAAAAATCACCTCCACAAAAATTTTCAAAATATGTCAACCCTCATTAAGAATCCCTAGCACTCAAAAATGAAAGAAGATGCTAAGCATGAGAACAAAGACCACATCCAACATTCGCTTCATTTAAATTTTTTATCCTTTATTATTAACATTTACACTTAAACAACCAGTGAACAATACCTGTTCTTGTAGCATAGACTTCCAGTTCAATAATGCTGGATACACAAAATGGTCATGTATGAGCAGAAATGCTGCAGGGTGGGGGTGGGGGGTAGAACACAGAGAAATCTGCTCCATCAAGGAGCTTGCTACCCAGGCGAGGACCAGTCCATGGCTTGCTGTGGAAGGATGCAGGACAGAGGTGCATGTAAATCAGTACAGACCCTTAGGAAAGCAACTTGGCAGAAAAATATCTAAGATCCTTAAAAAATTCGTCATCTTTGACCCAGTAATTCCATGCCTGGGGATCTGTCCTAAGGAAATCATCTACAGCACAGGGGGAAATTTTTTAGGGACAGAATAACAGAAACCAACCTAAATGGTCAACAATAGGGAAATGGTGAAGAAAAGTATTTTATATTCTCATAATGTATTATTCAGGTATTAAAATAGGTTTATGAAGACCTTGAGATATAGGAGAAATTTTTATATTGTTGAGTTAACAAAAGAAGTACATAAGGATGCCTTTGACTATCGATGGTTAGAAAAATGATTCAAAGGAAATGTGTAAAACTGCTAACACGAGTTCTGAGTGATGGAATTATGGATGACTATTTTTCCTTGTTCCTGCTTTTTTGCATTTTCTAATTTTTTCCATTAGAAGACATATATATGAATTAAGGAAATACACTTGGACTTTGGGGTTGAGAACAAACTCTGTCCAGTGACCCTGAATTTATCTGCTTCTCTCAAGAATCCATATCTGCAGAGTCACCAAATATATTCAAGACTTAGAAAAAGCACCTCAAAGTCAAAGGAGGTGAGTCCCCAGAGAGGCCAAGGAGAAAAATAACTGGAGATCAATAAGCAAAAGGACAAGAGAAACACTTGCTAGGAAAAACAAACACAAACAAAAACTCTCAGGGGACATTTCCACTAAATTCCATCCTCTTGGGCCCAGCAGGCATGGAGGGGCCGGCTGACCTCCGATAACAGGGCACGTCTGAGATCCCCTTCACACCGTGCGCGGGACAGGGCCCTTGAAGCTCCAGAACCGAGAACCCAGGGGCAGCGTGGGGTGGCCGTGCCCTTGGCCAGCCCTTGCTCTTCCCCCGTGCTCTTTACGCATCTCCGGCGGACTGAGACATGCTCAGATTTGTAGACACAATACTAATGGGACCAGAGCTCCAGGATCATGACTGTCTCGCAGGTGGGTCTCTAGAAATCTAAATCGTCTTGGCCAAAGGCACCTGCCCTGTCCCTGGCGAGGTTTTCAAACCTCATTTCTGTGAAAGTGAGACTTCTCACTACCTTCTTGGCTTCTACAGCAGAGCCCTGGGCTGCCCCTCGCCCTGGAGTCCTTGGGCCCGAGGGGGTCCCGTCTTGCTCAGAAGTGGAGCTTTCTGGATACATGCCGGTGGCTTTTCTTTCTGTGCAGCGGGCTCCCTCCGACTCCCCTTCAGCGCTCCTCCAGTCTCTGTTTGAAGGCTCTTCTCTGGAGCCTTTCTGAGATGGCTGAGCGAAGTTTCCCAGAGAGGAGGGGCTGGAGGAGGCAAGCCCTGTTCTCAGGCCGGACCTTTCACAGGGGGTGTCTCTACGGAGGGTTGGGGGCCGCCAGGGCCCCTCCTCTTGGTCTGGGCTGCTGTTTCCAGAAGCCTCAGCCCACTGGCCGTGTCCCCGGCCGACCAGTGCGCCATCTCCCTCCTCACCTTGACTTCCTCTCCCTGAGCCTGGCTGTCCCCTGCCTTCAGCTTCCCGGACCTCGATGGCTCCAGGACCGTCGTTCTGTCCTCCTGAGGCTCCACCCTCCTCCGTGTTTCCTTCCTTCCCGCCCTGGCCATGCACCCGCTCCTCCACGCCTCTGCCCGTGTGGGGGTCTGCTTCCTCAGGGCTCTCCGGAGCACCTGCATCCTCCTCATCCTCGCAGCCCAGACTCTGGCTGCCCTCACCCTCAGCACTGCCCCCTGTCCCAGGGTCCCCACCTAGCCGCAACTCCAGGCCTCCATGGGTTCCCTGCACAGTTCCCGTGCCCAGGGGATCTCCTGGAAGCAAACCCACCCCTCTCCTCTCAGAGGCCTCCTCCACTGTCTCCCCGCTGGCACATCCTCCTCTCTTCTTCTGCAGAATTCGCTGCAGGTCAAAGGCCTTCTGGATAGGAGCACTGGCCCCCATTGTGCTCTTCAGGGACAGAGGGATTACTGCCTTCCCCATGCAGGCCTCGCAGGGACAGAACTCCTCCCCCTCCCCCTCCCCCTCCGCGCCTCGCTGACGCCCCTGGGCTCTGCTGAGGTCTGGCACGTCCTCCAGGGAGAAGGAGAGGGGCCCCCGGCCTCGGGCCTTCTTGGGGAGGGCTGAGAGGTTGTGCAGGTCCTGCAGGCGACGCCGGCGCTGCTCTGTGGGCAGGGAGGCCTCCCACTGGAGGGCTTCCCTGGGCGGCCCGGGCACCCTCTCTGTGGCCCAGCTCCAGACCTTCCTGAGCTCACTCTCGGAGCTGTCCTGCAGCCGCCGGCCCATGTCCTGCCGCAGCTCGGCCACCATCTGGTCCAGCAGGTCGTTGCTCCACAGGCTCCAGCGGGCTCGGAGCTCAGCCGTGGCACCAGCAAGGTGGGCCAGGAAGGCCTCCTCCATCTTCCTCAGCAACTCGGACACCCAGGGAGGATCCAGAGACTCTCCGCGGGCCGCGGGACAGCTCTCCTCCCCAGGCTTCTGGGCGAACATGGTCTGGGTTTGCTCACGGCCCGTCTCAGCTGCTCTGGGCATCTTTTCCGAATTGAGCTCAACTTTGGGGCCACTTTGACTCCCACTGGTGTTTGGGTCCCTCTCGCCGATGCTCCCGGGGGGCTCTGCTGGCTTCTCTGTCCTCCCTGGGGGGGTCAGCACGGCCGAGGCAGGAGCTCTTCCTGCTTTGTCTTCCTGCGAGCTCGCATCTTCCTGTGCGCCCTCCCCGTCCTGAGAGCTGGCCCCTGACCATCCTTGTCCCAGGACTCTTCCCTCTTCTGGAAGCCCTCCGACCCCTGTCCCACGCACTTCTGCGCTCCCTCTTTCTTTTTTCATTTCCTCCAGTCGCACCCACATTCCTTGCATCACGTTTTCGACCTCTTGGTGCAGGTTACTGCTCGGCGCCGTGTCCTTCCTGGGGGCACAGCCCACGGCGTGGGTGTTTGAGGACGCCGTAGAACTCCTCGGCTCTTGGTTTCCCAGGTCCTCAGGGTTCTTTGAGGTTCTGGAATCAGGCCTCTGGGATGGAATTTTCAAGGGCATCTCCATGTGCTGAGGGAGCAGAGCACAGCCCACGACACAGGGTCCACTGGCCTCCCCTGAGCCTCCAGAGCCACTGCCCACGTCCACGCCAGAGGAGGACGTCGGTGTGAAGTCCTCGGTCACGGCGTGTGACCCGAGGCCTGGCCCAGCCTGGCACCAGCCGAGCTCCCGGAGGCCTGAGTCTGGCTCACCTTGCCCGAAGCCATACCCTGGCCACAGGGCCTGGAAGGTGCTCAGGAGCTCCTGGTACCGAGGAGAGGCTGCGAACTTCACCTTACTGGTGGGAGACCCAAGGTCATTGTCAAAGGAGTGGAGCCCAGCGAGACAGGTGATGAGGACCGCAGCAGAGTGGCCGAGCCTCCTGCCCAGCACACCGGACACCTCGGGCAGGCTGCTGGCCCGGCCCTGCCTGGAGCCCATCAGCGCCTTCATGATCTGTATGGAGGCAGAAACCCTGCGGGGAAGCACACGCAGGTCCACCCCACCACCCAGGGCTGCTCCAGCCTCCTCGGGGGCGTCTGAGACTCCGCTGCCAGGAAGGCCTGTCCCCGGCTTGGGGCCAGCACTGCCGGGCTCTGTGAGGGCTCCTTCTGGTGCTGCTTTCCCACTGGTGGCCCCTTCACGGGGCTCCCCCAGGCCTTCCTGGGGATGTATGTCGGCAGGGTCCCCCCGGGGCCCTTGCAGGGTGTCCCCGGCCCCGTCTGTGCTCTCTGGCACCATCTCACGTTCCGTGGGCATGGGGTCCTCCGGGACATGGCTCAGCCATTCACAGACCACAGCCTCTGGTGAGGCTTGGGGCAGAGCGCCCAGCAGCAGGCTGCCATCCTCCCCCTGCTCCTCCGGCCGCTCCCCTCTGCTGGCAACCTTCCCCTGGGACATTCTCCTGGGCCTGGGACCCCAGCTGGGGACTTGGCCTGCTGCCCCTGCAGCCCCTGCCGGAGGGCCCGGAGGCCGTGGGCGCCATGCATGGAGCTTTTCCTTCCCTGGCTCGCTCCCGCCTGGCTCCCGCTCAGCACTGCAGGAAGGGCGCCTCCTGGCCAAGGGCCACGTCCCTGGGGGAGTAGGACAGTGCCTGCCGCACACCATGCAGGTCTCTGCAAAGGGCCCCTGGCAGCCCCGTGGCCTAGAGGCCTGGAGACCCCGCGTTTTACCCCCTGGGGCCCCTTGGAGTGGGTCTGTGCTGAGCTGGGGGCAGCGGCTGCCTTGGTCGCCTCCCGGCTGCCCTCCCCCCGGCCGTCCCACGGGGGGAGCCCATGGCCAGGAAGGTGCGGGGATGTGGCCTCCTACGTTCTCACTCAGGCTGTCGGCTTGGGAGCTGAGAGAGTCTGATGTGTTGGGAGTCGTGGGAGCCGGTGAGCATGTCCTGCACTCAGGGTCTCCTTCCGTCTCGGCGGAGCGCGGGTATGGAGGGTAGCAGTTGGAGGTGCAACCAGAACTGCTCACAAAGGTGGTGGAGGCCCTGCTAACCCCTCTGGTGTCCTGGGCATGAAGAGAAGCAGAGGAGGGCGGCCCTGGGTCCCTGGAGGCCGGGCTCCCAGTAGTAGGCGAGCCTTCAGAAGGGCTTGGTGCTGGGCCAGCTGGGTAGGCCCTGTCTCCCCTGGGAGGCCCCATCCCTGGCGGGGACACGGGGGGGTCGAGGTGGGCAGTGGGGGGCTGCCCAGGGCAGCCTCTTTGAGCCCTGCTGCCGAGGCCAGAAATACCGGCTGAAGACTCCCCCCTCGTCCTGCCCTCCTGATTTCCTCCGCCGCCCAGGCCTGAGGGGCAGGTGGAAGGTGGGGAACCTCCTGCAGCGTCCCCAGAGCCAGAATGGCCCCGGCCCAGGGGCAGCCTCTTCCCAGACCCGCCCCCAGCCTGGGGGTGTCCAGGGGCCTGTCCCCAGTCCTCTGCCAGTGGGTCCCCGCTCCTCAAAGATGGAGGGCCTGCGGTGGGGGCACCGGCGCCCGCCCCCTGGGCGCTCTTCTGGGAAGTCGTGGCCCCTCTCTTGCTCAGGGGTCCCTGGCGCCATTTGCCGCCGCCGCTGGACCCCCGGTGAGCCCAGGCCCTCGCTGAGGAGGGAGAGGGGGCAGCCACCGCTCCTCGGGGCCTGTGCCGCTCCCTGCCGCCCTGCCCTGCTCCCGCCCGACCCTTCCCAGCCCAGGGCCTGCCACCCGCCTCCTGCCTGGCCCCGCTCCGGGAGGCGGCCCTGGGGGCCGGAGGAGGGCCGCCGCTGCCCGTGCTGCCCTGGGGAGACCCGGAGCAGCAAGGGGAGCTTGGCTGAGAGTCCGCGGGGCGTCCGTCCTGGGGGGCAGGCCTGGCATTCTCCTCGCTGCTTCTCTTGCTGGCTACACGCTGGCCCCAGGGCCTCCTGTAGTGGGGGTGCTGGCTCGGCCCAGACCTCCTCCAAGAGGCCTTCCCCTTCCCCTGGGAGGCGTACAGGGGGTTCGTCCAGATCTCATACCTGGAGCCCGGCTGCCACTGGCCGCGGGGAAGGGCTTGCTTGCAGCCTTCCTCGCAGGGCCCCAGTCCCCCTGCCCCAGGCCCTGAGGAGCCCCCAGGGTGGACCTCTAACACACAGTGGAGGGGGTCCACCTGCCCCTGGACGGGGCAGTCCCGACTGGCCGCCGTAAGCACACGGGCCACCCCGACCCTCCTGGACCGCAGGCACGTGTCCTCACCAAGGAGGTGGAAGCGGATTTTCATTTCCACCGACAGGCTGCCGTCCTCGTTCGTGTGGACCTTCTTCTCGAGGTCATCATCTGCCGCCAGCGGGCTGAGCTGGGCAGGCACGTCAGGAGGGAGCCTGTCAGGAGCAGGGCCCGCCCAGGGCCCATCCCGGGACACCGGAGCATCGCTGAAACCAGACCTCTCTGACAGCAGGGAAAGCTTCCGTGGCCTGCTGCCCGACCTGGGCCTCAAGTGCATCACGCTCTGCTCAGCCTTTGGCCCCCAGCTCCCTGGCACAGAGTGAAGAGTAAGAGGAAAGGCGAAAGGCCGTGAGCTGACTGGGGGGCTTCAGGTAGGAGAGTAAAGGCTGGTCATGAGCCTTTCATCACCTACACCTGGCTGCCTCCAAGAACCTACAGCAAGGGCAGAAACCATCCTGGAATAAAGAGCCAGTCTGCAGTTTGTGAACCAGCAAAGCCTCGTGAGATGAACTTGAAGTCGGAATTCAGTCTCAGCTCTGCTACCTGCTACCTCTGTAGCTTCTGGCAGAACCTCTTTTCTGGCTGTAAAATGTGAATAATGGTGTCTTTTGGTAGGCTTGTTTTGACAATGCAAAGTTATGCTTATAAAACCTCCTGCAGAGCTGCTAGCACAAAGTGGGTTTTCCATCGACAGCAGAGCTGGCCGCTAACTCCTAGCCCTGCTCACGCCCACCCCCAGCCCAGGAGCCCGAGTCAGGAAGCTGCTGCCTACACACGTGACTTTGCGGTTATTAGTGGTGATTTCTCATCCTAACGTTCATTGAGCTGTGTTGATAAAGGATTGCACAGAAGGACCTGCACCCACAGTAGCGGGTCCTGGGGGTCAAGCCTGCACCCCAGCCATGAAAAAGAGAAGGAGTTGAGAACCAAAACAACCAGGATGCCCAAGATTTGGGGCAAATGTCAAGCATCCCAAATTATCTAGAAAGGATATCTGCCCAGCCCTAAGGAACCATTATCTAGAGCAGATAAGGTTGGGGAAAATTCAAAACCAGCTCACCATTTTTGTTCCTTGAAGTCTGCCCAGATAAAATTTCAGTGCCATGTCTTCTGGCGTCTCCCATTGTCAGAGGTCTGAAGGGTTCATGGCCAGCACACACGAGCACTGAGGGGCTGCACAGCAGACGCTTCAGAGAGTCCACCTGGGGAGGGAGAGCATTGAGTCAGGAGGCCTGCCAAGGACAATTCACTCAGTCCAGCCCTTGCCTGATGTTTGCACATCTCACCCCAGATTTCTGATCCCAGGGAAGGAGGAACCTCATCCATTTGCTGTAACACCTCCAGGACCAACGGGGGCTGAGGTCCTACCACCATGACGTTCCTCTCTACTCAACCCCCTTTCCTCCACCTGGCATGAGGCCTGGGTTCAGAGGTCATTCTGAATGCCTTGAGTGGAAAAGGCTGTAAGAAGCATTTGGCCTGCTTCCCTGCCTGCACTTGCACCCTCCAGAATATGTATTTTTTGAAGCAAGCAGAGCAGAAAGTCCTCCAGCTTCCAAATGGAGACCTGATTCACTATGTGAGCATTTCCCCAGGCAGAGTTCCCCCTTGGGTCTGAACCCATCACCTCTGCCTCTGTCCTAGCAGAGCAGAGAAGGGCAAGGCTGTTCTCCCCACAGACGGCTCTTCCCTCCCAGACTCCCAGTGGTCTCCGGGCTGCTGCCCAGATGCCTGCACCACCTCCCCACCTCCCCTCCTCCACCCCCCCACCGCAGGGGTGGGCTGGGAGGACATGCTGGGCTGGGAGCTGAGCAGCAGCGTCAGGGCTGGGGTGTGTCCCAGGAACAGGCCCCTGCCTTTAGAAAGATCTCACCTCTCCCCGAGGCCCCTGCACACCTGAGGGTTTGCACTATTTATAGCATTATGTTGTAATTAGCAGGGTTGGGGGATTTCCTTCCATCTTTAAAGTGCTGAGTCTCTTATTTTTCATTTTCTCAAAGTAGAAGGGTGTGTTCATTAAGAAAGCGAGTAAAAAAAGAGAGGGGTGCTTGCATCTTCGCCCCACAAAATGACCTTAAGCTTCTGTACACCAAATCTTTCAACCCAGTTAATTACAAGTTTGTTTCAAACTACTTGGTACCTTTCTTTTTTGGATTAAGTCTTTAGCACATCCCCCAAATACAAACATGACCCAAGTCTGTCAATTTATAGATGTAGCTACACTTCTAGGAAATCAGACTTTTCCAAGAAAGGAAAAGAATGAGGAGGTAAATGATGCTCCAATTTTAGGAAGAGGTAGAGTCCAGGGTCCATGGAAAAAAGACCATTATTCAGTGTCCATCCATTTGAGGACCTGATAATCCTGTTCTGGGGAGCCGTGAGGTCATCTTGTTTACAGAAACTCTGATAGCGCTACAGTCCATCTAGGGGAACATACACAATTTCCTCCCGTAATTAATTTGTTTTGTGTCTGTTTCTCTCCCTCTCACCACACCCACCAAACTGTAGGTAGCTGAAGGTAGGCATCTAGTCTTATCTGCCTGTAGTGCATGATAGCACATAGTAAATGCGCCATAATTTAGGAGCGTTCTTGCAGTATGACTGTGCCGTTATGAATGTCGGCTCCATCATTTGGCAGCCGTGCAGTGGTGAGCAAATCACTGCACCTCTGTGCCTCGGTCTTCTTATCTATGCCAAGGGGAAACTAGTATTAACTGCCTGGTGGTTTGTGTAGTGGCTGCCGCACCCTAGATTAGTTAACTTCTACTCTGCTCTCTTTCTGGTGTGCTTTTCAGCACTGCAGGACTTACAAAGCACTGAACACATTTCCTGGACTCCACGGCAGCTAGCGTTCTAACCATGAAACAGTTTCCACAAAGTTCCCGCTTGCACACAATCTGGAAAAGGAAAGAGAAGCATCTTCCCTTTGCTTCTGACCATTGCCGCAAGCAAAAGAGGCCAGAGGTTTCAAGGGGCACATGGAGCTGAGATGGCAAAAGCCACCCTCGTTGTTCAAGTACCTTCCCGGTCATCAGCAGACGGTGGTACATCCTCAGCCTCATCCGGACTGCAGCCTTAGTGGGGTGACCATGAGCCAATCATCCCAGTGGTGGCCCCCCAACAGCCCACTTTCTTGGTGGTGTTGGATTGGTTTCTATCCAGATAGGTCAATTCTGTGATGTTCTGGGAATCATTTCCAGGAATGCAGCCTGTGCTCCACTAGCCTTTCAATACATCTGCAAGCATGAAATGCTCTGAGGTGTGACTCTTTCGTGCCTAAGGGGGCTAGAGTGGCTCCTGTTTCCTGTCCCACACAGGGTAGGGTGACAGAGGTGCCTGCAGGCCGGGGCCCTCAGGGATGGGAGCCTGGAACTGGTTATCCGACCTGGTTGGGTTACAACCAGGTTACAAAGGGATACCAGGGCCCAGAGTGATAAAATGGGCTCTTGAATGCCCCCCTCTGATAGTGGAATTCTGTGTTTACTGAGAGCAGGACTTGATCATCACTGGTTGTCATGACAGACTCGTACTAAGAATGAGAACCGCCAGGCGATGGAGTAGAATGGCCGCTCTGACTTCAAGAAAATGGCTCAAGGTTTAAACTCAGTTCAGGCCAGAGGACCTGGAAGCTCCTACTGCTGTCACTGTAAAAACAAACAAACAAACAAAAGACACCTCTTTTCTCTTTTAGCCAAAACTCAAATGCAGAAACTGGTTCTGCTTGTTGCCGAAATACGGCTGCCCTGGTCAACAAGCCATAAAGCTGGTGTAGTCGGGCGGCACTCTGTCGTCGAACGGAAGGCCTAAGTAAGTTGCAGCGGCACCACCTGCTCCTGCCGACCCGGCCCCTCTCGTCACACATACCCACGGCTGTGCGGGGAGCTCCCTGGGACCAGCGGGCCCAGAGTAAAGCATTCCATCCTGAATTTCACATGGTTTCACAGGGCACATTGACGCGAGCCAAAATTTGAGTGCAGCAGCATTACAGACCCGCTCGGGGCTGTGAACAGCACTGGGGAAGGCAAGTCCAGCAGGCAAGGTTATTTGATTATTTTTCACGGAAGGAGCAAAGGCAAGGGGTTCTGTAGCAATCAGTGGGCAGTGGCTGGTGGCTGACCTGACAAGCAACGAGCTGGAAGGGCCAAGACTGGAGGATCGGCGACAAGGAAGGCTGGAGAAGATTCTGTGAGTGGATCTCTTAGAACGGGTGCAGAGGGGCGAACAGGCGTGTCCCAGGTGAATGCTCACCAGAAGGGGTAATCATGTGGACACACGGCCTGCTCAGGGAGGGTCAGTCACTCTCTCCAGCATCCCAAGGCGTGCTCAACTGGCGCATGAACAAAGTGGCAAAGCGAGCATGAACTGGCAACATACCACCTTTTTCACGTGGATCCGGCCACCCCCTCTGCGGAGGCCTAGAGTGCCAGGGGCAGGCGCTGATGCTAAGCTTGCACCAGAACACTCATGATTTGCATCAGAATTGAGATACTCACCCGCTACCTCTTGGGAAGGTAACAGTGAACCCCTCCACCATGGAGAGAGTCAGAAATTTGTACTCACTGCTCTAGACGCTTATCCTGGGTAACTGTTTCTTTCTTGCCCACATCCTTCCTCCAGTCTCAGCATCTACGGACTTACTGAATGCTTTACTATTGCCAACGCCCCCAGATGACTTCTCTCCAAAGAACTGATCTTAAAGCAAAAGAAGTGAGACGACGTACTAATAGCCATAGAACTCACTGTGAATCACCCCAAAGCCACCATAATCCATAGAGCAGTGGACCTGCAATGGAAGGCCAGTTTGGGTACCAGACAGAAGGCATCACTTTATGCCCCAACTGCCCTGTATTAAATGCTTTCTGCTGATGGTACTTCAAGTCCATTCTGTTTCCTGCCCTGAACTCTCACAGAAATAGAGGAGATTGGATAATAGGGGGATGGAATGAGAATATGCCAAAGTGTGCAAGGCCCAGAGTCTGGCACCAAATGCTCCCTAAATGGTAGCTAAAAATATGAATAATAATTGGTTGTTTAATCAACTGAATGTCTCCACTCTATTCACCTTTAACTAGTAGCGGGGTTATCAGTGCCTCTTTTTGAGGAATAACCTCCCCAGTCTGCCCAAGTATTTTGATCAGAGGTCCAGAGAACTTTTCTGAGGAACTGTCGTACCCCAGCAGCCTACCTTTTCCCCACTGGCTGTGTACACCTGTGTCACGGGGAAGTGCAGAAGATCCGAGGCTTTGCTGAGAAAGGCCGGCAGGTTCCTTGCATTGCTATGACTGAGAACCACTGTCTGCTGGAACCTAGGGTCCCCGTTCTTAACCAGCGTTATCCTCCTGGGGGCTTTAGGACCCTTGCAGGAAGAGGACGCTCCTGGCACCTCACCCCGGTCCGGGAAATCCCTCAACTGCAGAGCAGAGGGGCTTCGTCCCCGGGGCTGGCCTGGCCCACTGGGGGTTTTGGGGGACTTCTTATCAGAGCAGAGGTAGGAGCCACCATCTTCCAGCTGCTCCAGGGTACTGAGGCCGTGCAGGCCCCGGGGCGTGGTGACAGAGCGCACCCCAAAGGAGAGGGGCACGCGCTGGGAGAGCTCGTCCATCAGAGCGCCGAAGCTCCTGAAGGCGCGCTGGTGAACAGCCAGACGAACTCCAGCAAACCGGGGATCCCCTCGCTTGAGGAAGGTAATCTTCTTGGCTGGCGTGACCTGGGTGACAGAGGTGGTCCGGGCCCCAAAAGGCGGGAGGCACTGACGGTGGCTCGGGGCCTGGGCACCCCTCATGGCGCTATTCATGGCGCGGAGGCCCAGGCAGCTGAAATGGATCAAAGAGGGGAGTCAGAGAGCAGCCTGTGGGGTTGTGCAATCCTCTCTCCCCTTCCTTTTAGACGTGCTTCCTGCCCACCCCAAACTCACTGCACTCAGCTATGCAGAGGCTGGTTAATCTATTTTGATGGGTTAGAAGGAAGGCCAAAGATTAGGCCAAGCCCTCCCCCACTCCCCACCATGACTTACTACCCGCGTGAGCCAGGACGCGGGTGACATCATCGGTGTGTTGGGGAGCCCTCTGTAAAATGCAGCCATTTCCCTCTGCGTGGCAGTTATCGGGGTGAAACGAGTCTATGCATACAGAGCGCCTGGCCCACAGCGAGCAGCGACACGTCCTGATTCCCCCTCTTGGTGTTGCTCTTACCCTTTTCTCAAGGTCACACCTCCAACTCCTTTGCTTTAGGTTTTGTCCCCTCTAAGAGGTGGGTAAATAAGAGAGGACCAGGTCATGCGGATGGGAGGATGAGGGACAAGCAGCCGGGACACCTGGGTACTTGCGCACCCTCAGTACAGAGTCTCAGGTGTGAGCCTCGGGGATCCCCCACCCTCTGGACTCACATCCTCTGGCGCCGAGTGAGGGGACCACAGCAGAAGCCTTGGTCCCGATCCCCTCAAGGATGGGGGTGCAAACAAGGGGTCCTGCCACTCAAAGAGGAAGCCGCCACTAGCTGCCTTGTGTTCTCGTTATTACACCGTGATGTTTGTTTTCATATAAACAGAATGCCCGCCTCGCATCCCCCAGCATCTTTGGAAGATGCGTGATGAGCCCTGTGGGCGCATACCCCAGCCCACCGCCATCAGCTTGGGAGAGTCACTGGCTCAGGCCAGCTGCGGTACAGGCAAGGCCATTTGTCCAGCTGTCCATTCCTTCCCGCACCATGGTAGAGCCCCTTTGTCTTCCCTGGGACACTTGGAAAAGCCTCCCACAGGCCCTTCCTGACCAGGTTTGCTGCACCGGGTTCTGCGCACCTGCCTACCGAGTTGTCCTGAAACCCAGCTTTCACCCTGACCTTTCCTGTGCTCCAAGTCCCTCGAGGGGTCCTGTGCCTGCAGAGAGCCCAGGTCCCACATCCCACAATTCAAGGGCCTCTCCGGCTTGCTCCAGCTCCTGTCCTGCAGGAGTTCTGCACTCCCACCCAGCTGCCTGATTCGGCGGCTCCCCAACATCCTCTCGTCCTCTGCCTTGGCTTCCCTCCTTTGCGGAGTCTGCCCCAGGTCCCCATCTTCAGCGCGGCTCCCCAGCATTTCTGTCACCCTGGTGGGAATGCACCTGTCCTTCCTGGCCAACTACCCCAAGGCCTGGGAGCCAGAACTTGCCCCCCTGGGGCTCTCAGCCCCGTGCTTGGCACAGAGCAGGAGCCCAGGAAATGTATACTGATCCATAACACCCTTATTTCACAGCCCAGCCCTGTCAATAGGCTGACACCTGAGCAACTGTTACCAGGCGAGGAGCTGTCCTGGCTCCCACGCGGTTCTGGCTGGAGCAGGGCCCTGGTTCACGTGCACACTGCATGCCCGCGGTCCTCTCGCCACCATCACCCCTGCTCATGGTCAGCCAGCGTCCACACCCCTTTCTTAGCCTTACCCTCTGTTTAGCCCTAGGCAGCTTGGAGAAAGAGCCCTCCTCTCATTTTCAAAATCTTGGTGCATGAAGAAGCCTTTGCAATCCTCTCTCGTGTCTGCTACAAACTTAATAATCAGGTTCCTCAAACTCCTTCCTCCCACCCACCCCTCTAGGCTGCTTAGACCTCCTGTCCACAGCCCCGCGGCCACCGGGCCTGTGCCATCCTGAGGGGCTCGCTTTTCTTCCTGCTTGATTTCCACTTTCACTTGTGACAGTGAGCATCTTTCCTGGCTCACTGGGGAACAGAGAGGGACAGAAGGGTCACTGTGTCCCCTAGAGTCACCGTAGCCTCAGCCTTGGGTGGGGTGGACCCTCCACGCACCTGGAGGGAGCCGAAGGGGGAGGGAATGTAGGGAGCGCCATCCCCTCCGTGGGAGCAGGCGCATTGCCCAGGCGGCTCTGCAGAGAGCGCTGAGGAGCGCCCGCATGGATGGCACCGCACAGACACCATCGGGCCACCTCGGCAGCCCTTCTCCACCACAGTCCGGAGGCTGACGGCTGACGAGAACAGAGTTGCTTGGCTCCTACATTAGACCCAAGCCCAGGCAAATGAAGAGGAGGGGGTCACAGAGTCTCACCAAAACAGAGGAGAAGTAAGAAGCAGGTGTCCCGGGTCCCAGCTTATCTGGGACTGTCCCAGTTTGGGCACCAAAGCCTTCCATACCACCCCCAGGGGTGGGACCCAATCCCCATCCCCACCACCACCCCCTCGCATCCCCAGCGAGCTGAGAACTGTCGGCCACCCTGTCCCGCTGCCTGCAGGGTGGGGACCCGGCAGGTGTGCAGAACCAGATGGCCTCTTGCGGGCACTGGCCCTGTAGTCAGTGAGGCCAAGATAAGCTGGCACTGTCGGGGTTGCCTCATGGGGCCACAAAAACATGCCACCATGAAGCATGGATGGGGACCAAGTCCTGATCTCCTAGTTGAGCCCCTGGATGCAGGAAGGGCCTGGAGTCAGAAGCCAGCCTGAGAACTGGACTCTTCAGAAGCTATGTGACAATTCTCTCCTTTGCTTAGTGGTTTGAGCTGGAGTTTCTGTCGATTGAAACAGAGAGGGACTTGGACCAGGAGGCAGCACCAGAGGCCAGCCTGGACTGGATCCAAAGCTGGGTTTCTGAGTTAGGAACGCCCCATGCGGAGGGGTTCCGAGGCCCGCAGGCCCCTGCCAGATCCTGCTTTGTCCAGGTAGGGGACAAGTGTCCCGTTCCTGCATGCCAGTGAGGGCGGGAGGGAGAGAGAGCATAACACAGTCCCCCTGAGGTGGGACAAAGCATGCGTGATCAGCTGATGCGTGAAGCCGCACGGACTGTTTTTTCCCGCATTGCTTTTCTCCTTTTGAAATCATGAGGTTTCCTTCCCTGAGCAGGGGGCAGGAGAGGACTTGACCTCTTTAACAAGACAAGCTAGGTAGGATTCCAAGCCTGGCCCAAAAGAGGGTGCCCTGAGTCCATTCGGCTGCTCTTTACGGCAGCATGAACTGGGGGGGCCACATGCCCAAGCGTCCCTCATGCCCAGAGAAGAAGGCTCAGGCAGAGAAGGGTGGGAAGGGAGGGGCGAGTCTGGCCGCTCTGGGAACAAGGTGAGGGGGCAGCAGAGGGAAGGAGGGTGGAAGCAAAGGTCTGGTGTCCAGCTCTCCTCACCCCTCGGCCAGCCTGGGGCCGAGCAGCAGGGGAGGGGGGTGATTAGAGGGAGCTCCATGAGGTGAGCCTCATTCCAGCAGCAGAGAGCTTTACCCAGCCCAGCCCTGTGACTTCTCTGGAGGGGACCTCCTTCCAGATGTCCTTTTCCACCCCCCTGGGGGCAGGGCTGCATCAACGTGCGTTGGGCCGAGTGGACTGGAAGGGACTCTGACCTCCAGCTTTCCTGATCCACCTGTGTGCTATGGGGCGTGGACAGGACCATGTCAGAGCCCAGGGTCAGGCCGTCAAACTGTGAGGGCTGGTCTCGGTGAACACAGAGACTGGGCGGGTGGCGGGTGGGGGATGGAGCCGTGGCGCTGAGCGGGTCCCAGCAAACCGCAGGGCCCACAACGCCTGTCAGAGCAACTATGGGACTGGTTTAGGGCAGCCAGGGGATTTCAGGAGGAAGCAGGGCCAGAAAGCAGAGGTGTCCAGCTGTGTGTGGGAGGAGGAGGGAAGCAGAGAATAAACAGATGAAGGGGCAAAAGGAGAAAAAAATAGAAATCACAGGAAATGCTCCAAAAGGGGACAGCCCTGGCGGAGGAATTGGGCAGGGGGGCCGGCAGGAAGAAACAGTTTTGTGGGCGGTTCTGGAAATAAGCTGGGCCAGGGCAAAGTCTGCAGGCAGGATGGAGGCTGGACTTTGCAGGAGAAAAAACGTGAGAGGCAATGACGCCAACAGACCGGAGAGGGAATGTGCAGGAAGCGGGAGAGCGTTGGGGCCAAAGCCCGAGGCCACGCCTGGGAGGCTTGACTGACAGTGGGCGTGAAGAGCCGAGAGAGGCGTCAAGGAGGAGCAGCAGGGGCCCCAGAGCGGGATGCTTTGGCACGCAGGCTCCAGAGAGAACCAGAGCCGTGGTCATCCTGTACACAGCTCGCACTTCCAGGGACCTGCCGGCACCACACGCGTCTACACCAGCCCAGGTCTAAAGCCATTCTCAACACCACCTTTCAAGGGCTCCAGTTTGCCAAGAAACACCATTATTTTATGAGCCAAAAAGAAAGAAAGAAAAAAATGGGGACAAAGACAAAGACATGCTATTCGTTGCAAAATGCATCCTGATTTCAGAGATACTAACACATTGGGGGAAACCTGTGTATATTGAAGTTAATACAATATAGTACGGTGAAGCACCAAGTATTGGTTGTACACACATGCATCATAAAGTTACAGCAGGTATCCAAGTTTGATTTCGACTGATTTTGAGGATGATGACGGCGTCAGAGAGTCAGTGCGCTACAACCCGACAGTTACGTCACGATGATCAGTTGGGTAAGTGTGACTCATAAAAAAAAAGAAGGGACCTCCCCGAGATAACACTTCACATCCATTAGGAAAAGAGAACAAGTTTTTGAAAGGATGTAGAGATTTTTCTGGGGAGAATATAAATGGTGCAGCTGTTGTGGAGAACAGATGTAGAATTACCATAGGATCCAGAGATTCCACTTCTAGGAGTATTCCCAGAAGAACTGACAGCAGGGTCTTGAACAGATGTCTGTGCACCTATGTTCCCATTATCCACAGTGGCCAAAAGGTGGGAGCAGCCCAAGTGTCCATCCACAGAAGACTAGATAAGCCGAGTGTGCCCTATCCGGCCAGTGGAATATTATCACAGCCTTATGAAGAAAGGGAACGTGACACAGGCTACAGCATGAATGGCTCTGGAGGACGTTATGCTGAGGGGCAGAAGCCAGGCACAGAGGGACAAATACTGTGTGACTCATATGAGGTCCCTAGAGTGGTCAAATTCATAAATTCAGAAAGTGGAATGGTGGTCGCCAGGGGCTGGGAGGGGCGGGGAATGGACAGTTAGCATTTCACGGGGACAGAGCTTCAGTTTGGGACCATGACAAGGGTCCTGGAGCTGGATGAGGGTGATGGGGACACGACAATATGAATAGACTTAGCGCCACTGACCTGTACACTTAAAGATGGTTAAGATGGTAAATTTGATGTTATATATATTCTACCACAATAAAAAGATGTAAAATAAAATAATAGGAAAATGAAAGAGGAGGGGATGGGGATGGACTGCCCTTCAGGAGAGGTGATTGGGTGGATGAAGACTTCCCCGAGCTGGTGCTGAGGGGGTGAGGAGTGAGGGGGGAGCACCATGGGGGCTCCACACAGCAGCACCGCCAACCCCTGTGCTCAAGGCTCTGAGGGCCGAATTCAGGAAGAAAATAAACGGGGAGACGGGAAGCAGGTCTCACGAGAGTAGTCCTCTTAGTTGATGCATGTAAAGCAATCTAACAGCAAACGCTGAGATCTACTATGTGCTAGAAATTTGGTCAGACACAGAGAAGGAGGCGCAGAGCGGTGAGACAGGCTCATGCCTCGTGGAGTTTAAAATCCAGAAAAGACAGAATTTCTGGACCGGGCTCATCACCGTTAAGCACAGGAGTGTCCGCGCTGCGCCAGGCTCACGAGCCGACCTTGGCTCCGCCAGGAACTAGCTGACAGCCACGGGCAAGCTGCTCGACTTGTCTGGGCTTCCTTTACTTAATTTACTTAATTCGTAAAACGATTAGGCTTGCTGAACTAAGGATCACTGAGGATACACGAGGGGTTTGTAAGGGAAGATGGCACATGATGCTGTTGTCAGTGACCCCACTGAATCTCAGAGACCTCTTAAGAAAATACTGAAGTCATTAGTTCTTAAAAATTTCCAGGTAATTCCTTCCCCTTTCAAAATTATGGTGAAAACCACAAATAACCCCCTCTAGAAAAATGAGGATATTCCCATATTTTACATGTCTAATAATATATGCACAAAGTATTGCATAACATTACAGAAGGATGGGCCTCTGAAACCTACCCCCAGAAGCCTCCCAGAGATGCGTGAAGTCCTGGTTAAAACTTTTGAATCGAGGTCTGAAGGTCTAATGTAAAACGTGGTGACTATAGTGGATAACATGGAAATTGGTAAGAGAATAGACCTTAAATGTTCTCACACACAAAGAACCTTTGATGTAGTTCTTGAAGATGAAGAAACTGAGGGGAGGAGGGACAATAGAGAGAAAGACCTTGGACCTGATATGCTGATAGTGTGACTTAGAAGGAAGGAAAGAAACAGTGTTTGTGAATATAGACTCTCTTGTTCAACCTGTAGCTGCGGGGAAAAGCTTCCCCAGAGACGGTTCTCTTTCCAGCCGGTGATAAAGGAAGGACACCTTTGTGATAACTCAGGAAAAGAGCATTAGGACTAGAAGAAACCTGATATTGACACAGGAAATAAAATCCTTGGAAACTATCTAAAAAATAAAAACAGCATGAGAGCATCTTGCTAATACTCTCTAGAGGAGCTTATCAACAAGGAAAGTAGGCTAATGAGGCGGCCTGGGTTTGCAGGGATTAAAATACGAAGTGGGACGTGTAAAGTGGGCTCTGAGTTCCTAGGGGTAGGAAGGGCTTCTGGTTCTGTCCTTGCTACACAAGATAGTGCTTGGCATATCATAAGTCCTTGATAAATGCTTGCAGAATAAATAAAAATATAGTAATAAGAATGGGGTAAGGAGAATACAGTCAGTGAAGGATAATAAAATTGGGGCAGGATAGTCCAAGGGCAGAAAGCTCTCTTGCCCACACATGGGCCAGCGCACAGAGGGAACAAAAGCAGAGCCAAGGAAAGTGCAAATCCAACAGCTGCCACGGGCTGGAGGCAGGTGGGAGGGTCTGGAGAGCATACAGAGAGGGCACACACTCTCAGGTTGCCCAGGGCCCTGAGCAGCTGAGAAGGTAATTGAGGGGGCCTGTGGCCCAACAAACATACAATTGCAGGTAAAAGAAAGAAAGACAGCATGATAAAAAAGTCCATGGAAGGAGCTGGAAAGAAGGGACTAGATTTCTTTGGGGTGAGCCTATAAAGTGGAACTGGAAGTGAAGAAAGGCCAGGACTTTCCTAGGGCATGGAGGCTGAGTTAGCTCAACTTAGGAAGAAAGTTTTGAACCACGGGAGTGACCCCAAGATGACTGCCATATCAGAAATGGCATTTGGCTCCAAATAATAGAGACCCTCCTCCCAAAATAACTTGAACCAAGTAGAAGTTTATTTTTCTCTCACACACATAAAAGAAGTCTCAAGACAGACACTCACGCTGGTACAGAATATTCCTGGCATCTTCCATATTTCTGTTCTGTTATTATTACTGCTGACTTCCCTCTTCAAGTTTCCTCATAGTCACAGGATGGCTGCTGTGGGCCCTGCAGTTTGACTGGGACCTCTTCAGTCTGGCACTGATAGTCTGCCTCCTCAGTCTCTGCTCACCAAGACTACCTACCACAGCTTTACAGCCAGATCCTGAGCTCCTACATGATCCTATTTACATCCTGTGGCGCCCAAGTGGCTCAAGAAAGCTGAACGTTACAGGCTCCTCCAGTTCAAGTCTTCCAAACATTCCTTGATGAGACCTTGTCCTGAGCAGGAGTGAGGTGAGGGGAGTCCCAAAGGGGTTTCCTTTAAAGCTCAGTCATAGCACTTGGCTGGACAAAAGCCCTCTGCTGTGGAAGTGTTTCTCACCTGCAGAGAGTGGAAAGCTAGGAGTCAGAAGCCTTTCTGCTTTCTCCAGCTCTGTGTCCTTCTTTCTGCCACCCACCCACTTTCCAGGCAGGAGGAAGTGGGAAAGGCAGAGGCACTTACTGAGTTCACCCCTTAGGAAGTTGACCTGAAACTTTCACCTTGCAACTTCGGCCTACATCCCACTGCAGAACCGATGCCTGTGGCCACTGCTATCTGCACAGGGAGCTGAAAATGCCCAGGATAGCAAGTGCAGAAATGAGATATGGTAATGATGACCACTCCAGGCTATTGATGGCATTCAAGTGGAGAAAAGAGAAAATGTAAGGGTTATAAAGAGCAAATTGAGAGAAAAGTTCCAGACAAATTCTGAAGAATAGAGAGTGTCACTTTTGCTTTATGCCCACATTGTTTCCCAGGAGAAAAAATGCCCATCTACAGGTTGCAGTGTGGGTCAGAGGGAAGAGCTCTGCACTAGCCAGTGGCAGCCTCCGACAGGAGCTTGGTCGCTGCCTAGCTATGACTGTGGACAAATCACTTTCTACCTCTGGACCTCAGTTTCCCATCAGTAAAGTGACCCATATGTTTACTTCCAAATTCTGAATCTAGTGGTGCTTGACAAGGTCCATTTCTGAAAAAAGGAGCTCTCCTGGCAGGGCATGTGGAGGTGGTTGAGCCTTTGGGCAAGGTTCTCTCCTGCATGCAAAATGGAGAAGTGGACAGAATGAGCAGAGAGCTGGAAGGCCAGTCCTCCCAGCAATGGCAAGTCCTTGGTGGAACGGGCAGTATCGAACTCCAATGGGCCAAGCATGCCACACAGAGAGGGTCAGAGGAGTCAGATGTTTACCCAAAATAAGAGAAAATATTAAACATGCCAACGAAGGTCAGGATCCCTAGAATAGAAAAAACCTTTAACAGGAAATGATAGACGGTGCTTATGATGTAAAACTGGCCAAGATGATAAGCAGGAAAACACTGTAAAAACAAGTCCAAAGCATCTCCAAGTCTGACAGGGACATAGGGGTAAAGGACCACCAAGAGGAGCATGTGTGTGCCAAACCACTATTTACCACTGGGTCAAAAGCCAGCTGAATACTGAGGGAATCAAAGGGAATAGCTCCACCCCTGACCTCTGGGGGATTACGGTGGAGCTTGGGAGGTCGGTGGGGGTAGGGGAGATAGGTGAGCCTGCAGAAGGACTGCACCCTGAATTGCCTGGTGTACCACAGGGTGCCACAGACTGAGTGCCTTCAACATCAGAAATTTATATGCTCACAGGTCTGGAGGCTGGAAGTCCAAGGTCGAGGTGTTGGCAGGGCTGGTTTCTCCTGAGGCCTCTGTCCTTGGTGTGCAGAAGGCCGCCTTCTCCTCATGCGCTCACATGGCCTCCGCTCTGTGTGTGTCTGTGTTCTGATCTCTTCTCATAAGGACACAGTCATATTGGATTAGGGCCACTCCCGTGAGCATGTTTAACTTAATGACTTCTTTAAAGCCCCTATCTGCAATGGGGACCTGAACGGAAGAATTTGTGGGAGAAGGGGAAAAATTCAGCTGTTAACTCCTGGAAATCCTTTGAAAGTACTGACACCCAGGCTCTACCTTCAGAGATTCAGAGCCTTTGGTTCAGTCTGAGGCCCAAACAATTTTTTAGTATTTGAAAATGTTCTTTTTTTAAAAAAATAAAAGACATTGTCAGCCAGTGTTGAAAACCACTGGTGTTTCAGAGAAACACCTGAGCCCAAGTGGAAGGCAACGGCAGGCAACCAACGCGGTGGTGAGTCTGCTTACGACGGAAGTTCACGGAAGGAGAGACGTCGCCAGAGCTTGACCAAGACTTCCTGGTGGACTTCACGCATGGGAAGATGGGCCCCGGGAGCAGGGCGGGGCCTGCAGCGAGTCTGTGAGCAAACCCCACTTGATGGAGTGAACCAGACCCTCACGACTGACAGCACGGCCTGGTTTCCAGGGGTGGGAGCTGTGCCTAGCACCTGGGAGCCATGGTGGACTCCCAAGCGTGATGTGGGGGCATGATGCCCTGAAAGTGACAATCACCCAACATCAACCAGCAGGATGAACTGGAGGGCCTGTGGGGAGAAACACTCAAGTGGGGATATTGTCATGGCAACAGGATCTCCCCACCCACACAGTGGGGAGGGGCACTCCTTTAAAATACAGAATGAATACATAATCCCAGCTCAGCGGGAGTTCACGAAGCCAAAAGGACCCTTAACTTACGCAAGAAATCGTGCGATATGTTTATCTTTGATGTAGTTCAAAACCGACGTAGTCATCTATGCTGTCAGAGGAGAGAACAGTGGTTCTATTCAGGCGACAGAGGGATGAGGGACAGAGGACATTTGAGGATGGCTCTGGGTCAGCGGTGATTCCTGACTCTGGGTGTGCGTGGTGGTTGTAGTAGTTCACTTTGTGATGACTCATCATCTGTGCACTCTTGATTTATATACTTCTCTCCATGCATGTTATGCTTCAATCAAAATAAATTTTAATGGAATAAAAGCTCATGACATCCCACTGAATGGACTTACCAAACACATTTAATGAATACCCTAGGGGTAGGCATTTCCCACTGTGGTTATCAGACATGACACTGAAATAAATGCCTTTGTAAACATTAAAAAAATACCCTTTAAGCCAACACATGTAAAGCTCTTTGTAGTTTACAAAGTGACCTTATATATATAGATAACCATATATACTTATAAATTAATATTTAGTTATATAAACATATTTAAATAATACATAGATATAGTAATATTTATGTAATACAAATATATATATACACATAAATATTATCTCACTATTCCAACAATAACACACAAGGGGAGAAGAGGGGAATCCCACTGAACAAAGGCGAAATCAGAGGCTGGCCCAGTTCCAAGGCTGGCTTGCTCCTCGGCCTCTGGGTCAAGAATGACAGAGGCAAGGCCGGCCGGCTTTCAGCCTGCAGATGCGGCAGTCTCTCCCCGAGCCCTCCCTGCCTCACTCTGTGGGGAGAGCTGGTTGAAGGCAGAAGAGAGGCAGCCCACTCTTAATGGAACGAAAACCGAGGACAACAGGCCCTTAAAGATTCTGCACCGCGGGGAAGGCATGACCACAGTGTCTGGATTCAAAAACAGGAAGGGGGAAGCCAGCACAGAGCAGATCTGGAATCATGCCATGGAAGTGGAGCGAACAACTCCAAACCCTGTTCTCTCCAACCCTGACGGTGGCCTCCGTGAGGGGGGCAGCCTGCTTCCTTGAGCATGTTTTTGTCATTTTGTCACCATGCTTCACACAGTGGGAGACTTGGGGGAGGAGGCCACAAGGGGCCACCAGAGGACAGGGCCCACCAAGGGAGGAAAGCCGCAGGGACGGGGAAAGAGCAAGAGGCCGGGAGGGTCCTGTTGTCACAGTCCTGTCACTCTGCATCCGCTGGGGCTCTCCAAAGAAGCCAACCCAGGAGGCTGCATGTAGGTACTTAGACAGAGGTGTGTCATGAGGGACGGTGCACGTGCTCATGGAAGCTGAGAAGCCCCAGCCTCCGCCATCTGCAAACTGGAGGCCCAGGGAGCTGGGGGTGTGATGCGGTCCTTGTGCGAAGGCCTGGGAGCCGGGGAAGCTGATGCAGTAAGTCCTCCCAGAGTGCAAGAACCAGGGGTGCTGATGACCAAGGACAAGAGACCGAAGTCTCAGCTTAAGCAGAGAGTGAGCTCCCTTCCTCCAGGTTTTTCTTCTATTTGGTCCTCAACTGACTGCATCCTGCCCTCCCACGTTGGTGAGGGTCGTCTTCTCTATTCAGTTTACCGATCAAATGCTAATCTCTTCCAGAAGCACCCTCACAGGCATATCCAGAAATAGCGTTTTACTAGCTCTCTGGGGATCTCTTAACCCAGTCAAGGCGACATTGTCAAGCTGATGATCATATTACCCATCACATGCTGGTTCTAACAAAGAGGTAACATAACCTGGGGCAACGGCAGGGTGCAAGAATAGTGGGGAATCCCTGTTTCTCTTGCTTCCATTAGTTACCGCTGCCTCGCACTCTGCCCTGTGGCTCTTCACTGGGACGGAGGCAGGACGTTCTACTTCAGGCTTTTCTCCTCTGGAAAACGGGCGGAGGTAGTTTGCCGGGTGTATGCACACGGAGAGACTGCAGAGGGGCACACCTTGCACCTGGAGCTGCTGGGAAGCCGTCCAGACTGCAGAGCTGCTTCCTTGCCTGTGCGGTGGGGGTGATGGCACTTACTAAGCCGTTTGCGAGGATGGTCACGAGGCCCCCGGCACGCGGCAGGACATCAATAGAATTAGGCCCCCCTTCCGGGTTAGTTTATTGGTAAACAATCAGCTCTTAGCTATACAACCCAGTTCGTTGATTTATACAGTTATGCCTACCCAAAATTCCAGGGAGGGGATGCCCCATTTCATCCTGATTTCCCTTTTCTCCCCTGAACTCCTAGAGCACTTCGTCTCTCCCGCTCTCATTGTCACGTGTGTCCACGGCTTAGTTCTCCTATATACCAGGAGATGGTTGGAGGTGAGAACTGGCCCACTTATTTGGGGGATCCCCCTGTGTAGCACAGTGCACAGCACATTGTAGGTGCTCAGGAAACGTTTGCTGAGTGCCTGCATGAGGACAGCACTCCCCCTTACCCACGGTCTTGCTTTCAGCGGTTTCCGTAACTGTGGTCAACCTTGACGGGGAGGCAGACGATCCTCTTTCTAACGTATGGCCAGAAGGCCAACAGCAGCCCAACGCCCGGTCACAACGCCTACGTCATCCACCTCGCTTCATCTCACCACAGAGCATTTTATTCTCTCACAACATCACATGCAGAAGGGTG
>JAQQAC010013566.1:31645358-31866784 GCA_029783875.1 Phataginus tricuspis
CCCAAGTCCACAGCAGGAGAGGACAATTAGAAAATACCTACTTGGCAACACTTTGTTCGTTTAGATAAAAATTTCTCCTCAGATTGTTTGAGGGTTGGAATTATTAGGGCCAGGACAAATAAGGTGGTTCACCCAGATAAACCCTTTAGCTGCTCAACAGATTATGGAGGAGCTGCGCGTGGCTGGGCAGCTGGGGCCAGGCGTTCCTGCCCTGCGCTCTGATAGAGCAAGCGCCCCTTACTTCTGCGGACGCCCCTTGCTCCCCTCGGCTCCTGTCCTCGTAACCCCCTCAGCAGCAGCAAGGACACTATGGCAGACAGAGAGGACACACAGACATGGCGTAACCCAGAACCCAGGGATAGTTATATGCTAAGTGTGTTAACTCTCTAGCTGACTCTGGAACAATGTGGGGGTTAGGTGTGCCGATCTTCTGCACAGTTGAAAATCCACATATAATTTTTGACTTCCCAAAAACTTAACTACTAATAGCCTCCAGTTGACCAGAAGCCTTACAGATAACATGAATAGACTGATTAACGTTTACTTTTTATGTTATATACTGCATTCTTACAATAAAGTGAGAGAAAATGTTTTTCAGATTGTTGCAAATCTCCCAAAAATTTTCCAAATGGTTATGAAAAAAAAAATCCACATAGAAGTGGACCCACACAGTTCAAACAAAGGTAAACTGTACTTAAACTATGAACACATCAGGGTATCCCCACACCACAGATCTGAAAGATGAATGGCATTTAACTTGGCAAAGACAGAGTGAAAAGCATTTCAGGTGGAAGGAACAGCATGGGCAAAGGCCTGCTAGCATCTTCCTCCTTTTAGGGGATACGGTTGGCAGAACCATGCAAGGGATGCATTTAGGACAGGGTTCTGAATGGTCAGGTTTTCTGTTCCTCTTTTGGTTCTACTTTAATCTGTTTAAAAACAAAATAAAAGACAATGAAGCTAACTTGGAATGACACCAATCATAGGAAAGAAATTATGGGAACTGGAAGATTTGGGAGGGAGGTTGACAGGCCCATAAAGCTGCATGACCTGAACATTTTAACTCTATTCCTCTCATTTCAGCAGTGACACTGTTCTGACAATGAGGCCTTGGATACCTCACAAAGTTGGAGAGTGAGCCATTTTATGTAAGTTAACTTTCTAATTAAAAGTTTTACTTCATAAAATACCAAGATTTTTTTCTATGCTGTAAATCACTCTAAAAATGTTTTGAAGAATTTGTAGGAAGTAGGAGGGAGATTATGTTGAAATATTAACCTATAAAATAAAATATATTTTTCATACTATATGGAGCAGATGCAACGTCATGGCTCACCAAATATCTCATGTTCCTCCTTCCAGAGGATAGGACCAAACTTTCTGTCCCTTGCAGTCAGGTGGGTCATTTGTCATTGCACCATAAGCTACCCTATCCATACTAATGCACAATATAAACATGAGAGTAACAAAAGTTAAAATATACTTTTTAAAAAGATGTGTGGCAAAAATACTCCAAAATGTTTATGCTCTGTTTTTAGAAGGTGGTACCTAGAGGTAATTTTTTTTAACCTTTTTTGTATATTTCGATATTCTATAATGTAATATATTACTTTAAATGGAAAAAAGTAATTTTCTTTTAAAAGCTCCAGAAGTTATTGGTTAAAAGATAGACACATAGGTAAATGGAACAGATTAGAAAACCCTAAAATAGACCCACACAAATACATCCAACTAATTTTTGACAAAGATGCAAAATGGCAGAGGATAGCTTTTCAACAAATGGTGCTGCTGGAGCCATTGGACATACATAGTAAAAAAAAAATTAACCCCAGCGTAAACTTCAAAGCTTGTACAAAAATGAACTCAAAACAAATCACAGACTTTAATCTAAAACATAAAATGATAGAACTTTTAGAAAAAGATACAAGGAAATCAAGATCTAAGGCTGGTTGATAGTTCTTAGACTCAAACACATGATCCAGAGAAAGAAAAATTGAGTAAATTGGACCTAATCAAAATCTAAAACTTTTGTTATGCAAAAGACCCTGTTAAAAAAAAATGAAAAGGTAAGCTACGGAGTGGGAGAAAATATTTGCAAACCACATATCCAACGGATAATTAGCATCTAAAATATATAAAGAAACCTCAAGACCCAACAGGAAACAAAGAGTCCAGTTAGAAATGGGCAAAAAAACGTAAGCAGACACTTCATAGGAAATATGGATGACCAATAAGCACGTGAAAAGATGTTCAACAGCATTAGCCTTTGGGAAGTATAAATTACAATTGCAATGAAATATCTTCATTTACCTATCAGAATGACTAAAATAAAAAATAGTGACCCCATCAAATGCTGGTGAAGATGTGGAGAAGCTGGATTACTCACATATCACTGGTGGGAATGTAAAATAGCACAGCCACTTTGGAAAGTAGTTAGGCCATTTCTTATAACACTAAGCAAGCAACTGCCATACAGCCCTGTATCCGCACTCTTGGGCATTTATCCCAGAAAAATGAAAATGTGTGTTCACCCAAAAACCTGTATGCAAGTGTTCACAGTAACTTTATTCATAATAAAAGACTGGAAACAATCCAGATGTCCTCCAGTGAATGAGTGCTTAAACACTCTGCGGTACATCCTTACCACAGAATACCGCTCAGCAATGAAAAGGAACAAACTTGCCGCACACAAACTGTGACGCAAAATGCTGCACCCCTATGACCCCATTCTGTGACATTCACGAGATGACAAAATTACAGACATGGACAACAACGGAATGGTTGCCAGATTAAGGAGGGAAGTTGGTATGGCTATAAAAGGTCAAAATGAGGTGTCCTTGTGGTGAAAGATATGTTCTGTATCTTGATTGTATCTATGTCAATATCTTGCTTGTGATATTGTACTATAGTGATGACATTGTACTCTATGGTACTACAGTTTTACGAGATGTGACCATTGGGGACAACTGGGTAAAGGGTAGGTGAGATCTCTGTATTCTTCCTTATATCTGCATATAATTATCTCCAATCAAAGACAGTTAATAGCCATTCTCCCTTTGGGGACTGCAATATAGCCAGTAAAGGAAACTACATTTCGCAAATTCCTTTTCATATGGGGATGGCCAGTGAGTTTTAAGCAGAAGTCGTTTGGGCAGCTCCCAGGAAACCCCTTTCAAGGTTGCCAAAACTTTTTCCCCTTGCTCCATTCTCCTTCCAGATACCTGGAATATGTACACCATGTCTGGAGCTACAGACACCGTTTTGTCACCTGAAGGAATCTAGTACTAAAGATAAAAGATAGAAGGAACTTAAATGCCAGTGTCCATGGAGACACCATACCAGCCCTGGGCTGCCTCTGAGTTTCCCATTGAAGCCACTGAAATTTGATTTTCCATTACGTACAGTTAAATCTAATCCTAACCGGTATATTGGTGTGCCATATAACCCACCACATTTCTCTCTGCCTCATCTTCCCCATCCAATCCGTCCCCACCTCCCACAGAGGAAAAAGGATTTATCAGCCTGGGTTTCCTTGTGCTTAAGAGGCAATAAGTTAGTCTGCAGAATTAGAACAAAGAAGGCTTTGATTCATTTACATTAGGAAGCTCTCAAGAAATTTAAGAACAGAAACAATTGGAAAGCTGAAAGTGATGCGGGAAAGGAGAGGATTGTGAATAGTGCTGGCTGAGATCCAGAGAGGAAACATTTTTGAGAAACTTCTAGGAAAATTTCAGGGAAAGATAGATGAAAATATGTTGGATATTTTGCTGTGAAATTATCCCTCTAGGGCCTTTTAGGGAGGTTTTAGTAAAGATTTGGCTTTAAAAAATTTTTTTTAATATCAGAATGATGTTTCTCTGATTCTCCCGGCTTGCTGGGAAGCACCACCAGACAGCCCAAGTGTATTTGGGTCACACAAGACTTGTCTTTCCACCCAGGGTCTCCTGAGCTCTTTCCACTCAATAACTTGAGTGAAATATAAGAAGAAAGCAGGGTGCTTTTAGGAAGCCCGAACAAGAGACCATCTGCTCTAGTAAACTATGATTGACTTTTGAAAGTACAAAAATATTCCTTAAAAGGAAAGCCAGGGAGATTCTTTTTCTCCCTTTATGAAAATGCAGAACTTCACATGAGGCACAATGAAGCTTAGAGTTGCGTAAGTGCAGTCAAATATTTGTTTCCCCCACTTACTAGTTATGTAATTTGGGGTAAATGAATTAGAACCCCAAGCCTCAGTTTCCTCATCTGGAAAAGAAAATAAAAACAACTCCAAGTTCTACATGAGAGCATGTGTTTGAAAATGCCCGGCACACAGTAGGTGCACAATATAATTCTTTCCCTCCTCTGACGGCTCCTAATCCCACTTCATCCGCAGGATGGGCGTGCTGCTGTCAACTCCCTGAAAGGCTTGACATCAGTGATGGAGGACAGTCACCGCTTCTCAGGGAGGAAGAGAAAGCACTTATATTAATATCCTGGGAAAACAACAACACGGTCTCCCCGTCTGTCTCTTTCTCCAGGCAGTGAAGAGTCTGGAAGCTGGAATGTGGTCTTTCCTGCCTGGGCGAGGAAAGCCAATCCCTGCATCAGGAAAGAGAAGATCCTGGTCCAGCCAACAACCTAATGTGGGTTCTGGAAAAACACTCATTTCTTGCCTGAGGGCCTGCTAGCTACCTCTCACCTGGGCAGGTGGTGATGTGCGGGAAGCATCCAGCCCCAGGGACATGTTGATTGATCCATGGAAATTCAAAGAATGGAAGCAACAGCAACTGGAATGTTACAAGAAACTGATCTATAAAACCAGGGCAATAAAACTGGGTAGAGTCTGTGTCATTCTGGCAAACACAGCCAGGGGTGGGTGGAAGGAGATTGGGAGGCGGTCAGGGAAGGTAACAGCATCTCCCAGTATCTGTCGACAAGGGGCGTGTTGCCAGGGACTGGTTTGGGACGTGAGGAAGGCCGTGGTGCGTCCTGAAGGCAGCCAGCCCTATTCTGCCCTCTGAGAAAGCGTGACTCTGCTCCCAGCCCTGTTTTCCAAGAGGCCCCAAGCCCCACTCCAGGACCCGGCTGCTGGCCTCTTAGGGAGCTCTCACGCTGGGGGTCAGGTGACCAGAGGCCGCCTCCCTGGGGCGATGGGCACTCAGGGATTTCGCACCACATCTCTGGACTTCTGATTTCTTCTCCAAAAAGGAAGGAGACTGGACAAGGTGGCCCTTAAAGAAGCTGTCCATCCTCAAAGTCTATGATTCTTCAGAAAGCCAGTGCTCTCCCCAGTGGCATCTTCCAAAGCGGGCAGCCCGCGGGATCCATCCCTGCCCTCCCCCTGCCCTTTGAAGGTGCACACGAGGCCCTGTGGGTCTGACCCACCCCTGCTCTCCGCTGTACAGAGAACTGCGTCAACCCCATCGGTGGGTCACGGTGAGGTTACAGGGTCCATGAGCAGAGATACGGAACCAGCGCTTTCCTTGCCAGCTTTCGGCTTGTCTGTTCACCTCTCTGAGCCTCAGACTTTTCATCCTTTCTCATCAATAAAATAAAAACAAAGTCCCGGCCTGTCTCTCGGGCTTGCCCTGAGGATGCCATGCAGCGGGCGACCTGGCACCCTATCCATGCCAAGGCGGTGATTCTCCAGCGCAGCTGCAGGTCACCGCCTCAGGGGTCTCTGCTGAATAAGTACTCTCCTAAGGTTCCGTGTGGGATTCTAGTAGATAATCGGGGATGAAAACCACTTCTCTCCACCTCTGCAGAAACATAGGGGCTGTTATTGCTAATAGAGATGAAAAATTCAGCCAGCAGTTATTTAGTTATACAACACTAATACCCAGTTTGACTGATGGTTGTACTAACAACCATTTGTTTTAATGTCACCCAGCATAACACTGAGTGATCCCATACAGTGTTCTCTTGGATTCTAGGGTGCTTCGGAACAAATAGGACAAATAAATCCTAAATTAATTTCTGTAAAGATAGCCTCCAAATCAATGGCCCCCCCACCAAACCAGTCTTCAACACCAAATATATCCAGCCCACCCGAGGTTTGGGGTGAAGTCACAGATTCTCCAAACACCACTCCACAGAACCAAGTCCGAACCTCTGAGGGCAGGGAGCCAGTAGGAGCCATCACTCTGGGTGATTCTGAAGCGCAGCTAGGGGGGAGACCACCTCTAACACATTCCAGGCTGGGCACGTCCTGCCAGGACAGAAAGCCTCCCTCCGGGAAAGGAAGCAGTCTGTGACCTTAAGCTTTTGGATTCCACGTACTGGACCCCATGTTCCCAGCTGTGAAATGGGACACTAATACAGCAGGGGCTCTGGTCATGCTCAGAGACGTAGCCACAGTCTATTTCCCACTGTGTGAGGGAGAGCAGCCCCTATGTCACAGCCAGGCCAGGCAGAGGACACGCTCATACACCGGCCACCAGCGGACTTGGGATTCCACAGAGTGGACGCAAGAGGCACTTGCTGACTTTCCCCTCCCTCCTGCTTCCCCTTTGTCTTACTCAGAAAGCCCTGATTCCTTCAATCCCTGACAGGCTGCCCTGGTCCATCTTCATTCCTGCACTGAGCAGATAGGGACTGAGCTCCAGGCTGGCCTCTCGGGCCATGACAGAAAGCATGACAGACGCTTTCTGGGGAGAGCCGGCTGTGATGAGGGCCTCCCACCATCAGCACCCGTTTGGGGGCTGCTTCCCCTGCCAATGTGATCCACACAGACCCTTACAAGGCCTGCTACTGTCATCTTCACGTTATGGGAGAGACATGAAGGCCTGCAGATTTAAATACCGACAGGCAGGCAGCAGCTGCTGAGGGAAGCTGGGGCTTGAACTCAGAAGCATGGACGCCAGCGCTGGTCCCTGAACGGCTAGGCGCCTCGTGCACTATATTAAGACCTTGTCTTTAATTTATGAGCCATCAAAGGATTCTGCATACCTTACCAGGGTCTGGGTAAGAGTAGATCCAGGGAAGAAGGGATGGAGGCTGTGAGAACTGACAGGGGTGTCCAGGTCTCCAGTGTGGGGACAAGGGCAGGAAGGACATGGGCCGCAGGGGAAGCACGTCCCCTCTGCCTCTTCATCTCCTGGGAAGGGATGGAGATGGAGGAGGGCCAGAGCCAGTCCCTCTAATGCCCGGAACCCTGGGCAGAGCCTCTGCTGCCCACACCCAAGGGACGCACCCGTGGATAAAGCCCTGGCCTCAGACAAGGCGGCTGGGACTCTAAGTGAGCCTCAGCTCCTTACTAGCTCTGTGGTTAGGCAGGGGACGTAACTGTTCGGTGCCTCACTTACAAAACAAGGGGACATGACTTTCCTCAGGGAGCGCTACAAAGATCACAGCGAAGCTGAAAGGCTCTCCAGAGAGACGCCCCAAGGCGTTCAGCCTCCCGGCATGCCCACGACCCCTCGCAGGAGCTAGCAGAGGGCCTTCAGGGACAACGTGTCCAGCCCTTCAGGACAGTGAGTGGGCTGCGGCTATTTCTTCCCCTCTGGCTCTGCTTCCTTTCAGAGCTGCGTCGCCACTGCTGAGCCTGAACAGGAGCCTGCTCCTTGGAATAAAAACCGGGTGGGGGTCTTCTCTTGCCTCAGAAAGCCCCCGACCCACCATTTCCCTGGATCCGCACAGCTCTCACAGAGGAGGAAGAATGAGATTCGAGCGACCCACCGACCCAGCTTTCCCAGAAGGCCGCTGTGAAGGCCTTCTTCCCGGCCCCACCCCCTCTTGCTGGCAAACCCGTCGTCTGAGGTCTCTAGAGTATCTTTCTGAAGAACGGGGTGTTTATCGGGTGCCTGCCCTAGGTACTGCGCCGGGCTAGACTCACGAGGAAATGCCCACACAATAGTACACTGGCATTGATTTGCGAACCCTCAGAGCCAAGCACTTTGCCTGGGAAAGACCCTGGGGCGGCTGAGAGCTCTCGGCTGTGGTCTTGCCCTGACCTTCTATACCAGTAACATGCCCCAGCAGGACATGGGGCTGGACTAATGCCCCTGGCTCCCGGGGAGCACGGTTTCTCTGGTGAAGGCTCGCAAATACCCGTTTAAACAGCTTTTGGGGATTCTGCTGGAGGACGTCCCTAGCGGTGCCCCCAGCATGGGAAAAGCCCACCATACTGCGTGGTAGATGTGCAAGTCAAGCCTTCCCAGACAGGAGGCTTATTGGAGAGAGATACAGGACTACGTCAGACACTGCTGGCCCCCTCCCCTCCAGCCACTACACGTCGCTGTCTCACTGGCTAACAGAGGCCTGATTGGGCGGCCATGTGCTTATGGGCTTTTTCCCAGACACAGAGGCTGAATATAGACTAATCTCAGCCAATCACATAATTCCATTTCCCTTGTCGTAGGTCACGGAATACAACCCAGGCCCATAAGAGGCTTAGGAGAAAGGTTTCCTTTTTCCAGTAAAAGGAATGCAACTTAGAGATTCATCCCTTCCTGCTTTTGCTTGTTGTATGGATGTGACGCTTGGCACCACTGCAGCAACCGTGTGACCACGAGGAGAAAGCCAAGAGAATTCCAGAGTCTTGACTTGGTCAAGCCACTGAATTAATCAAGCCTGAAATCACCTTGCCTCTGGACTTCCTGTTAGATGAGACAACACAACACATACTTTAAAGTATTTTTAGTTGAGAATTCAGTTTCTTGCAGCCGGAAGCAAACTAACATAACAGTGACCCGACATGCAGCTTTGACCAAAGGAGCCGATGGGACTCCTGGCAGCAGCCGCAAGTTTTACCTACAACCTTGCACTGGCCACACCTAGAATAACAAACCACCATGTGACCAAGGTTGGCACACAGGGTGAACCCACTGGCCATCCTGTCATCTTCTGGATGAGGAAATTGAGGCTTAGGGAAGTTATAAGAACAGGACTCCCTAGTTCTTCATATTTCACAAATTGCTTTTATGTAGATCATCTCACTTTATAACAATTACTATTATTATCTCCACTTTATAGGTGGATAAGCTAATGTTGATGAGGAATATTAAGCAATTACTAGTTACATTATTTTTTACCATTTATGAAGTGCTTTGTGCATTATAATTTGTCTAATTGTTACCTTTAAATCTAATCTGTAAGGTAGAAGTTTATAAATGAAGAAGCAAGCTCAGGAGGGTCCACTCACTTGGCCAAGCTCCACTAAGCTCCAGGGCTGTTCTTCCTGTACCAGAGGTTCTCATGACTGGGGCCTTGGGCCCACAGCCTCCACAATACCAGGGAACTTCTTAAAAATGCAAATGACTGGACTCCACCCAGACTCCCTGAATCAGATACTCGGCGTGGAGCCCAGCAATCTGTGTTTTACTAAGACCTCCAGGAGGTTCTGATGCACACTCATGGCTTGGAAGCCTCTGCTTTGCCCCACAGCTGTCTCTTTGGTGACTCATCCAAAGGGACCCTACCAGGTTAGCCAGAGGTCTCTGTCAAGGCCAAGTGCTCCCTCAGATACAGAAAGCTGAGAGTAAACTAAACACATATATACTTATATATGTATATATACACACACATATATATATGGCTCCCCAACCATAATGATCAAAGCTAAGATCACAGCTGTTGATCTAAGACTGTAGAATACTGAAGCACAGGCCATAGTATAAATAAAAGATCAGCCTTAACCTGGAAGAAAATTACTGTAGGGCCCATAAGCAGACATGACACTATTGCACACATCACATAGCTATCAGAACTTAGGACCCCACCTAGGGCAAAGGCCAATATATATATCCGTGCAGGAATGCTGAAGACTCTTGAGAAACGGCTTGGGTATGAGTTCATAAGAGGAAGGGAGATTATAGTATGGATCACCTACTATGCCCCAGACACTTTATGCATGTGATATCATCTAAGCTCAAACAATCCTTTCTAGTAGGTATAATCCTGCCACATAAAAAGCCTGAGATCCAGGTGTTCACCTAGCTAATGGGTGGTGAAACCACTATTCAAATAAAGGGCTAGTTTTCTCCAAATTCTAGATTCTCCAAATTCTGACTATTTCATTTTATTGCTGATCATGCTGCATCTGGTAGGAAGCTTCCAAAGCAGCTCACGTCAAATACCCACATCCCATCCACAGCCCTTCTTAGGACACACTTACCCTCTTTGCTTCTGTACCTGCTACTCCCCACCTTGGACACCTGGCTGGGGTCCCAGTGGTCAGGGCCTGCATCATGCTCGTCTTTATAATGTGCCTGGTACAGGGCTGTGAATGGAGCAGGTGCCCTTCAATGTTCACTTAAAACATTTTCAGACATAGATGTTGGGGGAAGGCCCTGACCTTTGGGGGATGTCCTCCCAGCAGGTCCCCAGTGCTTCAGGCCTCTGCTGGGCAAATGAACCCTTGGTCTGAGCTGGAGTGAAAACTCTTTTTGTTCCTGTGTGGTTGGATTGTATCAGCCCAGCACCTCCAGCAAGCCACAGGGTGGTTGCTCAACAGATATTGTTGACAGATTGATTTACTGACTAATTTATATGACATACTTATCCAGTGACATAGGTATCCTGGAGGGAGTTCAAAGGAAAATAACCAAGATGATTAAAGGATTGGAGAATGTGCTTTACAGGGAAAGGTTATAGGGACTGGGGTTATTTCACTTGGAGCTGAGAAAGCTGCTGAACGGGCCGTCCCGCTGGAAAGAAGCAGTGGCTCCTGCAGTCCAACCAGCTTGGTTTCCACCTGGAAAATCAAGGCCCAGGAAGCAGGGCTACCACATAGCCAGAGCAGGTCAAGGCATTGACTGTGGGTCCTGCACCAGCATGCACACACGTGTACGCACATAGACACATGCGCAAGCACACATGCAGACACACACACACAAACATACATTTAAGCACCAAGGTGTGGAACACGGCAACCAGCTCTTCTCTTTCCATCTAGATTACAAGAACAGGCCCATCTGAGGGCCCCATAATTGACAGAGGCTTGAGGGATGAGATTTATCTATCTAAGAGGGTAAATGGAGAACGACGTTGGTTATACTTCTTTGGAGGTGCCCCAAGCAGGGGATATTCTCAGCCTGAGGTGCGCTTCTGGGCTCTGGGAAGGGACCCGCTGCCCTCCCAGGCATGCCCCGTGGTTACTGTGTTGGGAGGCGAGGGCTTTTGCCCCCTCCCCATCACCATGGAGTGGACTCCTCCACTGTAGTGGCTGCGGCAGGAGTGGGGTGTGGCCCCTGGGAAGGTACAGACCAGAGGCACAGGGACAGTCAGTGGCCATCACACTGGACATGCCTGAGGGTCTGTCCACTGGCCATGTGCCCTCTGCAGAGTCACCCAGGGACAGGAGGATGGCATTTGCCTCACTCAGGGTGACCATAAAAGAACAACAAAGAGGAAAGCAGTTTGAGGCGGACCCAGCTTCGACTCTGTGCCATGGCCATAGCTTAATCTCGCTGTGCCTCACTTTCTTCTTCTGTAGCAATGCACACCATGATGCTAACCTTGAAGCCAGGAGAGAAAACTCAATGAGGTGATTTCTGGGGACCACCAGCCCCTTCCCTTGCCGATCTCTATATTCACCCTGGCTCCTGATGGCCGTCTCTTGAAGTCTTGACCCTCTGAGAAGCACGTGTGACCCCCAAGCCAACCCCATAGGCTGTGCTCGCCCCTTAGGAGTGGAGCCCCCACCCCACTACTTCAAGAGACAGAGAAGCGTCCTCAGGAGGGACTGCTCCCTCTCTGGCCCCAGTAAATGCATTGCTCACCCTCCGGGTCCAGGTGGGAGAACCAGACAGGCTATAATATTAACACCCAGCACATCAACGAGCAGGGACCTGAATCTCAGCAGCTCCTTGTTTAAACATGACCTACTGCCAAGAGACCCAGCCTTGCATCACGGTGCACATCCTGCTCAAGATGCCCCTCCCATAGTCTCAGGCTGAAGCACCTCCTGTGGGCTGTGACTTCCCAGTGCCCACGTACTCTGCCCCTCAGGTAGCTGACCCCTAAGGGCACAGAGAGCTGCCCACTCACCATTCTCTGGGGAGGACAGGAGCATGGCTGGCTCCCCGAGCGCTCTGAGCTCCAGGGCAATGTCCGCCGGAGGAAAGTCAGGCCAGCGTAGAGGGTGACTTTCTCTCCGAAGCTGGTTCTGGCCCCCAGGGCTGCAGTCTTCTAGGCAGTCCTCATGGACACTCTCCTTGACCCAAAAACCCAGAGGCCCAGCCCCACAGAGCAGGGACCTTGCTGCTCTGCTCAGGCAGACAGCCCGTTTGCACAGAGGCCAGTCACCAAGCAGTTTTCCTGAGAGCAGAGCTGGATTATGACAAACCAAGAGAGGCTTAGTGGGGGACACCATCTGCAGAGAGAATAATTAGCTTAGTGGGTTACACAGATTGTTCCTGGTCCTCTGCCCAAGGGTACACTCTCTATAAGACTGTTAAACACTGGCCTGGTGGCCTATAGGGGAGCTCTCTCAGCACCAGAGGCTCCCACCTGACTCCAGCTACCTGGCTAGGCTGCAAGCAACCTGTGCTGGCAGGGACGTGCCCCATGGAAACACAAGACCTGAGTGGGGGACACCAGGGGAAAAGGTGGCTGGCTGGTTGTCATCCCCCTTAATAAAGCAGAAAAGGAAATACAATGCCATTGCATGAGACAGGAATTAGAGACATGGAGGCCTGAAAGAACCAGCTGACAAGGTGACCTGTCCATCAGTTGTTTTCTCTACCAATGCTGAATAATCAGCTTTGCCCTGGAAGGGCGCTCCTTAGTCATTCTAGATAAATCAATCATCTTGGCTATATGTTGGTAACATTTTGGGGCAACCATGGGAGCCTGGAATGATCAAATCTACTTTCTCTGAAGGCAGAGAAGTATTCTTTCTTAGAATATCCATGCTTAGGTGCGGGGTGCCTAGAGGCAGAGAAAGCTTGGCTGGTCCAGATGAAGCAGTATAGTCATGCATCCAAGTGGTTTCCTCCCGGGAAATGAATCAGGTCAAAGAGACATCTGCGGGGACCATCAGGACTGCAGTGTGTTGCCATCAAGAGGTGAAGACTTAGCCAATGCATGTTCAACATCAATGTGACTGATCCGTTCCCCAAACGAATTCACCCAAGGCTTGCTTCTGGCTGACAGATAGGTAACTCAGTCCAAACAGTGAGATGTGCATGGATGTGGGCTACAGAGTGGGGGTCACTCTTGTCTGTGAAAGCTGCGTGTTAATTATCCAAGATTCTCCAGAAAAAACAGAACCAATTGAATATATATAGATAGAGAGAGGGAGATTATAAGATTGGCTAATGCAATTGTGGAGGCCGAGAAGTCCCATGATCTGCCATATGCAAACTGGAGCACCAGGAGAACTAATGATGTTCCAGCCTGAGCCCAAAGGCCTGAGAATCAGGGCAGCTGATGGTGTAAGTCCCTGTCTGGGGCCAAAGGGCTAAGAACCAGGAGCATCAAAGTCCAAGACAGAAGAAAAGGGAGGATTCTGCTCAGAGAGAACAGATTCACCCCTCCTCCACCTTTCCGTTCTGTCGGGGCCCTCAATAGACTGAGTGATGCCCCATTAATGAGGGCTACCTGCTTTCTTTTCTCAGTCTACCAATTTGAATGCTAATCTCTTCCAGGAACACCCTCACAAACACATCAAGAAATGATGTTTTACCAGCTATCTGGGCATGTCTTTGCCCAGTCAAATTGACATAAAATTAACAATCGTACTTGGATTACCCAAGTAATTTTAATAAATTAGAACAACATTTTAAATATAATAGTCATTGGCTGAAATCCATATTCCTCATGCAAAGTGCAGAATCTGAGTAGCACAAGAAACTTCAGATGGTAGGCCCTGGTTCACATTTACTGAGTACTTGCAAAGTGTACAACATTCACTGAAATTTAAGAAATACAATTCATTTGAACATATGAATAAGCACTCAAGGACAATCCAATCTTTCACTTGCTTTTTCGCCCCACAGGGACATGAAAAGCAGGAAATCACCGCAAGTAAAGGGAAAATATAATCTGTTCAATGTCCACATTTGTGAAATCAGAGTGAACCTTGGGACCAACCTCTAAGTGGAGTGACCATATATTTTATCAGCCAAACCAAGACTCACGGAGTGTAAGAGAGCGCTCTCAATTCTTTAGGGATAGCAGACGTAAATCAGGCAGTTTGGATCTAGGGCTACCCTACCTCTAAGAATGACCATGTGTAAATAGCTATGATACCATGGGTTGTGTGGTCAACAGAGCACCTGTTTAAATTACTCCAAGCTCTAAAAAGCTAAACTTGACTCTCAGAGGCCTTAGTAGCAACTAATAAGAGTTTCATGACTCAATGTTTGTAATTCTCTATGATGCTCGAGCCGTCTTCTTAGCCACTATTGAAGGTGCGAGGGAATCTCAGGTGAGCTGACATCATATTGTGAGTGATGACCAAGTGAGAACTAAGTATCAGTCCCAGAGTCTGACAACCATTCATGCGGCCCAAAGCAGAAATGCCAAGTGAGTGTTAGAGACAGTGGGTGCTGCATGAGTTCAAAGGCTAGAAAGAATATCAAGATTGGAAAGCTCCTCACAAAGGAGGGCACCATTCTTGAAGTGTAGAAGAGAGGAAATTCTGGTCCAGGTGAAGCAGTACACTCATGCATAAAATTACATGCTTCACTCCATAGTGAAAGATGAAGTCAAAAAAAGGAAAACCAAAAAGCTATGGCCATGTTTACTAAAAAACAAGTGAAAGCTACCAACACAGGCATTGTCCAACACTAGAAGAAAAACACAAGGCAGTGAGGAGGGCTGAAACCACAGGTTGGGATCCCTACTCCTCTCAGAGATAGAAGCTATAAAACACCCCACCCCTGCGTAGGAGGATGACTTTATGGATCTCAACTCGTAGGGCAGAGGTTGCCACCAGGGAATAAGTGGCAATGGTTGGAGACATTTTGGGTTGTCACAAGTGGAGGGGAGGTCCCACTGGCATCTAGGCAGTTAGGCCATGGATGCTGCTAAGCATCCCACAATGTACAGGACAGACCCCCACAACAGAGAATTATCTGCCCCAAATGTCATTAGTGCTAAGGTTGAGAAGCTATTGGAAAAATAAGTGGAGAGGGGAGGGACCTCATTACTGGTGACTGGATCTGGAATATCCCCAATACCATTGCACAACAAGAACTCTAAAAATGTCTTTATAGGAACTGGTTCTTACTGGAGACCTAGGAGCCATATGCAAACACCACAAAACTACTATACATGGAGGGGTAGGAGAGAGAAAGGGAAAGAATACAAACCAAAACCAAGTCTCCCACTCAAAATGAACTTGCAAACCAAAACGTAAAAGCCCATGACAAATAATAGGGTAAGGAAAGACAAGATCGACAAATTCAGCAATTAGAAGATGAATTCATCCCAGAGGAAACTAATTTCATGGGATGGTCTGACAAAGACATTAAAATAAGCACTATCTGGAGCTGAAGCAGTAGGTGAGAGAGCTCCAAAGGAAAAAGACTTTATAATTATTATATTACAGTTGCTGTTCTAAAACTTCACACATATTACCTCATTACATTCCACAAAAACCCTATGACATAAATGTCATTATCATATCACTTTATGAATGGGGAAACTGAGTCATAGAAAAGTTAACTAACTTTCTCAAGGTCATTTGACTGGTGTGCAGTGGAGCCAGAATTTGGGCCCAGGCAGCTTGGCATCAGCCTCCATGTGTCTAACCATTACACTCTGCTTTTTATAGAGAGAATGGCATAGGCCCAAGGAAGGAATGATTCTTATCAAAAAAATAAGGAAAGAGAATGAAGTGTTACAAAGGGAATAAGGAGAGAGGGGTTAAGAAGCAGGAGGTTGCAACATTGTGAAAACCAGGGAAAGAGCATTTCAAGTGTGAAGGAATGATAATCTAGCCAAAAGCTCTTGAAACATCAAGGGGAATAAAGGTAGGGGAGTGAGTGGCCCTGGTTGTTGGCAACACAGAGAACCTGGGTGGATCTCATGAGAGCAACTTCAGTAGACAGGTGAGAGTAGAAGATGGACTATGGTGAGAGCATTGGTAGGAAAATAGATGCAGAGGCTAAAAGCATTGATAGAGAAGTTTGCCAGTGAAAGGAAGGAAAGAAAGAAGATAGTAAGCGGTGGGACTGCCTGTGTGTGTCTGAAGACAGAAAGGGATGGCCAGAGAAGGGGAGAAACTGAGGATGCATGAGAGAGCCGACAATGAGAGGAGGTGAGGGGAGGAGTCACAGCTCATTCCTGGACCTGGGAGAGGCATGTGAATTCCGCCACAGGCCCGACACTGAGGAACGGCTCCTGCACCTTCTGCCTCGCCTGGGACTGGGACTGCTGTAGCCTCTGGACCACCATTCCTCCCATGTGCCCTGTCCCCATCATTCCTACCACCAGACGCAATCTGGGGCTCTCTGAGAAGCCCTCCTTTCACTCACCGGCCTCGCATGTGCTACTCTGTGTTCTTGTGCACCCATTCCTTCACTACTTTCCCCTGCCCCGGCCCTTTGCCCGGTGTCCTCTGAAATCCTCGTTATAAATAAATGCCTCTACACCATCAACCCTTTTTTGGAATGTAGCCTCTGCTCCCTTCCTGTAACTGAAGCCTGACGCTCCTAACCTCATCACTTTCTCTGCAGCCCTCAAGGGAATGCTGCACCACCCACACCTTCCCAGGGATGAGGCTGATTTTCCACAAAACTGCTGCTGCCAGACCAGCACTTCTCACTGTCCTGCACAGTCCCTCCTCTCTCTGAAGGGCTCACCGTGAGACTCAACTGCTACCACTGCTCCTCACTGCAGTTGTCTCAAGGACTCATACACTCTCCTCCTCAGTCTCTGTGGTGCAGAATTTACCTTTCTGCCTCAGTCCAGCCTCCATCCCCTGAGACAGTGATGTCTGTGTGGCACCCAGCCCAAAACCTGGCCTCACATCCTCTTGACTCAACACCCTGCATCTACACCCCACCTCACCCAGTCACTCCCCTGCCCATTCCCCAGACTCTCTGGCTGATCCACCTGCCTTCAAATTCTTGGTCTCAGCATGGCCTGAGCATCCAGCCCTCCTCTTCCATGCTTCCACCATTTCTCACTCAGTTCCAGACCTCACTGCAGCTACTCTGAGCTGTCACCCATTTCCCCAGGTCACTGTCTCTGCAGACCCCTGACAGGGCAGCAGGAGCTGGGCTCTTGTCTATCAGGCTAAGGTTACTCTTCTGCCCTTGCACCTCCCCAGCCTTCAGTCTCTCTGCCTCACCCTGCTCTCCTGGAGAAGCCCTTGGGGACCTTTAGACCCTGACCAAAGAACACGCTCACCCTGTGTGATAAAGGCTTTGACTGCATTAAGTTTTCCACAGCTTGGGTTTAGGGTCTGCAGGGCTATCCACATATCCATCACCGTCTTACTCTCTACAGCTGCTCTTCCAAAATTCCACTTGCTCCAGGGCCCCAGCCGCATCCCTGCGCCTTACCCTCATTCCCACCACCATCTGTGCCCTGCTACTATTAAGTGATGAATTACTGTGGTCATTCTCTTCTCGGAAGAGCAGTCACACAGGCTCCAGCCCCATCCCACATGGGTGGGAAACTCAGCACCCCTCTCCATATCCCTCGAGGGATTGGGGGTTCTAGAACTTTCATCTCATTGCACCCAAGTCGCATTTACTGCTGCCAAATTCCCACTTTCACTGAGCAGCTTTTGAGTTGCTAGTTTTCTCTGCCCCATTGATCTTGATTTCTTCATAACCAGACCATTGTGCCTAATAAATACCTGTGATTTGGGGCTAAGGAAGGACAGCTGGGGCTACCTCACAGCTCAGCACAGGAGGACATTTTCAGGTGAGCTGACACACCCTGCAGGCCAAAGCCCTTGGGGCTCACGCCTCTCCACCCAAGGTCTTTTCATGGTGGCCCTTCCCTGGCACCCCAGTTCCCTCTATTGTGCCCTTTTCTCCATCCTTCTCTCTGGAACCCCAGATTCCTCACCTCTCCTACCCAAGGGGCTGTCACTTCTTTTACTTTCCCCAGCCAATGTTTTATTATCCCCAGGCAGAAAGGCTCTGTTAGCTGGGGCCGATGGGGTTGATCGCCCACCCAACTGCCATGCCTACTTTCTTTCTTGTCAGTAGAACACCACTTTCTGAGGTTGAAGAGTGAATGTCCCACCTACTTCTCATGCAGAGCCACTTAGCAATTTGCTCCCTGCTCCAGTATTCCTCTAGAGCCATCTTGCAGTATCAAACAGGCCCATTAAGCTATTAAAAAAAATCTCTGCAAGAGGAATTCCACCCCTGGATCTAAAGCTGACCCCCACCTTTCTCTTTCCCACACTGAAGTTAGTGTCATGCTGTGTGATGGCTCTTTTCTACCTTCCATCGTGACCACCTTACTGTTTTTGTCTTACCATCCACCCACTTCCTCTGGCTTAGGGAAGAAGGGGTCCCCGAACTGCCTCACTTTCTCCAGGAAGCCATGCAGTCTGGCCTGGGGGCCCTTCCCCTCCTGCCTCCCGGCCCCCTGAAGCTGTCCCCACATTTGGACAGCACTGTCTGTGACATGCTCTGCTCCTCCCCTAGACCGGCAGCATCTAGAGCGCAAAGCCTGTGATCATTTGTTCAGCTAGTGCATAGGGAGTGTCTGCTCCGCGGCAGACCCTGGTCTAGGAGGAGGGTCCCCCCAGTGAGCAAAGCAAAGACCCCACTCTCATGGACATTACGTTCTAGTGAGGAAGACAAATACACACACAGAAGCAGATGTCAGATGGTCATAAGCCTGTGAAGGACAATAAAGCAGGACAAGGGGACAGAGGTGGGGAGCCAGCGGCTTGGCCAGGGAAGCACCTCTGAGGATGCGTCATGTGCACAGGCCTGGATGAAGTGAGCTGGCCAAGCAGGTACCTGGGAGAAGCACCTCTGGACAGAGGTAAGATAAAGCTCAAAAGCCCTGGAAGGGAGACTTTCCCGAGGCACAGAAAGCCCAGCAGCGCAGATGAAGCAAAGGACCATGAGTGAGGGGCAGAGTTAGGAGAAGTGGAAGAGGAAGTCCGGGGCCACGTCCTGGGAGACTTTATAGGCCAGCTGTGCCTTACATGTTCTAGTCAAGTGTTTACTCTTCAATGCTCCATAAACATTCAGAGTGAATGAATGATCACTTAAAAACATGCTGAGGCTTACCATGTCCTAAAAATGACCTTTCCCCCTGTGCATTCCCCCTCCCATTTCTGGGGGTTCTTCCTCAAGTAAACTAAGGGTTCCCACCTGTCCAACAGGCTGCACATCACAAAGCCTAAGTTCATCTTCTGAGAAGTGTCCATAGGGCAGACTCTTGGTTTGCACGATGCTTTGTCCTTTTATGTTAAGGGGCAGCCCTCCCCTTACCCCCAGCCTTGGAACAGTCGCCCAAGATGACAGACTCACTGTCCCTTTCTCAGGGGCCTGACAGGAAACGGGACGTGCACCACATTGGTGATCAGGGGAGATATCCTGCAACCTGAATTTCCCACTTCCTGCTTCTGGCAAATCACTTTACTTCTGTGAACAAGAACCCTTCCTCGCCTGGTCCATCTCATGACCTGATTTGACCTAACCTGAGCCTCAGAAATGTGTCTTTATACCACTGAGAGACTGAGTGTAGCTACACATGAGTCTAACTCCAAGTAACAGTGGCTTGCTTAAGGTCTGGGTGTTTTTTGTCCCATATCACAAGAAGTCCAGAGCTCAGGAGACCGTAGCCAGTGTGGCAGGCCTTGGCTATCCTCAGGGACCTCAGGATGGGCTTCTCATTCATGTGCTCACAGTACAACTGCTGGTGCTCCAGCAGTCATCTCTGCATTCCCAAATGGAAGAGAGAGTAGGATCAAGGGCAAAAGGTTTTCCAAAACTCAGAAAGCCTATCCTGGGACTATGCCATGTGAACACTCTGCTCTGCAAGGGAGGCAGGGAAGTGCTGTTTTTCAGTTGTATACATTGCTACTCCCGGGAAAATTGGGGTCCTAAGTGTCCATTGATGGAGGGAAGGATTTTTTTTTTATGTGGCATGTATTATTCAGCCATGAGAAAGAAGGAAATCATGCCATTTGCAACAACATGGACATGGGTGGCATTAGGGTAAGTGAAAAAAGCCAGACAGAGCAAGACAAATAGTTTATGATACTTATATGTGGAATCCAAAAAAAGAAAAAAAGTCAAACTCTTAGAAACATCAAGTAGAAAAGTGGTTACCATGGGCTGGGCAGTAGGAGAAATAGGAAGAGGTTGGTAAGAGGGTGCAAACTTTCAGCTCAAAGATGAATAAAGTCTAAGGATCTAATGTAAAACATGGTGATTTTGTTTTAAAAACATCTTTGATGATAAAGAATGGGAAGAAAACATAACAGTCAAATCTGCCCTGATTCATTCAAGGATAGTCATAATCTCTAGGTGATAGTGTAATTATAGCCCGAAGCCAGCAGTTAAGTAGAGTCCATTGAAGGCTAACTAGAGTCTATAAGGCCTAAATGTACAGGTCTTATCTAGAAAACTCTTCAATCCTGCAATAGTAGTTAGTGCGACCAATTGTTAAGATAGGGTTCCAGTGCTAGTTTAGTGATCTTGGGCAAGATATTTAATCTCTACGTCTGTTTTCCCAGATATCAATAGAGGCAGTAATCATTATATCTCTCTTCTGGAATTGTTGCAAGGATTAAGACAGATCATGTATTGAAAGTTCCTGGAGTGAACCTCTCATTATTTACTAACTAAGAACACCCTTTAGCCTTGTTTGTTAATTCTATGGGTGTGTGTGTGTTCGTGTGTGTGTGTGTGTGTGTGTGTTGTTTTTACAACCAACAGATGAGCTGTGTGTGTGTGTGTGTGTGTGTGTGTGTTGTTTTTACAACCAAACAAGCCTTCAGGACAGATGAGCTGAGATGCACATATTCATTCCACACACAGTAAATAGGAAAAAGCACCTCAAAAACCATTACATTTGAGACTGTCAGACTGTGTGGCTTTTGTATGAATGTCAAGGGAAAATTTGAGAATATCCACATTTAACAAAAAAAACCCAGCATGGCCAAAATGAGTAGGTAAGTAAGCTCTGTTCAAAGACGTTTCCTCCTGTCCATTTCACTTCTCGATGCTTTCAGTTATTCAACTAGCAAACATTTCCCGAGCGCCAGTCACCACCCTCCAGGCTGCAAAGGCAAAGTAGACATAGTCCACGCCTTCATGGGACAAGCAGGCCCAAGGGAGGGCCAATCATCTGACAGACGGGTGAGATGCCACGTCATGGGTTATGATCAAGATAGTCATAGCCACTCAACAAACAGGTGTGCCTACGTGGCATGTAGAGTGGGGAGTAAAATAGTCACTAATAAAATGAAACGTCCTCATGCCTCACAATCTAAGGGGAAACAGGTATCAAAAACAAATCGTCAAAATGGTTAGATGAAAAACTACACCATGCGACGTGCTGCTGGGGGATGCATTTCACACCCAAGCCGTGTCACAGGGACTTGGGAGAAGTTTCTGGGAGCTGGAGATGATTTGGCTGAGACACGAGGCGGCAGCATGAGGCGGGCAGCGGGACGGAGGGGAGAGCATTCTGGAAGGCACGGTGCACACGCCAAGGATTGCACAGGGCCTGGTAAGCCTGTGGAGGTTTGGGGATTTACTCTGTGAGTAATCATGGAAAGTGCTGAAGCAAGAAGTTGATGTCGTCCAATTTTACATGTGTATTTGAATGTGTAGAGAAAGGGAAAGACATAATTTAAAAGAAATAAAATTCCGGAACCCAAGTGGATATATATACCAGGGCAACCGGCCCCCAAACAAGAATGCGGCCCTAGCAAGCTACCCTTGCCTCCCATTTCCAGTCCATAATCACACCTGTTGTTTGTTTACTCTGGCAACAGTGTGGGGAGTGGGTGGTTGGGGTCAAGGTCTGGCAGTATGTAGGCAAGGGATGATGGGGGCTATACTTGGGTAGGAGCTATGGGGATGGAAAGAAGGAACTCAATAAACATTTAGGGGGGAAGCTAGGAGGCCCTGGAGCGGCTGGGAGGAGTGAGGGGAGGAGCAGTGGAGGCGACTCATAGGGAGGCCGGCTTGAGCAGCTGGAGGGGCACCTCAGTACTTGGGAGAAAAGGAGGACCTGGAAAGCGTTCCAGAAGAGTGAACACGCAGGCTAGGTTTTGCAAAATCATTAATAGTTAGCCAGGTGAGTGGAGCAAGAGAAAACAGGTACCCTGATCTGTCTTTATCCCCAGAGCCTCCCCTCACCCCCGGGGAGCAACACTTCAGTGTTCTGTGGGTTCCCACTTCATGCCACACCTTTTCTTAACCCCTCCTTTTAAGGCATTTTCTTCTCCTACATCTGTTGGTGATTTATTGGAGCCTCTCTGGAAAGGCCAGGCAAACTTTCAAGTAAAATGGGTTAACGTAGAGGTGGGAAAACAGGTACCCTGATCAGTTTTTATCCCCTGGCCTGCCGGAGTGCCTGAGTTTTCACTAAGAAAGATATATTCCTTCTGCTAGCACATTGCTTCACCAAACCTCTTCTTATTTAGTATGAATTTCATTATCAGATCCAGGCCTCTGGGGCAGCCAGTTGAAAGTGGGTTCATTTCAGGAAGGGGGAGGGAGAGGAAAACCCCAGGGAAGCTCCTGGGATGGATACAGATTTGAGCATGTGGATTTATCCTCGCCTTAAGCGTATTCCGAGATTCAGTTACAGAGAGAGACAATCAAATCTTGCTTGGTCTAAGCCAGTTTGAATTTCTAATTCAACAAAGAAAGTTACCACTCATACAGACCCCAAGAAGCAAACTGAAGGGACGGGGAAGCAGAGGAGAAGGGAAGGGATAGGGAGGGAAAGGCTCTAGGTCTGGGGAATCGGGGCCCAACGCAGCTCTGGTGCCTGCCCCCAGTGTGCCCTGGGAGGTGCCCAGGGCTGCAGACTCAGGAGGAAACTCCACCGAGGGGCATGCTCGGAGGGGGCAGGCTCGGGGGCCAGCCTGTGCAGCCTGCCTGGCCCTGCTCCCCACAGGGCAGTCCTACGCCTGGAGACTCATCCATCTGCCAGCAAACCCACACATGCTCCAGGGACCCCTGGACACCTAACAAGCTGCCCAACCATCCACTCTGGGGAGACACTGGCTTTTCTGCTCACCCTAAGCTGGGGACAGAGGAGTGGGGACACTTCCATGACATAAGCCTGCAGATCATTTGCTGCCAATGGGCCTTGAAGCTGTGAGACTGGATAAAATCCCCCAAGAGCATGTGGCCTGTGGGCTTTGAGGACATTATGTTAGTGAGGAAGCCAGTCACAGAAGGGCAAGTACTGTGTGTGATCCCACTGACGTGAGGTTTCCAAAGCAGCCAGGCTCTCAGACAGGAAGGGAATGGGGGGTGCTAGTGGCTGGGGAAAAGCAAAGTTGGGGTTCGTTGTTCAGTGAGGATGGAGTTTTTGTTTGGGGAGTTCAGTTTCTGGAAGCCCTGGAGGTGATCGGTGGGGATAGTCACACAACAGTGTGAATGCACTTAATGTTACCAAAGCTACACTTAAAAATGGTTATACAGGTAAATTGTGTTACGCATATTTTACCCAAATAGAAGAGATAAACTTAAAAAGCAGAGTTCCTGGGATGAATCCTGATGACATTATGCTGAGCAAAATAAGCCAATCTCGGGACAAATGCTGCATGATTCCTCTTACATGAGAGATCTGAAACAGTCACGCTCCCAGAACCAGAGGGTAGATTGGTGGTTGTCAGAGGCTGGGAGGAGAGAAAGACGGAGAGTTGCTGATCAGAGGGCATGAAGTTTCAATTCTGCAAGACGGCTGAGGCCTAGAAATGGGCCGTGCAGTCGTGCCTGTAGTTAACAGTACTGAACATTTCAAATGCACTGAGGGTCTCTCTCATGTTAAGTGTTCCTAACTCAACAGAATAAAGAAAAAAGTAAATAAATAGCCTAGAAGAGAAGAAGACGGCATGGACAGGACCCTGGGCCATATGAACATATAAGAGACAAACAGAGAAAGAGAAGTCTTCCCAGAAGGCAGGGAAGGAGTGGCTGGAAAAGACAGAAGATGATTCAAGAGACAGCAGCTTTTTAGAAGCCAAGGAGACAAGTGTTCAACCGAAGCACCAGCCAAGGACATGTGTGCTCCTTCCCAGGAAAGCCTGCGGGAGGTGAGCAGGCTCGGAGAGAGGTTGGAGTAGGGAAGGGATGGAGGTTCCCGAGCAGCTACAAGGTGTTGAGGCCCAGAGCCCAGCTGGAGAGTCAGGCCTGGGAGGAAAGGAGTTGGGAAAAGCCACCACAAGCAGGTCCTCATGACCTCACAAAGCTGGCGCCCGCACCCCCAGGTTCCAGAAACTCCGAGTCAGTCCTGGTTAGGTCTCCTAGCGACTGGACGCAGGGGCCATGGCGCTCTCAACACCCCAGGGAGTGAAAAAAGTCTTCCAATTTCAGGTGAACAGAAAATGTGGCTTTTAAAAGGAAGTTTGCTCCCACTGGTCTGACAGTGAGGTGTGCGTGAGAGCGGCCTCTCGATGGCACCTCCTCAGATGGACGGCAGGGCCCAGCAGCAGGGACAGCCCTCCCGACGCAGCCAAGCCCACCTGGGGGGAAAGACAAGATGGCACGGAGGCCCTGTGACCGCCTCCCTCCAAACAGGGCCCAGAGGCCCCTGGGCCGGGCACCACTGGACACAGGCAGCAGCAGGGCCCTGTGAGCCTGGGGTGGCGTGGACTTGGCTGGTTCCTCAGAACCAATTCTGAAGCTGAAGGAGTGAACAAGGGGCCTATGGAGGGATGGAGCCGGGCCAGGCTCCTGCCAGAACAGGGCTGTCCACAGCGGGGGGTCCTGGCACCGCTGCGGACAGACAAGAGGACCCCAAGCCAGCCTGTGTGCAGGTGGACTTCTGGCCCCCGGCCACGAGCTGAGGGGCAGGCGCCAGGGGAAGGCTGTCCCTGGAGGGGCCTCTCTGCCCACATGGGAACGTGCTTCACCACCTTCTCTAGAGCTTCCAACTGGCCATCCCATCAGACGCCAACCCACAGATCTGTGAGGGCTGCCGGCAGGGCCGCATGGGTCAGGCAGAGAGGTGGTGTGGGGAGGAGGGGAGTCACGGGGGAGGACAGCAGGGATCTGGGCCTCCCTGCCGCACCAAGCCTGCCATCGGTCTCCCCCCCAAGGGCACCCCCAGCCAGAGCCTCCCCTCACCCCCGGGGAGCAACACTTCAGTGTTCTGTGGGTTCCCACTTCATGCCACACCTTTTCTTAACCCCTCCTTTTAAGGCATTTCTTCTCCTACATCTGTTGGTGATTTATTGGAGCCTCTCTGGAAAGGCCAGGCAAACTTTCAAGTAAAATGGGTTAACCTAGAGGTGGGAAAACAGGTACCCTGATCAGTCTTTATCCCCTGGCCTGCCGGAGTGCCTGAGTTTTCACTAAGAAAGATATATTCCTTCTGCTAGCACATTGCTTCACCAAACCTCTTCTTATTTAGTATGAATTTCATTATTAGATCCAGGCCTCTGGGGCAGCCAGTTGAAAGTGGGTTCAGAGGGAAGCCAAATTTTGTTTCGATAAGAGAAATGAGAGACCTTAACTCAGGACTTGAAGCCTGCTGGCAGTAATCAACCCTGGGGCTGCAGGGGCTGGCCTGAGACCTCTCAGAGGAGGGGGCAGTGCTAGAAACAGTAGGTCCCCAGAAAGGGGAGGGAAAGCTGTCCAGGAATGAAAGAATAATTTTGCCCAGGTGTAGCCACATTCCTGGTCACTCCTCCGGACAGTGGGGAACCCCTGTGGGACCCCCAGTAGTGTTTTACCCTCATCCCTCAACCCTCACCCTCCATGCCTCACATCTTGCCCTGCAGAAACCAGAAGGCCGTGAGCACCTACGGAGACTGCTGAACTGGGAGGAGTTTGACGAGCTGAGAGACCCGCGCAGGAGCATCCTGCTGGACACCCTCTATGACAGCGTCATCTTTGCCGTGAGCAAAGGCTTCCCATGGGTGGAGGTGGCCAAGGTGGTCAAGTTCACAGAAGAGCTGCTCAAGGAAACCAAAGGTATGGGGCATCCAGGGCAGGAGGCAGAAGGGCTCGTTGGGGGTGGGAAGAAGCACCCGACCCCACGGGGGAGCGGAATCCGTCCGGGGCCTGACAGTTAGCCTCCCCCAGGCTTTCCGAAGAGTGCAGTAAACAATATCCTTGCTGAGTCTTTTCACTGGTGTTCTTGGCTGAAAAATCTCCCATCACTCCAAGTTGTTCACACAGCAGCCAGGAGGTTTGCTCCTCGGTCAGTTATTTACACTTTAGTATGAATTTCATTCTCAGATCAATACCTCCGGGGCAGCTAGTTGAGAGTAGGCTCAGAGGGAAGTCACAATCGTTCTAAGGAAGACAGAGGGACCATGATTCAGAATTTTTGTTTTGTTTTGCTTTTGCTTAACATAAATCAAATGTGTGGCTCCTCTGCTTAAAATCTTTAATTGACTTCCTGCTGCGCTCCTGAAAGACTACAAACTGTTCCCGGTATCAGGCTTTGCTCTGCTGAGTGTCTTGGGGGAATCCTTCTCAGGCAGGGATGGGGGAAGAGCAGTCAGGTGAGTTCACAAAGGCAGCCCCTCTCCCCCACGTGTACTGGGCCTCATGAGAAGAGGATGGACGGCTATCCCCGGGACTCCGTGGCATGAAGGGGTGTGGTCACATCACCCACGTCCTGCTCTGTGAGATGCAGACTCATCCATTAACTAATATACGGAGCAGCTCCACTATGGCTACATCATAGTAACACTCAGCCAAGAATCATTAACAGGTGGGGGAATGCTTCATGAGCAATGGAATATTTACAAACTTCCCAAGAACCTTTCCGCAACATCCTTACTGATCGCAAAGGGGAAAAGAATATTTCTACAGTGAAAAGGCTTGGCAGACATCTCCATAGTCGAATGATCCAAGAAAGAGGATACTGAGAATCCTGTGCCACTGGTGGGATGCAGAAGAAGAACCCAACACGCTTCTCGCAGAGACCCAGAACCTGACCTAATCATGAGAATACATCCAGTGAAGCGTCATCTTTGTTGTGAGCAAAGGCTTTCATTATCAGCCCGTCTCCTGTAAGTTTCAAAAATATTTAGGTTATGAAGTCCAAGGAAAGGTGCAGGGACTGTTCCAAACCAAAGTCCCTGAGGAGACTCGGCTCAGAAACGTGACACATGGCCCCAGTTTAGGGTCTTTTACTACAAAAGATGTTATTCTGACAACTGGCAAAACTGAAATGATATCTGGGCTTCAGACAGTGGTAATGTGTCAAGGGCGATCTCCGATTCTGGACCTGGTGTTAGGAAGTGTACTTGAAAGGATTCTGGGGTGATGAGGCATAATGTGGGCCACTTCTTGGGAAATTTTTATTTATGCTATTTTTTCCAGTTTTGTTGAGATATAATTTACATACAACATTGTATAAGTTTAAGGTGTACAACATAGTAACTTGATTGGTGTATATATTGCAAAATGATTACCATAATAAGTTAAGTTAATATCCACTGCCTCATCTAGTTACAACTTTTTTCTTGTGATGGGAACTTATAAAATCTACTCTCTTAGCAGCTTCCAAATATACAATATGGTATTGTTAACTACAGTCACTGTGCAGTACATTAGTTCCCCAGGACTTATTTATCTTATAACTGGAAGTTTGTACCTTTTGACCCCCCTTCAACCATTTCACCCAACCACCCCCATCTCTGTCAGTCACCAATCTATTTATTTCCATGAACTCAGTTTTTTTAGATTCCACATATAAGTGAGATCATAGGGTATTTGTCTTTATACCCTGAAGGTTCATACATGTTATCACAAATGGTAGGATACTTTTTATGGCTGAATAATATTCCATTATAGACATACACATTTTCCTTGTCCATTCATCTTTCAGTGGACACCTAGGTTGTTTACATGTCTTAGAGTGGCTACAGTAAATAATTCTGTAGTGAACGTGGGGGTACATTCACTTGAAGATATGTCCTTGAGATAGTGTTTTCATTTCCGTTGGGTGTGTCCCAAGAAGTGGAATTTCTGGAGCACATGGTATTTCCATTTATAATTTTTTGAGAAACCTCCATATTGTTTTTCATCATTGCTATACCAATTTCTAATCCAACCAACAGCACAAGGGCTCCCTTTTCTCCGCATCCTCACCAGTACGTGTTATTTGTGTTTGATAAAAACCATTTAACAGGTGTGAACTAATATCTTTTTTTATAATTTATTTTGGTATCATTAATCTACAATTACATGTGCAATTTTATGGTTATTAAACTACCCCTTCATCAGGTCCCCCCCACCAAACCCATTTCAGTCACTGTCCATCAGAGTAGTGAGATGCTATAGAGTCACTACTTGTCTTCTCTGAGTTGTACAGCCCTTCCCGTGACCCCCAACACTATATCTGCTAATCGTAATGCCCCTTTTTCCCCCTTGTCCCTCCCTTGCCACCCATCTTCCCCAGTCCCTTTCCCTTCGGTAACTATTAGTCTGTTCTTGGGTTCTGTGAGTCTGCTGCTGTTTTGTTCCTACAGTTTTTTTCTTTGTTCTTATACTCCACAGATGGGTGAAATCATTTGATACTTGTCTTTTTCGGCTTGGCTTATTTCACTGAGCATAATACCCTCTAGCTCCATCCATGTTATTGCAAATGGTAGGATTTGTTTTCTTCTTATGGTTGTATAATATTCCATTGTGTATATGTACCACATCTTCTTATCCATTCATCTACTGATGGACACTTAGGTTGCTTCTATTTCTTGGCTATTGTAAATAGTGCTGCGATAAACATAGGGGTGCATATGTCTTTTTCAAACTGGGCTGCTGCATTCTTAGGGTAAATTCCTAGGAGTGGAATTCCTGGGTCAAATGTTATTTCTATTTTGAGTTTTTTGAGGAACCTCCATACTGCTTTCCACAATGGTTGAACTAATTTGCATTCCCACCAGCAATGTAGGAGGGTTCCCCTCTCTCCACATCCTCGCCAACATTTGTTGTTGTTTGTGTTTTGGATGTTGGCCATCCTCACTGGTGTGAGGTATTATCTCATTGTGGTTTTAATCTGCATTTCTCTGATGTTTAGTGTTGTGGAGCATCTTTTCATGTGCCTGCTGGCCATCTGAGTTTTTTCTTTGGAGAAGTGTCTATTCGTGTCCTCTGCCCATTTCTTAATTGGATTATTTGCTTTTTGTTTGTTAAGGTGCATGAGTTCTTTATATATTTTAGATGTCAACCCCTTATCAGATACGTCATTTAAGAATATATTTTCCCATACTGTAGGATCTCTTTTTGTTCTACTGATGGTGTCCTTTGCTGTACAGAAACTTTTGAGCTTGATATAGTTCCACTTGTTCATTTTTGCTTTTGTTTCCCTTGCCCGGGAGATATGTTCATGAAGAAGTCGCTCATGTTTATGTCCAAGAGATATTTGCCTATGTATTTTTCTATGAGTTTTATGGTTTCATGACTTACATTCAGGTCTTTGATCCACCTTGAGTTTACCTTTGTGTATGGGGCTAGACAGTAGTCCACTTTCATTCTCTTACATGTAGCTGTCCAGTTTTTCCAACACCAGCTGCTGAAGAGGCTGTCATCTCCCCATTGTATATCCAAGGCTCCATTATCAAATATTAATTGACTGTAGGTGTTTGGGTTAATGTTTGGATTTTCTATTCTGTTCCACTGGTCTGTGGGTCTGTTTTTCTTCCAATACCAAATTGTCTTGATAACTGTGGCTTTGTAGTAGAGCTTGAAGTCAGAGAGCATAATTCCCCCTGTTTTATTCCTCCTTCTCAGGATTGCTTTGGCTATTTAGGGTCTTTTGTGGTTCCGTATGAATTTTAGAATTATTTGTTCCAGTTCATTGAAGAAAGCTGTTGGTAGTTTGATAGGGATTGCATTGAATCTGTAGATTGCTTTACATAGTATAGCCATTTTGACAATATTTATTCTTCCTAGCCAAGAGCATGGGATGCATTTCCATTTGTTAGTGTCCTCTTTAATTTCTCTTAGGAGTGTCTTGTAGTTTTCAGAGTACAGGTCTTTCACTTCCTTCATTAGGTTTATTCCTAGGTATTTTATTCTTTTTGATGCAATGGTGAATGGAATTGTTTTTCTGATTTCTCTTTCTGTTAGTTAATCATTAGTGTATAGGAAAGCAACAGATTTCTGTGTGTTAATTTTGTATCCTGCAACTTTGCTGAATTCAGATATTAGTTCTAGTAGTTTTGGAGTGGAGTCTTTAGGGTTTTTTATGTACAGTATCATGTCATCTGCAAATAGTGACAATTTGACTTCTTCTTTACCAATCTGGATGCCTTGTATGTCTTTGTTTTGTCTGATTGCCATGGCCAGGACCTCCAGTACTATGTTGAATAACAGTGGAGAGAGTGGGCATCCCTGTCTTGTTCTCAATCTTAGATGAAAAGCTTTCAGCTTCTCGCTGTTAAGTATGATGTTAGCTGTGGGTTTGTCATATATGGCCTTTATGATGTTGAGGTACTTGCCCTCTATATCCATTTTGTTGAGAGTTTTTATCAAGAATGGATGCTGAATTTTGTCAAATGCTTTTTCAGCATCTATGGATATGATCATGTGGTTTTTGTTCTTCTTTTTATTGATGTGGTGGATGATGTTGATGGATTTTTTAATGTTGTACCATCCTTGCATCCCTGGGATGAATCCCACTTGATCATGGTGTATGATCCTCTTGATGTATTTTTTAATTCAGTTTGCTAATATTTTGAGTATTTTTGCATCTACGTTCATCAGGGATATTGGTCTGTTATTTTCTTTTTTGGTGAGGTCTTTGCCAGGTTTTGGTATTAGAGTGATGCTGGCTTCATAGAGTGAGTTTGGAAGTATTCCCTCCTCTTCTATTTTTTGGAAAACTTTAAGGAGAATGGGTGTTATTTCTTCTCTATATGTCTGGTAGAATTCAGAGGTGAATCCATCTGGCCCAGGGGTTTTTGTTCTTGGGTAGTTTTTTGATTACCGATTCAATTTCGTTGCTGGTGATGGTCTGTTTAGTTTTTCTGTTTCTTGTTTGGTCAGTTTTGGAAGGTTGTATTTTTCTAAGAAGTTGTCCATTTCTTCTAGGTTTTCCAGCTTGTTAGCATATAGATTCTCATAATATTCTTTTGTAATTCTTTGTATTTCTGTGGGGTCTGTCATTATTTTTCCTTTCTCATTTCTGATTCTGTTTATGTGTGTAGATTCTCTTTTTCTCTTAATGAGTCTGGCTAAGGGTTTATCTATTTTGTTTATTTTTTCAAAGAACCAGCTCTTGGTTTCATTGATTTTTTTTTCTATTGTTTTATTCTTCTCAATTTTATTTATTTCTTCTCTGATCTTTATTATGTCCCTCCTTCTGGTGACTTTGGGCCTCATTTGTTCTTCTTTTTCCAATTTCAGTAATTGTGTCTTTAGACTATTCATTTGGGAATGTTCTTCCTTCTTTAAATAGGCCTGGATTGCAATATACTTTCCTCTTAGGACTGCCTTTGCTGCGTCCCACAGAAGTTGTGGCTTTGTGTTGTTGTTGTCATTAGTCTCCATATATTCTTTGATATTTGTTTTGATTTGGTCATTAACCCATTGATTAATTAGGAGAATGTTGTTAAGTCTCCATGTATTTGTGAGCCTTTTTGATTTCTTTCTAAAATTTATTTCTAGTTTTATACCTTTGTGATCTGAGAAGTTGGTTGGTAGAATTTCAATATTTTTGAATTTATTGAGGTTCTTTTTGTGGCCTAGTATGTGGTCTATTCTGGAAAATGTTCCATGTGCACTGGAGAAGAATGTGTATCCTGTTGCTTTTGGGTGTAGAGTTCTGTAGGTGTGTGTTAGGTCCATCTGTTCTAGTGTGTTGTTCAGTGCCTCTGTATCTTTACTTATTTTCTGTCTGGTTGATCTGTCCTTTGGAGTGAGTGGTGTGTTGAAGTCTCCTGAAATGAATGCATTGCTTTCTGTTTCCTCCTTTAATTCTGTTAGTATTTGTTTCACATATGCTGGTGCTCCCGTGTTGGGTGCATATATATTAATAATGGGTATATCTTCTTGTTGGACCAACCTGTTTATCATTATGTAATGTCCTTCTTTATCTCTTGCTACTTTCTTCGTTTTGAAGTCTATTTTATCTGATACAAGTACTGCAACACCTGCTTTTTTCTCTTTGTTGTTTGCATGAAATATCTTTTTCCATCCCTTCACTTTTAGTCTGTGTATATCTTTGGGTTTGAGGTGAGTCTCTTGAAAGCAGAATATAGATGGGTATTGCTTTTTTATCCATTCTATTACTCTGTGTCTTTTGATTGGTGCATTCAGTCCATTTACATTTAGGGTGATCATCGACAGATATGTACTTATTGGCATTGCTAGCTTTATATTTGTGGTTACCAAAGATTCAAGAGTTGCTTCTTTACTATCTAACAGTCTAACTTAACTTTCTTGTTAAGTTATTGTAAACACCATCTGATGTTTCTTTCTTTCTCTCCCTTCTTATTCTTCCTCCTCCATTCTTTATATACTAGGTGTTTTATTCTTTGCCTTTAGTTAGTATTTGGATGGTCTGCTTTCTTTGCTATGATTTTATTTTCTCTGGTGACATCTTTTTAGCTTTAGGAATGCTTCCCTCTAGAGCAGTCCATTTATGATATCCTGTGGAGGTGGTTTATGAGAGGCAAACTCTCTCAACTTTTGCTTGTCTGGAAATTGTTTAATCCCTCCGTCACATTTAAATGATAATCGTGCTGGATACAATATTCTTGGTTTGAGGCCCTTCTGTTTCATTACATTAAATATATCATGCCATTCTCTTCTGGCCTGTAAGGTTTCTGTTGAGAAGTGTGATGATAGTCTGATGGGTTTTCCTTTGTAGGTGATCTTTTTTCTCTCTCTAGCTGCCTTTAATACTCTGTCTTTATCTTTGATCTTTGCCATTTTAATTATTATGTGTCTTGGTGTTGTCTTCCTTGGGTCCCTTGTGTTGGGAGATCTGTGGGCTTCTGTGGACTGCAAGACTATTTCCTTCCCCGACATGTGGAAGTTTTCAGCAATTATTTCTTCAAAGACAGTTTCTATCCCTTTTTTTCTCTCTTCTTCCTCTGGTACTCCTATAATGCGAATATTGCTCTGTTTGGATTGGTCACACAGTTCTCTTAATATTCTTTCATTCCTAGAGATCCTTTTATCTCTCTCTGCCTCAGCTTCTCTGTATTCCTGTTCTCTGATTTCTATTCCATTAACAGTCTGTTGCATCTCGTCCAGTCTGCTGCTAAGCCCGTCGATTGCTTGTCTCAATTCTGCATTGTCTTTCCTCACTTCCCTCACTTCCTCCCTCAGCTCTTGCATATTTCTCTGTAGATCCATCAGTATGGTTATGACTTTTGTTCTGAATTCTTTTTCAGGAAGGTTGTGCATTTCCATCCCTTCAGTAAGTCTGGTGTTGTCTGGGTCTGGGTGAGTTTTTTCTGTACCATATTCATCAGTCTTTTCATGGCGATAGCAATGGTCGCTGGTAGGTGCCACATATGTCAGCTGGGCTCTTTAAGACTTTTAAAAAGAAAACAAAAAAAAAAGAAAAGAAGAAAAAGAAAGAAAAGAAAGAAAAGAAGGAAAAAAAGAAAGAAGGAAAAGAAAGAAAAGAAAACAGAAAGAAAAAAAATGCCCACCGGGAGTAGATTCTGTGAGGATGCTGTAGGTGGCGCTGTTGCTCCACTATTCCGCAGCCATGGCCGGACCACTCCACAGGGCCCTTTGTAGCTCTGGACGGGGCGGGAACGAATGGGAGGCAGTTGATCTCTGTGGGAAGTCTGAGTGCAGCTACCTCTTCCCAGTCACCAGCCAAGTGGTTCGAAATTCCCCAGGACCCCTAGTCTGCTGGGCCGAGTGTGCTGGGTCGATCCTGGGCCCTTGTCGCTTTAAGACGGCTAAGAAAAGAGCGTGCGCTTTTCTTTTGTCCCGGAAACTGGCTGCTAGGACCTGGAGCGTTCCCAAGCTTAGATCCTGCACCCTCTGTCTCTCCAATCTCCTATACACTGCGCGATGTGTGTCAGCGCTCCCCGCACAGATCACCAGGGCTGGTTTTTCGTGGGCCTGTACTTCCACTCCCTCCCGGCTCTGAATCCTCTCCTCCTGCCAGTGCGCTGGGGTGGGGGAGTGCTCGGGTCCTGCCGGGTCGCAGTTCCGAATGTTACCCCCCTCGCGGGGTGCTGAGTCCTCTCAGGTGTAGATGCAGGCTGTGTGCTGTCCTGTATCTTCTGGTCTCTTTTTTAGGCGTAGTTGTATTTGTTGTATTTTCATAAATACATATGGTTTTGGGAGGAGATTTCTGCTGCCCTGCTCACGCCGCCATCTTCCTGGAAGTCCTGAACTGATATCTTATTGTGGTTTGGTTTGCCTTTCCCTGATGATTAGTAATGTTAAGCACCTTCCCAAGTACCTGTTGGCCATTTGAGTATCTTCTTTGGGAAAATGTCTGTTCGTGTATGTTACCCATTTTTTAATTGGATTATGTGGGATTTTGCTATTGAGTTGTATGAGTTCCTTATATATTTTGGATATTAACCCCTTATCAGATATATGGTTTGCAAATATTTTCTCTCATGGCACATGTTGCCTTTTCATTTTGTCATTTCTTTTGCTGTGCAGAAGCTTTTTAGTTCAAGGTCATCCTACTTGTGTATTTTTGCTTTTGTTTTTGTGCTTTAGGTGTCATGTCCAAAAAAATTATTGTTCAAAAATAAAAACCAATGTCTAAGAGATTTTCCCCTGTTTTCTTATAGGAATTTTATGGTTTGGGTTGTACTATATCTTAAAGTGGAATTTATTTTTTTAGATCAGTTGTAGGTTCACAGAGAAATAAAGCAGAAAGTACAGAGATTTCCCACAGAAACTCTGCCCTCACACATGCACAGACCCTCACTGTCAGCATCCCACCAGAGAGAGATGTTTGTTACAACTGATGAATCTCCACTGACACATCATTGTCACCCCAAGTCCAAGTTCGCATAGGGGTCATTCTTGGTGTTGTGCATTCTGTGGGTTTTGACAAATGTATGATGACATGTACCCATCATTATAGTATCATGCAGAATATTTTCACTGCCCTAGAAATCCTGTGTGCCATCTATTTATTCTTCCTTCCCTCCCAACCCCTTGCAACCACTGATCTTTTTACTCTTACCATCTCTATAGTTCTGCCTTTTTCAGAATGTTATATAGCAATCATATGGTTTGTAGCCTTTTCATATTGACTTCTTTCATTTGTATATACGTTTCCATTTCCTCCATATCTTTACATGGCTTGATAGTGCATTTCTTTTTAGTGCTGAATTACATCCCAATGTCTGGATGTACCCACAGGCTATTTATCCACTCACTTAGGACATCTTGGTTGCTTCCAAGTTTTAGCAGTTATGAGTAAGTCTTCACCAAACATCTATATGCTGGTTCTTGTGTGGACATGAGTTTTCAGCTCCTTTGGGTAAATAACAAGTAGCACAATTGCTGGATCATAGGGTAAGAGTATGTTTAGTTTTGTAAGAAACCGCCAGACTGTCTCCCAAAGTGGCCGCACCATTTTGTACTCCCACCAGCAATGAATGAGAGTTCCCATTGCTTCACATCCTCACCAGCATTTGGTGTTGTCAGTGTTCAGATTTTGGCCACTATAATAGGTACATAGTGTTTCCTCATTGTTGTTTTAATTTGCATTTTCCCTGATGACATATGATGTGGAGCATCTTTTCATGTGCTTATTTGCCATCTGTATTATCTTCTTTGGTGAGGTGTCTGTTAAGATCTTTACCCATTCCAAGCAGGTTCTTTTCTTACTGTTGAATTTTAAGAATTCTTGGTATATTTTGGATAACAGTCCTTTAGCATATAAGTCTTTTACAAGTATTTTCTCCTAGCCTGTGGTTTTTCTTCTCATTCTCTTAACATTGCATTTTGCAGAGCAAAAGTTTTATGTTTCAATGGATACAAATTATCAGTTTTTCTTTCGTGGGCCATGTTTTTGGTGTTGTATCTAAGAAATCATCACAAACCCAAGGCCATCTAGATTTTTCCCTATGTTATCTTCTAGAAGCTTAATATTTTTGTATTTTACATTTAGATCCACAATCCCTTTTGAGTTAATTACTGTGAAGATTATAAGGTCTGTGTCTAGATTCACTCATCTGCATGTGGGTGTCCAGTTGTTCTAGCACCATTTGTTGGAAAGAGTGTCTTTGCTCCATTGTATCACCTCTGCTCCTTTGTCAGCAATCGACTGCCTACATTTGTGTGGGTCTATTTCTGGGATCCCTGTCCTGTTTCATTGATCTTTTTGTCTACTCCTTTGCCAATCTTTTATTTGGACACATTGATCTATTCTATAGACAAATACACTATTCTTTTGCCAATACCACCATGCCTTGATTATGGACTCTTTTTGAAGCTTCTCTGTATTTCTTTATTTTGAAATCTTTTTAAGTGTAATTTTTTTTTAATATGTGGCATATTTGAGGTCCTCCTCTGCACTTCTGATCAAGATCTCCAAAAGATGCCAAGCAAACAGAGCACACGATGCCCTGTCCCAGATGCACCTGGAGCTCACCCACCTCAGCAGCCCCTCAGCGTCCTTCCCTAATCTTACCATGTTTTTGCCACCTTCCTGTCCCCTCCCTTTCTTGACCACCTCCATCCCCTGACCAGACCACTGCTTTCAAATCTTGTACTTCTGCACCCATTCACCAAACTGTACCGTGACTTTCAGACACAAATAAAATCCCATCGCTCCTCAGTTTCAAGCCATTCAGTGTCCCCATTGCATGTTATGTGCATATGGATCAGCTTTTTATTTCTTGAGCTGCTCATGTGCCTGTCCATGTCTCTTCCCCAGGCCAGCATTCCCACCCAGTGGTCCCACTCTGAAGGCTTAAGCAAGACACAGTTGTGCTCTAGGGCTAGTTTCGAGATCCTTGGGAAATGTCATCTCCCCCGGCCACCCCACAACCTGACCCCAGGGCCTTCCTGCCAAGCCCCCCAGCCCTGCACCCCACTGCTCACAGCACCATGTGGGTACCAGAGTTCAACCCTGCCTGTTGAGCTCCGCAGTGGCTCACGGCCAGAACAAACACTGATGAGCAGGAAGGATGTCCACCCCAAGCAGGTGGGAACTTGGTCAGGCTCTTTCAAGTTTCCATCAGAGCCTTCCACAGGCTGAGCCCTTGAAAAACAGTCAATGATGATGCAAACCCAACTTCAAACCCAGGAGATAAGATTGTCCCATGGCTTTTGGCATTTCTGGTTATCGCACACCTTGCCAGCCCAGTGTATTTAGAAGTCTCATGGTTCTAAACCTTAGACTTGGAAGGAGACTTGGTGATCAGGGAACTTAATTCTCTCTACTGCAGGGAGCCCCCTCAGCCAGCAAGGAGGTTTGTCCTGCCTTTGCTGACACCCTCCATGCAACAGGGAGCTCACTCCTTATTTCTGAGGCAGTCCATTACCTTTGTACAGCCATTCTCGTTATTCGAAATTTCCTCTTTATATATCCAGCTACATCTGCCTTCTACCCCTCTTACTCAAATGCTCAAAGTCTGTCCTCTAGAGCAGAGTAACGGCCCTGCAGATATTTACTGAGCTTTATATGTGACTACCATGTGTTCACATTTAGACAACGCCAGGGCCTTTTATCATTCTTCATACACCATCGTCTCCGTTGACCCCTCCACCACACCAACGCTGCCCCCTTTCTTGCTGCCCTTCCCTGGGCTCATTTGGGTTTGTCAATTATCATTCTAAAATAGGACATCCAGATCCAAACACCACACAACCTGTGATGTGATCAGTGAAGGGCTCAGAGAGTCTATCACCTCCCCTGTCCTGGTGCTGATGCTCCTGTTTATATGACCTAATGGTGCATTCGCTTTACCAGCATCAAGATCACATTGATTCATTTTGGGCAGGAAGTTCCTTATGGGAACCATCTTTCCCATCCTGCCCTTGTGCAATATTGACTTTAAATGCACATGCAAGACTTTACTTGCCGTCTCCACTGATCCAACTTGTCAATGTTGGCCCACATTTCCTTCTTCGTGACATCTTTTAAATCATGATCCTGGGCCATCCAGCTTACAGGTTCTTCCTCTTACCTTTACATCATCTCAAAATGTGTGAAACATGGTTGGTACACGCATCCTGGTGGAACAAGCTCTTGGGTGGGCTCCTCATGCCTGAAATTTGACTTGATGAAAAAAAATCCATCAGGAGGCTCAGCCCCGAAAGGGAAGATTCAAATCCTGGCTCAGTCCCTTACTGCGTGTGTGGTCCTGGGCAAGTCACATCACCTCTGAGCCTCTGGTCACACCTCTGGAAAATGGGACGAGCAGGAGCGCCCAGTTCTAGGGTTGTTTGAAGGATTAAATGAGGTTCCGTGTGTGCCCAGCAAGGCTCAGTACACGGTAGCTCTTATTTTTAGAGCTGACCGCAGGGATGGAGATCTGAGACCCAGGAGAAAGCTAGGTGATGCAGAGACAGCACGACCAGGGGGCTCGGCACACTTCACGCAGCTTCCAAACGCGCAGGAGTCACATCAGCTCCTTCCCAACGGCAGCAGAGACGGATCTCCGAGGCCCCTTCTCCGCAGGTGCCACCTGCTTTATAGGGAGTGAGACAGGACGGGCCTGGCGCTTCAGGAGGTAAAGCAAACTGCAGACTCATCCCAGAAGCGGAGAATGTGGGAAAGGGGGCCAGAAGCCTGTCCCTGGTTCCACTCCCGGGTCACTGACCTGCCGAGAGCTGCCCTCACAGGACGCCAGGCTGGCTCCACGGCTGGAAGGAGCCGAGAGTGAGGGCGCAGAGCCACACCGGAACCAGACCTCCTGCGCGGGGTCCTGTGTGCCTCGGCCTCTCCCATGCTGTTGAGGATGATGCCTGCTGCCCCTGAAGATGGCCAGCCTGGCCCAGGGGGTGTCCCGTGGCAGCTGTGTCCACACTGCACCCCAGAAATGGGACAAAAGCGTGAAGGAGCTCAGCAGGGCCTCCGCTGCTCCCCGAGGTAGGGGTAGGATTTCGGCGGATGCCTCCTTCCGCCCCAGGGTTCTCTCTCCTCCCCACTCAGCAGCCAACCCCTGAGTCAGGTGGGGCTCACCCTCAGCATTTGTGGAGGCCTGGTTCGAGCTCTGGTTCCGCCATCCCCTTGCTGCACGGCCGTGGGAGAGTCCCTCAAGCTCCCTGTGCTTCAGGCCGCTCCTCTGTAAAATGAGGACAGGAATGGCACCGACCTCATGGGAGTAGAGGAGTTCACTGCATGTAATGGGCACCCAGGAACCGTGTGAATGCGCAGGGGGCTGGCCGTCTTTATTATGCCCCCTCCGCAGGGGTCTCAGGCACCCCCATGGGCTCTGCTGTCCATCCAGACCTGTAGGTCTTACACCTGCAGGGGAAGGCGGCCCCTTGGCACTGTTCCCAAGGCTTGGCTGTTCTCTCCCTACTGGGATCCCAAAGCCCCCCAACTTTGCTTATTGCTTCTGCTCCAGTTCTGCCCAACTGCAGCCCATTTTTTTTATCACTACGCAGCTCTGGACCACAGGCCTGCAGGGTTGGCCCATATTCACTTTGTTCCTTCCTAAGCCAACCAGCTCTGGGTAAACTCCACTCCTGACAAGGCCCTGGGACCTGGGACCCAACCTGCCAGCACAGGGCTGGGCAAAGGGTCATCCGACATCAGCCCCACCTGCTGGTGGGTGTTCCCAGATCTATGCCTCCGCTCAACCTGCCCTCCCAGGCCCACCCTCTCCCCTGCAGGCCGCCCTCCTCTGAGAGGCCTCCTCTGCTGAACTCAGAGCCAGGGCTTCCCCCACGCCACCTCCCACCCCGCCCCAACCCTCCAGTGTGCTGAACCCCACAACTTAGAGCCAGTCCTGAACCCTCCAGCATCAGGCCCAGGCCCGGCCCACTCTAACCAGCCTGGGCCAACTTCCCGAGGCCCTTGAGACTGCGGCCGTGGACCTCTGCAGCAGCAGTCTCCTCTGGACCCCGGCACGGATGCCCACCAGTCCCCTGCCCACGCGGCTGCCTCTGCACGCCTCCTTCTCAAAGCTGTTTCCATCAAGCCTTCCTCCTCCCTTTTCTACTCTGACCTAAACTCTTCCCCCAAAGACCCACGAAGGGGCAGCATGGAAGGCCAGACCAAAGGGCCGTCTGAACTCCGCAGAGGGGATCTATGCCTGCCTCGTTTCTGTCCTCCAGTGCCAAACAGTGCCTGTGGCACACAGTGGGTGCCACATGAAGAAACGAATGAATGAATGAATGGAGTAGATTCTTGATGCCCGTGGAGACATTATGTTCTGTATGCAAAGAGGAGGTCAGGGAGCCTGGCTTGTCCCAGGGCTGCTTCACTGAGGACCACATGCCCAGGTGAGGTTAGAGGCAGCCTAGCACGGTGATTAGGCACCAAACTCTGCAGTCCAAAGATCTGGGTTCAAATCCTACCGCCAACAGTTATCATTTTATAACCTTAGAAACATTACCCCTTTATGACTTCATTTCCTCATCTCTAAAATGATGAGGAATAGTTCCAACTCACTGGGCTGTTAGAAAGATTAAGTGATACCGGATGTGCAAAACGCACAGCATAGTGACAGGCACATAGTAAGGGCTCAACACCCGTTAGCTCCCATGTGTCCGTCACACATGGAGGTGAGGCAGGATGAACAGAAGATGCTGGCCGTCTGGGACTTGAAGCTGCTGTGCTGCCCCACGGGGGACTCGCTGTCTGTGCCATGTATCTTCCCCTCACCCTGCAGGCAGAACTGCAGGTGGGTTCAAATCAGGGGCCTGCTGAATGGAGGTCCAGACACCGTCTAGCCTGGTCCCTAATGCTGCTGCCCCATGCACATGCCCCACGCTCAGACCCACGTGTGAGGAAGTGGCACTGCCCACCAGACCGAGGGAGAGGGCAGCTGTCCGTGTCCCCGTTAGGGCACCCAGGCAGTAGGGGGTGGGAAGAGCTGCCAAGAGGGCAGGGCAGCTCCCCAGTGAGCCCCAGCCCTTCCCATCCTCCATCCTGACCTGCCCCTCCTCCTGGGCACATGTCCCACCTCTCACAGATCATGGGGTACACGACGTAGACAGCCAGGGGTCCTACTGGCCGACTGGCTCACATTCGAGCTTCTGTTTTGACTAAAGTCCACACTGGGCTGTCACTCCTCTTAGAAGGTAGCTTCACTGGGGTTTGTTTTTCTTTTTTTTTTGGTTAATTTGGCGCTAAGATGGCTGAGTTCCGTTTGCATACTAGATAACAAAGTTGGCAGACAGCATTTAAGGAGGGTCATGTTTGCATAACAGTGATTCAGAGCTCTGCGAGGTCAACCCCCAGCTCCACTTACCTTGTAGTTCAATCAGCGCTCAGCGCGGAGACGGAAATGTGGCCCTTTATTCAAAAGCGTAAACTGATTCCATCCTGGCAAATGGTTCACCAGGATGTTCTGGTCTCAACCCCAGGCCAGAAGAAAGAGTCCTTACCTTGGCATGTCCTCGGCCAGCCTCTGGGAAGCCCTGGGCAGATCTCACCCTGCCGTCTCCTAGGACCAAGGGCAGAGTCGGCAGGCCTGGTGCAGAGGGACAGAAGGCTGCCTGCTCCATCCTGGGGGGAGAAAACCGCAGGATTTTGCAGGCTGTGCTGAGGTGCCCGGAGGAGAGAGGAAAGAGAAGTGGGGTGTCTGGGGACCCTGAAGACTCCTCCTCCAGCTGGGAGAGCCGCAGAGGTGCAGCACGCCCAGGAGGCCCTGCGCCTCGGGCCTCTGAGGGCACATTGCAGCAGGGGAGGGGTAGAACAGAGGGACAGCCTCCCTTCCTGGGCTTCCCTCAGCAGGGAGTTGAGGGCTGAGGTGTGCGAGCCAGGGCAGATTTCCTGCCAGCCCCCCCCACACACACACCTGCTGGTCTGTAGGCACCAACCAGCATTTAGTGGCTGTGCAGCTTCTGCCTCTTGTCATCAGCACCCTTGTCTGGTGGGCACTGGCCTCTCTCTGATGCCCCACCTAGACATGGGGCTGGAAAGAACCCCATTCCTTCTGGCCTGGTCTGCGAATCCCGGGGCCAGGAGGAAGCGGGCCTCCGTGGCCTGTCAGCGGGTGCACAAGGCGGCCAGGCTGGTGCCGGGTAGAGTGGGTCACGGCTCTGGTAGCTGTGGACGCCACTCACAGCCGCTCCCGGTTCTCCAGGAAGCGCCCTCCGGGCAGCCGCTGGGCTGGCCGCACAGCCTGGGGCTGGCGGGAGGCGGCTCTCCCGCAGGGGCCCTGCAGAAGCTCTCTCCCCGCACATTCACGGCGGGTCCGGGTCTTCCCCGCCGGCCCCGGGCAGCCCCCACGGCGGGGAGCCCAGCCCGGGCACAGAGCAGCGCGCCGCGCCCCTCTGGGAAGGGGCTCCTCCGGCAGCCTTCTCCGCCCGCCGCCCTCTGACGAGCCCTGGGGGAGGGCCTTTGGAGGCCACTTCCTTGGCCGTGCAGAGCGGAAGTTTCCAGAGGCCCTTCGCTAGATCCTGGGAGAGCATTTCTTGGGGCAAATGGGCAGCTGTCACTTCAGAGGGACCCCTGAGCGGGAGAGTGCGTGGGGCGCCCCGACCGAACGCCGCAGGCTGGGCAGTCTCACCGGCAGGCATGTGTCACGGCCCTGGCGGCTGGACGTCTGAGACGGAGGTGTCGGCGGCGGGCTGGTGGCCCCCGAGGCCTCCCTCCTTGGCGGGCAGATGCCCTCCGACGTCACCTTCCCCATGTCTTCAGGGGGCCTCCCCTCTGTGTGTGTCTGGGTCCTCTTCTTACAAGGTCAGTCCTACTGCTTTAGGCCACCCACCTGAGCTCATTTAAGCTTGTGATCCCTTTGAAGACTGTCCTCAATCATGTTCTGAGGCCCCGGGGGTCAGAACTTCAACGGGTGAATTTTTGGGGGTCACAATTTGGACTGTAACTCCTGGAAAGCTTTTGAACATGGCCATGTTCTGCCCTGCCATCACCTGCCCTGTTCAGAGGAGTCTGTACCTGGGCACCTGAGGGCCTGAGAGGCGCAGAGCCCAGGAGAGCGCCCTCAGGTGAGTGCAGTGAGGCCGCTGCTGTGCAGGAAGGCTGAACACCTGGAAGAACCAGGTGGAACACCTGGGGGTGGGGTTCCTATCTGGGTCACCTGGAGTTACTCACCAGGGTGGTGGGTGGTGCAGGCCAGCTGGGAGAGTGAGGTTCTCCCCGTGGCCAGCGTGTGCTGGCTGGATGGGCCACCTGTGTGTGGGTGGATGAGACGGTGTGTCAGTGCCTCCGGCCCTTTAGAGTGACCCCATGCCCTACCTCTAACTTCCCATGTCCTTCCCGGGTCAGCTGGACATGCTGGTCAGCCTTGGAGCCCCTTAACTTCAGAGGGGATGAGGGGCGTGAAGCAGCTGGTTTCCAGTCTTGAGGCAGCACCATGTCCCTGAGACAGTGGGGCTGCTTGGACATTTCCTTATCAGAATGGGGATGACCAGGCTGATGCTGAAAACCCCAAGTCAGGGCTCCCTCGCTGAACCTGAGACCACTGCCAAGTCTGGCCAGGAGAACCCCACACTGCCCCAGATGGGCGACTGTCACTGAATCATCAAAACTCCTTAGAGGCCAGGGGGCCCCAAGAGGTCACCTGATCCCAGCCCTGCCCACCTCCAACCAGAGCTCAGGAATCCCCCCAGTTAGATGCCTCCTCGGTTCCCAAGACAACACCTGCTCCTCCGAAACAACACCTGCCTCTGCTAAGTTCTTCCTGCCACTAAACTGAAGTCTGTCCCTTTGAGCCTTCTGCCTGACGGCTCCTGTCCTGCCCTCTGAACCCTCCCCAAACCGGCCTGTTGGGCTCCATTCACTATGCCTTTCTCCAGCAAGCGTGGCCAGAGCGGGGAGGGAAGGGTGTCCCACCGACAGACACACGCAGGCTCCCCACGGAGGGCATCCCATGTGATGTTCACAGCCACCCCGGGTGGGCGGTACTTCTGTCCTCATTTCACCATGATGCAACTGACATTTGGAGAGGTTGAGTAACTTGCACACTGTCACACAGTCAAGGAAAGAACCGGCATTAACCTGGAGAACTTCTGGTCCCAGAGTTTGTCCTTCCTGCCAAAGCTCTTCAGCACCAACATGCCAACTTCTAGAGGAATGGGGGTGAGGAACAGTGAGGGGCGCTTTTACTTAGTAGACCAGGGAGGTGGACCACTGTGGGCGAAGAGAAGGGCTTGGGGAAAAGCCTGTGAGAGTCCTCAAGACACACAGCCCTGTGCTGGCCCTGTGAGGCCCAAGGACGTGGACTTAGGAAATCTTTAGAAGGACAACAAAATGCTTCTAGTTCCAGGGCTTGGGTAGATTTTCCCTTTAATGTCGTTGTTGGTTTATCTTAAAATCAAAAAACCTACCGGATGGGAAAGCAATAGGGTGGTTCCTCAAAAATTAAATATAGAATTGCCCTGAGGTCCAGCGATCCCCGTCTGGGCACACGCCCGAAAGGCTGAGCAAGGAGACCCGGACATAGGTGTGCACCTGCGGTCACAGCAGCATTAGCCACAGGAGCCGAAAGGTAGAAGCAGCTGATGTCCATCAACAGATGAATGGAAGGAAATGCTGACACCGGCCACTATGTGGATGACCCTTGAGGACATTATGCTAAGTGACAAGCTAGTCACGAAAGGACAAATCCTATGTGATTGCACTTACATGAGGTCCCTAGAGCAGTCGGATGTATGAGACAGAAAGCAGAATGGGGGTTGCCAGGGGCCAGGGGGAGGCGAACGAGGAGTTGATATTTAATGGGGACAGTTTCAGTTTTGCAAGATGAAAAAAGTCCTGGAGGTGGATGGGAGTGTTGTTTATACAACAGTGAGCATGTCCTTCAAGCCACTGAACTGTACACTTAAAAATGGTTAAGGTGGTAAATTTTGTATCATGTATAGCTTACCACAATAAAAATAAAATAAAAATTGAAATACCCTGGTGGAAAGATTGTAGTTCGCTTACATTCGTTCCTCAAACAGGGCTTCAGTAGCTGCAGTACACCCACCCGCCTTGGAGCCGGGGAATGTGGGTTTGAGTCGATTCTGTGGAAGTTCTCTAAGCCCGAGTGTCCTCATCTGCTCAACGGCAGCAAGTCCCAGTTTCATAGGTTGGGTGTGATTGGTTAACTACATTGATGGATAATTCAAATGCTGTAAACTGAAGCGGTAGGCCAGTGTAGCTTGGTTATATTATTATTTCCTGAGAGTCGAACCCTTGACAGCAACCGATGTCCAGAGCTTTCTGGAAGGATCCTTTGGGTCTGGGCAGTCCGGTCATTCTCAGGTTCCTGCCCCTGAAAAGCCCACATTGGTGGGGAGGGAAGACGAGCCTAGCAGGTGCTGGGTACAGCTATGTGGCATCCAGGCACGCAGTGAGCGGCTGGCACCTCACCACCCTCCACAGTCCTGTAACTAAGGGCAGCCATTCTGCTTGGCATCCCGTGCACCACCCCCCCGCAAGGCGGGGAGGCCACAGGTAAGGACCTTGGAGGGACAAGACTGAAGGATGTGTCAGCCTCTAGGATGTGTGGCGCCACAGCCGTGCCATGCCCTCTGGAAAGCCAGCTCGATTCCAGAATAACTCACAGTCCCTGGGGAACTGCAGATGGCAGCGGAGGCTTCCCGATCCCTGACGTGACGAGGACCATGTTATTTCTTGAGCGCTTCCTGTGAACCATGCCCTGCAGGAAGCATTGTACACAGGCCGTCATCAAACCCTATGAGGTGGGCATTTTTATTGCCTCCAGTTTATGGATGAGAACTCTGGTGTCCAGAAGAGCAAAGTCATCTGTGCACAGGATTAAGAAGCAGAAGCAAGATGTGAGCCCACAGCGGTCTGAACTCCTAGGCTGGGGCCCTCGTAGAGGAGCCAGGCTCTGGGGAACAGCCCCGAGCGCCAACACAGTCCCCAGAGCAGGGGCTGCCCTCAGCTTACTGGCGGCCTCTGCGTGACTGGGAATGGTGGTTGAGAACAGAGCATGTGGCCAGCAAATCCCAGGGCTGAGGGACCCTCGGCGCTGCGGTGCCAGAACTGCACAGCTTTATCTCCAGCCAGCTGGTCGATCCCAGGTGGTCCTGGGGGGACATCAGGCAAAACCAGATCACCCATTCTCCTCTTGGCTCACCAGGCAGCTCTGCCCCTGGACAGGCCAGGAAAAGGGTTCCCAAAGCGACTGGGAGGAGGGGAGGCCAGCGGTCTAGAGGCCTCGGGACAGGCAGGAGGGGCCTCAAGCAGAGGTGGGAGCTCTCCGGCTCTCACCCCAGATTCCTGCCCCTCCCCAGGGCCTGTGGTCAGCAGTGCGGCCACAGAGCGAAGTCCCAAGAGCAGAATGCCCCATCTGCTGGCCCCTAGCCTGGGCAGCCAGCACCCAGCCCACCCTTCTGAAACATTTCTGACCCACGAGAGCCCCGGGGCCAGGGGCACCGATGAGGAACCACCAGTCCCTTCCCCACCTGGGACGGGCAACGGGAGCCACCCGCCTGCCAAGTCCCGAAGCCCTGACCTTGGGCTGGAGCTCGGGTCCTGACTCGGTCACAGGGAGCCTTGGGCCAGTGTCCTCCCTTCCCCGGGCCTCAGTCTCCCATCTGTAGAGCGAAAGGACAAGAGCGGCTTGATAGTCGCCGAATACGCTGCTTGGTCCAGAGAGACTATCTGCCTCAAGTGAATCTGAAAAGCACGGCAAACCCACTTGGGCCATTTGCTGAGACTGAGAAGCACATTTTGTGGGTCATTAGAATATTAAGGGCTTTGTTTGATTCCTCTTGATCCAGTGCATCTTGGAGTTCTCCGATTATGGAGCATTCATCTCTATGTGGAGCCTGCTGCCGAGCATCCTCTGTAAAACTGTGCCTGAGAAGGCTGGGGCCCCCTCCCAGCGTCCACCTCCAGATGTCCGCAAAGACTGCCCAAGGCTGCTTGGGGCTGGCTGTCGGGAAGGGCCTCCCTGGTCAGGCTGGGGTTTGAATTCCGGCTCCGCCCTCACCAGCTGTGCGCCCTTGGGCAAATCCCTTGACCTCTTTGCGCCTCAGCGTCTCTCCTCTGTAAAGTGGGGTGGTGCCTACAGCTGCCTCACGGAGCTGAGATGGCCCGGGGGGCGCAGGGCACAGTGGGAGCTCCCTAAACCAGAGTCCCTGCTGCCTCGAGGAAGCACACCCACCCCGGAGCTGTCACTGTCAAGGGTGCCTCGGGGTGAAGGAGTTTGGCAGAACCTTCCCCAGCGCAGACAGGCGGGCAGGGGGGCAGAGCTCCGGACACAGGAGTGGGGTGGAGGTGCATCCGTGCTTGTCTGCTCCCACCATCCCGGGCAGCCTGGAAGGTGCTCGGGCATTCGGAAAGGCAAGCCGCCCGGTGCGGCCTGACTTGGTTCCTTCCCTCAGAGCCAAGGCAGGGGCGACCAAACTGGTTTGTCGGGGGCAGTGGTGCCACCTGGATCCTCCCCCTCCTGCCCCCCAAGGAAGAGCAGCCCCCTGCCCTGTTCCCAGCCCCTCCAGAACGTGGCCCACCTGCCTTCCCCTCAGTCAGCCCAGGACCCGCGAGCAACGGGCAGTGGGAGGGCACCTGAGCTCCTGGTCCAAGCCCGGTGCCTCTCTGCCCTGATTCTGAGCATCTGGAGCCGCCACCCCACGCCCGAGCCTCCCCTCCTCCACTCAGGTGCCTGGGTCCCCGCGCAGGTGCTGGCCTCCAGGGCCTTGGGGACCGTCTTCAGGAAGTTCCCAGCAGCCAACGCAAATGAAGGCCACTCCCTGTTATTGAAGAGCGACATGCAGGCACAGATCTGTCCACCTCAGCCAGAGGCTTCTCCCTGAGACTTAATCCTGGGCTTCTGAGTCATCGGAAACTTGTCAACCTGCGGCAGATGGAGAGCGTTCTGGGGGCCAAGAAAGTGTGCCTCACGGGCCAGCTGGGGTGACTTCTGCCGAAAACAGAACTGGATGAAAGCATCCTGGGTTCACCTCTGGGCTCCTTCCCTGCTGACCCCGGATAAGGTCCACACTTGTTTTATGACCTCTGGGCTGAGGCCGTCCCTGGTTCATGGCCATAGGAGGGCATCCGCCTGGATGACAGGTAGCTGGGAGCTCGGGCACATGTTTAACTGCAGGTGCTCAGCACATCCAGGCCCTCAGATTCCTCCGTTCACGCTAGGCCCTGTGCAGGGCTGCTGGGAGCCGAAGAGAGAAGACCAGGGGCTGACCTTGACAGACAGGGATCATGGCCAACCACATCCAGAGCCTATCCCAGCCCGGTGCACTGCCAGGCCAGGCTGGAGGAGAGGCAGGGACTCTTCAGCAAGTTCAGCTCCATGGCACCCAGAGAAGGTTTGATGATTCACTCATGAAGTTCGCACACAGCCTGCTCCACATGGCCTAGAGTCCAGCTTTGATTATCAGAGACCAGTGACTTCAGCTCTTAGCCCGTCCTATGAGGTTCCGTCACCAATAGTCCCTGTCATCCTCCACATACCACCACCTTCCCACCAAAACCCTCATCTGACCTCTCACCTCTCGGCATAACACCTCTGAGTGTGTCCAAAGCTCTTGGCCATGGTTCTTACCTTTCCTGTCAGTAATTTGATGATTCTCACTATGCACACTCTCCACAGAAAAAACATGCATGCAAAATTCTGGATGCCATTCCAGGAGGTCCCCGTCGGTCCTGGAGCCCGTCCTTGGAGGTTCCCTGGTCCCATGAGTTCAGGTTAAAGAGCCCGGTTTCCGTGATGAAGTCCAGCTGTTCTACAGGCACACAAGCCTGCCCTGTGCAAACTGAAGGCCCCAAGCCCTCCTGCGCCCCTGTTCAGCCCCTCAGACTCCAGCTCTGCCTCCCAGAAGCTCTGAGCCGTGCACACACCTCACTGTCCTCCCATGGCCTCTGGCCTTGGTCCCGGCTGCCCCTCCACCTCCCGAACCCCTGGTTCTTGGATTCCGGAGTCCTCTCTGCGGGAAAGCTTCCCTGGCTCCTGTCCCCCGACCACATCCTGGGTTGGGGTGCCTATTCCGTGCAAGCTCCTACCCCGTCTCCTTCACGTCTGCCTTCCTCGTCTCTGCACATCGGTGCCCCGGTTTGCCCTGTGCCTGGGCCCTGGCTTGCCTGTTGCTTTCAGTGGAGTCCTCAACTCTTTGTATGTAATTATGTAATGTACCTGAGCGCCATAAAAAACACAAGCCAGAGGCTATATATTCCACGTCATGTTGAACCGCCCCTCTCCAAAACCAAAAAGGAATAGAATAAAACGCCCATCGTGTCCAAGAAGCACAAAGTTCACAAGGGCAGGAAGGGACCCAGCAGCCATGTCACAGGTGAGGGACAAGGGTCCTGAGGACAGGTGAAATGTTTCAAGGTCACTCGGCAGAGCAGGGTGTTTGGGGGCCTTGGCTCTGTCCTGGCATCCCGATGGCCCTGTGTACCAGGGTCAGTCGTTTTGGCTCCAGGCTGCCTCATAACTCTGATCAGAGTCAGGCAGCGACCTGCAAGCTCCTGTCCTGGAGTCAGCACGCCCTTTTTTGAGATGGTCGGGTGTGGGTGGGGGTCTGTGTTTTTCGAAAGCACAAGGTGATTTGGGAACACAGGGGTCCCACGGGTCCCCGATCTACCACCACCCACCTGGGACACAGGTCCAGGGTGAGGGGGTCCCCAGGATCGGCGACCCACCCAGCTTACGCCCAGCATGTGACACAGGCCCAGGAAGGCCCCAGGGTCGCTGTCCCGGGTCTGCCAGGGTCTCCATGACGCCGGGGAGAGGTGTGCGAATCAAGGGCGACAGCGGGCAGGCGCATGCCTCACACCCCAGCGTGCTGAAGCGGCGTCTCAGCCTCTCTTTGCTTCATCATTGAGTCCCTTAGCAGGCATTTTATTGACTTTTTAAATATTTTAGTGTGTGACTTCCCCCCCCACCAGCTTTATTGAGATACAGGTGGCAAACAAAAATTTGCCAATTTGTCAATAATTGAAAAATATTTAAGAAGTACAAGGTAATGTTTTGATATATACATTGTGAAATAATTACCACCATCAGGCTAATTAACACGTGCATCACCCCACATAGTTACCACTTTTATGTACCAGGACAACATTTAAGATCTACTCTCTTAGCAGATTTCACACACAGAGAGCAGTACCGCTAGCTCTAGGCACTCTGTGGTGCGGTGCGTCTCCACAGCTTACTCATCGTGCAGCCGGAGCTTTGGCCTCCTCGACGAACATCTGCCGTCTCCTGCCCCCAGCCCTTGACTACCATCCTCCGGCTGTGCTCCCCAGAGTTCCACTGTTTTTAGAGTCAAACAGTATTTGTCTTTCTGTGTCTTGCTTATTTCAATTAGCATGATGTCCTCCAGGTACATCCACGGTGTTGCAAATGGCAGGAGTTCCTTCTTATGTAAGGCTGAATAATATCCCATTTTGTATACATGCACACCACAGTTTCTGTGACCCAGACACGTAGGTTGTTCCCATATGTTAGCTGTTGTGGTCAACGCTGCAGGGAACATGGGAGTGCAGGTGTCTTTTCGAGGTAATGATTTTGTTTCCTCTGGGTGTATGCTCAGAAGTGGGATAGCTGCATCAGATCAAGGAGCTAATGTAGAAATTTTTTCCTAATCACCCACCCTCTATATCAAATTTTGATATCATAGATATTCTGTATACATCAATGTTTATCTGCTTTATACACATATAAAGCCTACCCTTTGTATTTGATGCAGGGTTAAAGATGACTAAATAAAAAATTTAAGTTAAATTAAAAATTAAAAAGCTATCAATATCTAACTTAACATTACAACTACACCTTCTGAGTAACTTTTAATGTTGTTGATTCGTAAATTGGAATGTCAAATTACTATGCCGAGAAGCAATTTATAGAAATACAGACTCATCATAGCAATGCACACTTAAAATTCCATTCAGAATTGTCATTTTTCTAGCAAAATGTTGATGATATTAAATCCTTACAAATTGGTTTCGATGCACTTAACTTTCAACTTTTGCTCAATATAGCAAAATAGCTAGTATGTAGGGGTGTGGGGTGGGGGTCCTGGAGGCCTCTGTGAGAAGGTGGCATTCCTGGGAGTGGGGAAGGAGTCCTGTGTAGGGAAGGGTGTCCTAGGCCAAGGTGCGTGCAAGGGCATGCGGGCAGTGGTGGAGAAATAGAGGAGGTCCGCGCCCCAGGACAGAGGGAGGGGAAAGGGGAGGACCTACGTCAGAAGGAGGGGGTAGGTAGGCCCCACAGGACCTCAGCTTTCACAGTGTGATGGGTGGACCGGCAGCCTGCAGAGGGCTTTATGCAGAGCAGGACCACGATCTGACTCGGACCAGGAAGGGCTTATTGTTTTAACAGCATCATTCTTAGGCCAGGTGATGCTGAAGATCAAATTCTTCCCATAGGAATTTTTTTTTTGAGGCCTTTTGCCACCCAGCCCCTGCCCAAATCCTAGCCTCTTGTAGAACCAGGGGACCTCTCTCAAGGGATGTTCTCTAGCCTGCCAACTCCCCACCCCCAGCCTTTATTTCCTCAAATGGGCCATGCTTTTTCCAACCACAGGGCCTTTGCACATGATAGTCCCCCTGCTGCTTCACTCTTTTCTACCTCTCCTTGCCCAGTAACTCCACTGACACTGCTCATCTCAGCCCCTTCCATACTTCCTCATGGAAGTGCACCCTGGCTTCCGTGAGAAAGTCACTTCATCCCATGGTGGCCCCACCTAGCCCTATGGAGTGCTGAGCAGAATTACACTATGTTTTTTCCCTAGCCCTCACCACCTCCCTGGGACCTGGAGAAGCTCCTGACACATGGAAGTCCCCTAATAAATATTTGATAAGTGGTTATGAATGGCTCCATCACTGTACTTAACATATCAGAAGGTGTTCCTTTAATTACTAGACACCTATCGGCCCCCCTGAGCTGGGAGCTGAGTGTGCCAAGGCGGACGTCGTTTGTCCCGCTGCTCGCCCCTCTGCAGCCTGGAAGCTCTCCAAGGGCAGGAGCATGGCAAACGCAAATGCCCCAGCCGTATCATATTCTGTTGGCGGGCCCATCACTCCAAGTGCCCCCAGGAACAATCTGGGAGCTGTGCAGGGCTCCACCATGCTCCACATCTGACCATCAGTCCTGCCACTCAGATCTGCTCCTTCTGCTCACACCTGCTGACCTGGACTCTCAGGCCACAGCTACTCCCGGGTCTACAGCCTGCCTACAACCCCCGCAGGCCTTGAATGGCCTAGAACACAAAGCCCTGGCTTCTGAGCTCAGCGTCAAGGCCCTCCTGCCTGTCTTCCCCATCTGCCCACCTCTCCAAACACCTCGTGCCATTTCCGGCCTCCATTTTTAGGTGCCAACAACAGCCAATCCTGTCTGGTTCCCCCCGATGCCATGCAGCTGCTTGCCCCCTGCTCCGCTCAAGCTGTCCCCGGGAAGGGCCTCCCCACCATGTCTGTGGGCTTAGTCCCATGCAGACTCTGAGATGGAGCGCATGCACCATCCACTCCAGAACCCCTGTCCTCAATGGGCATCCCCTCCACTTGACTCTGTGCCTCTTTACACACATGTGTAACATCTCCTCGTGCATCTCTCCTGTGAACACTTTGAAGGAACAGATGTGTCTCATTTATCATAGTATTGCCAGAACCTAAAATAGTGCCTAGCAATTAATAGGTGCTCCGTAAAGTTTGACAAATTAATCTTGGATGGGTGGATGGATGACTGGCTAGATGGATAAATAAATAAAGGGATGGATGGAGAGATGGGTGGATGGATAATGTGGATGGACAGACCAATGAAGAGATGGAAGAGAAAAAAGATAGATGCATCCAGGTGAGACTCTTCTCACAGGGCAAAGTCTTCTTTCCCCATAGCATTTATTGCTCACTACCTGATAGCAGGCTCTGTGCAAAGCTCCTAGACATTCTGATCGGCCTACCAAGCCTATAAAGTAAATATAGTTATCCCCCATTTTTCCCCGTGGTCACACCACTACCCTGAGTTTTCAGTGGAGTTGTATGCAGGAAAATGAATGGAATGGAATGGAAGGAGAGGGTTTACCCTCTGAGGACCACTGCCCACAGCACTACCCTCAGAGCTGATCTTCGTAAGACACAAACAATATTTGCCTAACTCAGTGACACAGTCCCCAATGTGATGGTTGCCTGGATACCTGTCTTTCCAATCATCTTATGCTCTACTCTTACCAGAATCCCCTTTTTACACCCTCTTCTCCTTCCTGAAGAGTTTGAAGTGGAAACAATATAGAACACAGCTGAAGTAACTGTTTAAAACAAGAGTTAAAGGTCAAATATAGGTAAGATGTGAGATGATCATATAAGAAAAAGATAGGATAAATATAAGTTACTACATAAAATTGGCTCTGAGCTTCCTAGAAGCCAAGGTAAAAAGGGAAATGTGATATATTCCATAGCTTTCAATAGCTAACAAATGGTAATATAGAATAGCTGGTAGGGCGAAGGTTCTGGGTCCGAATGCCAGGGTTCAGAGTTTACATTGATCAGCCATCAGCACAGTTTTGACCTGTTACATACTCAGTGCCCGGCCCCTCTGCCCACAGGCTGCTCCATCACTGTGGCTGTGACAATACTGGGGAACAAGCTCAGAGATTACCAGGGGCAGTTCAACACTACCCACCTGCTGGCCCTCTGCGACTACCTCCACAACACCTTCATCCGCCACTACAAACTCTACCAGTACGTCCTCGGCCACGACCAGGGCGTCAACCTAACCATCACCCACCTGGAGGTGTGCGCACCACCCCAGCCCCTCCCACTGCCCCAGGGCAAGGACAGGGACGCCTGGCAGCATGAGCAGCGGGTGGCCGAGCTCAATGCAGCGGAGGTGCAGAAGCGCGCCAACGTGCTGCTCCTGAAGGAGGCCCTGCGCGTGGAGCAAGAGCGGAGGCTGCAGAGGACATTCTCGGAGACGCCCGCCCAGCAGAGCCGCGTTCTGAAGAGAGAGGTAAGGCTGAGCCTGCGGGGCGGGAGGATGCCCACCTGCCATGCGCAAATGCCCGTGCCTGCCGAGAGAGTGTCCGGGCTGGAATCAGATGCACAAGCAGGACCCTGTCGCGTGCCCAAATGGAAGGGGGCAGAGAGGGACAGACCGCCACTGAGTGTCTGCCGCATACTTTGTGTACATTTTACAAAACATCCCTGTGAGGTATAATTCATGTCCCATTTTAGTGATGAGACAACTGAGGCTCAGAGAATTGTATCTGTTCTCACCTAAGGTGCCCGAGCCAGTACGTGGTAGAGTTTACATTTGGCCTGAGGCCTGGCTGACCCCAAAGTCCAGGTCTTCCCATTGTATCATCCATCACTGACAGGCTCCACCACCAAAAGACCCCAGTCTCTGAACCTCCGCAGACTGTCAGTGCCCTTCCGGGGTCTGCAGAGACACACCCATCAAGGCCTGGGCAGGGATGGCAGAGGAAGGGCCATGGGGCAGCTCAAGATGGGCTGTGTGATGAGGCCAGCAAAGGGGTAGGGCTACTGATCCAGGGAGGAGAGTCTGATGTGCGGATCTCAGAAACTGCACCGCCCTCTTGGCAGGCGTCAAGACCACTGGGGCTCCAGGGACCAGAGTTTCCAATGACTGGCTCTTCACGAAATGGTGACTAGTGTGGCCCCAGGACAGCTGACTTCTTGGGGGTCTGGCAGAGTCTGAATTCCTTTTTTAACTATATGCAGGCAGTGATGTCATCACTGTTGCAGCATCTCTGAGCACAGGAACGAGTATGTGCCTGTGGGTGCATATGTGTGCACGTGTGGGGGGCTTGGGCCTGTGGGGGGGAGTGGGAGTCGCAGGGCCTGTGCGTTCCAGAAGGGTTTTGATTTCTGAGTTGCCAGCCAAAGGGCAAATGCACCTGGGAGCAAATGCACGTGGGAAGTATTCATTTAAATAGATAGAAAACATTGGGGGAAAAGTCTCTAAAGAACACTGAACACCATGGAATGAATGATGCGGTCTCCCAGGTGACGGCATGTTGGGCTGCCGGGTAATTATAGTGCATCAGGACGCCCAGCGGGGACCCAAGAGAACCCACACAACAGCCTGTCTCCACCCACCTCAGGGCTTTGCTCTAGCTCATGTGGCCAAGGCCCCGGGGGGCAGGGGCTGCCTCCCCTCCTGCTCCTGCTCCCTGCAGGATGCCATTGCTTCGTTGCTGGTCCCTGCCTGGGGGAGCTTGTGGGCAAGCGTCCCCTCTGCTGTGTGTCCCTGGCGGTGTGCCTGAGCTGGGGACACCATCACTGTAGAATAGACATGGTGCATGCTCTTGGTGCCCAGTCCTCCCCAAGGACTTAGAGGAAGAACATTATTGTTACAGAGAAAAAAACAAGGGGCCATTCTGGGGCTAATATAAGATTTTGCATGAGCTTTTACGTGACATAATATAGCATGAATTCTCCTCTGCTGTTTGGTTGCTGGAGCAGGGAACTTGGAGGAACACAGTGACATGGTCCGTGTCACCAGGATTCTGTGATGTCATATCCTGGTTGAGGTGAAAGACAGGGTCTCCTGTTTAACATGGCAGATGGTGGCTAAGTTTCCACTCTTCCTGAGGCTGCCTGACTGGGGGATACACTCCCTCTCAGAGCTATTTCCCCTGCTCCCTCCCATGAAGCCTAGAACTTTGAGATGTAAGAAAGGGCCAAGGGCAGGAGGGGAAGGAAGAGATGCATCTCCAAACGGAGCTTGCACTGACCAGAAAATAAGGCCTGTGAGCTCAGACCAATGTCAGCAATAAATGGCACAGTCAAACAGGTGGCGGCCACAGCAGGCGGCGGGAGAAGGAAACAGCAATCGCGGGCGCTCACGAAGAGAGCTGTCAGAAAGGGCCGCGGGGCAGGAGGGGGGTCATGGCCGTGGCCAGCCTGCAGCTGGCTGGGGGGACGATGAGAGGGTTCATTCTCCTTCCACCCAAGATCCCCTGCCAGTGCCTCCCTTTGGCTGAACTCCACCAAAAGCCAGAGGTCAAGGCCGCCTGATGCAGCCCTTACAAGTCGGCCTTGCAGGGCCCAGAGCAGGGCGGAGCGGGGTGGAGCCAAGACCTGGAGGGGGACATGGGAGGTCCCAGCATGCGGGAAACGGAAGTGGCTGAGTTGAGAATCAGATAGAGGGACTCTGTGTGCAGACGGCCTGAGCCTTCCCAGGAGCCTTGTTCACTAGCCACATTCCATTTCTTCCAGGAGTTAGAAAATCGCATCAACGAGGCCATTCACGTCCAGATGGAGTGCCTGAAGGAGCTGCTGGAGTATGAGATACAGGTAACTTTTGATATTTTGGACCTGAAGCTTCAGAAGAAGACTCTGACCCTCAGCACCCCCATTCCTTTCCCCGTCACCATCACCGGCCAGCCTGGCCAAGATGAAGCTCTCAAGTCCCACAAGACAAACAAAGGAAAGAAAGCGAAAGCCAAGAGGAAGTAGACGGCCTCTGGTGTCCCTGGTGCAAAGATTCTGGCTGAGGAAGAGCCATTGCCAGTTAGGAAAGTATCATGTGATATGCTGAGCACCCAGTTCACCAGAGATTTCTAGCAATTAAAAGAAACAAAACAACACTCATCGTATTTTCCTTCCCTTCCTTCCGGAAACCATCTTCTCCCACCTGAAAATCCAACTCAAATGGATTTTCCTTGCACGGTGGGCGAAGGCTGTCTTTCTCTGCTAAGCACAGAGCTTCGTGCTCGGTGGGCAGGCGAACGTCGCCTGCAGCCAAGTCTGAGCTTAGGCCTGAAGACAGAGCCCGCGCCACGGGGCTGATGAGCGGTGAGCGGAAGGGGACCAGCCACCTGGAGGGACTTCGAGCCCACACGGCGGCTCTGCGGCTGCCCGGGGAGAGCGCGTCCCCGGATTCTGGTTCCGTTCTGTGATTTGCTCAAGAGGATTGACGGCATGCATCCTGCTGTGCACGTCTGGTCTCTGGGCTGGAGGAGCTGGAGCTGCACGCCTCCAGAAAACCCTTCCTTCCGAGAGAACATAGGCTATTCAGATGGAGGCAGGGAACAAGGGCCCAGGAACGACTCCTAGGGGTCAGACACCTGGCTTTGATCCCAGCTGTGCCCCTGGGCCGCCGTATGACCTCGCCCCTGTCCCTTCCATCTCTGAGCCCTAGCCCCTCTTCTGTCAAGTGGGGCATTGCTGGCTGTGTCTAAGACCCCTCTTCCATTCTAACCTCCTGGGAGAGAGACAAAGCTAGGTTGACTATTCCCAGTTTTCTAGGGCATGAACGTTCAAGGAGGTCAAGTCCCTACTTCAGAGTCAAACAGTGAAGCCATGAAAGAGTCGGAACTAGAGCTCAGGCCTCCAGACGCTTACTTCTCTCTGCACTCTCCCCTGCAGCACTGTGCCTCGTGCACACAGCTGCTCAAATCCTGACACTGTGGGCTTATCACAGCCACATAATTGACAGGTGACTCTGGACCCTGAGATTGGGGCACAAAGGGCATCACCCCTCGCTGCCTCTTCCAGGCTGGCGACTTGCTCTGTCCGCCTCTGTTGGCGTCTCGTGCCCCTGGCTCGTGACTGCAGGGGGCCCTGTGCAGCACCCCTGTCCCTCACACCCATGTCTTGCATGCACACCTGTCCATGCCACAGCTGCTTTCTGGGTCTGGCCACCTGAGGTCATGTACTCATCCTCCATTTCACAAACACTTTTTAACATTCCCATCTGCTGGGTGGCTGAAACAGCTATGGCCCATGGGAAAGTGTGAGAGCTGCCATCCTATCCAGTCCAGGCCTGACTGGGATCCCAAAACACCCCTGCAGCCTGTCTGGTTGGATGGGGTGGAGTATGCGTGCATGCACGCATGTATGCACACATGTTTGCCTGTAAGTGTGTGTATATTTGCAGGGACACGGAAGAGACATGTGGTGCTGCCCCAGCCCCAGCCATCTGCTGGAGGCTATATGCTGGAGCAGGAGAGAATCGCCCTGGCCAGCCCAGGCACCATCTGGGCTGAGAGCACCACCACAGTGTGCAGAAGGCATCGGGAGCCCTGGGTGGCCCTGGGCTGGGTCAGTTAACTATGAAAGGGTTAACAGCCCCCTCTTCCTTGCCTTCCTCCTGAGCTGAGGGAGGTTCAATTGTCCCATCCACACCCACATCCCCACCTCTGTCCCAGCCTTGCTGTGCCAAGGGCCCAGGGGTTCAGTGGCCTACTAATGCATCCTTCCCAGTGGACCCGGACCTTTGGGAGCTCCTCATCAGCTACCTTGTGAGCCCCCCAGCACAGCCAGCTGCCAGCAAGGGGGTGGGTGCTGCAGGGGCAACAGGGTGGAGGAGGTGGGTCCTGCAGCCTTGTGTCCATGGCCAGCCTGCAGCTGGTGGACTCTTTGCCCTAACCTGGAAGGGTTGGGCTCAGAGCTAGGATTTCAGCCACACAGGAGGTACAGATGTTAAAAATGTTTGGGGAGTAAAGGACGAAAGAATGAAAAACTTAAATCCTGGAACCTCCTTCCTCTGTCCACAGAGGTGTAGGGAAATTCATCAAACTTCTCGGGGGTAGAACCCTCCTCTTCCTGCCAAGGGCAAAGGTGACTTGTAGGCACTCCTGGTGGGATGAGTAGCTGTCCATCCCGCCCCAGTATCCCCTCTGGAGCCCCCCACCGGGCTCGGCCCTGGGCTGGCAGTCTCTGCCCTCAAGACCAATCTCCCCATTTAGCAAGGGAGACAAACTCCCTCACACCCAGCTGACTTCCACTGTCATTTGGTGCCATCTGTTCAAGGACAGGCAGAGGTGGCAGGGGGCTTGGTGTCAAGGGGATGAGGGATGAGGGACACCCTCCCAAACCCCAGGGTCCTTCCAGCCCAAGAGCAGGTCAAGTGGCCTCTGGAAGTGGGAAATCAGCCCGAGCAGCCACCTTCCTTCTTCAGCTCCTTCCCAACCACACAGCCATCCTGGTCACAGAGCTTGGTACCTTGCCCTTTCATGCGTAGCTGAGTCATTTTTATGAAAGAGGTGGGAATGGGGATGTTATAGGGACCAGAAATGAGGAGGGCAGCACAGCGACAAATGAATGCAAGGCCTCCTCTGAGACGGGAGTGGAGGCCTCCAGCTCCGTAGACCATGGGAGCTAAAACTGGGCTTTCTCCAATAAGGCACGAACAGAGAGTGGTGGTCCTGCTGGGAAAAGCCCTTCCTTCCACCCGCCTGAGGAAGCAGCCCTGAGCAGCCCCCTGCCACATCCCATGGAGGACCCAAGTCTCCTGCGGGTGGGCTGGGTTCCCGCCTGTGCCCCGTGCAGGTGCAAGGCCTGGACGCTTACACCCCCAGGTGTGGACACCCCAAACTGAGAACTTCCTGGAAGCCAGCTAAGGTGGGAGCATTCCTTAGGGCCCTAGGGTGAAGTGCCCCCAGGGGAGGGGCCCACACGTTCTGGTCCATCCAAGATCACCCTGGTTGACTCCTGTTGCCCTGTTGTCCTGCCTGTTTTGTCATTATCTAACGGAGAAACCAGGACGGTATGAGTGCCCCCTCCATTTGTGCTTCCAGCTTCTGCCATGACTGTGTTTCTTAGCGTGTGTCACGTGGGCAGTGAGCGAGTTTTCACCTAAACTCAAGGTGAAATCCAGAAGATGATGGGGGAGGCGTGCCCCTCCTTTCTGAGCATGCGACTCCCTGAGACGCTGACACGCACCCAGACCCAAGCAGCTGGGATGGTGCTGAGACGGACTCCGTGTGGCCACTTCTGCCAGTTGCACCCCTGCATGTGAGATGCATGAAGCCACCAGGCCACCAGACCCTGGGGGCCAGAGAAGGTGGGAGTGACAGGTAAGGGGTCTAGTGCCAAAGCTCGAGGGCAGGACTTGCTGACGGCTTCACAGACAGCAGGCAGGGCAGCTTCGCTGCAAGGCCTTTACCACTTACTGTGTAGCATAAACCTGCAGCTGTCGTAGTGTCTGTGGCTGCGTTTTCATTTTTCAATAAACCCTCAGTAGCAACGAGTTCAACCAAAAAGGAAAGTGCATGAGTAATGAAAATGTAAGTAGCCCGGCTTTCTCTTTTTCAAGAAAGTCAATGATGAAATTGTAATAAGAGCAAAAACTGTTTTCTGCCTTCACCATCCACCCTGAGAAACTTAGTGATGTCACTGATTATACAAAAACCAAGGCACAAATCTGCTCAAGAAGCATCAACATCTACCTCAAAGGTCACTGGCAACTTAGGGCTGTCTAGAATCCTGGTCAACCATCTTCCTGGGTATTTCTGTGAGGGTGTTTCTGTGAGGTCAGTACTCGAATGGAGAGACCAAACAAAGCAGATTGCTCCCCGGAGTGTGGGTGGGCCTCACCCAATCAGTTGAAGATGCAACTAAAACAAAACACGAACCTCCCCCAAGTAGGAGAGATTTCTTCCTGCCCTTTGACGTGGGACATCAGCTCTTCCTGCTTTATAGCAACCTGCCAGATGCTGGACTCAAACGGAAGACATTCGTTCTGAAAATTTTGGACTTGCCAACCCTCATAACATGAGAGCCAACCATGGTTCTTTAAATACACACATGCACATAAAATATTATATTACAGATTATATTTACAAAATCATATTTATATTGATATCCTATTGGTTGTGCTGATCTGGAGAAGCCTGCCTAGTACATTTGTCAACTCCACATTCTCTTGTAAAATGGTAAGAGTGGAGTGAGAGCTGTTCTTTTGATAGTAGTGCTGAGGGAAGGGGTTCACATGCGGTTAAATTAGGTCAGCTTCGTATTAGTGTAGTCAGATGCGTCAGTAGGAAAGAAAGCAGTCAATTCCAATAAGTTTCCATTTTCCATCTATTCAGGCAATCAAAGGAAAGCTTTGGAAATCCATTCTGCCCAAAAGAAAGTATCTCTCAACATTGCAAATACTACTGGAAATTCACTTGATAAAAGTTTAACATGAAAGATAAATGTACTTGTTTTTGAGGTGATAGTATTATTTCCTTAAATATATAAATGCTGATAAAAACAGTGGTATCACTAAATTAAAAAAAAAACAACTATGGAGCAGAAACGTACCTAGAATTAGTTGTTGGGCATACTTAAGTCACACTTGAACCATTAGGGTCGAAAAGTAGAAATGACGATGGAGGAGGGGTGGGAGAAAGTGAAGAGCAACTCAGAATAACAGAGCTGGCCTCCTTCCAAAGACGTTCCGCTTCAGAGCCAGTTGGCATCCATTCCTCAGCTCACAACATGCCTTGACCACTTGTTGGTACCAGGCGCTGTCAGACGCTAGGGACTGAAAAGTAAACAAGATAGACAAGGTCCCCGTCTCTGAGGAGCTCACATTCTAATGTGAGGACATGAACAAGCAATGAAATAGTCAAGGCTCACTGACTGGGACACGTGGTAGGAAGGCCACAAGCAGGTGTATGATTCAAATAACTGCCGGGTGTCAGAAACTTCACTGCTGATGCTGTCCAACAGGCACATATTAAGTGCCCATTATGCCAGACCCTGAGATAGCTCATGTACATAAAGACATGAAACAGACACATTGGTGTCCTAAATGAGTTTACAGTCTTAAAGAGGAGGCCGATGCGCACACAGCTAATACTCGTACGAGGGAGGAGACGGATGCTAAAATAGATGCACAAAGGAAGAATTACCTATTATAGGAGAGATGCTCAAATGAAGGACAATGGGAAGTGGACCTTTGAAGATAATTAGGATTCTAATGGAGGGGGGCAGAGGGGAGGGCAGGAGTCAGGACAGCCACCAGGCTGTGGCAGGTGGGCAGAGATCAGGGCAAGAGCAAGTGGCAAAGCTGGACGGCCAATTACAAAGAAAAGGGCTAGGGAGTGTGAACTCCTGACTCATGGAAAAGAGACACTTTGAAATGTTTTAGCAGGGAAGCAAAATATATTGGACATAGGCTAGAAGAAGGGAGACCAGGAAGAAAGCTATTAAAATAACTCGAGCCAAGCATAATAACAGCTATCAGGTATGCAACACACAAATATTTAATAAATGCTCACTGTGGGCTAGCAGCCATTCTGAGCCCCGAGAATAGCGCACCAAACAGTAAAAAAAGTCCTTGCCTAGGAAGTTTATGATCTGGTGGGGAATGAGAGAGGGAGCACAGATGAACAAGTAAATATTTGACATAACACCTGGTGCCAAGCTACATGAGGTGAACACATACTGTGTGCCAGGCACTCTTATTAGCACATGATACACAATAACATCTTTTATTTCATGACAATCCTATGTAGATACTAGTATTACCATCCCCATTTTACAGATGGGCCTGGATTAAATAACACCAGGCAGTCTAGACAGAGCTCATACACTTTGCCCCCACGTTTTACTGCCTTTCAGGGGTTGGTGGTCTGGCAATGGCAGAAGGTGGGGAGGAACACCTCACAAAAGCAGGGCCCTTCTTTCCCTACATGAGGCACCCTGAGCCTCTGAGGGTCTTTCCTCCCCTACCTTACAGTCCTGAGCCTTAGCCCTTCGCTCTGCTGTTGCTCATGTGTCAGCTGTCCTGCCTGCTGCCTTGCGACTCCTCTGAGCACCAGGCACCATTGCACCTCTCTTGGTTCTTCTTAGACCTTCACATGGTTGGGCACATGGCATGAACACAGACTCGAGAGCATTGTTCAGCCCAGAGTGGCTGCAGGGATGGAGTAGAAAAGGAGAACCATGACGGGGAGAAGCACTTTAAGGGCATTCATCCTATGTTCTATGTTTTAAATGGGAGACTTGTTTTAGCTATGACATTGGAATTTTCAGTGATGGATAAGAAATCAAATCCCCACCCTTCTTGGCCATGGTACTCAGAGAGGAGCGGGGTCCCAGTGCATGTTCCTCCTCACAGAAACTCAGGTACAGGGCTAACAACAGGAATATTGATGATGCCTTACAGGTATCTGCCACCTATAGGTTCACAAGGTAGCCCCACATCTCAGTGGGCATTTGCAGCATTGACTGCCCAGATCAACAGCTCCTTTGAAGAACCATTCTCTACCTCCTGCCCCAATCATGTGGTTCTGACGCAGGCTCCCAGGCCCAGGGCCTCCCTCCCTGGCCAAAGAATGAGCGCATTCCTCAACTGGACCAATCCCTCTAATGCTCTTGGCCAGTGAGTGGACTAGGTGTGGTCAGTGACCCAAGGTGGACCGGCTGGACCATACCCCACACCCCCAGCCATGGTGTTCTATTTGGGGATTTTTCTACTCAGAGCTGGCAGGGTTCACTTTCTCTTGGTTGTGAGGCTCCATGGATCCTAGGAGGCCAGAGCAGCTTACAGCTGTGAGAGAAGGAAGACAACATGCAAAGGGAAACAGAAAAGAGGACAGATTGACTGAGAGATTGCTGTTTAATCCAGTCACCCCAGAGGCAGCTCCACCAGGGGTTTGAGCCAATGTGCACACACCCATTATCTGACTGAGGTCAGGAAGACAGGAAGGGCAGGGAATGCTTCCCTTAAGACGGATGAGGAAACTGAGGCTCAGACAAGTGAAACGATTGCACAAGGTCAACTTGACAGGAGGTGAAGCCAGACAGAAGCAACCAGAACGTGTACCCTCTAGATCAGAGCCCTAATCTCACCCACGACCGCAAGGGGCACAGTCCCTGTAGCCAGAATCACCACCCTGCCCCCATGTGCTGTGGCTCCTGGGATTAAGCCACCCTTTTTGATCCAGACTCTGAATGACCCCACAGCATCTCCTCTTAGATGGGAGACTATCAGGACCCAGGGGACAGACTCTCTCCTCTGGGAACTTGTACACACAGCGTCGAATGGAAGATTCGAGCAACACTAAACAGAACTTACCAATCATTGTTCCCTCATCAGAAAATATCTACCCCACAGCAGTGTCATCATGCCCTGCTTACTCAGTAGGGGGTCTACCACAAAATGCATTATGTCCAAACTTCTGCCAACCATTAATGTTTTCTAATTGTAACTCCTCACAGTGTGCTTTAAAATGTCCTCCAAAGAACCCAAAGGACTTTCTGACATTTTAAGTGAAGTTCTTTTTATCTATTCAAAAGGTTGAGAAAACAGAGGCCATTCCCAGTGCCCACATTTTTGAAATGAGGAGCAGGGTAAGCTTTGCAGCCTCTATGAGGCCCCTTCTTACTCCGATATTCTCAAAACATGGCAACATGACTCCCTGCCACGTTGGGGCGTCCCAAGGCACCTGGGCCAGAGGGAGAGCAGGAACATAGTTTGTGAACCTGATACACTAAGACTATGTTATCTGGGCCCCATCACCCCAGAAGAGTTTTTCAAGAGATTGTCCTTCCTGCAGGTTTCAGCTTTCCAGCAGAATCTGGAAATACTACCTCCATGGCCCCTGCAGAAGAGAAAGTGGCACAGCTCAAAATTTTCCAAAGCCTTTATGTGAACCAGCCTCAGATGCTTTCTTCTGGAGGACTGAAAATGCCTCTAACATCTTTGGTGAATGGTTTAGGCCAGACAGTTGACCAAAGGCTTTGGAACTTCTCTAGCAGAAGGATAGAATTATTGGTGAGAGCTGGGTTGGTAGCACTGCTCAAGACTCTTCAAGACAAACTCACTTGGTCAGTCGGTATTGTCTTGAGGACGATCGCAGCTGGACATATTCAGTATCCAGAGGAGACTCACTTTTTAACTGTGAACCAGGAAGTTGCTCAGGCTTGAGACTCAAAGCCCAGAATGCACAGCTGAGGCAGCCTGACAGCTTCCTGGAGTAGCCACTGCCTGTGTGCTGAGAAGGGGCACTAGATGGTCAGCTCCTCAAAGGTCCATGTCTCCCTGAACACTTTCTGTGGGCCCTCTCCCACTCTCTTGACCTCACCTTTGATTCAAGTGAAGGCTACAGAAAACCGGTGTATACAGATCTTGTCCACTTCATGCCAACAACGGCCCATCTTCAGCATAGCCAAATGTCTCCAGTTCCTGCCTGGGGACTTCTCTGCACTTCACTGTCACAGTATGGGACACCATCAGGAATCCGAGTGGCATTTACACATGCATGACCCGGAAGTGCAGGGGACTTAACATCCCATGGAACACCTGGCCAACGGGAGGTGGAAGCCCATGGCTAAATGCTGCCCTTGCCTCCCTCGGGCACACAATTCTGAGACACAGTCTATGGGCTCCTCAGAAGGTCTCAGTGGGATCAAGCACCCGTTGCCTACAGGGGTGGGCAACTCAGGGTCACACCTTGTATTGGCTTTTCTTCCTTCTGTGTCTTCCTCTCCTTGGTTTTCATCCCCGCTCTCTGAGATCATGTCCCCCAAAAAACTATATGCTGTAAAGAGACCTTTGTCTTAGGTTCTGTTTTTGAGAGGAACGTAGGCTGAGACATGTCTTCATCTGTGGGTTCCTGTACACCAGCACTAGCTCTGTCTTAGTTATCTATTGCTGCATAACAAATTATTCCTAAATTTAGTGGCTCAAAACAACAGTGATGACTGTGCAGTCTGGGCAAGGTGCACGTGGATAGCTCGTTTCTGTTCCTCGTGGCATCAGCTAGGACAGCTCAAGCAGGGCTGAGGACCCGCTTCCAAGATACCTGACCTCCCTGGCCGGCAACTCGGTGCTGGTTGTTGACTGGGAGCTCAGCCGAGACTGTGGATTTGCAGCCCTAACTCTCCTCTGCACGGGCCCCTCCATGTGGCTGCTTGGGCTCCCTCACAACATGGCAGCTGGGTTCCAAGCAGGGGGCAGGGGAAGCCGGCAGCTCTCTTAAAATGAAGGGAACCGGTAGAGCATCACCTCCACTGTATTCTATTGGTCAGAGCAGCATTGCGGCTAGCCCAGAATCGAGGGAGTGGGAAAACAGACATACCTCTGAGTGTAGGGAGTGACAAGACATTGTAGCCGTCTTTGCTCTGCCACACTGGCACAGAGATGAATGAAGAGCTAAATAAATGGCTAATCACATAAGCAAATTAGTTAACAAATGCTACCAGCCATTGCTCAAGAGTAATCTCCTCCCTATCCATACAGCCACTGTCCCTCGAACAGAAATTTCAGAATAAAATATTACCATAATACTAATTTATTTGAAAACAGAAGGTTGTTTGCACGCAGAGTCATGGGAACGTTAGAGCTCAAGGGCTTCTAGAGGTAGTCGGCTTGAGCTGCCTCGCAGCACAGCTGAGCAAGGCGAGTCCAGGACAAGGGAGGGATTTGCCCAAGGTCGCCGTGCTGGATGCTGGCAGGCACGCACTGAGCCAAGGCTCGAATGTGCAGCCCTGAGCTTCGCCCACAGGCAGCTGCCGCCCGCTGCAGGAGTGCAGGGGGGGCTGCCTTTCCCGTGGGAGACTCCGCTCCTGGGTCCCTTCTGGGCCTCTCTCCTTGGATGTGCCGCACGCCAGTCTGTGGGCAGCTACTGAAAGTCTCTGCCACTGAGCCGAGGGGGGAGACTGTGGAGGGGCTGAGGGTGTCCACACGGGGAGGAGCTCAGGTTGGAGCTAAGACGGCCTCTGAGGGCAGCTCGCCTTTTGCATGTGTGTGTCTGTCACACCGTTGCGGCCTGGCCCGTCACACTGGCTACCGCTCATGTCGCGAGTATTTGTGGAACCCCTGGCATGTGCAAAGCGCAGAGGACAATGCCAAAAAAGCACAGTAGACGTCGTCTCTGACTTAACACCGAGTGCCTATCCACTGCCAGGCCTTTTATTTCTTTATCCCCATTTTCCATATGGCGAAATTGAGGTTCGCAGGCACTCACCTCCTCCAGAGCTAGTAAGGAACCTGCTGGGATCCAAACCCAGGCCCGTCTGAGCTAACGTTACCTGCCCGCCCTTTTCCCTAAATAGCCGTCACCCTGACTTGATTTCGCCCCTCTAAGAGGTTCGCTCTCGAGGAGAGGCCAGGCACAAGTCTTACTCAGTCCATAGGACAGTGTGTGACAAGGCCCCCGGGCGCGCAGGGGCAGACCAGTCATGGCAGAGGCAGGCCTCGGGCTGGGAGGGCACCGGAGGGCAGGCCTTGGGGGGAGAAGGCCTCAGAGAGAGGGAGGTCAGGGCAGGGCATCTGAGCCGCTGGAGCGCCAAAGGCTCGGCTGGGAAGAAGCATCAGAGGCGGCAGGCTGGTGGAATGGCTGCGTAGGAAGGCCGGGGGCTTCTGCACTCCCCATCCAGAAGGGGGAGCCAGGGAGTCTGTCCTGAAGCTGCCTTTGCGCAGCCCACCCTGGTGTGTTTTAAACACGTGTTCCCCAAGGCTGTGCTCTCAAGGGTGGGGGCCGCTGCTGCTCCCAGGTGGGCAGTGACAGACTGAAGGAAAAGGGAAATGCCCACGTCTCAAGTGCCTGCTTTGAGTCAGTTGATGACAGCAAGGGATTTCGAATCGCCTATCCACCTTGTGAGGGGGTCTCTGTAACCCCATTCTTCCAGCTGAGGAACCTGAGGAAATGACATGACTCACCACAGGGGTCACAGCTAGCAAGTGGAGGAGCCGAGAACTCTGCCCTCTGTGCACACTTTCTCTCCCCAGCAGCAGTGAGCTGGAAGGGGGTCAACCTGGAAAGGTATAGGAGACAGGAAGACCACGTCCTGCACAGTCACAGTCTGGCTGGACAGAGGAGACACACACAGGAAAATACCACCCAAAAGCCCCCTTTGCAGTTTCTAGCAGAAGGAGGCATCTCCAGGTCTAGGGGCACCCCAGGGCCTTTGCCCCTCCTTCCCAGGAAGAGAGGTTTCCGCCCTGAGCAAGACAATGCACGTCAGAGGCAGAGGCCTGGCAGCCCTGGGCCTGGGGCTGATTCCGAGCACTCTCCAGGCAGCCAGGCCAAGCTGCTGACTCACTGAGCAACACTCAGACAAGTCACTTCCCTCCTAGGCACCCGGCATTGAGAGCGGGCATCCCTGCGTCCCTCGCCAGATCTGGGCCTGCACTCCCTTGGCCCAAGGGGCTTTTCACCAACAGCTGGTTGGGTGGTGAGGGGGCTTGGATAATAAGGGAGAGCAAGGAACATGGCATTTGAAACCTGACAGTCAATGGAAAAATATAATCCACCCTTAGAAAGTGAAAACAATGTCTACTTATTTTCACAGCACACACCACTGGGAAGAAAGCTCCGCGCACTTCTTGGGTGATGGGAATGCATACAGGAGGGAGTCCTGCGGGTGGCTGTACTTCTGGAAATGGGGCCCAGATGAAAGCTGAGAAACCCCGAAATGTCAGGATTGTGACCTCTGCCCATCAGGGGTGATGAGCAGGTGAACTGCTCTCTAGCAAAAGAGATAGATCCTCACCAGGGCAACTCTGGTTTCCAGCAAACTGCTGGCCTTGGTGGGATCTGGTAACATTGGGAATGGATAAGTGATTTCCCAAAGTGCTCACACAGCATGTTTACTGCCCGTTAGGAGCCGTGCATTGGCGCAGGAGCACATACAGGCTACATTGTTGGTTTTTTAAAAAGCAAGTTTATAAAACCAGGTAATCCCAATATTCTAAAAGAAAGTTAAAAAGTATTCACGTGAGCACACATATACAATTAGAAAAAGTAGTCTAGAAGAAATATAACAAAATGTGAGGTATTCTTGCATGGTGAGATTACAGGGGATCTCTCTCTCTCTCTGTCTCCCCCTCTCTGCTCTTGTGTCTCTGTACTTCCAAGTTTTCCACAGATACCTACATAACATGTTTAATAAAGAAAATAAGAAAAGGTTTTTCAATCAAGCCTGGAAAAGGAACTTAGCAAAGAGCTAAACTTACTTCCAAAGAGAATGTAACCTCCTTATTACCATAGGTTTGCGGCCAGCTCCTTACTGTGATGAATCCCAACGCTAATCCTTAGTGTCAGCCCCCTGCATCTGGCCCTCTGGGGTCACATGGAGAGCAAAGTATCCAATGTCTTTTACATCAGGCCTTGGAAAGTCACGGCGTGTGTGTGTGTGTGACATATATGTGTACAAAAGCATGTGTTTGTATCATCTCCCCACATGCAGCACAAATTTTCTTCCTAATCAGCTCTGGTAGGGACAGTGTTACAAATAGTTTTCATTCCTGACTGATGGCTGAGGATACGGTAAGGACACAAGGCAGGAGGGGGCAGAGAGTCATACAGAAACAAATTTTTCCAGGGACCATCAAAAGGTGATTGCATTAGGAACTGGGCATTTCCTGAACTGTCCCCACTGCTTCTATTTATTGCCACAATCTGAAAGCTCTCAGGATAAGCCAGTACCAACTCACAGATAGAAAAACCAAGTCACAGAAAAATGTCGTGGCTTGTCTAAGATCAGACACTGAACAGGAGTTGGACCAGCAGGTGTTTAAGTTCTGAGTAGCTATTCTATCATCCAACAGATACTGATTGGACATCTACTGTGTGCCTGGCATGAAGCAGGTCCCATGGAATCAAAGATAAATGAGATGCCTTTCCCAGATAAATACGTCCCCACGCTGGTGGGAGGATAGAGGCTTGAAAACAGGGAGACTGCCTCACCACATTGTAAGTGCTGTGTGAGAAGCTTATGGGAATATGCAGAAATGGGGCAAACTCACTGGGGTTGGGAACCAGGAGAGGGCAGGCCAGATGGGGCAGAGTGGGTGGAAAAGGCCTTCTGAGAGGGGGAACATTTGAGCTGCAACCTGAGACGTGAGTAGGAATCCACAGACTGAAGATGTGAGGGACTGCATTCCAGCCTGAGGGAAGAGCCTGTGCAAAGGCACTGGGGTATAAGGAAACACATCCTATTTGGAAATTTGCTGTGCCAAGAACACACAGGGTGCTGTGGGGAGTGAGTGAGGGAAAGAGAGGCCAGCCAGGTAAGCTGGGCCCTGGCGGGCTCACTGAGAGGTTTGAGCTCCACCTTGTTGGCAATGCTAGGTAGGCAAAAGCTTAAGCAAAAGTGTGACATTTCCAGACCTTTCGGAACCTCTAGCTGGAGAGAGGGGGAAAGGCTTGGGGTGACAGCCAATGAGTCACTGTGGTGAGGTCCTGGAGGAGATAGCTGCTGTGGGGTTGGGAGGATGGTCAGGAGGCCCTAGCTCTCCTCAGGAGACCAGCTGCAGCCCTTTATGCCAGTTCCTGTCTGACAGGAAGGGCACTCCTGGGTGTCAGGGTTATGTGAGAACCTGCCGGGCTGGGCTCAGATGGTAGAGGCCTCTTGCCCCATCCTGTCCGGCGCAACACACTGTGTGGAGCCGTAGAGAGATCAGGTGATGTGGGCCAGGTGGGCAGAGTTCCAGGGAGGTGGGGCTGGGGCCTGGTGATACATGGGAGTGGGACCAGGCCAGGTGTCTGGGAGCCTCGTGCCATGGGCTGATGAAAGCCTGGCAGCAGCCCAGAGCAGCTGAGGCAGGAGTGGCTGATGCCCTGGGAGGTGTTCAGGACCTGCATGCGGGAGCCACAGCCCAGATGTGGGCAGCTCCTGCTCTGCTCGGGGGCTTCTGCCCAGGGCCACCCACCACGGCCCCCTCCCTGGAGGCCACTCCCATGCTGGGGCCAGGAGCAGGGGCAGAGGGCACCTCTTCTCTTTTCCTGTTCCCTTTTCCCAGGCTCAGAGAACCAGGGCATGCTCGCCCTTAGAAACTGTCAGGTGCTCCTAATTTACAGAGGCCCGTAGAGGGAAAGTGACTTGCCCCAGGTCACACAGCAGATGGACAGATGAATGGCAGTGCATAAAATGAGAAGGCCTGGACCCCAATCTTCTTCTTCCCTTGCCCCCCCACCTCCAGGTCTCCCATGACTGGGAGAGCCCCAAACAGAGAGCGCCGTGCAGCACGGTCAGCTCGGGTGGTCCCGTGCCATCAGGGAGTTCGTGACCTTCCGCTCAGCGGCTCATCGGCTGTGCAGGCTCTGCTGTGGTTGGGCGATGCCCACCCTGGGAGCTGGCCCAGAGACGGCCCCCCCTCCTGGCAGGAACGGGGAGGGCAGGTTTGTCTCCTGCGCCATGGGTGGGGGTCCCGCCTCCGCTTACCAGCTACATGATCCTGCTCAGCACTTTGCGCCCCCTGGGCACCAGCTCCACTGTCTGTGCAGGGGCATAACGGTGACTGCAGGGGACTAGCGGTGATGATCACGTGAAAGACCAAACGTGAAAGTGCTTTAACGTGACAGTGTGGCCCAGAGGTGAGGGGCGCAGACGCCGCCTACTCACCTCCGTGGATGTCACACAAGCATTGTCAATACCTCTGCAAGTGTTTTCTCCAGGACAAGCATGTGCTCATCTGTGCTGGGTGTTAAATACTCCGCGTGCACTTGTGTCACCAAGAACCCGCTTCCCAGTGGGCGGACGGGGGCCTTTGCCAGAGGCTGGGAAGGAGGTCTGGGCTGTGGGGAAGGCGAGACGCCCACAGTCCGGGGGAGGAAGGCCCGGGGCGGTGGGCCTTGGGAGGGCTGTGTTGTGGCAGGGGCGCCCCTGGAGTTGGGGGGTCACATCTGTGAATGGGCCTCTGAGCAGCCCCCCTTCCCTGTCTGGGGCTCTGTCCTAATTTTGAAACGATGTTCTCTGAGAAACCCTCCCCTACCTGGGGGTCCTACGCACAGCCCTTGCCCCCAACCTAGAGTCAGGGCCTCCTGGCCCCCAGAGAGGGGACAGGCCCGACTGGGGCGGTGGTGGGAAGCCAGGAGAGGACGGTTTCCCCAAGGGGTGAGGAGCGGAGGGCTCTGTGCTGGTCAGGGCTCCCTCTCCGCCCCTTTGTGTGGCTGGGCTGCCTGCAGGGTGCCCAGCCCTGCCCAGGGATGGCCATGTCCCTGCTGCTCCTAGGAGCACCCCGAGTCCAGCACCTGAGGCCTTGATCATGAATGCTGGGAGGTAGAGGGGCTCTTAGCCCCCCAGTGGCTCGCCCCATCCAATCACAGATGGGGGCACCCCCAGCAAGGGTCAAGCCACACAGCCTGTCCCTGGGGGCCAGCCCCTGCCCTTCCTCTAGGCCAGCCTGGCATTGGCCTTCCAAGTCCACCGTCCTCCGCCCTCTGCAGACCACTGGCCGGGCGGGCGGGGCTGGTGCGCCGTCTGACCAGGAATAAAGGGTCCCATTTTCTAGGCCCGGACTCCAGGCAGCCGATCTGACAGCCACATAAAAGGTCTGCAGTCACTGCCTTCCTTGGAAATGGTTGACTTTGGAGCAAGAAGGCTTCCGCTCTTGGGGGACAGGGATGGTGGGGACCCGAGACAGGCAGGGGTCCCTGAAGGTGGGGACCTCTGGGCGCGCGGGCCCAGCCCTGTTTCCGGCAGCCGCTGCGGGGCCAGGGGCGGGGGAAGAAAGCTCCGCCAGGGCGAGCTAATCTGGAGAAGTGATTTTCCTCCCCAGCCGGGCCCTCCCTGAGCAGAGCTCTAGGCGCAAAGGTAGGCCTGGCCGGGGCTCCGGGGAGGGGCTGGCTTATCAGGCAGGAAACACTGGGCTCCAGCCACATCCTCCTCCTGGTCACAGCAGCTCCCACGAGCAGGAAAACACTCAGCGGCCGCTCCTCCGCCCCTCGGGGCCCCTCCTGCCGCCTTCACCCTCCTCTCGTCTCCAGCTGCAGGGGAGGCAGAGTGTCCCTTCACGGGGTCTGTCGCCCTTGGAGCTCTGCCCAGGGGCCCGGGCCTCCCAGCCCCCATGCCACCCTGACCACCTGCGCCCTTCTGAGCCCCTGCAGCCTGGGCCCAGGGTGGGGCAGGCGGGCGTGGCAGAAACACAACTAAGGGGCCCTGGCCCCAGGGAAGTCTGGGTGGGCCTCTCTGTGCCTTTCCATTGCCCTTGAAGCCACCATGTGCTCCTGGAAGGGTCTGGGAACCCTAGGGCAGGGTGCCGACTCCTGCAGGAGTCCACCCAGGCTCTCCATCCTCTGAGAGGCTCATTCCAAGCCTCCCTTTCCTGGGCCAGCACCCCCAGGACCAGCTGGGCTGCAGGAAGCCCAGAAGGAGGCTCTTGGGAACCCACCGGGCTCCAGTCTCCCTGCTCATCTGCGTTCCCAGGACCCCTTTTCCTCATCACCCCATGGCCCTGAGCCTGTGCGTCTGGCCCCTGCCCTGCTGAGAGCCCTGGCACAGCAGAGAGAGAGGCACAGGGAGCCCTCTCCTGCAGCCCTGCCTGGTACCCTTCCTGGCGGGGGCTGCTAAGGAAGACTGGCTGCCTCAGTCCTGGGGGCCCTGGGGGTCCCCGGCTTCTGTTCTCAGCTGCTGGCTCTCAGGCAAATCCCCTGACCTCTCTGGGCCTCCAATTCCTTTTTCATCCAGTCTGGGGTTAAACAGCATGATAACAATAATTCCTGCCAGCTCTGACCTCCAGTGATTTTTTTCAAGGTCACAGAGCTGGGAAAGAATCGCTTCATTCCAACTCCATGCTCCCTCCAGGACAAGGGTGACTGCTCTGGTTACCTGATGGTCACCGTCAGGACGGATCACTGTACTCACTGCGGCAGGATGTTCCACACATCCCCTGACTTTCACAGCCCCCTAAGAGTGGGAGCTGGTGCTTCTGCTTTTCAGAAAAGGGAATCAAGAAAAAGAAAGTTATAAGACTTGTGAGGATCAGAAGAAAGGAGCTAGGCAGCTGTCTGGGATCCTCTGACATGAGAACACACCAGTGTGGGGAGACAGGGCAGGGGCAAGCGGGCGCCCCCGGTCCCCTTCCCCTTCCGCACGGCCTCTCCTCCGTGGAAGTCACAGCCCCGCTCTCCGCTCTCCCCATCAGAACCTCAGAGACACAGCACCCAGCACCCTGAGGGCCCCGGAGGCTGCAAAGACGTTTCATTAATCAAAATTGACTGATTTTTTTTCCCCAGAATCCAGTGAAAGATTTTTCTTGTTTTAAGCGCCCCTCGCTTGTCCCAGGCTGTGCCCCTCACCCCGCAGCCCCTGGCTGGATGGGAGGTGAGAGACCAGGGAGGACGATGAGCAGGGCCGGAGACCCCCTGGCCCGGCAGTGTGAACTTCTGACCAATGACTACACCTGCTGCCTACATGCAGGACATTCTAGCAGTGTCCGCGGAGGAGAGCCTCCCACTCCCTGGTGAAATCCCCCACCTTTCTCTCTCACCTTATGTGTTAAAGGGCCTGCCTCTTCTCTCCCCCTCCCAAATCCCTACAACAGTCGCCTCTGATTAGGAGGAATGCAGACCTGAGAGAGGATCTGGGGAAAACCACAACCCCTGCCAGGCCCCAAACAGGGTCCCTAACAGAGAGGAAAGGGAATGACCACTGGCCTTCGGGGCCGAGGACCACCTGGTCAAGGTGGGGGCACATTGTGCACCTCACAGGTGACATCTAGTGGACGTGGACTTAGACTAGAGCAGGAGGGAGCTGAGCCGGGTAAAAGAAAGCACTCTGATGATGGAACTTGTTAGATGAGCTTGTAGAGAAATCCATTTTGCTAGAGGATGCTCTAATCAAATAGAAACCCGTCCTCCAAGAACGGCAATGAGGCAGTCCCCAGCAGAGACAGGAGAATGGACCGAATGACCCAGATGGGCTCTTTCAATCTCAACGCAGCACCGCACAGAGGACACCGAGAGTCCTCTCGGACTCCCTCCAGTATATTGCAGAGGTCTGTTTCTCTGTTTCTCCAGTGCCATCAATCCCAGTACGAGAGTCACTCAACACAGCCTCCAGGCCTAGAGGAAATCTAAATTGCTTAAAGAAATCTAAAATAAACAATAGCTATTCCATACATTCATATAAAGCTTTACAATTTCTTAAGGGCCTACAAAGTCACTATCTCCTTAGGTGAGGGAATAGGTTGCTTGATCCAAGTCCTGACCAAAACCCAGCTGGGGGTAAGGTCAAACCCCTCGCCCCCAGGCCTCAGCTCTTTCCAGATGCTCTCCCACAGTGTGTAGAGCTCTGAGTGTCCTGTGAGTGACCAGTGGCACTGATGGTGTGCTTTGGAGGACTCTGGGGAACAGGTCCAGTTGCCCTGCTAACCGATAGAACAAGCCTTGCCCCCATACCAAAGGCTGGTGCTCAGGGAAGGGTGTGCCATTCACTGGGGCATCTGCGGAAAGGAACACTCACAGTTTACCCATGGAAGCCAGCAGCAAGCACACGATAGGTTCTCAGGAAGACAAAGCCCCCATGACGAGTGATGCTAACTGAGCATGGTGAGATTTAAGTCAGTTATAAACAGCCTTCAGTGATTTTAACTCTTTCAATTAAGAAAGAGGCCAGTCAACTATAACCGAGATTCTGAGAAAACCAACCAAGTTGTTTGAAGCAAAACTGAGAAACTTGTTCATATGCTTAGACCTAGTGTTAACCCTGCAGGGAGTCCAGCCAAGGGCATAAACACATAGATGTTCATGGCAGTGTTATTTATATGGCAAAGACTGGAACAATTTAGTTACCTGATAGCAAGGGGATGGTCGGACACATTGAGCTACACTAATGCACTGCAGTACTGTGCCATCATCAAAAATGAAAAATATGAAGACAGCTGTCAATGTGGTGAAACTTCTGTTACAGAACATGGAGAGGATAAAGCCAAATACCAGTGGTATCTATACCTCCAGTGTGATCACACCACGTGAGTATGAGACTGGAGAGACCAGTATACAACGAGTATGTTGAATATAGTTATGTCAAGGTTGTGGAGTGGGTAATTTTTCTCGTTTCCAAAATTTTTGCACATTGGTTTCTCAACTGGAAAGAAAACATCTTTTGCAGAAAGATAAAGTTTAATGACATAGGAAAATGTTTATTTAATATTAGTGAATAAAGATGTTTAATCATACAAGACATATGTATATGTATGTAGAACTAGATAAAAAAGTCTGAAAGGACTTTTTTTCTCTATGATATTTTTTTCTAAACTTTCTACAAAGATGGTGTCTCTTTTGAGAATGAAAATATCAATAGATGATAGTCCAGTTAGATATACAGATAGATAGATGATTGATGAATAGATAAATAGATAGATAGACAGAAATAGATAATAGATGGGTAGATGGATGAGTCAAAATAGATGGGTGGGTGAGGTGGGAAGTGAATGGGTGGATAGCTTCAGATGGATGAGGGTGATGGAGATAGATGATAGGTAAATAGATGATAGATGGATAGATAGATAGATGATAGATGATAGATGATAGATAGATAGATAGATAGAAGATAGATGATAGATAGATGATAGATGATAGATAGATAGATAGTTGGATAAATATAGGTTTCTTTTCTCCCTTCTTTTCTTCTTGCCTTCCTTTCTTTCTACTTCCCTGCCTTCCTTCCAAATCCCTTTCACTGGGATGAAATAAAGAACACAGCCTTTTCAACAGGAAAGGTAGGCGGGTATAAAGGTTACAGATCATCTGTCCTCAGCTCTCATCTGCAACTCTAAAATGGGATGGGAGAGGAGATTCCCCTCTGGGATTCTTGTGTCTCTCTCCCGACCTGTTCACTCCAGGCTACACTCTAGCAGGTGAGGGTGAACAGCCATGGCTGCATCACGTTGAGCCTCAGAGCCCTGAGAACCACACACACAAGGCGCCAGGGTCTTGGTTTCCAGAGAGATGGGTGAGAAAATAAAGGACCTAGAGGTCTCAAGTCTTTACCACCAATATTAACTGGAACACCTACAGGACATCTCCTGTGTTTACTTTATTCATTTATTTTTGAGCAGCTACTCTGTCTGTCCTGCTGGGGAGGATGCTCCTGGTTAATAATTCCAGCACCAGGCGATGGCCAAGTGCCGTAACCAGTATCTGCTCGAGCCCTGCAGGAGCTCAGGGAAGAGTGACCCCCTCTCTGCTGGACAGGATGAGGCACCCGAGCTGGATTTGGTGAGCGGGATGTCATCAGACAGCTGAGAGGAGTTCCCCAGTTGGGGAATAACATTGGGAAAAACACAGGATTATGGGGAAGGAAAGCATTTTCAGAGTAAAGTAGCTTTTCTGTGTAGTAGGTACACCATGGTGGGGTGCAAGAGGTGATGGGAGAGGCTTCTGGAAAGAAGGTTGGCCATAAGGCCACTCAAATGGAGACAGGCCAGGTGCTGTGGGTCCTGAAGCCTGTACAACTGGGACACTGGAGTTGGTCATGTGAATACATTATCAGAGTCCCCCCAGGATCCTTTACAGGTGAGGCACATGGATTCATGAACCCCCTGGCTTCACACAAACCCACCTCTGCGCCCACCCTGTGTGCGTGGGCCACGAGCAGGTGCAGGACCTTACGGAAAACGCTGAAATGCTAACATCTACATTTTAGAAAAACAACAAATAACTGTGCATATCCATCAATTCTCATCAGCCAAAGCAAAAAGGGCTCTGTCACCAGGGGCAACTGGGTACCCAGAATGATCACCAAGAACTCTAAAGTAGCCCTGGCTTCTGTGCACCACTGTTTCATAGCTGAGCAAAAGTGAAAGAGCAGTGCGGTAGCCTGCTTTCTGCCCTTCCAGAGGCAGGGACGACGCCCCCGCCCCACAGTGTGTCCTGGAAGGAAATATGCCCATTTGGCAGTGGGAGGGCCCCTCTCCTGGGCAGACACTGCCTGTCAAGTCCTCCAGCCAGCTGACGACCCTGCAGCCAGCCGCTGGAGGCCGGCACAGCAGGGATTCGGATCTTAGCTAACTGTGCCTGGTAATTTCCTCCCCGGTTTGTTCTGTTTTCCCCCAGGCAGTGAACAGTATGAGCCTGTAATTCATGCGTGGTGAAGTGCTAAAAAGGCACAAAGCCTTGAGCTGTGGGACTGTTTGGCCGACGCTGCCAACAAATGTACCTGATGAAGAGCTGGACCCCCAGCCTCCACTGGCTGAGAGGGGTGGACGGCGTGGCACCACCTCCCATCCTGGGCCTCAGTGTGCCGGCTGCGCAATGGGGTGGCTGGGTGACGGCCCCCCCCGGGGCTGTGGATGAGAAATAGCCCATAAAACTTGCTGTAAATCTTCCTACACCTATAAAGTGCTATTAAAGTAATGACTACAGATTATGATCAAAATTGGATGAACATAGGCCCATCTGGGCCTTCCCAAGACCTACTCCTTGGCCCAGAGGGCCTGGAAGAACACAAGGCTGCCCTTGACTTGAACAAGTTACAACTGCTTCCTGCCGGAGAGAAGCCAGACATGGGTGGCCTGCAAGGGGCTTAGTAATCATCAGTTTTTTCCAGGCAGTTTTGGTTGGGAGTTTAATCCCGAACCTCACAAAATCCTCCTTTAATCACTGATCCGCCAGCTCCCCTGCCCTCTTCACAGCATTCCATCGGGTTTTGTGAGCCCACCATGTCTTGCTATACCACATTCATAAATGTGCAATCAAGTGGGCCATCTGAGGGTTTTTCAAGATTATTTCAAGAAGAAAAAAAATGTGATAGTCTTAAATAAGCAAAAAATTAGGTAGAACTTCCTTCCTATCTTGAGACAGGCTGACAATCACCATGTTCCCTTCTAAGGGTGAAGCCATCCCAAAGAGAAAATTGTTCTGTAGGCAGACTATGGGCTGGTTTTTTCTTTCAACATTGATAACACCACTTTCAATATGTAATATTAGGCTTTATCTCTTTATCATAACTCATAAAATAAACCACCCCTACAAGATAACTTTATCAAATAAAAAGTTGGTGTAGACAACACTTTGACCAATGTAGGTATCACTGGGCATGTTTTCTATGCCTCACTTGGAAACTTTCTTTTTGCAAAACCGTATGTCAAACGATAGAATGGTCACAGTACAAAAACATTTATTTAAATTAAATATTTTAGACAAACCAATATCTACAACTGTTCCAAAGCCTGTGTAGTTCTTACAAAAAAGAAATGGAACAGTTTAGCTTAATGTCTGTGATAATATTTTACAAGATCATTAATGCACATTCTGGACTACACCAGTCATATTGGCAATGATTTACTATTTATTACCAAATGTCACATACAGTAATAGCATAAAGATTAATTATATCTTATAAGTGATTTACAATAGGACTCCTTGGAAGGAAAAAAAAATCTTTCAACAATACAAAATATAAGGTGAAAGTAAAAGGAGAATATATAACACTTATACAGGCAATAATATGCTGAGATCAAAAGACAAACGAGTGCCTTTTAGCCCACTGCTCGGTAGGTTCCTTCAAAGGAGGCTTGGGAGACGGATGGGGATGGTTTCCAGGTAGGGTCAGGGCTCAGGAACTTTCTGAATCCCAGGGTGTTTCTGTTCTCTGGAACGTAAAAGAACAAAGGAGGAACTCGTTTTGAAGTGTTGGCTGAAGATGTTACCAAAGAACCAGCTGGCTGGCGAGAAGAACCAATTCCTGTCTCAGCCATAGGACTCATGCTTAGAATTTGAGGTCAGGGCACCTTTGAATTAGTGGCAACTCAGAGGTGGAAGCAGAGCCAGGAAGGAGAGAGAGAGATCTCAGAAAAGGGATACAGAGACGGCAGGAAGGAGGTTCCTTCTGTATCTGCAGAGTGTGCTGAAATCCTGCTCAAGAAATCAGCACATCCAGATAGAAGGTAAGTGGTCCTGCTTTGTTGAAATTCTTTTTCGGTTCCCTGTTCTTTGTGGCGTTAGGAACAGGGAGTTGACCAAAAGATGCCAACGTCAACAAGAGTGTCTGCCTTAGGCTGCCAGACATGCATCTAAGGGTGTTCATGAAGGTGTGTGTGTTGTGTGTGTCACACACACTGACTGTATACATTCAGGCTGTGTATATCTCTAGAAATACATGTTTAATAAAAAGAAAAGAACTTACCTAAAAAATAAAAATAAAAAGCAGGCTTGAATTCAATCTCATTTTCAGCGATGCAGTCAACCCTAGTGGTTAATTTTCCAGATCACAACGACTGCTTTTTCTCAAACTGGAAAAGAGTCCTTTTGGAAGACTAGGATCGTTTTGGAAGGCAGTGCAGTGCAGAAAGCCCCGTGTTCTTGGGTTATGCACATAGAATTATCGCCTGATGGCCTGTTAATGAGCCTACGAATGAATCGAACTTCATTTTCCTTTTAGTTAGCTTTGAAAGAATCCTACATCAGAAAACCCTGGAGCAGAGAGGGGAACTTTGATGTCAAGTCTGTCCTTGACTTTACAGATTGGGGTAAGGGGCTCTTGGGAGAAGAGACGCCAGTGGGGGTTCACCAGCCCTCTGAGGCAGAACTGGCCTGGGATCCCAGCCCAAGGCTCGCCTCACCTGATGGACCCAAACATCGGCAGGGCTCTACCCCTGCGGCTGTGTCATTAGCGAAAGAGGTGGGAATACTGCTGGGCTTTTTATACATTTGTCTCCATGATGGGGACAGGGAGGAGAGGTCAGTGAAAAAGCTACAGGGAAACAGCACCTTTCAGCACCTACCTGCCTTATTCCCAAGTGCAGCCAATGAAAACTCATTTGAAGGAAAATACTCAAAATGCAGGCTGGAGGGAGTGGAGGGGGCGCCGGGATCAGCACAGCCCCCTTCAGGGGAGGGGCCTGGGCGGATCGCAGAGCCCGGGCGCCAGCGGCAGTCCAGGCCTGCCCGCCCAGGGGCGGCGGGAGCCGTAGGTCTGCGCGGTTGTGTCCGCTCTGTCCGTGCGCGGGGCAGAGAGGGCGGCGGCCCCGGCCCTAGGACACGCTGTAGCTGTTGTAATACGTGGCCGTGGCATCAGCCAGCACGGAGATGAGGCTGGTCTCTGTGGGGCCCGTCGGTGTCACCTGGGAGACCGAGGCATGCCCACTGAGGGCCACGGTCCCTGCTACAGAGTCTGGGTGGCCAGGAGTGTTCAAATACTGGTCGAACTCATTTCGATCCATGTCCCCCAGGAGTTCCACCTGGCTCAGCTGATCCAGTGCATCAAAGCCGGGGTGCTCGGGAGGCGGGGAGAGCTGGCCCAGGTGGGCGTGGAGGTTGGAGTGGAGAGGGTGGTAGGTGGCAGGGGAGTAATAGGCAGGCGACGGGGGACAGCCGGGTACAGTGGCCATCATAGAGACGCTCGGGGCCTGGCCGAGCGCCAAGGAGCCCAGAGGGTGGCCGCAGTGCAGCGGGCTGGGGGCGTACTCCGGTGAGTACGCGGGCGCGGGCAGGTGGGGGATGCGGCGGGAGTGCGCGTGCTCCTCCTGGCATGGGGAGGAGAAGAAGGCCTGCTCCGGCTCCAGCACGTCCAGGGGCGACATTTCCGGGGGCGTGGGCAGCCCATACGGGTAGGCGTCCACGCTGCCAGGGGTGCCGCAGCCGCCAGCCGGCCCCTCGTGGTAGCAGCCGCGCAGGCTGGGCAGCGCGGAGCCCGGCGAGTACTCACCCCCGTCCTCCTTCTCGCCCAGCGACCCGCGGCCGCCGCGCTTCTCGGGCAGGGCGTTCTGGTCCCGGGACAGGGAGCTCAGCAGGAAGCCAGGGTCCACGCGCTTGCAGAGGCGCTTGGCCTGCTTCTTCCTGCGAGGGCGGTACTTGTAGTTTGGGTAGTCCTGCATGTGCTGCAGGCGCAGCCGCTCCGCCTCGTCCACGTAGGGCCTCTTCTGCGACAGCGTCAGCGCCTTCCACGACTTCCCTGCTCACACAGGTCATACAGGGCACTGTCAGCACCAGCGCCGCACCTGGCTCAGCCTTTCCTGCCTCCAAGCGTCCCTCTCGCCCACACACACACTGTCCAGCGCTGTCCCCCAGCCTGCCCGCGCCCCGCCCCAAAGGACACCGCCCTACCTGCACCCTTCCCCAGCGCAGACCCTGCATATCCGTGAGGCCAAAACAACCACTCCCGCTAGCATCCCGCAAAACCATCCGTGCCTACTACGCACACCTTCCCGACACGTCTCATATAAAAATCCCTAAAGTGATTATGTAAGCAATGCGAGATTCACTGAGAAAGGCTCACCGCACCCAACATCAGCCACAAGGCAAAAATATATAAGGACTCCAACACTGATTTGGGCTTTTGTTACCTCTGGAGGGCCAATTCTAATCATTTGTTCATGTTAATGAAAACGCTTTGGCTTTGTTGATTGCCCCTTAGGAAGTGATATTTGTGGCACCAATCTCACATGCCTTCTTGTATGGAAACTCAGGCTTGGTCAGTTGTTTCATATGCAGGACCTCGCATGGGGTCACAGACCATTATCCTTCACATCTCACGGTTAGAGGCCGCTGCTGTATGAAGACCTGAGCATGGCCAGAATGCTAGCATCTGCCCGCGCCAGCACGCATGTGTGCGTGCACCCTCACCCTCACCCTCACCCACACACACAAGCCGTGGCTTCCAGCCATCTATTTAAGACAGGCGGCACCTGTATGGCCATTGCCTCTATGCAGAAGCAAATTCACCAGCTTCCCTGGCACTCTATTTTCCTCACTATAAAATACACTCTGCTACTGCCCAACTCAAAATCCTCTCTGAAAGAAGCAACCTCCCCTTGTATCCCACTTCTCTGAAAAATGCTAGATTCCCTTGTATTTTGTCTTTACCTGCTTGTGTGTTATTATGCAAATTGTTTTCGCATGTCTCATTCATCTCTCAGACACTGCACATCCCTCTAGCTGCAGGTTTTCTGAAGGCTGCTTCTAGATCCCTTAGACTGTTTCCTACTAGGCTGGACTGGGGGTTCTGCAACTTTGACGAGTTTCCCTGTGGACTCTAGTGTATCCTGAAATTTGAGACCTACTAGTCCAGGGGGTAAGACCTACAGCTGAGTCCTGTAAGGAAAGGGGCCCATCTCCCACCTGAGTGCTCTGTGCTGGGCCAAGTGGAGCCTTGTGTACAGCTGGCTGGCTCTGCACACTGGGCCCTCAAAGATGCTGAAGTAGGGCAGTTATTACAGGTATTCAGGGGATGAAAGTTGATGACTATTCTGATAGAGTCATCAATATAATTAGCTGTCACTTAGAAGAGCAAAGTGTTAGGAACTCCAGATTTAGGGTTGGCCAACAGTTCCCAGCCTGTGGCTGAGGCCACAAAGTTGTTGCAAGAGGACAAAATCCAGGCACACTCCACACCCTGTCTGTGGGCTGAATATAAAATGTGACTCTAGTTCCTAAATGTTCCTGGACTTGTAATGTGAATAAAATATGTTTGTTTTAAAAGCCACTAAATATATGACTGTCTTAATGTGCTTTCTCATTTGTAATATATGAAAAATATAGTGCTACTGGGCAAAGATTTTAATGTTAGTGATTGAAAGCTGATAGGGAGAAAGGAAAGGGCTGGGCAAGTTCATGGGGTGGAAGCAGATCATCCTGCTGCACCCCTATCAAGAGGTGTAGAAGGTCCATATTTTTAAAAGCACCACCATGTCGGTTTCCCTCACCCAATGCCAGGAGCTGTGTGGTTAAGCAGGAAGGAATCAGTGTCTTTCCTGCAAAATGAACTATAACCTCTGGAAGCCTAAATGCAAACTACCAGCAGGGATCAGCTCATGGGAGGCATTGTTTGTCCAAGTCCCTTTGCCTGTCCCTTCCCTGGGAACTGGTAGCCCCAATCCTGCAAGGCTCCTTAGGTCAGCTCAAGCTCCTCTCCCATCTCTGGTCTGGGCCTGCAGCAGAAACCCTGCTCTATCCTGGTCACAAGAGCCATGCTTGAGCAGTAAGCTCAACCCTAAACATAAGTGTTTTCATTTCTTTAGAAGGCTGAAGAAAAATATGAACTTTTAAGCCAAAGAAAATGTTTTATTATTGCATATGTTAATATATTTGTTTTTATGCTAACAGTATAAAATATAATTTTTAATGTTTTTTATGGAGGAAGGGGCTCACTAAGCCACCGACCCACTAATTCAGCCTTGGGCACAGTAGCCAGGAGACTGGGCTGTGTAGAGGCTCTTTGAAGCCAGCTGTGCAGCTGCTTTGAACTGGCGTCTAGACAGGAGGGACCCTCTCTGTGAGCCTGTGAGGGCAGAAAGGTGGGGGTCAGCCTTCACTCCACATTCTGACAGGGGGCCAGCCCAGAGCTCCAACAGAAAAAGGAGAAAAGCTCTATTCTGGGCCTGCTGAGATTGGGGCAGTCTGGGCCAACCGGGGGTGACCACACACTGGCCCTTCTCACAGTGCAGTGTCCGCTGCACACACAAAGGGCTTTGAAAGGTTTCTACAGATTGAAGCGAATAAACACCAGTTCCGCAGGCAAAGAGGTGAGGAGTAGGGCGGACATGAGAAGCGTTCAGCTCCAGATGTGGGAGACAGAAGACAGCCGGACACCGACTCCGGTTTTTTGGATGTGCCCTCACATCCTCTCTCTGGGCTCCTCCGGTTGGGCCTGTCCCCGGGCGCATCCGGCTGCCATTGCTGGAACCGCGGGGCAGCACTGGGCAAGCTGCCCGGCTCCAGGACAGACCCTCCTTGGCCGCCCTAAGCATCGGAATCAAATTGTCTACAATCTTAACTACTGAGAAATAGGCTGACGAATCGAGTCTATTTGCACAGACTTTTCCTGATGTTGGTTTAATAGTTAAACTGGGGACGCGTTCACACCAGGTCTCTCTTCCGAGTATTCGTTAATAATAGTTAGGTCCTCCCGCTGTGATTGTGCCGGTTGTGAGGTTCGGGGAATGGTGGCTTTTCCCGCTTCGGAATTCCCAGCAAACGGCCTCAGTGTTTCCCTCCCGGCCTGTCTGGGCGCGCGGGTCGCCTCGCTGGGCTACAACGGACCTGGCAGCTACCCGGCCCCGCCTGTCCCCTGGGGCCCTGTCCTGGCGAGTGGCCCTCCCGGGTCATCCGGTGGGCCTCGAGGTTTCACTTTGGACCTTACCAAGGTGTCCCTGCCCTGAATGCCGGCCACCGCGCGCCCACCCACGCGGGTACAGATGCCCAAGCCAGCAGGCACGGCGAGCGGCCGCGCTCCCCGTGCGCACCCATACGCCACCACCCCAAGCTCTGCGCGCTCCCCGGCCCCCGCCCGGCCGCCAGCCGCTAGCCCCGGCCCCTCTGTCCGCTGCCCCAGCCGGCTGACCCCGGGGCGCGCCCGCCTGCTTACTCACCCAGCATCTTGCTGAGCTCGGCGTTGTGCAGGTCCGGGTTCTGCACCGCCAGACGTTTCCTCTCGTCCTTGGCCCACACCATGAAGGCGTTCATGGGCCGCCGGATACGGCTCTCCGAGCCTTTGTCCCCCGGCGGGCGGGGGGCGGCCGGTGGAGACAGCCCATCCGACAGCTCGGCTTCTAGGGCCGGGCACTCGAGCCCCTCGGGCCACGGGTAAGCGCCCAATAGCGAGGCCATGGCCGCACGGGGGTCGCCTCGCTTCGCCTCGCCGGGCCGGTGCTGACCTGGCCCTCGCTCGGGTCAGGGCGCCCAACTTGGCCGTCAGCCGCGACTCGGCCCCTTATTTATCAGCTTCGGGCTGCGCGTCCTCCAATGACTCTGGAAGGCGGCGCGGCCCCTCCCTCCGTCTCCGTGCGGGCCCCCTCCCGTCGCCCGGGCCGCGCGGCCCCGCGCCGACCTGCCGGAAGGCGGAGAGGGGAGGGAGGGCCGCTTCCCCGCGCCCGCCCCCGGCCCGCCGCCCCGCCTCCCCGCCTCCCGGCTCCCACCCGGGGATCCGCGCCCGGCCGCCTCGCGGCCCACCAGCTCCAGGCGCAGGTGCGCGGAGCAGGGGCGCTGGCGGCGCCCGCTTTCACCTCGCCCGGACGGGGAACCGGACGCCCGCCCCTTGCCCCGACTGGCCGCGGCCTCCCCGCGCCCGACTCCAGCAACTCCTCGCGCGCTTGGAAGCCTGCGGAGCACCGAAGCCCGACAGGTTCCGCAGGAAATAGCCGGGATTCGAGAGACATTGACTGTGAATCCCTCCAAAGAAACCTGTAAACCATTCTTAAGGGAACACACCCACTACTTTTCTAAAATGAGCCAGGCTTCGATACCTTGCCCGTAGCCAACCGTGGCCATAGAGGCTGGCAGGGGCTGGGACTGGATCCCGCGTCAGGGTCCACGCGGCGCAGCCCGAGGCCCCCTTGACGTCCCCGCAGCCTCCTGGCTCTCGTGAAGGCCTGTCTGCGTTCTCGGCTCTCCTTTATTCACTCTGCCGTCGGATTTCTCTCTTCTTCCACCCTTACGCCCCTCCCCCAGTCTCGGGTGTCTCTCGGGTGTCCAGCTCACGCCCCTCCAGCTCTTCTCTCATCTTCCCTCGTCCTTCTCGTTGTATTTTCTCTTTTCTACTCCGACCATCAGTCCTGCCCCGGAGATGGAGTCCCTGCGTTCCTCCCCTCCCCGTCTACCAGGGCACCATCAGCGATTCCCGGAGTCCCTCTTATCCTGACATCCTAGTGTGGATGGGGCTGCATGTTCTCTGCCTGGGTTCAACCCGGAGGGCTGTGGGATTGCGGCGCATGGTCCTCCCTTGTGGACGCAAAACCCCTGCGGCGGACCGCAGCTCACGCACACTCTGCTTCAAGTGATTAGGGTTTTTCCCTTGACTCTTCAGCGCCCACACATAGTAGGCGCTCAGGAACTGCCGCATGAGTGAATGGATAAAATGCTTGAGTGAATAAGACTTAGATACCTTACTGTATAAAACATGGCAGTCATAAGGCTTGACTAGATCCTGGAATTTGGTCCACAGATATTTACTGAGCGCCACCCTGTGCAGGGCTCTGCCGAGGTGATCCTGAAAGGAAGTAGTATTGTCGTGGGAGGATGGAGGGGTCTGCACGCAGGACCCGTCCTCGATGTTCGGGTTACTTGATGCGTGACTTTGCGCAAGTCCCGGCGTCTCCCTAGGCCTCCTTTCCTGATCCTAAAATGAGGACGACGATAAGGCTGATCTCACGGGGCTGTTGTGAAGATTCGGTAAGATGATGAACGTGAAAGCTCAAACTCTGTACACGATGGATGTTAATATAACTCTAAGACATTAAGCCCGTAAATTATAAGCCCGGATTTCATTGTCCCAGCGCACAATGACTGAGTTCACAAGAGGCTTGCGTGCAACCTGCACTCCCAGGCGGGCCCTACCCCTAAGATCCGACGAGCGGGTAGAGAAATGCAACTTCTCCGTTAAGTCCCAATTTTAACCCCTAGAGCCAAGATAATTTTCATCGGAGAACAGGCTTTATGCATAGATTGTTTAGTTTTCCTCTCCCCTCCAGGCAGGACGGGGCAGCAGCCCCCTAAGCCCGTGCGCTTCTCTCCCAGCTCTTGTGGGGTAGGGTGTTGGCTGGCGAGCGGGTGGCCCCCAGCCAGGAGAGCATCCTGGACCCCGAGTGAAGTGGCAGGGCTGGCTGGCGCCGGGAACCGAATGGGGAGCAGGACTGGGGCGGGGAATTGGGGAGAGAAGGTGTTGGTGGTCTGGGCGGACTTCCCTGCCCTGGGAAGCCTATGCCATTTCCCGTCTTGGTCCTTTCTGCCAGAAATTCCTCAACAAAAATCCCCAAGGCAGAATGCTCTGGATACGTCAGGGAGCTAGGGCAGCTCCCGGCCGGGTGTGTGTGTGTGTTTGTGGCGGGCGGGACTCATTGGGGAGGAGTGAGAGGGAGAAGGGGTCACCGAGGGGGACTTGTCGGCAAGCGCTGTCCCCTGGAAAAACACGGCTCCAGCACTTTATAACTTCACGGCCGCTGCAGGGCGCGGGCGGCAGGTGCTCTGCAGGGTTAAGCAGCCTTTAAAGGACAGCGCCCGTTGCCGGCTGCGGGCGCCCCCACTCCCGCCCGCATCTCTGGCGTCCCCCCGTCCCCGCACCCCACCCCAGCCCCGCGCGCTCCTGGGCCGAGCGCGCACGCAGTGGGGCGGCGCCCAGACACCAGGTTGTAAAGATACGCTGGCCCCGGGTAGCACAGAGCGGTCAAGTTGCGTTCCAGACACCGGTGGCAAAAATGCAGAAAATAGTGAGGCGGGGGCAGAGAGAATATGTGTTGTTTCCAATTATTTAGTTTCTTGCATTTCGTTCGGAGAGAGCGGGTGAACCGGGGTTGCCTAGGACCTGGGCGTTGACGGCTGCATCAAGAGCACGGGCGCCGCCCTGGGCGAGTAAGCTATTTGCACCAAGGAACCCGGGCGCTGGCGCTCGCTCCCTTCCTTCATTTCTTCCTCAATTTGAGACCATGCATTGATTCACAGCGGCAACTGGATGCAAGCGTGGAATGCGGGGTCCCTGTGACCCTACCGCCTCTCTCCTCGCTGTGGCATTCAGCCTTTCGGAGCTCCGCATAGAGCCCAAGCACCCGCGAAGCCGGGGGCACAGACGCCCGGGCGGGAGGGCCAGGGCTGGCGCTCTCCGAGGCACCCGCGACGGGCCAGGGCTGGGCCCAGGTCTGCGACCAGTGGTGGGTGCGGAGACTCATCAACATGATCGGGGCTCCGTGCAACTGAACCAAGAAGACATAGGTTTGCCCCCGGATCCCAGATGGGATGGCATGAGGGTTCCCAGAGACACTTGAGGACAGAGTCGGGGAAGCGGGCCCGCCGGTGGCGAGTCAGGGTACAGTGGACCCCGGGCGTGCACCACGCAGCAGACCTGTCGGCACACCGGTGGGAGCCTCACCCTTCCGGTGCGTACTGAGTGTACCGCGCTCTCTGCCGTCTTCAATGACTTTGCTCTTTCCTTTTTCCTTTTGTCCTTTCCTACTTCCCTCCTCTCCCCTCCTTCCTTTCCTCCCTCCTCTCCCATCTCCCTCCTCCGTCCCATCTGCCTTTAGCTCTGCATGTAGTTCGCTGAACGTCCGTTTCCGGAACACAGGACTGGAGTCCAAACACCCCCCCACCACGCCCCAGCCTAAGCTGATGCAACTTACTAGCGGGGAGATGTTAGTTCATTTACCTGATCTCAGCCTCAGTTTCCCCACCTGTAAAATGTGGATAATACAGGATTACTGATATATTATTTGCGAGAGCACCTCGTATACCTAAAAGAACTGGGAAATGTTATAAAATTGTGAATGGATGAAAATGTAAATAAAATTAATAGGGTCGGGCCTCCAAAACTTTCCCCTCCAGGAGCTTTCCTTATTCTATTTCAAACTGAAGAATTTTGACCACTCAAGGAGAAGGAGGAGGGGAGTCGGTACGCATTCCCTGCCGACTCACGGCAGCCCTGGCACCCGCGGCTGCACTGGGACCGCAGAGCCACGGATTCAGGCCCTCTCTCTGCAATGGACTGGGCATGTATTTGCCGGTGCGGTTTGACGCTCACACCAGGCTGTAGGTAGAAATCACCATCCCACTATCTTTGCTCACACTGATTTATCTACATTCATCGCCTCTCCACACAAACCTTCTGGGAAGTGGGCAGCCTGAGCTGTAGAATTAAGCCATATCCCAGGGGAGTCTGATGAGGCTACAGCGGCAACCGGCAGAGCAGATGCCTGAACACACATCTCTTGCCCTCCTGCCTTTGCTCCTGGTTCTGGGCTCCCCTGGGCCGGCTCCCAGCTCCCCACCCTCACCAGAGCCCCAGGCCAGAGAGCAGGGCTTCTAACCATCTCCCCCTGTGCCTTGGGCTCTCTCTAGTCTGAACTGCCCCAAGTTCCTTTGACATTTCCTCATCCGAAGGGCACTTCGAGTTTCAAGGAAATGTGAAAAGCGAATGAACAAGCCTATTGGCCACGGGTGAGGTGCATGCTGGGAAGCCAGGAGACCTGGCCCAGGCTTGGCGCTGCCCTCTCACCCCACCCCTCCAGGCTAATCCGGCGTCAAGAAGCCCTGACTTCCCTCCAAGAAGCTACACTCAAGAGTTTCTCTCTTTTTGACCACCAAAGTCTCTTCGTAGCCTTTTAGGAGGAATTCCTCAAGGTCCCTAATCTAAAATGATTCGAGGGGATTAAGATACACCCGTAGGTTTACCTGAGAGGACTAGAGCAGGCAGGACATAAGGACACTTGGTCAGAGCTTCGCAGCACCTTAAGTCTAACAGCTTTTCTACAGGGATGAGGAGGAAAGAGATAGGGTTTTCAGACTACATTGCTCCTGAATGTGGGTAGTATAGACCCCTTGACAACATCAGAAGAGGGACTTGCTAGTAACGGCATCCCAAAGTGTGGAAAAAAGTTCTCTCAGTGTTGCCCAGACCAGATTTCGTGGCGACTACAGAGTCCTCCCTCTACACATGCAGGCTCCGCTGATCAGTCGTGTCTCCTAGTGAATGGTGGGGAAGACCCTGGCTTGAAGCCAGAACATGAGTCCAGTTGCACCTGCCACTAACAGCTGTGCACATTTGAGGGAGGCACAAATCAGTCACGGGGGGAGAACCTCTGACCCCCAGTGAGATGAATGGCTTGCCTGTGCTGTATGCACCTTGGAGGGTACCACTGAGAAAAGCTACCGCTCCTTCGGGGATTTCTGTTTGCTTCTGGGGCCAGGCAAGTTCCAAACCACATTCCTCTCTACAGTAATTTTCTCCCACCCACTCTGAATGATGACCAGTTTTCCTTCTGTAAGGGAATATGTGTGTTGGATTACTGAACTGAGGTGATCTTTATTTAATTGGTTGGAAGCTAAACTTCTGCACAAATTTGGATGGAAAAATCAACAAATTACAAGAAAAACTGCTGGTTCAAGGTTTCTATCTCTATCTTATTGCCTCTTCTTTCCAAATGCCTTAGAAGAAGAGGGGGAAATGGACTAGAAACCACCTATAAATAATACAATAATGGAAAACAAGTCTCTTCCTAGGCTACCTGTACACATGTCTGATTTCTGGTCTCAGGATGGTTGACGTGATGAAGCGGCCCTGATAGAGATCTCATCATGGAGAGCCCTGTCATCAGCCAGCCATTCTGCTGTGAGAAGCCGAGCATACTTGTTTAGCGTATGAGATTATTTTGATGGATAGATTTCAACTACCATTACTTTATGTTTCGTCCTTTAATAATATGTTCATTGGAGTACAGCACGCCTGCAGAGAAGTGCACAGATGCACACCCCTATGGCGAGATTTCACAAAGCAAACACACCTTTTGTAAGTGGTGCTCAGATCAGGAAACAGAAATGTTACTGGCCCTCCTATTTTAAGGCTCACCACCACCACTAAATTTTAAGTTCCCTTAGGACAGGGACTGAGTATCATCCTGTCTTAAAATACAGTATATTAGTAGGAAATGTAAGACATAGTAAAACCAGCAGATGAGGAGACGATGGCCACTGAGAAGCTAAGTACTCAGTTCCCGAGAGGGGCACACCACCCCCTGGGGGACACGTAGGAGAGTACTGGCAGAGGGGGACTGTGGGCAAGAGCCTCCACTGCGGTTCCTCAGGAAGGAATGGGCGAGGGAGGGGAAGCAGGCTTGGGATTGGCTAGTCTGAATAATTTGGGTAAGCTCGGAGGTATAGGGACTGTGTGTCCCTAGCCACCTGGTTTTTGGGTGATTAGCGCATGTGGATAACAGCCAAGAGTTACAAGAGCTCCATAAAGGAGGTGGCTGGGGTGTGGGTTTGTATTTGAAAAGGACACTAGCAAGTAAGTTGCTTACTACCTCTGGGAATTGGTTAGCCCTGGAAGGGGCAGTCCCTCCAGAGTTAGCAAGGCCCCAGACGTCAAAGCATCAAGATACAGACAATAAAACACATGGTCAGTGCACACTCATCTTTGACACTATCAAACCTAAAGTAACGTGTTGCACATACTGGCAATTAGAGGGGAAAGATGGGCAGGGCAGGGGCTGGGGGACTGAGGGGAACAGTACAGTGGCCTGGCCAATCGGGAAACAAGAGGGCTGCTTTCAGGAGCCTCATTTCACACCAGCACTAGACTGAGTTGGTCACAGCAACTCGTGGGAAGAAACTCCATTCAAGAGCTCCTGGATTTATATTCAGGAAGTTGCGATGTCTCAGCAGTCTTCAACAACCCTTTATGAAGCCTTCCCTGGGAAACATGCCTCCATCAGTACCCACTTACACTATCTATGTTGGTCCTCGAACGATTTGCCCTGCATCTCTGCCAGCACCTGACATGATCTGGGAAGAGACATTCTCCAGTTGTTAATTGTTGTGTCATAAACCACTCCAAACTTAGCAGTGCAAACAACCATCATTATGCTCAGTGATGCTGTGTGTAGGAATTTGGAATTTGGATAATGTGCAGTGAGGATGTCTACTTCATGATGGCTGTGTCACAGCTGGAAAGACATGCACAGCTGAAGGTACTTGAATGGTCAGGAGTTGGAACCATCTGGGAACTTCTTCAGCCATATGTCTGGCACAGCAGGGCTGGGGTCACTCAAAGGCAGGGCTAAGCTGGGACTGTTAACTGAAGTGTATCCATGGCTTTTCCATATTGTTTTAGTTTCCTTTTAACGTGATGGCCTCAGATTAGATGGACTTCTTACATGTCAACTTCGATCCAGGGATGAGCATTCTCACAAACAAATCAAAAGGCGCATGGCATTTTAGGACTTGGGCTCAGAAGTCACATGGCATCATACTGACCAATACTCTATTGGTTCAAAGCAGTCACACACCTGGCCAGATTTAAAGGGAGGGAGCATAGATCCCCAGTTCTCAAAATGAGGAGTGTCAAAGAATTGTGGCCATGTTTTAAAACCTCCATGAAGTACGTGTGTGAGACAGTGGCGGTGAGGACACTGGAGGTTTAAAACTGACAAGTAACTAAGAAACTTGTAACAACACTCCTTCCCACCCCAAAGCCAATGTCAAGGCAAAGAAGGGTGTTATCCTCTCCTTTCTGCCTTCCTTCCATGCATGTTACACAATGCCATTCCTTGAAAGGTTTTTCAAAGCTCCCTCAAAGAAAATAATAGAAATAGACTAATGGTAATTTCATTTTTAAGATGGAGACTGCTAGGGCACAAAGTGTGTTTAGGGCCATAAAATAATTTAAAGGATAGGATGGGGTGTGAATATTGAATTGCATTTGAAAACAGCTGAACACGTTACAGATCCACATTTGGAACTGGGATTTGTAGAGTTTTATTAGAGAGGGTGGTTGGGGATATTCTGGCAATGATTTAAATGCAGGCAGGGACAATGGTTCCTGAGACCCTTCTTCAGCTGGCTTTTAACCAGTCATCCCCTCACTCCTGACACTATCTAGTCAACACAATGTTTGGAGCAGTACTAACCAGACTGGTTTACTTGTTCCAACAGGTATTTTTGCTTACTTAAAACATAATTTAAAGTGCTCTTACAAATCACACCTGATTTCATTTTCAAGCACCCTGCAAGGAAAGTAGGGAAGGTATATTAGTATTACCCTAGTTTTATAGAGGAGGAACTAAGGCACATAGGAATTAAATGACAACTAGCGAGTGGCAGAACTGGAAAAATGACTCAGTACAAGGCTCTCTCAAGGAGACTCATTCATTGCTTAATTCTCCACAAGATACAGGGCTTGAATGAAATGAGGCTGGATAAATGAACAGTATCACATGTATAAAGTAACCTTTAAATTATAGGAACTTCCACTCCTGCCCATGATGGAGAGATAGCGATTGCATTTATCTTTCCACCTTAAGCCACTACATAACTAGACAAATATATGACATGAGTTTTCAGACACTGTACATGGAGAGCGCAGGACAACAATCCTGGAAAAGAGAGAGGAACAAAGTAAACCCAGTAAGTTCTTCTCACTTTCTGGAGAAAGTTTCTAGGCCCCGGCCCAGGAATGGGAAACCCAAACAGAGACCACTGGTCTTGCTGTGTGAAGGAGGCACTGTTCTGAGTTCAGGGAGGACAAAGCAAAGAAGAGGAGACTGCCGACAGAGGCAGAGTCTCAGAGATCTGTTAAAAATGTGCTGGTATTAGTTTTGACAGAGATTAAACTGATTCAATAAAGCAGTTTGGAGACAAAAAAAAAATCTTTGGCTGAGTGCTCGTATGTTCATGTGTGCGAAAAAAATACTAAGGCTGTGGAGAAAAACACTGAAAACAAGTAGGTAGAACAATCTCCTGAGCTCACATAAGCCAGAAAGCTTCTGTTCCCACCAGCAAGGATGGAAAAGCCTTCTAATACATGGGCATCAGGTAGTATCTTCAGACGACTACTGCCTCATGGGAAAAAGAAAAACAAAACCAGAAAAATGCAACCCACAGCCAGCATAAAAAGTCAGTCAATAGAAATAGAACCAGAAATGATAATGGGACTGGCAGATAAGGATGTTAAAAGAGCTATTCTAAATGTATTCCACATGTTAAAGAAGGTAGAGGAAGACAAGAACATGTTTATTTAAATTTTTATATCACACAAAGTTCAATTAATCTAATTTACCCAAGACAGGAAAAGAGGAAAAAAGAAACAAAAAACAGATGGGACAAACTGAAAACAAGCAGTAAGATGTTAGATTAAAATCCAGCCATACTGATGATCACAATAAGCACTTATGGTATAAACACTCCGTTTAAAAGGCAGAAGTTGTCAGATTGGATAAAGAAGCAAGACTTGACTATATGGTGCCCGCAAGAAACCCACTTTGAAGACAAAGACACAGATAGATTAAACATAAAAGGGTGAGAGTTCTGGTTTCCAGTCTGGCATCTGAGGGGCTTGGAAATCAGTAATTCCATTCTAACAACAAGGAAAAAGATGAACAAACTGAAAATCAACAACTTTTAATACACCCATCAGAGAAGTTAGGTCACAGTGGTTGAAATAATAGAAAATATATATTGGTCTCTGCCCCAAGTTCCTGGCACAGAGCCCCTGAAGCTCTCGTAATTTCCTAAGTGATAAGAGAACTAGGAGTGTCTTTTGTTTTAATATTTGTCTTTGACCCTGTCTTTGATACAGAGCTCCTAAAACCCTTATAAATTCCTAAGTAATAAGAGCAGGAGCATATTTTGTTCTATTCAGGTGACTCTGGGTGACCATCTGGATGGCCCCCAGATGGGGGCTGTTCCCCAAAAAGACTAATCCATGATCAGAAGCTTGGAATTTTCAGCCCTATTCCCCACTTCCCCAGAGAGGGAGAGGGGCTGGAAATGGAGTTGATATTTGATCATACCTAAACCTCCATAAAATCCCCAAATTACAGTGTTTGGAGAGGTTCCAAGTAGGTAAACACATCCACACCAGGAGGGTGACACATTCCCGATCCACAGGAGCAGAGGTTTCTGCACTCAGGACCCTCCCGGCCTCACCCTGTGTATCTCTTCATCTGTATTTTTTACCATATCCTTAATAAACTGGCTAACATAAGCAAGAGTTTCCCTGAATTCTGTGAACTGCTCTAGCAAATTAATCACACCCAAGGAGGGGGTCATTGGAATATCTGATCTATAATCATTTGGCCAGAAGCACAGGGCTTGTGATTGGCATCTCAAGTGTATATGTGTGTACAGGGCAGGTAGCATTCTTGTGGGACTGAGCCCTCAACTTGTGGGGTCTGATGCTATCTCCAGGTAGATAGTGTCGGAATCGAGTTAAATTATAGCACACTCAGCTGGAGTTGCAGAGAATTGCTGGGTGTAGTGAAAAACCACCACGTATTTGGTGTTAGAAATGTGAGTGTTTTGTGTGAGTGGTAAAGGAGACTCACAGGGAAGAAACACTAGGAATTTTTCCTGTATAGAAGGAAAACAGGTTTTTCTAAAACACAAGGCAAACTGCTGCCCCCAAGATAGGAAAGACAGATAGGTGGATACAGAATATTACAACTTATCAGAGTAGAAACCCATGAGGAGAAACCTCTACAGGAACCAGTACCAGCTCCTTTTTACCCAGTACATCATATCCAACTTTCAGCAAAAAAATTGCAAGCATACTGAAAGACAAAGAACACAGTTTATGAGACAGAGCAAGCATCAGGACCAGAGATATGAGAGGGATGTTGGGATTACCACACCAGGAATTTAAAAATGACTTTGATTAATAAGCTAAGGACTCTAGTGGAAAAAGTAGATAACATGCAATAATAGATGAGTAATACAAGCAGAAATGGGAATCCTAAGAATCATAAAGGAAATGCTTGAAATCAAAAGCACTATAATAGAAAAGTGAAGGATGACTTTGATGGGTTCATTAGTAGACTGGATACAGCTGAGCAAAGAATCAGTAAGCTTGAGGATGTGTCAGTGGAAGCTTTCCAAACTGAAAAACAAAGGGGAAAAAAGCCCTGGAACATAATTTTCAAGAACTGTGGGATAACTACAAAAGGTGTAACATGTGTATAATGGGAATTACACATGTTCCCATGTACAGGAGAAGGGAGAAAAGAACAGAATAAATATTTGAAATAAAAATAACAGAATTTCTCAAACCACATATTCAAGAAACTCAGAGAACACTACACAGAATAAATGCCAAAAAATCTACACTTAGGCATATCATATTCAAACTGAAGAAAATCAAGGACAAAAAATTAAAATCCTTACAGAATCCAGAGAAAAATCATCATACCTATACCAAGAATAAGAATTACACTGGATTTCTCTTCAGAAATCATCCAAGCAAGGAGAGGGTGGAGTAACCCATGTGATTTCCCCACATCCTCAAAACACTTGTTGCTTTCTGTTTGGGTTTGGGTTTTCTTTTTTGTAACAGCCATCCTAGTGAATTTTGTTGAGGATTTTTGCATTGATATTCACAGGGGATATTGGTCTGTAGTTTTCCTTGTGTCTTTTTCTGGCTTTGGTATGATAACACTGGCCTCATAGAACAAGTTTGGAGGTGTTCTGCCCTTTAGAAGGGTTTGAGAAAGATTCGTGTTCATTCTTCTTTAAATGTTTGGTAGAATTCACCTGCAAATCCATCTGTCCCTGGTATTTTCTTTGCCTCGAGATTTTTGGTTATTGATTCAATACCCTTCCTAGTTAGGGCTCTATTCAGATTTTCTATTTCTTCATGGTTGGGTGTTTCTAGGAATTTGCCCATTTCATCTAGGTTATCCAGTTTGCGGGCATAAAATTGTTCATAGGACTTTCTTATTTCTGTAAAATTGGTAGTAGTGTCCCAATTTGAATCTTGTGTCATCCTTCTCTCTCTCTTTCTCTCATTAATCAATATAGTTAGGCTTGGTGACTTTGGTGGTCCCTAATAAGAACCAATACTTGGCTTTGTTGATGTTCTCTATTGTTTTTCTATTCTCTGTTTTATTTATCTCTGCTACAATGTTTACTATTCTATTTCTTCTGCTACCCTTGTTCTTCTTCTACTTCCTTAAAGCATAAAGTTATATTGTTGCTTCAAGATCTGTCTCTTTTGATAATTTTCTTTCTTAGCACTGCTTTCACTGCATCTAGTAAGTTTTGCTCTATTGTCTCCAGATATTTTCTAATTTCCCTTGTGATTTCCTCCTTGACCCACTGGTTGTTTAAGAGTGTTTTAATTTCCACACATTTTTGAAATTTCCAGTTTTCTTTCTGCTGTTTATTTCTAGTTTCATTCCATTGTGACTGGAAAAGGTATTTCATATGATTTCAGTCTTTTAAGATGTATTAAGACTTATTTTGTGGCCTAATATATGGTCTTTCCCAGAGAATATTCCTTGTGGACTTGAGAAAAATGTATATTCTGCTCTTCTTAGGTAGAATGATCTGTATATGTCTGTTGGGTCCACATGGTCTACTCAAGTCCTGTTTCTTTATTGGACTTCTGTCTGGCAGTTCCCTCCATTATTGAACTGAGGTTTTGAAGTCTCCTACTATTATTATAGAGTTATATATTTCTCTCTTCAATTCTGTCAGTGTTTGCTTCATATATTTTGGAGCTCTGATATATGGTGAATATACATCTGTAATTGTTATATCTTATTGGTGAATTGATCCTTTATTATTATATAATGTCCTCCTTTGTCTCTTGTAACAGTTTTAAAAGTCTATTTTGTCTGATATTATTATAGCACCCTTGCTCTCTTTTGGTTACTATTTTCTTGGCATATCTTTTTCCATCTTTCATTTTCAACCTATGATCCTTAGACATTCAGTGCATCTATTGTAGACAGAATAGAGTTGGGTTCTTGCTTTTTGTTATCCATTCTGCCATTCCATGTCTTTTGATTAAGGAGCTTAACCCATTGACTTTTTTTTTTTTTCTTTTTAGTCAGTTTTATTGAGGCTAATTTACAGAGTATTATTTTTTGTGTGTACAGTTTTGTGTTTTTTTGTTTTTTTTTTGTTTTTTTTTAATAATTTATTTTATTTTAGTATCATTAACCTACAATTACATGAGCAATACCGTGATGATTGAACTCCCCCCCTTCACCAGGTCCCCCCCACCAACCCCACCACAGTCACTGCCCATTGACTTTTAAAGTAATTATTGATAATGGAAGCACTTACTTTTGCCTTTGTGTTTTCTGTATGTTTATACCTTCTTTGTTTCTCATCTCCTCCATTATTGCTTTCCTTTCAGTTGACTTTATGTAGTGACACATTATGATTCTCTTCTCATTTTCTTTTTTTAAATATTCTACAGATATTTTCTTTATGGTTGTCATGAGGATTAGTATACCACTATAGAGTAAGGACAATATACCTTGAATTGACACCAACTTAATTTCAATTACATACAAAAACTCTACTCCTTTACAGCTCTGCTCCCTTCATGCTATGTTGTTACTGGTGTTACAGTTTAAACCCTTACATAGTGTGTATGCATTAACACAGATTTATATTTTTATTTCTATGACTTTGAAATACTGTAGAAAATAAAAGTTGGAGTTACAAACTAAAATTTTAACAATACTATTTTTCATATTTGTCTATGCTTTTATGTGCAGTAGAGAAACTTTTATGTTGCTGTGGCTTTGAGTTAGTCTCTAGTGCCTTTACATTTCAATGTGAAGGACTCCCTTTACAATTTCTTGTAGGACAGGTCTAGTGGCAGGGAACTCCCTCAGCTTTTGTTTGTCTGAGAATATCTTAATTGCTCCCTTATTTTGATGGGCAGTTTTGCCAGGTATAGAATTCTTGGTTGACAGGTTTTTTTCCCCTCCCACCATTTGAAATATGTCATCCTATTACCTTCTAGCCTGCAAAGTTTCTGCTGAAAAATATATTGATAATCTTACTGAAGATCTCTTGTATGTGATGAGTCACTTTTGCTGTTTTCAAGAATCTCTCTTTATCTTTGGCTTTCAACTGTTTGATTATAATTTATTTTGGTTTGAGTCTCTTTGGGCTTATCACTTGGAATTCACTAAGCCTCTTGGATTTATATCCATACATTTCCTCAAGTTTGGTAAGTTTTCAGCCATTATTTCTTCAAATATACTCTCTGGCCCTTTGTCTCTCCTCTGGCTGGGACTTGCCTAATGCTTATATTGGTCTGCTTGTTCATGTCCAATGAGTCTCTTAGGCTCTGTTCATTTTTCTTCATTTTTTAATTGAAGTATAGTTGATACACAATATTATATTGGCTTCAAGTATACAAAATAGTGATTTGACAGTTATATACATTATTGAATGCTCACCCCAACTAGTGTAGTTACTGTCAATATAGATATTGCAGTATTATTGACTATATTCTCTATGCTGTAATTTCATGCCCATGACTAATTTATATTATGATTGAGATTTTGTGCCTCTTTATTCTCTTCACCTATTTCACCCATACCTCCATCCCTCCCCAATGGTAACCACCAGTCACTTCTCAGTGTCTATGAGTTTATTTCTGTTTTGTTCATTTGTTTTGTTTTATTTTATATTTCACATATAAGTGAGATCATATAGTACTTATCTTTCTCTGCCTGGCTTATTTCACTTAGCATAATACCCTACAGGTTCATCCATGTTGTTGCACAGGGGAAGATTTCTTTCTTTTCTATGGCTGAATAATATTTCATTATATATATATATATATATATATATATATATATATATATATACTATTTTTTAAATTTTGCTATCATTAATGTATAATTACATGAACATTATCATTGCTAGACTACCCTGTTATCAAGTCCCCACCATATACCCCATTACAGTTAGTCCCCATCAGCGTAGTAAGATGCTATAGAATCACTGCTTGTCTTCTCTGTATATATGTACTATTGATGGACACTTTATTTGCTTCCATACTTTGGCTATTATCTTGGTAATAATGCAGCAATAAGCACAGGGATACATATATCTTTTCAAATCAGTGATTTTGTTTTGTTTGAGTAAATTTCCAAAAGTGGAATTGCTGGGTCATTTGATATTTCTACTTTGTTTTTTGAGTTACTTCCATACTGCTTTCCATAGTGGTTGGACCATTTTACATTCCCACCAACAGCGTAGAAGGTTCCCTTTTCTCCACATCCTTGCCAATACTTGTTATTTCTTGTCTTTTGGATAGTAACTATCTGACTGGTGTAGAGTGATATCTCATTGAGTTTTGATTTGCACTTCCCTGCTGGTTAGTGATGTGGAGCATCTTTTCATGTTCCTGTTGGTCATGTGTACTTCTTCTTTGGAAAAATGTTTATTTAGGTCCTCTGCCGACATAACTATTGGGTTATATGTTTTGGTATTGAGTTGAATGAGTTCTTTATTTTGTATAGATTATTATACACCTATTTATTAGCCCCTTATTGGCTATATCATTTGAAATATATTCTCCCATACAGTAGGTTGCCTTTTCATTTTGTTTAAGTTTCCTCTGCTGTGCAGAAGCTTTTTAGTTTGATGTAGTCCTACTTGTTTATTTTTGCTTTTGTTTCCCCTGCCTGGGGAGATGTATCCAGAAAAAGGTTACTCATGCTGATGTTCAAGCATTCTTTTCTGAGGAGCAAAAATCTCCAGACTTAATAATTTCAAATGTCCAATGTACAAGTACACTGATCCTTTATTCTGCCTATTTGAGTCTGTTGCTGAACTTCTCTAGTGAATATTCAGTTTTCAGCCCAGAATTTGATGTTTAGTTCATTTTTATAATGTCTGTCATTTTATTTACATGCAATTTTCCTGATTTCCTGTAGTTCCTTGTGTTTTCCTTTAGCACTCTGAGCATATTTAAGACACTTGTTTTAAAACCTTTGTCTATTAGTCCAGAGAATTTGTTTCTTCTGTTCCTGGAGATTTATTTTGTTTTTTGAATGGACCAGAAAAATCCTTGTTTCTTTGCATGCCTTGTTTGTTGAAAACTGGGCGTTTGAAAAATGGCTGCCTTGCCAATCTCTGCAGACTGGCACAGGAGACCTTTACTAATTAGCAGGAACCTAAGCCCTGGAGATCAGCATAGAGTGAAAGCTTCAGAGTTTCTTAGGGCTTTTCTGGGGATGTGTCCTGTCTGGGTCTGTGCATATGTGTTCCTTCCCTCTCCCCCTGCCCCTACCCAGCCTCTACCATTTTCTCTGGCTATTTCTAAATGTCTTAATTTCCCAAGAGTCTCACCCCATCTTCTTCTCAAGGCCTTAGATGTTTTGTTGTATTTCTCTGCCCATAATCTCGCCCCCAGGCATCTGTGGATCTGCAATCCCCTGCAGTCTTACATGCCATAGTGCCTACCACTTCTTTCTGTAGCTTCTAGCCTCAGATCCAGACTTTGCCCTTATTCTCTGTCCGAGCTCTGAGTCAGGCAAGACAGAGACCAGTTCCTTGGGCAACTCACAGATAGGCTAGAATGTTACAATTTCTACTCTTTCTGGCCAAGGGACAGACTGGGAATTGAGCCACTCCCTTTTGACTTTGCTGTGGGGCCAGGGCCTGTAAAAACATGAAATTTCCTATAATTTTGAGTGTAGCTTTTTCTTGATTGGGTGTTCATTTGGTTTCTATAGATCTTTGGCTGGTTTCTAGGGCTCCTCTTAAGTTATTTTAATTAGACTATACTTGTTTGATGTTTTTGTGGGAGAACTAGGGCCTGGAGCTTCCTAGTCTGCCACCTTGTTCACATCCCCAGTATTTAATTTTTCTGAGTGATTGTACATGGTATTGTGCTTTCAATTTCCAGTTTCAATAGTTCGTTAAAATATAAGAAATATAATTGTGTAGTACCTTTGTATCCTGTGAGCTTGGTAAATTCACTTAAGAATTCAAAGAGGTTTTGGGGGTAAATTCCTAGTTTTCTATGTAGCCAATTGTCTTATGACTCAATATTAAGAGGAAAGTGTAATGAATGGGTGGGCAAAAGATTTGGACACATTACAAAAGTAGGTATAGGAATGGCCAATAAGAACATGAAATGATGTTCATCATTATTAGTTATCAGGGAAAATGTGAATAAAAGCTACAATGAGATAATATACATCTATTAGAATTAAAAATTAAAAAGATTGAGAATTCCATGTGTTGGTGAGGATGTAGAGCACACAGAACTTTCATAAATGGCTTGGGAGAATTTAAAGCGGCAGCCTTTGCAAAATTGGCTGTTTCTAAATTAAACAAAAATTTATCATATGTCCTGGCCATTCCACTCCCTTGTATTGATTCATGAAATGTGAAAGAATATTTCCAAACAAGGACTTGTATTTGAATGCTCATAGCAGCTCTATGCACAGAATACGCAACTCCAAAAACTCCAGTGTTTGTCTGATGAATGGATAAACTGTGGTCTCGCCATACAATGTAGCAATACAATTTAGCAATAAAAATGAGCGAACTACTCACAAATACAATAACATTGTTGAATCCCAAAAGCATCATGCTAAGTTAAAATGACTCCACTTGTAGGAAATTCTAGAAACAATAAAGCTATAATGATAGAAAGTAGATCAGAAGTTGCCAGGGTGTCAATGGCATGGGGGGAGGGGACTGCAAACGAGCATAAGGAAATTTATTGGCTCATAGGGATGTTCTGTATCACAACAATTGTGACTACACAACTGCATTCATTTCTCAAAATTTATGAAATATTACATTTAAAATTGGTGAGTTGTCTTGTGAATTGCATTATTGTTTGTAAATTATCCCTTAATCAGTCTGACTTTAAAAATACAACTTTGAGTGCTGGGCACAGATTTCTTTGGGCTACAGGTGTATGCTGACCCAGAATACAGAGAAATGTGGGAATAAGAGGAAATCATTCCACTTACTCACTCATTAATTCCATCATTTCTTGATTAAAAAAATTCTTAAACATGTATTAGGCAATAGGCACAGTGTTAGGTGCTGGGGAAATAGTGGGAAAAAGCTTCTCTTGCGATAAATTTGGAGAAAGATATGTACTCAGTGCCAAAGGAGCATAGGAGAGGGAGTGTTTATAACCCAGGCCAAATGGTCACAGAAGCAGGTGGCTGCTGAGCTGAATCTTAAATCATGAATATATTGTGTTTCTTCCCAGACAGGTTCACATAATGATTCTCAGGGGTATCTAGGAGGCTCTGTACTATAAAGGAAAAACTGGGGGCTGTGGAGTCAGGCATATGTGGGCCCCAGTAAGTCTGGCTATTTACTAGCTGTGAGAAAACTGACCTGAGAAAATGTCAATCAAGCAGAATCTCATTTTTTTTCCACACTGAAAATCAGGGTAATCATAATTGCCTATAGGTTGTTCTGAGAATAAATGAGAAAAGAATTACAAGGCATCTAGTGTAATAAAGGATGTCATAAATAATTGACAATGAGATACACGTATCAGCCATCCTCCCTGGCTACCATAAACCTCTTTCTACCATCCTGGCCAAACACTACGAATGAGAGAAAAAAAAGGATTGGGTCCCCTAAGACTCAAGACTCACATTGTGTCATGACCAGCAGAGTTGGGGTTGAGGGGTGCTTGTAGCCAGAGTACGTCTCAGAAGCCAGCTGGGAGAAGGCTCTAGCCCAGCGGCTGGGAGAGCACAGAAGCCATCTAGTCTCTTTCCTTCTGCCTAGGGTGGTTCTGCACCAAATGGCTGCTCTTACACCTTTGTGGTGAAATTTCTAAACTTCTTTCCAGTTCTAAAACTCCAAGATCCTTGAAGTAAACACAAAACACTAAAGTCTAGCACCAGCAGAAGGATTTCAAGGTCATCACTCGTGACCATCCTCTGAAGAGCATATTAGGTATTCTAGCATTAGCTCTTTCTAACTCTGAACTGTCACACATTTGCCTCCATACATAGGGGTCTTGTGCCCATGTACACTAAATGAACATTCCTTGGCTAGTACAATCTTTTAAGTTGACAACTTCTTTCTGAAAGTGAATACATTAACACTGACTATCCAAAGAAAGCATATGGCTTTAATTCTTCCAGCTTTCATGACACAGTTCGCTAAACGGTGAGCTTCTTGAGGGCTGGGATCATGTCTTGTTCTATCTGTATTCCTAGTCCCTGGCTGGCACAGAGCCTTACCCATGTAAGATTTGCGGAAAGACTAACTGAACACGTCTGATGGTGCTCTCCACAGCATTTTTTACACCTCTCGTCTTACTTGTGAATACAAAATAGTTGCTATGAAGGCATGTTAAATCCCAAAATGGACTAAATCACATGTTGAGCAGAATAAATTCAATTATTAAAAAAAAATCAAACATAGTATTCATAACCTTTGATCGAGGACCAAAAAGGGGCTAGAACTTGGGGAGACAGCCATTCCATCTACCACTTTATGAACTGGTGACCTTTATGACTGGTCATGGTACTTGGCAACTCTGAGCCTATTGCTTCACCTATAAAATGAAGAATGGAATAATACAGCTCTTACAGGGTTGAGGTGAGCAGGATTGCTTGTCTCAGGGATGAACATTTGGAAGGACCCTCTGATTTGGAAGACCCCCTGGCCTATGAGGCTACAGCATACGTGTTCTCCCTCTTCGGCACAGGTAACACCATTTGTTCACTTCAGACTCGCAGCGCCTTGCCCCATGACCCCAGGATTTTGTAATCCCTTCAGGCTAAATTGCAACAACTTACTTGACTCTGGGCTGCCAAGGAGACGGAGGCAAGGGCCGGATTCTGAAGCCTGTCACCTGAGAAGTCTGAGTCAGCGTGACCACACCCCACCCTGCCCCAGGGTCTGCTCACAGGTCACCTCCTCCACCGAGGAGTCCTAAGCATTGCTGGGACTCTCCTGTCTGCAGGATCACCTGACCACACCTCCCTGTGCTTCATCCTGGAGTTTGTCAGTCATGAGGAAGAGTCATAGCAGCACATAAAAAGTGGTTCAAGAGCCCTGGCAGAAGCTCTGGGGAGCACTGGGAGGACGACTGTTACCCGAACTTCCTCATCTGGGAGGACGCCAGCTGCCCTTCTATGACGGAGCTCCCCAACCTCTTGTCGGGAGCACTTACTTTTTCACTTTCTCCTCTGGTGCTTGGAGGAGGAGAGGAACATGTATCAAGGGCCTTCTGTCAGGTATTTTGCTAGGTCCTTTTTTATGTTAAATCCTATAGCCACCACTCAAGGGAGACTTGAAAATGGGACCTCTGAGGGGGTCATTTGAGATCCAGGGGGAAGGTGAGTGCCAAGGAAAGCCTAGGGAAGAAGTGTGGAGGAATTCACAACCAAGCCTTTAAATTAGGGGAAGACGTCTCATTTATACTGGGTATAGTGATGAGAATGTGAATGAATGTCAAGTGGGAGCTGTGGCACAGCAGCGACACCTGATCGGACATCCTCATCCGGAGAGGTACTTCAGGTCCACAGAGCATGGTTCCTGCTTAGCTGTGGTCTGTTCATTTGCTCTCTCATTTAGGAGCTCCTCTACACCTGCTATGTGCAAGGCACTGCCCAGAGTGTGGTAGGGGGCCAACGGAGAGCTGCACCTTCAGAGGCCCCAGACTTGAATGAGGAAAACGATACATATAAAAGGTCTAATACAGGGTAGACTTGGCATTAGGAAGAAGGCATTAGGAAAACAGAAAAGGTAGAGATTATTGCTGGGAGCTAGATGAGGAAAAGTTGAAGAAATTGATAAGAACACAGCAGGCATTGAAGGCCAGTAGGTAGAGAAGGGAAAGCCAGTAGGAAAGAAGTGGACAGTAATACAGAAGAGCCACAGTCATGGACAACAGTGAGAGACTGCAGGCGTGGGAGACCCTTGAGGCAAGGGTGCAGTGGTCCAGGGAAAAAATATTATAAAGGAAACTGGATGGACAGAAAGGAGGGCTGGGTCTTTAAGCTGAGGGGGCAGGACCAGTCAGGCAGAAGGGTCAAGAGGTTGGGAGTACTAAGTTGTGAGCTCTGTGAGGACAAGGACTTACCTACGACACCAATGGCAGTCACTTAATTAGGTTGAACTGTCACAAACAGATGTTAAGGCCAGAGTAATTGAGAGCATGGGGGTACCCATAACAGTAACAGTACACAAGGAGGGCCTGGGAAGGATGAAAAAGAGTTCCTTTCAGACTCACTGACTTTTAAGGGCACTTGGGATGACCAGGTGGAGATGCAAGATGAAATCTTGAGAATAACTGGTGGGGAATAGGGACATAGACCTGAGAATTGTCTAGAAAGCAGCAGAAAAATTGTCCATAAGTATATGTATATACTAGAGAATTCCTCACTGCTTATCACTTGACTGACATTCACATGAACACTAGAGATGAAATACCTTCTAGCCAGTGTACAGGAGGCCAGGCCCTGGAGACATCCTACTGAGAGTGTTCCAGGAAAAGAGGCCCATTCTAAATGACATTAAGATGGCAGATCTTGAATGTGGGTAGATCTTGTAATGGATTAGTTTATCTGTCCTGAACTGGCCTGGGATTAAGTCTGAATATGGGGTTCAGTAAATATTTTTAAAACAAATAGCTGCTTTTTAAGCATCTATACACTTTTCTCTAAGGAAACTCAAACAAAAAATTTTTAATGTAACTAAATACAAAATTCTTCCTTTGGTTGAATAATACACTGCAGTTTTCTTTGAAAAAGTTCACTGCTAATGCTTATACAAAAGTTCAATTCAGGTGGGAGGACAGAGCTCAGCAAACATGAATGCAGCAGCCCACACACTGTAACCATCCACAATACTTTGTCAACCCAAATGCAACTCTGTTCCCACCTACCCTTCTTTATATGCTGTCTGTATCTCTGCCTTTTTTCCCCATTCTTACTGGTCCCATGAAGGCTTTATGCATGTCATTTTAATGTATTCCTTATTTCCTAACTAGATAGTATACTTTTATGCAAGGAGTCTAGTCATCCTCTTTATTAGGACATGATACAAATTTGCTCAATAATAACTAAATGCTATAAAACCACACATCAGAGCACCTGATATGACCTTCCTATGCCCACATGCCAGTACCACAGGCTCCAAACTGCAGTGACAGCAGAACTACAAGATAAACAGGGTAACAGTGGGGAACTTCTTACTCAAACCTAAATACAACCACTGCTTGCTAGACCAGAGGCTGAGATCGCTTGGGAAGATAGTGCTGAAACATTTCTCTGATGTTGTTCCTGAAAAAAAACAAAAAACAAAACAAAAAACAAAAAAAAAGAGAAACAGGTCATGGCTTGCTCCTGCTGGAGTCAGCCAACAGGTGAAGGAGGAGAAAAACAGAGGTATGCACTATGGTATAAAACAAATGCTCATGTGAGTTTTGTATTTTGAAAACATCAGTATTACAAATTAAAAGAAATTATCTTTTTTAAAAAATACAGGTTTTAAGAAGTTACTTATCCAGTGTCTCACCAACCTCTTGACCAAGTTGGAAGGAAAAATCTATTGAGAATTTCTAATGTGCAATGTACCTGAAATATTTTCTATAGCTTATATAAATACTAACTCAAACTAATGAAAACATTACAGTTTGTCAGCTGTTTTCAAATATTTTCTTATTAGAGATATGTTGTTACATGTAAATTTCATTGTAACCACAAAAGCAAAACAAAAGATAAAGGAATATAAGCATACCACTAAGGAAGTCATCAAACCACAAAGGAAGAAAAGCAAGAGAATAAAGTAACAGAGAGGAATGGCAAAAACAACCAGAAAGTTAACAAAATAGCAGTAAGTACATACCTATCAATAATTACTTTAAAGGTAAATGGTCTAAATTCTCCAATCAAAAGACACAGAGTGGCTGGATTAAAAAAATGATATGCTATCTACAGGAGATATACTTTAGATGCAAGGACACACACATACTGAAAGTGAAGGGATGGAAAAGATATTCGATGTGATGGAAACCAAAAGAAAGCTGGAGTATCTATACTTACATTACATAAAATAGACTTTAAAACAAAGGTTGTAATATGGGACAAAGAAGGGTATTCATAATGAAAAAGGGGTCTAACAAGAGGATAAAACATTTGCCAATATTTATGCACTCAACACAGGAGCATGTAAATATATAAAGCAAGCATTAAGAGGCCTCGTCAGAAATAACAATACTATAATAGTAAGGGACATTACTACCCTGCTTACATCAATGGATACATCATCCAGACAGAAAATCAGTATGGAAACATCAGCCTTAAATGACATGTTAAAGCAGATAGACTTAATAGATATATACAGAGCATTCCATCCAAAAGTAACAGAATATATTCTTAAGTGCATATGAAATATTTTCCAAGATACATCATATTTTGGGCCATAAAACAAGTCAATAAATTTAAGAGAACTGAAATCATTTCAAGCATATTTTCCAAGCACAATGGTACAAAACTAGAAATTAATTACATGAGAAAACTGGAAAATTCACAATATGTGGAGTTTAAACAACATGCTATTCAATAACTAAGGGCAAAGAGGAAATCAGAGAAATCAAAAAACCTTGAGATAAAAAAACAGGAAATGTAACACACCAAACTTAGGAGATACAGTAAAAGCAGTTGTAAGAGGGAAGTTCATAGCATTCATAGTAATAAATGCCTACCTCAAGAAATGAGAAAACCTGACCTTACACTTCAAAGGACTGGAAAGAGAAGAACAAACAAAACCCAAAGTTAGTAGAAGGAAGGAAATAACAAAATTTAGGGCAGCAATAAATGGGGACTAAAAAGACAACATAAAAGATCAATGAAACTAAGAGCTGGTTCTTTGAAGAGATAAACAAAATTGACTAGACTCACCAAGAAAAAAAGAGAGGACTCAAATAAGGAAAATCAGAAATGACAGAGGTGATGCTACAACTGATACCACAGAAATACAAAGGACTATAAGAGACTACTATGAACAATTATATACCAATAAACTGGAAAGAATGGACAAATTCCTAGAAACATACAACCTACCAAGACTGAATCATGATGAAATACAAAATCTGAACAGACCAATTACTAGAAAGGAGATTGAATCAGTAATCAAAAATATCCCAACAAACAAAAGTCAAGGACCAGATGGCTTCGCTGGTGAAGTCTATCGAACATTCAAAGAGAATATCAATCCTTCTCTAACTCTTTCAAAAAATAGAAGAAGGGGAATTTTTCCAGGTGCATTTTATGAGGCTAGCATTATGCTGATACTAAAACAACCAAGAATGCACACAAAATTAGAGGCCAACATCCTTGATGACCAGAGATGCAAAAATCCTCAACAAAATATTAGCAAACCAATTCAACAATACATTAAAAAGGCCATAAGCCATGATCAAATGGGATTTATTCTAGTGATGCAAGAATGGTTCTACATCTGCCAATCAGTCAATGTGATACACACAATGTGACACATTAACAAAATGAAGGGTAAAAATCATGTGATCATCTCAACAGATACAGATAAAGCACTTGACAACATTCAACATCCATTTATGGCAATAACTCTGAACAAAGCAGGTACAGAAGGAATGTACCTCAAAATAATAAAGGCTATTTATAACAAGCCCACAAGCTAATGCCATACCTAATGGTGAAAAGCTGAACACTTTTCCTCTAAGATCAGGAACAAGACAAAGATACCTAATCTCATCACTTTTACTCAACTAATAATGGAAATTTTACCCAGACCAATTAGGCAAGAAAAATAAATAAAAAGCATCCAAATTAGAAAGAACTTCCCTTTAGCATCTCCCTCCTCCGGTCTTCCCAAGCAATCCTTTTACCCCATATGACCCAGATGCAAATCACTGCTTCCTAAATACCCATTTGCTTCTTCCTCCTGCACAATTCAGTATATTCTCCTGGCTCTCATTTTTTTACTGGTAAGGAAATAATAAAATAAAATAATATTTAATAAAGTTAATATTTAATAGTTAATAATTAATAAAAGGCAAAAAAGAAAATAAGCCCAGTCAATTACATGTATATGTGTGTGTGTATATATATATATATATATATATATATATATATAAAATAGTTTCCTTTAGGTTTCAATATATATATATAAAATAGTTTCCTTTAGGTTTCATACACTCCCACCCCTTTCAGGAACTCCAGTTTCACATACAAGACAGGACAAGCATAGATAACTTGGGCATGTGCCCTCTGTGAAAAAAAGTGACTTTAAAAACCTTTTATTAGGCATTTTATTAGACTGTCCCATACCCAGGGATTCTAAACTCTGGGGGGCCATGAAAAAACTGAGAAACTAGATCTCAGGCTCTGACTTGATAACAATTTTCTCCGTGGGAAGTGTGTGTGTGTGTTCAAACAATTAGCACTGTTCAAAATTCTTAAGAGATTAAAACCAAATATTCTTCAAGCATTTTCTAAGTTTTAAGACTCGTGGGGCCATGCTTCATATCTAACATGTGACCCTGAGAGTTAAAATAATGGGCAGAAGTCATCAGACCGAGTGTGAGTTCTAGTTCCTGTATCTAGCAAGGATCAATGGATCGGGCAGAGATGAGCACACAGCCACACACCCACAGCCACTGCAGCTGTCAGGCAGAAGCAGGCCGACCGGTGGCAAGACTGCCGGAGCAGGGTGGGAAGCAGGCCCCTGGGAAGGGGGTACAAGGAACCTGGGAGCTGCAAATAAGGAGACAGTGAGGAGGAGGGGGTAAAAGGGTACAAGGATGAAGAAGAAAAAAGTAAGAGATGAAGAGAATGAAGAAAGCAAATGAGGGGGAGCAGGCTGAGAACATAATAGGGCTGGGATCTCCAAATCTTAGTGGGCATTTTCTTTTACATTCTGTGTCAAAGAGGGTGTGAAGGTGCCTGAAGTCATATGGGTAAACACAGGGAGAGTTTAACTGGCATGTAGGGAGACTCGCCGGGATGTGGCAGGAGGCAGCATTCACACATGGGGTGATACCATTTGGTTTCAGCAGGTCTGAAAGATATCTTTTACTATATAATATTTATACTTTTAAGAACTTTTATAAGGTGGTCCCAATCTAGAGGTTGATTTCCAGATGAAATTAATTTCATGTCCTTAGATTCTCAGTATTTTCGAAACGTCTGAGGACCCCCTGATCTTTATAAGTAAGCAGAACCCACTCTAGGGGATTTGTTCTCAAGCCCCACCACACTGAGCTCTATCTGACTGCCTCCTCTTAGTGAGAGAACACAAGAAGCTTCCTATGAGAGCTGGAAGGTTAAACTGTCCCCAGAATCAGTTCACTTCTTAAACTGTATAGTCTTGGGAGGAAGACCTGACTCAGAACACACAGCTGCCACTGCTTAGTAGAAGAGAGGTAGTTAAAATAATTTTGCCATCAAAACCAAACCAAACCAAACCAAACCAAACCAACTCTTGGATTTGGGAGTGTATTCATATAATACTTACTTGGCAAAAATGTATGGTTGGCTATAGAACAAAAAGAACTATCTGAATTCAAACTATTGCCTCTTAATCCTTTAATTAGACTAAGTCCTTCAGAAAGAAGCACAATTCACTGTTAAAGAAAAGCAAGAGCAAATATAGACTGTGGTATATGTACACATGCATGTGCACACGGACAATTTGATGTATGCAAAAAATGTGAACAAGCACTCATGCTGAAGAGCTCAGAGTCTAAAAAGATATTTATTTATGAGAAACATGATTTGGAACATTAAAAAATTCTTCTAGGAATATGGCTTAGGAAAAATAGGGTGAGATGGCAGGACTCGGCAATCCACGGGCATGTCAGAGGATGCAGACAAAGTCTCTGGGGCGAACTCTGCTCTGACTTCAGGCCAAAGGTATTGGCTCTGGTTGTGTCCTGCACTGGAGTGGTCAAAAAGCCCTGGCTCTAGGGAATCTATTTGGAATCCTTCTTCTTTTTCTTCTTCTTTTTTATTGGTATTTCATCTAGTGTAGCATTCTCTGCTGCCTCAAGTTGCTTTTGCAGTTTTTTCTTTTCTCTTCTTTTTTTGGACTTTGCAGTAAAGTCTTGGTCCTCAGGTGGCCACACACAATCCTTTCTGTTCTCAGCAGAAGCATCAAAATTCTCATCCCAGCAATGGTCTCTGAGCTGCCACTCAATGTGGTCTCTTTTCTTCTTAGCCTTGGGTTGGATGTAATTCTCTGTATTTTTATCTTTTGCTTCTTTCTTTCTTTTTTTACCCCTTTTCCTTTCCACTTGGGTCTCTGAAAAATCAGGCCCTGCAGCTGTGACCTGTGGCTTGTTCTTTAGCTCTGCCATCCGTTTGGCAAAGTATTCTTGGATGGTAAAGGAACTGGTTGTAGTACTGGAGGTTTCATTCCCATCTGGAGTAGCAGGGCTGGAATCATCCTAAGGTGTGGGAAAAGAGTTAAAACAGATTAGGCATCAGCCATTTACTCCTCACAGCATCCAGGACAACTTTACCTAGAGCCACTTGTGCTCAGAAGTTAGGAGATCAGGCTGAGTGGCCAGCTTCCCTCTTGTCATTTTCTTCCCCCTCTGGTAGAGTGGAACTACAAAGATAAAATAACGTAGCCAGATACTTTGGTTGTATACTGTCTGGTGGAACAGGCAGAAGCTAACAACCAGAAAACATTTAACAAAATGGCAATGAGTACACACTATCAATCATTACTTTAAATGTAAATGGACCACATGCTCCATTCAAAAGAAGATGACAGAATGGATAAAAAAACAAGACTCATCTATGTGCTGCCTATAAGTGATTCACTTGAGACTTAAGACACAAACAGACTGAAAGTGAAGGGAGAGAAAAGATATTCCATGTAAATGGAAATTTAAAAAAAAGCTGGGGTAGCAATACTTACAGCAGACAAAATAGGCTTTAAAATGAAGACTGTAACAAGAGACAAAGAATGGCATTACATAATGATAAAGGGATTGATCCAACAAGTGCATTCAGCAACTATCTATGCACCCAACAAAGGCACACCTACCTATAAAAGCAGATACTAACAGATATGAAGGGAGAAACTGACAATAATACATAATATTAGGGGACTTTAACACACTACTCACATCAATGGTTAGATCATCCAGACAAAAAATCACTAAGGAAACAGAGGCTTTGGCCTTAACCAAATGGACTTAAATTAATATATACATACAGAACATACTATCCCAAACCAGAATATATTATTTTCAAGTGCACACAGACATTCTCCAGGACAGATCACATGTTAGGTCAGAAAAACAAGTCTCAATAAAGTTAAGAAAACTGAAGTCATATTAGGCATCTTTTCTGACCACAACTGTAAGGAAATATAATTCTGTTTATAAGAAGTAAACTGGAAAAAACACAAACAGGTGGAGGCTAAATGACATGGTAATAAACAACCAATGATCAATGAAAAATATCAAAGAGTAAATTAAAACATTCCTTCAGACAAATGAAAATGGAAACACAGTGTTCTAAAATCTTTGCAAAACAGCAAAAACAGTTCTAAAAGGAAGGTTTATAATAATACCAGTCTACCTCAAGAAACAAGAAAAATCTCAAATAAACAATCTAACTTTACACCCAAAAGAATTAGAAAAAGAACAAAGCCAAAGTTAGTAGAAGGAAGGACATGATGAAGAGCAGAGTGGAAATAAATGAAATAGAGACTAAAAAAATAATATAAAAGATGAGTGAAATGAAAAGATAAATGTTTCTTTGAAAAGATAAATAAAATAAAATTGATAAATCTTTAGCCAGACTCATCAAAAGAAAAGAGGACTCAAAAAAAGAGAAATAACAAAGAAGTTAAAACTGACACGACAGAAACAAAGGATTATGAGAGACTATTATGAACAATTATACACCAATTGGACATCTATAAGAAACAGATGAATTCCTAAAAACATACAACCTACCAAGTCTGAATCATGAAGAAATAGAAAATCTAACCAACCAATTACTAGTAATGAAATTGAATCAGTAATAAAAAAAACTCCCAACAAATGAAATCCCAGGACCAGATGGCTTCAAAGGTCAATTCTACCAAACACATAAAGAGAAGGTAATACCTACATTTCTTAAACCAGTCCACAAAATTAAAGAGGAAGGAATGCTTTCAAATTAATCCTATGATTGTAGAATTACCCTAATACCAAAACCAGACAAAGACACCACAAAAAAAGAAAATTACATATGGTGCTGGGAAAACTGGACCATTTTCTTACACCACATATAAAAATGAACCCAAAAGGTATTGAAGACCTAAACACAAGACCAGAAACCATAAAACTCCTAAAAAAAAAAATACGTAGCAAACTCTTGGACATCAGCCTCAGCAGTATGTTTTGGATCTGCTCTTCAGGCAAGAGAAATAAAAGCAAAAATAAACAAGTAGAACTACATCAAGCTCAAAAGCTTTTGCACAGCGAGGGAAGTTGTGAACAAAACAAAAAGGCAACCTACTAAATGGGAGAAGATACTTGCAAATGATATTATCGATAAGGATTAATATCCAAAATATATAAAGAACTCATACAACTCAACACCAAAAAATAAACAACCCAATTAAACAATGGGCAGAGGACCTAACTAGATGTTTTTAATCTGAAGAATATATACAGAGATGGCCAACAGGCACATGGAAAAATGCTCAACATCATTAACCATCAGGGAAATGTACATCAAAACAACAGTGAGATAGCACCTCACACTTGTCAAAATGGCAAATATCAAGAAGATGAGAAATAACAAGTGTTGGTGAGGATGTGGTAGAAAGGGAACGCTTATGCATTGTTGGTGGGAATATGAATTGGTACAGCCACTATGGAAAACAGTATGGAGGTTCTTTAAAGATTAAAATTAGAAATACCATACAATACAGTAATTTCACTTCTGAGTATTTACCTGAAGAAAATTAAAATACTCATTTGAAAAGATATATGTACCCCTATGTTTATCACCTCATTTACAACAGCAAAGATATGAAAGCAACCTAAGTGTCCATCAACAGATGAATGGATAAGGAAGATGTAGTATACACACACACACATAGATACTCGCAATGGACTATTGCTCAGCCACAAAAAAAGAATGAAATCTTGTCATTTGAAACAACATGAATGTCAATGTCTAGAATAACTTTGTCCAGAGAGACTTATGAAATAATCAAGTCATTAAACCATAATGCTAAACTTAGGTTTTCAAAATTACCTAGATTCTTCCTTCCTATCCCTTATGTGCAAAGGAAGAGACTATAGGAAGGGTGGGAAAGCAGTTTTCTGAGAAAAAACAATTTCTAAATTAGAATTCTATAAACTTTTCTGAACTTGGTGGGCAAAGCTCAGCTTATATAGCTAACTTGATTGCAATCTAACACATATGAATAGAGCATGTATTTTCTTGATACAGTGCCACTCAAACACCAGCTTAGTCGAATCAAAGCAGCATCTCATTTGAAATTCTGGCAGAATCAATATTATATCAAAGGACAGTGGGCCTTGGGTGGCCACTGTCCCAGAGAGCTTTCACCAAAGGATACTGTACTAACGTCGCCACTTAGCCAATCAAGATAAACCTCATTTTACTCAGTGCTACAAATGCCAAAGCATGTAGTCAATTTTTAAAATTTCAAAATGCAAAAGCAGAATATGTGGAATAAAGCAACTGAGCTTTGGGAAGATGTTGAATATTACCTATTAGCATTCAATTTTGGCTGGAATCCCATTAGGTAATTTTGAGAAAATTTAAAAAATAGCTGCCCCAGAAGATAAAAACAAGGTCATTTTTCTTTCTTCAAATGTTGAAAAAGGACTTAAATTTTGCACAGCAGAATGAAAAATTTTCTCAAGTCGCTTCTGGTGCTAGCCTAGCCCAGTTTGATGGACAAGACAGGTCTTGCCTTCCACTTAAGGGCACATAGCCATGCACAGTCTCTGTGAAGGTGGCTTGTTTACATAAAATAGGTCTCATTTAGTTTTTTTGGCAATAAAGAGTTTGTCTTATGTGGGCCAACTCTTCTGGAATGTATCTGTGTCTGAAGAACTCAAATTCAAGTTATAGTCTATGGCTCCTTATCTTACTCATCTATTTATTACCTTCAAATTCCTACTTTTAATAGTTAAATCACAGGAACTATAATAGCTGGTATTAATCACACTTTTAATTATTAGGAAATACAAGACCATTTTGAGTCACTTGTTGAATTCAGTGGGCCTTTCTAATCCCAGAAAATAACTATGCTCCCAATCAACTCCTATGGTGATAAGGATTTTAATAACCATGGGCCACTGCTCACCATGCTTAGCAGAGCATGGAGACAAGCAAGAGAGGTGCCAGGACCTAAATCCAAAATCCAATTTTTCCCCAGGAAAGTGTAGGCAAAACACTGACTTGCTGGGGAGACTGTTTCATGCCAGGGGCAGCCACCCTCCCATGCTACAAGAATGTATCTGTTTTAAAAAACATGGAAACAAAGGAGGAATTGGATGCAAATCTGATTCCTGTAGGAACAATGCCAAGGACTCATATTTTATAAACACACATTTTATGATTTTATAAATCAAAACACTGCCTTCACTACGTAGCAATTATAATCCCTATTCCTATATTCTTGGCCATGAATATGAAAAATGTACACCTTTTCAAGGAAACTTTTCATATCTGGTCTCTACTTCAAAGTGAACAAGTACTTAGGACACCACCAGTTACTTTTTAGTATTTTGAAACAGAAACAAGTTGCTATTTCTGTTAAAGACAAAATACAACCTAAAAAAAAAATCTGTAATACCAAATATGACTTTCACTGCTTAGTAAGCTTTGAGAATGCACAATCTGCTAAGTATTCTAAAAACTAGTAAAATAAATTTACAAATAACTTGAAAATTTGCAGTTCCATACAGAATACTACCAAGGGATGTATGGTTAACTAATTATCTTACCAAACATCTGATTTAAGATTAGGGATTCAGGAAAACTGTTTTTTTTTACACTCTAATTTTTTCTGCTAACTAATGGAGGTAAATCCCTTGACTTCCCTGGGCTCTCAGTTACCTATTCAACTCAAATAAATAGGTTAAATTAGGTGATTTCTAAGGTTCCCTGAGGTCTAAGATTGACTTATCTCTGAACAGACTTTTGGACTGGCCATTCCTCTCTGATCCATGAGAACAGAGAAGGTACAGTGAGGCAGTATAAGCAGGCAGCAAAAATTAGCTCAGTTCACAGAACACTACCACCCCTACTGTTAAGCCACGATGCAGAAATGATACCACTGTACCTACTTCTACCCACAATAAAAATATTTTTACACCATCTATAAGAAGGTACGCATCCAAAGCGCAGGTCCAGTAACACCACCGAGAAGAGCTAGAAGAGCCAAATACTATTTTTTACTGAATAATTTTTAAGAGTTCATGTAAAAGAACTGTGTCTTCCTAGAAACTAAAAAAAAAAAAAACTGGAGTGACAATTAAGTGGAATATTAATCTATTTTAAACCTAAGTCCTTGAAATCATCCCAATTACTTCTAAGAAAGGTGGTAAGAAGCTCAAACTTTTAAAAATGGTTTTAAATTCCCATTTTGTACTTATGGTTTTGAAGTTTCTTTTTATATATCTTGGCTTGGAAATCTCCATGATCTTCACATACCCTAAATTTGCATTTCCAAAAGGCAGAATATTAGGAAAATGTTAATGATGCTACCCAGAAGGAACTGAGAATGTGGTGGGCTTCTGGAATGAATAACTGGGCAACCTCTCCCTTGGTTTTTAAGCCTCCATAGTCTGAGATTCTTTAAGTTCTGCTTGAATGCTGAATTTTAATAACTGTTTGGTAATGGCATATGCAAACAGAAAAGTAGGCTTTCTTGTTGGTACAATGAAAGGTTGCAAAGTCCAATTTATGTAGGAACTAGGGCTCTGTCCTGTGGAACCCTCCACTCCCCAAGACTTTTGCTGATCATGGTCTCCCCATCGGTTCACAGGCCTCCTCCTCACTCAGCTGGGGCAGGGACATGTCAAATGTAACTGTGCATGTCCAGGACCAAGCTGTATGCCTAAGATGAGTCCTTCAAAGAAAAAAGTCAGTGAATGAGGAGGGGAAATGGTTAGGGAATTAACAAAAGTTTTTTAAATATCTCCCTAAAGTCATATTATCTATGGTTCTACCTTCCCTTTCATAAATTAGTAAGAAAGACCCAAAGGCACATTTAAAATCTTGAGGTATTTCCCTGTTTTTCAGAAGTCATTCTTTTTAAACTATAAAATTAAACAGTTTCTTGTACTGTTTTGAAAAATTGTCTGTTGTCACAAAACCTCAGAGTCTTCTCATTTCTTGCAGAGCTAAATACACATACTATAGCATGTGTTAAAAACACGTTTGACAATTTTCTCAAATGACAGCTAGGGCCTTAATTTCTATCCAATCAATAAATACTCTGTGGGTTAGTCTCAGAAGGACCTGTTCCCTACTTCATGGAACCTGGGTTAAAGCCAGAAGAGCCCAGCTCAATCACATAAGGAAACTTGACCTAGAGTGACCTGTGTATACTACAGAAAGCAGCAACCATGTCACAGATGCCTTCAATGGGCCAGTCACTTACTATCACATGTCATCTCATTTGACTCTCACGGCAACCTGAGGAGAGACATTCTGTGCATTTTACAGAGGTAGAAACTGAGACGCCAAGCACTTAAAATGCAGAAGGTCTCACGGTGGGAACTGGCAGTAGCAAGATTTGGCCTCAAGACAGCCAGGCACCCTAACTTCTAGCTTGCATCACACTGACTCACTTGTTATTGTGTTTCACTCTTCAGAAATCATCCTAACACTGAAATCTGTGTCAATCAGTCATATAATCAAGGGACTACAGTCCATGCTCAACTTTGATGAGGGAAGAAGTTAACTGATGCAAAAGCTTCATGTAGGAAAAATGTCACCAGAAATATCTACTCTATCTAAACAGAAAAACAAAACTCTATTAATAGTTTGCAATTCATATAAATAAAACACGAGGCTTAAAAGTTTTATAATTTGTCAAATTAGCATATAAATTGACTTGACAAAGTATGAGTGTTTTAAAGCAGAAGGAAAAGCCAAGTCCAATCACCCATTTAACACAAGACTCCCTCCTGGACAGATGTCAGATCACTTCCACCTGACACTTCTGGTAGGGGCACTAGTGATGACATGGTGTGGCAAGTGTAACTTGCCTTACCTCAGTTTTCTCGTCAGTAATAGGTGGATTTATGTGGCTCATGACCGTATACTGTGTGCCATGATTATGAGAGCTGGAGAATCTTAAGGCCCTAATTTATCTTGCCATTCTGACTTACCACTGGGATTAGAGGTGGCAGGGAAGAGTGAATGCAAAGGAAACAAGACCTTGCAAATAAAAATGCTTAAGATATCAATCATAATATACTCCCACTGTCTCAGGGTTCTGAAAGACAGGTGCCCAAAATGATGCATGTCAACTTTTCTCAAATGTCTATGGAATTACGGTTTGTTTTTTGTTTCTTTTGGGTGCTCTCTGTCGAGGCTTTGCAGCTCAGTGAACTGTCTGCTCAAGCGCTTCTGGATTCATAGGTCTGGGTCATTCAAACATGTATACCAAGATGGAGTAACAGTAAAATGCCCAAATAAAGAGGATTCTATTTCTTATTCTCAGAAGAAGGTTGTTAGTATCTTTGGGGCAGGGAAATGAAGCAGTTTGAGTCAAAGTGGGGTGCCTGGGACAAATGCACCATAAACATAAAATCTTACTATTTATGATAAACATACCAGTCCAGGGATGAGGTTTCAAAGGCAAAGCCTTTCAGTTCACCAGCCTTTCCCTCAAATGTCACTGCTGATCTTAAGTGACCAAGATGATTGAAGTCTTTTGGTTTCCAAGAAAAGACATGGAAATCATGCTACAATAGTAATCCTTCAATGAAGTTCTCTCATCGAAAGAAAAAGTAAACACTCAGGGCTGAAGACTAATGGATTTAGCAATTGGGGTCATTAGCTCTGATAGCTATTGCTTGTGACAAACAGAAGTTCACTTCCACCCCAGCCTGTCTGTCATCAGCCTGTGTTGGATTAGCCTGTGAAAAGTTAAGAAAACTTGACAAGTGAGTAGTGTGAATGAACATTTTATATCTTTTCTAAGTTTTTCAACAGGACAGTTCTGACATACACAAGTTATGTCTTGATGCATTCTTGGGAGGTAGAAACTGCACCCATCCACTCTGGACAGAGATAGATTCAGGTATTAAATGACTTCTTGACTTGCCAAGATGACGATAATGCTGGGATTGTGTGTGCACCAATCCCCTGGCCAGTAGAGGGGCAGAATGGGCGATGCAGGCACTCACATGCCGGCTTACAGTGTTGGTCCGGAGCCTTTATGTAGCCATGAGCATCACTTTCTCAAAGATCAAGTGCAGAACTGCCTCCTTTCAAAAAGTCTGATCCCTGTGGAATCCCTTCTCTGGTTTACTACCTATGACTAGCTATTAGTTACTTCTACTTTCTGGTATAATCTGCTTTGAAAGTATCTTCCCAAGAAAAGTATAAGTTCCTTGAGGGAAGAGACCATTTCTATTTCATTTATATTCAGCACATCCTCTCTACTGAGGAACAAATGTAGGGCAAGTGCCCAAAAGACACCAAGCAGATCAAGGCTGGGGAGGGCTCCCACCACCACCACTGAGCCACAGGCTTGGTATCTGTCAACACAGGTTCGGTGGAGATTCATCTGCATGTCAGGCAGGGCCAGTAGCTGATGGCAGCTGGAGAGGTAAAAAGGAAAGAGAAAGCCACCATTTGCAGTGGGTACTCTTTCCGTCCAGATGAAACCAGTCCTTTCTGATCAGATGCCATTCTCCCTCATGGTGCAAACTGCGTCTCTGGCTACTGCAAGGCACATCTGAGTGCCTTTTAGTGTGATCAGCCAATTACTCCCTTTGGTCCTCACAGATGCAGAGCTCAAACTATCCATACACTTCTCTTCTGTCTATTATTCCACATGCTATCACAGGCCCCTGCCAGGAAAACCTGAAAAAAGTCAGGTGCTGTGTTGTATGGGAACCGTCACATTCATGCTGTGGGACTGGCTGAACATAAGCAATAAAATAGCCTGCATAGGTTGAACTGTTCTTGCCATCAAAAGACAAGGTTGGAGAGGAAGAGGATCCTAGCACAGGCACATCAGAGGCCCAGCCTTTCCTTCTGAGAAAGTCCCACATGAAGGTCCTGGTAGCATGCTGTTAAGGTGCAGCCCATGTTGTAACTAGCGCTGAAAATACAACCTGGGGAAGCTTCTGATTCTAGGGAGTCATCAAAATGGATTTGCCTCCATAGGTTAAGCTAAGCAGCGATAACACTTAGGAAGCAGGAACTGTGCTACTATTTCAGCATCTCTTTTCTTGCTTTCTATGGCACCTTTTTGGTTTCCATATAATTGAAAACATTCAGTGTTTTATTGACAAAGAGCTATTTTTGCACTCACAAAAAACTTATTAAAGTGTGAAATTTTGTGTGTGTGTGTGTTTTGTTTTGTTTTTTTCCCAAGATAACCATCACTCACATCTGGAGTTAGGCTAAACACACAAAGTCTCAATAATAACCAGCCATAGGGACTCTGCCTGAGAAACACAATCATGTTAGCATTAGCAAGCATCACAAGAGTTAAAACAAATATAAAAACTCTGTGACTGAAGGGAAGTTTTGATATGAAATGGGTTAAAAATAATAAGTATAATAACTGAACTAGAATTATGCAGCAACTCAACTGGAAGACAGCTATAGAAATTGTGTGTGTGTGTGGTATGTACACACATGCAAACAGGCTCTAGGAACCCATGAGATATATTAAAGGTCAACTCTGCAGCGGTTCCAGGAGGGTTCTCTCTGGCATATTAGGGCCTGTGGGCCAAATCTGGCTTGCTGCTGACCCCTATACACCTTGCAAGCTAAGAATGCTTTTTATATTTTAAATGGTCAATGAAAAAAAATCAAAAGAAGAGTATTTCCTGACATGTGAGAATTATGTGAACTTCAAATTATCAGTGTCCATAAATAATTGGAGGGCTTTGGGTTTTGATGAAGTTCTTAATCTCAGCTTCTTGCTATCTTCCTCAATTATACCAGTGAGTGGTAGACAGGCTGCTAACTGCTGCCTGAATTCAAGTAACAAAGGATGATTGACAAGGAAGAGGTTTGATTATGAAGTGATCTGACATCAAAGAGAATTCTCACATGCATACAGAGCTAATTTTCTAATATTTAGGCATTAGAACTTTGCTTGGAATTTACAAACTCAGACAAATGAGCTACTCTTCTCAGAGATGATGGGGGACTGGAAGGCACAAAGTATCTTACTTTTCACTGGACAACAGTAGGGAAATACAAATAATGCCAAATTCCTCGTATGAAGGCCAATGCTAACAAAGCTTTTCATTTTTTTTTCCATTTGCCTTGTCAGTTGCTCAAATTACCACTCATTAAGAAAAGCCAACATAAACATGTTTTAAAAGGATGGTTCTCTATGGCAACAAGTTCTCAAGTGACTGACATCAGAACTCCTGACAAGAGTCATACAGCCTCTGGGGGAAAAGAGGAGAAAGAAAAAAAAAGGCAGGTTTCCTGCCTCCCTGAAAGGTCCTAAGGTTTGGAAAGTTGCGTGACTCATGTGACAACATTTCACAACACACTGGCCAGTGTAAGATAAATGAGGCTCCTCCAAAGCTAGAAATGATCAATGTGACATAGGCACCAACTTCTTTGAATGAAGAATAAAAATAATCCAAATTGACTGTATTTTATAATTCTAGGTCAACTGGTTCTCTTCGCTGCTGTCTGGAGACAGGACAAGTAGTTTCTATAGGTAGTTGAAGGCTAGTACTTGAATCTCAAAGAACAGAGGCAGCTCCTAAGAGAGGGTCTGTCTCTTTCATCTTTACTCCACAGGAAGACTTGAAAATGGCTTAGAATGTTGAAAACTCAAATTTAGGCTCCTTATTACAGGAAGCATAGCATTGTTGGAAGAGTTTAGAGAACCTAGTATTTTGAAGCTAGGAATAGAGTATGAATAGTTATCTGGAATAGTTAAGATTAATTTTAAGGGAAAAGTAAATTAATTTAGGCAAATGATGTCATAACAAAAAAGTTTCCTCCCTCGGTTCTTGTATACCATATGAGATAAATCTTTACATACTCTTTTTAATTGACTAGAAATCTAAGTAGTAAAAAGAAAAAATTTTTAAATACCTTTAGGGGTAAACTTGGTAGGGCAAAATAACTCTACATTTACAGGATATTTAGTTAGTAAGAATAAATTAAATTCTGAACTCACTGAGTCATGTAATAAAAGTAAATTATACGAAATAAGACCTTCAGGAGTCTGAGGTCCAATAACTTGGCCATCTAGTCTCTCATAAAGATTCACTGAGCAGTTACTATTTACCCAACTGGGCAGGGGCCCAAATAAGAGCTCTTGTGCTAGGGGTGACAGACTGTAAAAAAATAAAAATTAAAAATATGGTCTGGGTAGATCTCATGTAAGTGTTCTCAGCACAATAAAAAATAAAAATTAGAAGAAATAATATATCAGGAAAATTTATTTTTAGGATATACAGAAACCCAACTATAAAACAACTCCATTCAACAAAACCCCTAATCAATTAACTTGAGATTACAATTCCAAAGAGCTCATAAAAAATAAACATTATTACTGTTATTAAATATATAATCCCTCTTATATACTATTATATACTAAATATATAATCTATTAGTTTCACATAAGCTATAATAATTATTTTATTTTATAAGCAAGAAAGATATTAAAAGTTTAAGGGAAAAAGAACAAGTAATGCTACTTCCCTACCTGCTCAGAATCCAAAAAGGTTCCTTAAAGTAAGGCCCGCCTCCCGTTTATAGTCCCTACTGGCTCACCCTCTGTGGACATGCAACACCCTGTATCACAATGCTTCTCAAACTATCAGGGGTGATGGGCCAATTTTTTTTTTTAATTCCCATTCCACTGCAGGTCAAGATTTTTGTAATACCTAAATAAATATTTTTAAAAATGATCAGGGAAATGAAATTAAAAAAAGATATATAAAACCTAAGTTCCAATTTATAAAAATTAACATGAAACAACTTTCAAAGTTTCTAAAGCTAACTCTCAATTCTTCCCTTGTCAAAGGCTGGTGTGTGGACCATACTCTGAGTGGCACTGGTATAAAGTATCAGCTACCAAAGGAGAGAAAGAGAAGGTGTTGAATTCACTATGGCAGAGGTAACAACCACCTGGGTTCACATCAGATGTAAGGTGTCACCTTGGCCAAGTCTGGGCCTCAAAGCCTTTCTGGGCCTCAAAGCAAATCATTTGCAAAACCAGGAAGCAGGGCTACACAGTGACTTTTTCATAGTTTAGCACTGCAAGTCATTCTTTCAATGAAACCTTAAATGGAGGCCAATATGTAACACATCACGGGAACTGTGGTTGAGGTGAGGTTCGGGGAACCCAAAGCTCATGACCTAACCCTCCTCTCTCCTAGTAAGGCCCCTGAGGCATCTCTGAGGAATTCTGAGGGCTCTACAGAATAGTTTGAAAAACAACGTTTCTTAAAAAATTTAATCTTAAACATTTTCTTTATGTTTTTAATGTCCATTACTGTTCTAACATTCATTGTAGCCTAGGTAATTTCACAGCATTGAGAAACAAGAGACTAAAAGAAGCTTTCAAGAAAAAAACTGGATTGTTACTATTATAAAATATACACAATTCTTAAAGTTTTCATTAACTTTTGGAATTCCAACAAGTGGCTATCAGGATTGTCCTGTGATTAATTTCTTCCACAAATGGAAACAAAGCATCAAGATTGGTCTCCTTAATAACGCATAGTGTTAAACTGCAAACGGGGTCCCCTCTGAGGACTCGGATGACTGAAGAGGACGTCCAGGCTGGCTGAGTCTTTGGCTTTACCTGGTGAGGCTCCCAGGGGAGATGCTAACAGTCCCTTCAGACTACAGCGGCAGAAGCCCAGCCACGGCTTTTACCCCAGCCATTGGCTGTGTTCTAACAAGGAAGGTTCCTCTTCATCCTATTTTCATTACATCACAGGATGAAAATCTGGGAGAGAATGTTATTTCTGCTTTCCTGGCAGGACAGGGGATAGAGGGAAAAATGAGCCAATATTTCACTCTTCTCCTCCAACACTGGGCCATCTGTGTGTCAATTTCTTATTATCACAAAAGCTCTCTTAAAACCATTCACTTGATCTGTCAACAAACAAAAAGCCAAATCTAATCCTTTCAGGCCAAACCTCTGCCCTGGCAAATGTCTACCCAGACAAAACAGCCTAGTGACTTAAACCCCTTTGTTTACGTAGCCCTCCCCTGCCCCCACTTTGTCTTTTCTTCTTTTTAAATGAACGTCTTATTATAAGTTGTTTGTTGATATAGAAGACAATATAAATTTTTACTGGTACTAACACAACTTTCAGAAAGCAGTGACCCACTTTCTCCTTTCTACCTCTTGAAGAAAGTAGAGGTAGGCCTCCAACCCTGTTTAACGTCCTTGCTGCCAGGAGATGGTCGGTTCATGTCTCTTGTCCGAGGACAGGAAAAGGATGCACTCTCGGCACCGCGTGCTAGGGAGAGATAAGACCAGAGGTTTCTGTCCTCAGCACCTTATCAGCTTTTCCTGCAACTTTCCAGAGCAGACAGCACCATGAGGAGCAATAAACTGAACTAGCTTAAGGGGGGCAGGGTGTGCGAGCTGCCTGGGATTGGAGGGAATGAGGTGGGAAGGGGAGCAGAATGAGGAAACGAGATGAACTTTTCATATATTTTTTAATGGTTTGGCCCAAATAAAATTGCCTTAAAAAAATGTTTTACATTTCTTTTTGCTAAAACTGCAACAACAGGCATAGAAGTATTTATAAGAACTTCCTTTCTGGTTGGAATGCACCACCACTTTCCTCGCTTTGAGCCCTGCCCCTTGCTGCTTTGTGCTACTGGCTCCAGGGCACGTAGCCCAAGACAGATCTGCTGTGGCTGTGCTGATGGGCCTACAAACCACAGGCCGCAGGGAGAATGTTTTTCTACGCACACGTACCTCCACTGACACAACCAGTGCTTTCTGGGGCCAGGGCACTCACAATTCCATTTCCACACCGCAAAGGAACAAGCAAGGTTATGAGACGCTCCATCAAACACAGAAGGGCGTCACTGGTGACCTCTACCCTTCTATAACAAATCACAACTGTGAACCTAAGACGGACTGATTATACACTTTATAAATCCTGGTTTTCTTCAGGGTGAGGTGATAGGGATGAGGACAAAGACAGTTGCTGGAGAAGAATCTAAACTAAGCAGAACATTTAAATCAGTTATGACCTCAGTTGCTTGTAATGAACTCATGTGAAAGTAATACACATTTAGCAGTCTTCTTTGTAAGAACTTTTTAAACATGGAAACACATATAGAAAAACAGAGAAAATAATAAAATGAACCCAATGTACCCATTACCCAGCTTTAATAATTACCATCATAATCATTACTAATTCTACTCCTGTTAATTTAAAGCAAACCAAAGATATATACTTTCATTCATAAAGATCTCAGGACAGATGTATCTCTAAAATGTAAGAGTTCCAAGAAAAATTCACAGCTATATTACTATTATCACATAAAAAGATTAACAAAAATTCCTAATATCCTGAATATCTACTCTCTGTTCACATTGCCTTTAATTGTCTTTCTAAGTTATTTCTTACTGCAATTTATTTGAATCAGTTTCCAAGTAAGGCCCATTATGTTGTGATTAGTGGATGTGTCTCTTGTCCCTGTTAAGAGTATAGCTTCCCATTCCCCTCTCTTTCATTTTTGCAGTTTCTTATTAATGAAACCAAGCTATTTGTCCAACAGAGTTGTCTGAGGATCTGAATTTTGCTGAAAGGATCCCTGGAGTATGAGTCAACATGCTCTCTGTCCCATGTACATCCTGTAAGGGTAAATCTAGAGATAGCCTTACTAACTAATGTAACACTTTCCCAAGGCAGCATGTCACCTTACAAAAACCTGGAATGGATTCATGGCTAAGTAAACTTGTGCTATTCCTCCCTTTAATTTATAAAGCATATTGTCATGTGAGAGTTTCGGCAGTTGCAAAACTTCAGAATAACTTCCCAAACTTATTTCACTTTGGAACCCTTTGTGGTATAGCATCCATTGGCATCTCATGTAATTAGTGTTCTGGTGAACCTACTTTGAGAAGGTCTGTTCACATAGATATTGCCATGATCTGGATAAAATGAATAGTTCTTCTGCTAAAGTTTTATAGCCAAATCTTTGATTTTCTTGTTGTGTCTACAGAAGTGGGCTTTTACCAACAGACTATACACTTTACACAAGATGGCAGCCAATCACCTGGAGAGGAAATTAAAAGAGGAACAGGCAAGCATTCTATTATGAGCAACCAGCTTGCTAGGTGGCTTGGGAGAAGAGGCTAGCTCTTCCCTAGATAATCCATTACTGAAATGGAATATCTGTTCCCAGTCAGAAAAATCACTCTTGCATCTTGGAAAAGAAGGTGGCAGAGAAAGAATATGTCCTAAATCATGTAAGAATCTATGCATCAACTTTTAAGACTATCTACATTCTAACAATATTTTCTTTTTAGGATTATGTGCAAACCGTAAGAACTGTACATTCTGACCAGTAGAAGAAGCAGGGTGAAGGAGAAAGATCTTGGATTCAGGTTCCAAACTACAGAATAGTAACTAATTTGTAATATAATCAAGAGAATAAAACTGGAGGACATACTCAGGAATTAGTGGACATATAACAAAATTAAAATTTAAGAAAGCATTCTTAAAAATAAAATATAACAAATGAACTTGGATAAACTGTTATGATTCTGGGATTTAAAATATGGGGTACTTATCTCTCTTTATCCACCTTTACAGTGTAGCCACACCAGTATGCCTTTTGCTCCCCAAAAGCTTCATTGCTTTTTTTTAATTAAAGTATCATTGATATACACTCTTATTAAGGTTTCACATAAGCAACATTGTGGTTACTACATTCACCCATATTATCAAGTCCCCACCACCAGCCCATTGTAGTCACTGTCCATCAGCATAGTAAGATGCTGTGCAGAGTCATACTTGTCTTCTCTGTGCTACACTGTCTTCTCCATGACCCACTCCCTACATCATGTGTGCCAAACATAATGCCCCTCAATCCTCTTCTCCTTCCCTCCCCACCCACCCTTCCCTATCCCTCCCTTTTGGTAACTGCTAGTCCCTTCTTGGAGTCTGTGAGTCTGCTGTTGTTTTGTTCCTTCAGTTTTGCTTTCTTTTATACTCCACAAATAAGTGAAATCATATGGTATTTGTCTTTCTCTGCCTGGCTTATTTCACAGAGCAATAGAATCCTCTAGCTCCATCCAATGGTGTTACAAATGGTAGGATTTGTTTTCTTCTTATGGCTGAATAATATTCCATTGTGTATATGTACCACATCTTCTTTATCCATTCGTCTACTGATGGACACTTAGGTTGCTTCGGTATCTTGGCTATTGTAAATAGTGCTGCAAAAAACATAGGGGTGCATATGTCTTTCTGAACCAGGGATCTTGTTTTCTTTGGGTAAATTCCTAGGAGTGCAATTCCTGAGTCAAGTGGTATTTCAATTTTTAGTTTTTTGAGGAACCTCCATATTGCTTTCTGCAATGGTTGAACTAATTTACATTTCCACCAACAGTGTAGGAGGGTTCCCTTTTCTCCACATCCTCACCAGCATTTGCTGTTCCTTGTCTTTTTGATGTTGGCCATCCTAACTGATGTGAGGTGATATCTCATTGTGGTTTTAATTTGCATTTCCCTGATAACTAGTGATATGGAGCATCTTTACATGTGCCTGGTGGCCATCTGAATTTCTTCTTGGAGAAGTGTCTGTTCATATCCTCTGCTCATTTTTTAATTGGGTTATTTCTTGGGTGTTTAGGTGTGTGAGTTCTTTATATGTTTTGGATGTTAACCCCTTGTTGGATATGTCATTTACAAATATATTCTCCCATACTGTAGGATGCCTTTTGTTCTACTGATGGTGTCCTTTGCTGTACAGAAGCTTTTTAGTTTGACGTAGTCCAATTTGTTCATTTTTGCGTTTTTTCCCTTGCCCGAGGACATGAGTTTAGAAAAAAGATGCTCATGTTTATATTCAAGAGATTTTTGCCTATGTTTTCTTTTAGGAGATTTATGGTTTCATAACTTACATTCAGGTCTTTGATCTATTTTGAGTTTACTTTTGTGTATGAGTGAGACAATAATCCAGTTTTATTCTCTTATATGTAGCTGTTCAGTTTGTTAATACCAGTTGTTGAAGAGGCGGTCATTTCCCCATTGTATGTCCATAGGTCCTTTGTCATATATTAATTGACCATATATGCTTGGGTTTATATCTGGACTCACTATTCTGTTCCACTGATCTATGGGTCTGTTCTTGTGCCGGTACCAAATTGTCTTGATTGCTGTGGCTTTGTAGTAGAGCTTGAAGTCAGGGAACATAATTCCCCCTGCTTTATTCTTCCTTACCAGGATTGCTTTGGCTATTTGGGGTCTTTTGTGGTTCCATATGAATTTTAGAACTATTTGTTCCAATTTGTTGAAGAATGCTGTTGGTATTTTGATAGGGATTGCATTGAATCTGTAGATTGCTTTAGGCAGGATGGCCATTTTGACAATATTCATTCTACCTATCCATGAGTAATACAGGATGTATTTCCATTTATTGGTATCTTCTTTAATTTCTCTCATGAATGTCTTGTAGTATTCAGGGTATAGGTCTTTCATTTTCTTTATTAGATTTATTCCTAGGTATCTTATTCTTTTTGATGCAATTGTGAATGGAATTGTTTTCTTTTTCTACCAATTGATTTCTCTTTCTACTAATTCATCATTCATGTATAGGAATGCAACAGATTTCTGTGTATTAATCTTGTATCCTGCAACTTTGCTGAATTCAGATATTAGATCTAGTAATTTTGGAGTAGATTCTTTAGGGTTTTTTATGTACAATGTCATGTCATCTGCAAACAGTGACAGCTTAACTTCTTCTTTACCAATCTGGATGGCTTTTATTTCTTTGTGTTGTCTAATTGCCGTGGCTTGGACCTCCAGAACTATGTTGAATAAAAGAGGGGAGAGTGGGCATCCTTGTCTTGTCTCTGATCGTAGAGGAAAAGCTTTCAGCTTTTCACTGTTATGTATGATGTTGGCTATGAGTTTGTCATATATGGCCTTTATTATGTTGAAGTACTTGCCCTCTGTACCCATTTTGTTGAGAGTTTTTATCATGATGGATGTTGAATTTTGTCAAATGCTTTTTCAGCATCGCTGGAGATGATCATGTGATTTTTGTCCTTCTTTTTGTTGATGTGGTGTATGATGTTGATGGATTTTTGAATATTGTACCATTCTTGCATCCCTGGAATAAATCCTACTTGATCATAATGGATGATCTTTTTGATGCATTTTTTAATTTGACTTGCTAATATTTTGTTGAGTACTTTTTTGCATCTATGTTCATCAGGGATATTGGTCTGTAATTTTCTTTTTTTGTGTTGTCTTTGCCTCGTTTTGGTAGTAGAGTGATGCTGGCCTCAAAGAATGAGTTTGGAAGTATTCCCTCCTCTTCTACATTTTGGAAAACTTTAAGGAGAATGGGTATTAGGTCTTCACTAAATGTTTGATAAAATTCAGCGGTGAAGCCATCTTGGTCAGGGATTTTGTTCTTAGGTAGTTTTTTGATTACCAATTCAATTTTATTGCTTGTAATTGGTCTGTTCAGATTTTCTGTTTCTTCCTGAGTCAGTCTTAGAAGGTTGTATTTTTCTAGAAAATTGTCCATTTTTTCTAGGATATCTAATTTGTTAGCATGTAATTTTTCATGGTATTCTGTAATAATTCTTTGTATTTCTGTGGTGTCCACAGTGATTTTCCTTTCTCATTTCTGATTGTTTATGTGTGGAGACTCTCTTTTTCTCTTGATAAGTCTGGCTTATCTATTTTTTTATTTTCTCGAGGAACCAGCTCCTGTTTTCACTGATTCTTTCTATTGTTTTATTCTTCTCAATTTTATTTATTTCTCCTCTGATCTTTATTATGTCCTTCCTTCTACTGACTATGGGCTTCATTTGTTCTTCTTTTTCTTGTTTCATTAATTGTGAGTTTAGACTATTCATTTGGAATTGTTGTTCTTTCCTGAGGGGTAGACATGTATTGCAATATACTTCCTTTGGCCTTCACTGCATCCCACAGATTTTGCAGTGTTCAGTTATTGTTGTCATTTGTCTCCATATACTGCTTGATATCTGTTTGTATTTGGTTGTTGATCCACTGATTATTTAGGAGTATGTTGTTAAGCCTCCATATGTTTGTGGGATTTTTTGTTTTCTTTGCATAGTTTATTTCTAGTTTCATACCTTTGTGTTCTGAGAAGCTGGTTGGTACAATTTCAATCCTTCTGAAATAACAGAGGCTTTGTGTGGCCTAGTATACGATCTATTCTTGAAAATGTTCCACGTGCACTTGAGAAGAATGTGTATCCTGTTGCTGTTGGGTGTAGAGTTCTGTAGATGTCTGTTAGGTCCCTCTGTTCTAATGTGTTGTTTACTGTCTCTGTTTCCTTACTTATTTTCTATCTGGTTGATTTGTCCTTTGGAATGATTGGTGTGTTGAAGTCTCCTAAAATGAATGCATTGCATTCTGTTTCCCCCTTTAATTCTTTCAGTATTTGTTCCACATATGTAGGTGCTCCTATGTTGGTCGCATAAATATTTATAATGGTTATATCCTCTTGTTGGACTGGCCCCTTTATCATCTTGTAATGTCCTTCTTTGTCTCTTGTGACTTGCTTTGTTTTGAAGTCTATTTTGTATGATGCAAGTACTGCAACTCCTGCTTTTTTCTCCCTATTATTTGCATGAAATATTTTTTTCCATCCCTTCACTTTTAGTCTGTCTTTGGGTTTGAAGTGAGTCTCTTGTAGGCAGCATATATGTGGGTCTTGTTTTTTATCCATTCAGTGACTCTATGTCTTTTGATTGGTGTATTCAGACCATTTACATTTAGGGTGATTATCGATAGGTATGTACTTATTGCCATTGCAGGCTTTAGATTTTTGGTTACCAAAGGTTCAAGGGTAACTTCCTTACCATTTAAGTCTAATTAACTCACTTATTATGTTATTATAAACACAATCTAAAGGTCCTTTTTTTTTCCTCCTTATTCTTCCTCCTCCATTCTTTATATATTAGGTATCATATTCTGTACTCTTTGTCTATCCCTTGACTGACTTTGGGGGTAGTTAATTTGATTTTGTAGCTGCTTAGTAATTAATTGTTCTACTTTCTTTACTATGGTTTTCTTTCCTCTGGTGACAGCCATTTAGCCTTAGGAACACTTCCATCTATAGCAGTCCCTCCAAAATACACTGCAGAGACAGTTTGTGGGAGGTAAATTGTCTCAGCTTTTGCTTATCTGGAAATTGTTTAATCCCTCCATCAAATTTAAATAATCTTTCCAGGTAGAGTATTCTTGGTTCAAGGCCTTTCTGGTTCATTGCATTAAATATATCATGAAAAAAATATATATATCATGCCACTCCCTTCTGGCCGGTAAGGTTTCTGTTGAGAAGTCTGATGATAGCCTGATGGGTTCTCCTTTGTATGTCATCTTTTTTCTCTCTGGCTGCTTTTAAAAGTCTGTCTTTATCCTTGTGATCTTTGCCATTTTACTTATTATATGTCTTGATGTTGTCTTCCTTGGTTCCCTTGGTTGGGAGATCTGTGCACCTCAATGGTGTGAGAGACTATCTCCTTCCCCAGATTGGGGAAATTTTCAGCAATTACCTCCTCAAAGACACTTTCCATCTCTTTTTCTCTCTCTTCTTCTTCTGGTACCCCTATAATGTGAATATTGTTCCGTTTGGATTGGTCACAGAGTTCTCTCAATATTCTTTCATTGCTAGAGATCCTTTTTTCTCTCTGTGCCTCAGCTTCTCTGTATTCCTGTTCTCTAATTTCTATTCCATTTACCATCTCCTCTATCTCATCTAATCTGCTTTTAAATCCCTCCATTGTATGTTTCATTTCAGAAACTGTATTTTTCAAAGTTTCTCTCTCTTTCAGTCCTCCCTGAGGTCTTGAACATTTTTCTGTAGCTCCATGAGCACGTTTATAGATCTTTATTTTGAAATCTTTTATCAGGACGATTGGTGATTTCAGTTTCACTTGGCCCTCTTTCCGGTGTCTTTGGGATTTTGGTTTGTATCAGGTTCTTTTGACGTTTCATATTTGTAATGAATAACATGGAATAATAATTTTGTGTAGGTGGCATCCTCCAGTGCCCAGAAGCTCTACTCTCCTGGAGTGATAACGGTGGTTGCAGGTGAGCGGCCTTGGTGCCTGCCAGGAGGAAAGAGCTCTTTCCTGCTTCCCTGCTGTAGTGCCTGCCTCCACTGCCAGGGCCAGTGGGCTGAGCATGCAGGGAGGAGCCTTTATGCTATGCCCCTGTAGCTACCCTAGGCAGGGCAGCCCTCTGGCTGGCCTGGCACAATGGCTGGGGCAGTAGGTTTATAAGCTGATGCCATCCAGGAGGAAGGGGCGGCAGGCTGCATATTGCAGTGGGGGTTCTTGGGGCTGTGTTGCCAGCCAGGGGGATGGAGTACCTGAAGCTCCCAAAAGTTACCAACCTGCAGGCCTGAGTGTACTGGGATGATTTTGTCTACCTGTCCTTTCTCCTGAGCAGCAAGCTCTGTGCAATCCTTGCCCTCTTGCTGTTAGGAAGTCTCTCAGAGTGCCCATCTTTCTTTTGTCCTAGAGTGACTGGTTTTGGGTACCTGCTCTCCACAAGCAGCTGGAATCTCAGTCTCTCTGAGTATTCTGCCTGTCTTAGCTTTCCAACTCCACTAATCTCCAGAGCACCAAGTAATGTAGGTTCATGCTTCTAGAGTAGATCTCCAGGGCTTGGTGTTCAGCAGTCTTAGGCCTCCACCCCTTCCCTGCTCTGTTTCTCTTCCTCCTGCCAGTGAGCATGGGTTGGGGAAGGGCTTGAGTCCCAACGGATCGTGGCTTTGCTACTTTTCCCCAGATGTAGGCAGTCTGCCACAGTCTTCTTTCCTGTCACTCTTTCAGGATTAATTGTATTTTCTGTATTTTCATATTACATGTGGTTTTGGGAGGAGGTTTCTGTCTTACTTCTCACACCACCATCTTTAAGCCCCTCAGGCTCATTACTTTTTCAAGGATCTGTGTCTTTGTGGATGGGGTCTTCTTTTCTCCTTGCAAGGCCTATCAACCTAACCAACTGCTACTCCTTTAGGACCCCATACATAATGTTATTTTCTTTCATCTCTGCAAACTGAATTCATCACTATATCTTGTATCTCCCCAGGCCTCTGGCATAGCGCTTGAGGCCTTTGTTCCAGTTGATGTTTTCATCTCTGACTTGCCAGGTAGACTGTCAGTAGTGCTTTAATCATCCGTCCTGCAACAATACTATTGGATGACATGGACAAACATCTTAGTTAAGTAGAAAAAGGAATAGGAAGGGTCTGGATCAGGGGAATAGATAGGGAGAAAATGATTAAAATAGTGCTACTTAGGAGACTAATGATGACATAATGAGAAATTACACTGAGAGAAAAAACCGTCAAGACTCTCTAGCCTTGTTTAAAAGGCACTGAGTCAGCCTGGGGCTGACCCTATAGTTTGAAGGCTTTCTAAATGACTACAATGTAGGCTCTGTTTATGTCTCACTTGTAACTTCAATTCACAGACATATGATTTTTTTCCATTAATTTTGTGAAAGTGTCCCCAGGTTATCAGCTTAATAGTTCTAGATCCTTCTAAGGAAAGAGGAGTCTAAAATAAAATGTGACCAATGATGATAATGTGTCATGCATTGTGACAGATACAATTCTGAGTAACAGGACCCCATTAAAAAACAAATATGAACGCTGTGTGTTTGCCTCCTAATAATGTATATTTCATCTTAAAAGGGAGGAATGGATGGGATGAGCATAAAAATGATAATCTAAAATTAAGTGACTGATTTAAGTAGATGAATAATGTCACTGTTTAACAAGATTTTCTTAGGATCACAAAGTAAGCAAGCACACAATTTCCAATCTGAAACTTTAACAACTTTGTAATAAAAATTAGATAAATATGTAAATCTGACACTCTATTTACAAATTTCAATGATAAGTTTACTGATTTCCAGGGTTTATGCAACAATTTCCTACAAAAGCTACCTTCCTTTTAGAGAGGGTGCTGACATGAATGTTTGCACTGTACTTAAGTAAAGTAGCTTTCCCAGGTCCGCTTTTCTGTTTGTAGAAATTGAAACCCCACCAAATCTAGGTCACTGAAATCAAGACATAAACTTAACTACTAGATAAAATGCTATCTGGCATTCAGGTTTACAAAATGCTTCAGAACCAGTTAAGTAAAACTAAGAACCTTCCTCTGATTTAAAGAGTGGGAATGAGAATTACAAAAAGGGTCCTGGATAAATGTCAGAAGATAGAAGTTACTGGAGGCCGGCTGTCATCACCACTAATTTGCTCAAAACAACTTTCTGATACAGAAAAGATAAACCTGTCAAAGAACAACAAATGACAAGTCAAAACCTAACCATCTTAGCCTTGTGCTGTTTGCAGCTACTGGATGCTGTTTGGAATCAAAACTCCACATGAGTTTCCTAGAGGCTCAGTTGTCTTCAGATAAGAATGAACAGAACCTTGACAATCAGAAAGACCTACTAGCACTCTTGAGTCCTAATAAAGACAGAGACCTCATTTAAATCTTATGGAAGAAAAAAAATATTTGGAAAATTCCCATAAAGTTTTAGGTTGAAGATTGAGTTTTAAACAGAACTTTTTGGTTGTTATAAAGTGGTTCCAATGTAATTACAAAAGATTACAATTTAATAATTGATAAGCATCAAGAAATACACTAAACCATACTTTGTGAAATGAAGGGCAGCTTTTAATGAAATCCTACTAATTTATGGCTGGGTTTAAGCTGCTTCTTACATGATCTCTGTGGAAAAATTGGCCTACCAAATTAACAAATCAGAAACCTCCTTAATACTTTGGAAACAAAGTCTACAAGACTCCCTCCAATAGTGTTTTGGTGATAAATTATCCAAAGGACTTAATTACAAAACAGTTCAAATTACAAAGAACTCCTAAGGCTAAGAGAGAGACTTATTTAAATTACTTAAAAGAAATGCTTTATAGTAGCTTCAAGCAGTTTAGTAATGCTCATTTATATGCAAACATTTGCTGCACTCATTAAAATTAGCTCCTATCAAGGCAATCCAAGTGAAATAAATCAGACAGAAAAAGACCTATGATTTCACTTATATGTGGTATCTAAAAAACAAATTAAAAAACAGAAATAAACTCCCACAGAGAAAAACTGGTGGTTGATGGCATGCAGGGGAAATGAAATAGGTGTAGGGGATTAAAAGGCATGAACTTCCAATTATAAAATAAGTCACAGGGAAGAGCAGCACAGCACAGGGAATACAGTCAATAATATTGTAATAACTTTGTGTGATGACAGGTGGTAAACACGTATTGGGTGAACATTTGTAATGCAAATATTGCTGAATACTATGTTGTACACCTGAAACTAATATAATACATGTCAGCTATACTTCAATTAAAAAAAAAGAGCAATCCCATTGGAGCAGTTTAAATGATAAACTGGAGTAGGAGCTGTTTTTTCCTGTGGAAAAGATTCTTAAACTCCAAACTTCAGTTATGAAAGAAAAATCTTGAAAGCAAAAACTTTTCACAATCCTGAACAAAGTAGTGTTGAAAGATCAATTTGTAGGTACCCAATTTATGAATGTATGTTGCTTGTCTATGTATACCTACACCCACATATCTGTGGGTACACACCCTCCATGTAAGGATGGAGTCATGCATACTACAGAGGGGCACAACAGTGCACTGGGAAGAGTTCTCTCCTCTTTGGCTAGACAAGTGTTAAGATTTGCTGCCAGGCAAATCGAATTTAAAGATGGTGGGATTCGTTACCTAAAAAGATTCTGGGCTGAGTATCACTTGGAGATTGAGGAACTTCATGTGGCTGATATGGCAGAACTAGGATATGGGAAGTAGCAAGATGAGGCTTCCACTGTGTCACTGAAGGCTCCCAGGTTCTATGTGACATGAATGTTCAGACTGTCCTTAGGTAAAAGTTTCCCCAGGTCAAGTTTTCTGTTTGTAGAATTAGAAACCCCACCAAATCTAGGTTACTTAAGTTAAGACATAAAATAAGTTTAAGCACTTGTTTTGGAGTTCATTATCCTAGTTATTTTTTCGTATTTTCATTAATCCAAAATGCCTTGTAACACTATAGATTTATCCTTCTCATTTGTTTCCTTGTCAACATATTTAAAGAGTCATTGAATGTAAAGAGTCAAATAATTTTTTGATGGCCAGAAAAATCTGTTATTTTCTCAGTTTCTCTGTTGTTTTGTAGTAACCAACCATGTAAGTCTGTAATAAGTCTGGTGACAAAAGATGAATAAGTTAGGAACAATTTTTGTGTGCCACCATGGGAAGAGCCTTAAATTGTAGGTGAATTTTTCGGGGCCATTAAACCTGATGATTAACTGCCAAGGCCAAGTCTGTCAATGGTGGGGATACTGAAGTCAGTGACACAGTGAGGAGGCCCTGACACCATTCCTTACAGTTTATACTGGGACATCATCTGTTTCCGTCTTTAACACCATGCAGCCTATCTGTCTCTGGCCAACAGGGAGCAGTGATAGTAACATGAGCAAGTTGTGTGCCTTCTCCTAGGCCAGGGCAGCAGGACACCACCAGCATAATCACGCTCAAAAGGAAAGGAACAACACCCTCCCAGTGCGGGGGCTGCCCAGGCAGGGTCTCCTCAGCTCTGTTTTCAGAAAAGCGTAATGAGCATGGCAGTGCTTGCTGTGCTGCGCCCCCAGGACTGAGGGGTTGCTCCTGAGCTGTCAGTCCTAGGGTCACACCCCCATTCCTGGGAGACCAGAGTGGGACCCAGGGACTGGTCAATGCAGGGCCTTAGAGGACCAGCCTCCTACAAAGATCTGGGGTGGTTTTGAAGAGGGCCCTGTGGAGTCAGCTGAAGACATGGGACTCCACCAGGGCACCCCAGCTTCTCTCCCTGCCCGATCCTGCATCCTCCCCCTAAGCACCCCTCAGCTAGTAATCCAAAACACACCTCCCAGTGCAGTTTCCACATGCTACTTTATGTCTTGTTTTGGGGTCTGCTTCCCAGAGAACCAACCTGCAAACAGCACTTCCACCCCAAAGGGCCCTCTCAGCTGGCAGCAGACTGCATGTCTCCACTCTAAGAGCGCCACGTCCCTCTACAGTAACTCAACCCCTACAAGTTGATGTGTTCATTCTATTGTTTTTGAGCATTTTTAAGATCCCCTAAGTAGCCTCCCTGGTCTAAGTGAATTATCTCATAGGCAAAAATTTGTGTGTGCATGTGTGTATGCACAGGTGCAAGAGAGAGGTGGCGGCAGGGAGGTAAGCAATGTATGTGTTCTGGTACAAAGCTGCAGAGATTTCAACCATCTACCTCTTACCCGATTTCTCCCATAAGCTCTATTATTTTTAATGTGGAATTTTGCAAAATGTAATATTTTTCTTGAACACATGTGTTACAGCAGAAATGCCTATATTTGACATCAGTACTTTGGAAGAGCTTACAATATTAACTACTGTCTTTCAGATTATATTGTAAGTTGTGTAAAGCAGGAACTATTTGCCTTGGAAAGAGCCATGCAAAGGAAATTAATGATAAAAGGGGTCTCGCAGGGGTGGTGATTTATGTTATAATAGGATTCAGTGTAGGGTGTCTTTAAAAGGTGAATATATTAAAGGACACTATGCAGTTGAAATCAACAAAATGTAGAATATGGTAAGTTCTGTAAGTCAAGGAACCCAAGGTTTCTTCAACAATATACTGTTAAGAAAAAAAGAGAAGGAATGGGAACCTATAGGTTGAAAGACATTATCAACTAACTGCAATATAGAGATCTTATCAGAATCCTAACTCAAACACACACACAAACTAAGAAATTTAAGACAACAGAGGACATTGCAACATCAACTAGATTTGATGATACGAAGGAATTGTGGTTGATTTTTTTATGTATGATAATGGTACTGTGGTTGTGTGTTTAAGAGCCCTTATCTTTTAGAGATGTACAATGAAACGCTAAAATAGGATAATAAGATAAGGTGATATGATGTCTAGGAATTGCTTCAATAATGGGGCAGAGTAGCTGGAGTACAGCTGACACAGACTGGCCATTAACTCATTGATAAGCTGGGAAGGGGCAGATAGGGATACTTACTCTCTCCCCTTTTATTACATTTTAGATTTTCCATAATAAAATGTTTTAAAAAGTGGATGTATATCTGCTAGTACATTAGGAGAATTTTTCCTGGAGTGCAGAAGGTAACCCAAGGCATCTGTCCCTAAGGGAAAGAAATCATTAACTGGCTTAACTGAAACTGGCAGTTCCATCATCCCAACAGAAATACATTGCTGTGGACTCCCACAAAGAAACAAGGCAGAAAGGTAATCCCATCTGCGCGCTGACTCAGAAGGGAACAGAGAAGCCCGCAGAGCGGTGTACTTCCCATATGAGATCATGATTGGCCACCAGCAGTCGCTACTAATGTTAGAACAGGGTTTTTCCCTGAAAGAGTCACAATTCCTCTTGCTAGCAAAACAGGAACTGATCCTAACAGGAATATTATGTAATACCAGGCAACTTAGAGATTGGGAAAAGCAGGATGAGGGGTAGAGAAGAGGACAGGATGAAGGTGGAGGCGGGGAATGGAAAAGCTGCTCACAGGCCAGCAGGGCCAGGCATTAAAGGGACCAAGCCCAGGACAACTACCTGCAAGCCTCACCCCTTCCAGTCGGTTCCTCCTTTCCCTCGATTACCACGCTACTTTTAGGCCATCAGAACATGATGGGGGAATGAAAAGGCTTGCATTCTCTACAGAAAACAAGTAGAACAAGGCAGAACAAGCACCCTGGTCAGAGAGAAGAATGGGCCAGTGGGAGGGGAAGCATGCTGGATGAGCTCCACTTCACTGTAGAGAGAGCAGTGGTCAGGCCAGGAGCAGGCAGGAATGCTGCCACTCAGCACAGGGCCCATAAGCAACACACTCCACAGGGTTAGAGGCAGAGCTAAAATAAGCTCCTAAAGAGACAAAACATGTATTTTTTAAGTTATAACACAGCTTTTAAGACACCAGGAAGCAGCAGACACCATTTCCACCCACACTCACACACCTCCACGTGCCCAGGTTTTAATTATGGTTCTCTCTGGGTGGTCAGATTGTGGGTTTTTCCTTCTTCTTAATGTGTATCGAACTATATAAGCAATAATTTTCTGGCAGTGAATATTTGTTCCTTTTATAATAAAGTCATTTAAAATTAACATACACACACACAGGAAAAAACGTACAACTTAAGGGCACAGTACTCTTTCCTCCAGGATAATCATCTTTAGGTCAGACTGCTGTGTGCCTAAGTGGTAGGCGCTGACTTTGTCTCTGAACTAACCACAGGAGGTGGCATTTTCTGAGTCTCCCCTGCCACCTGCAGCATGCACTTGCCCTGATCCCTTTCAGTTCCAGGCGGTCCCAAGGCCTCTCTCAAGGTTCTTCCCCTTATTAAACCTGCAATCCATCCATGGAACTCTGGTTGCTAAACTCGGCTTGTGTCTACAGGGACTGTAACAAGCCAAGTTAAAAGCCTACCACATGGAGTGATAGGAGACAGTAGCCGAATGGGAATGAGGGAGGTTTATCAGGAAGATGAGGCTCAAGGGGAGAAAGTGGCAGATGTGGAGAAGTCCATTCGAAAAGTAAGGACCTCACAGCATAAGGCTAAAGGGGAAAGAACAGTGAACAGTAACTGCAGTGAAATGATGGGCAAATGAATGTTCAGTGAGTGGCAACGCAGCAGAGGTGTGACCACACGGGAGGCCCAGGATGACAAGCACATTTGCCAGTGAATGTGCCATTATGTAGCAGCCTCAGACTCGCTTCTCCCCTAGCGTCCTTCATCCCAGTGAGCCACACCACCATCTATTCACCCAGCTGCCTAACCGAGTCAGAGCCCAGTCCTTCCACGCTCAGTGGGACCCAGTCCTGGGGCATGGCCCCCCGCCTCCCCCACAGTACTTGAATCTGCCTCTTTCTCTCCAGCTCTCTGGCACAGCCTCGGCTCAGGCTTCCCATGCCTCCCTGAAGAACAGCCTCTCAAGTGAACTGCCTATTTAGTCTTCTCCCCTCTGGCCCTCATTCTTATTTTATCTTCTCCAGACAAAAGGATCTTTTTAAATTACAAACATAATCATGTCCCTCCCCCACTTCAAATTCCTCAGTTACTCCCAAATGTACTCAGACTCCAGTCTAATCTCTCAGCCTGTATCTTAACAGGGCTCTCTGGGAAGATCTCCCCCCACTTTTTTTTTTATAGTTTATTTTGGTATCATAAATCTACAGTTACATGTGCAATATTATGGTGATTAAACTACCCCCTTCATCAGGTCCCCCCCACCAACCCCACTGCAGTCACTGTCCATCAGCATATGAGATGCTAGAGTCACTACTTGTCTACTCTGAGTTGTACAGCCCTCCCCGTGCCCCCCCCAATGTTACACCTGCTAATTGAAATGTCCCTTTTTCCCCATTGTCCCTCCCTTCCCACCCATCCTCCCCAGTCCCTTTCCCTTTGGTAACTATTAGTCCGTTCTTGGGTTCTGTGAGTCTGCTGCTGTTTTGTTCCTTCAGTTTTGTTCTTTGTTCTTATACTCCACATATGAATGAAATCATTTGGTACTTGTCTTTTTTGGCTTGGCTTATTTCACTGAGCATAATACCCTCTAGCTCCATCCATGTTGTTGCAAATGGCAGGATTTCTTTTCTTATGGTTGAATAGTATTCCATTGTGTATATGTACCACTCTTCTTTATCCATTCATCTACTGATGGACACTTAGGTTGCTTCCATTTCTTGGCTATTGTGAATAGTGCTGCGATAAACATAGGGGTGCATATGTCTTTTTCAAACTGCACTGCTGCATTCTTAGGGTAAATTCCTAGGAGTGAGATTCCTGGGTCAAATGGTATTTCTATTTTGAGTTTTTTGAGGAACCTCCATACTGCTTTCCACAATGGTTGAACTAATTTGCATTCCCACCAGCAGTGTAGAAGGGTTCCCTTTTCTCCACATCCTCGCCAACATTTGTTGTTGTGTTTTGGATGTTGGTCATCCTCACTGGCGTGAGGTGATATCTCATTGTGGATTTAATCTGCATTTCTCTGATGATTACTGATGTGGAGCATCTTTTCATGTGCCTGTTGGCCATCTGAGTTTCTTCTTTGGAGAAGTGTCTATTCATGTCCTCTGCCCATTTCTTAATTGGATTATTTATTTTATGTTTGTTGAGGTGCGTGAGTTCTTTATATATTTTGGATGTCAACCCCTTACCAGATATGTCATTTATGAATATATTCTCCCACACTGTAGGATGTCTTTTTGTTCTACTGATGGTGTCCTTTGCTGTACAGAAGCTTTTCAGCTTGATATAGTCCCACTTGTTCATTTTTGCTTTTGTTTCCCTTGCTTGGGGAGATATGTTCATAAAGAAGTCGCTCATGTTTATGTCCAATAAATTTTTGCCTACGTTTTTTTCTAAGAGTTTTATTGTTTCATTACTTACATTCAGGTCTTTGATCCATTTTCAGTTTACTTTTGTGTATGGGATTAGACAGTAGTCCAGTTTCATTCTCTTACATGTAGCTGTCCAGTTTTGCCAACACCAGCTGCCGAAGAGGCTGTCATCTCCCCATTGTATATCCAAGGCTCCTTTATCAAATAATTGACTGTATATGTTCGGGTTAATGTTTGGATTTTTTATTCTGTTCCACTTGTCTGTGGGCCTCTTTTCGTGCCAATACCAAATTGTCTTGATTACTGTGGCTTTGTAGTAGAGCTTGAAGTCAGGGAGCGTAATTCCCTGTTTAATTCCTCCTTCTCAGGATTGCTTTGGCTATTCGGGGTCTTTTCTGGTTCCATATGAATTTTAGAATTATTTGTTCCAGTTCATTGAAGAAAGCTGTTGGTAGTTTGATAGGGATTGCGTTGAATCTGTAGATTGCTTTAGGTAGTATTGCCATTTTGACAATATTTATTCTTCCTAGCCAAGAGCATGGGATGCATTTCCATTTGTTAGTGTCTTCCTTAATTTCTCCTAGGAGTGTCTTGTAGTTTTCAGAGTACAGGTCTTTCACTTCTTTCGTTAGGTTTATTCCTAGGTATTTTATTCTTTTAGGTGCAATTGTGAATGGAATTGTTTTTCTGATTTCTCTTTCTGTTAGCTCATCATTAGTGTATAGGAAAGCAACAGATTTCTGTGTGTTAATTTTATATCCTGCAACTTTGCTGAATTCAGATATTAGTTCTAGTAGTTTTGGAATGGAGTCTTTAGGGTTTTTTATGTACAGTATCATATCATCTGCAAATAGTGACAATTTAACTTCTTCTTTACCAATCTGGATGTCTTGTATGTCTTTGTTTTGTCTGATTGCCGTGGCTAGGACCTCCAGTACTATGTTGAATAACAGTGGAGAGAGTGGGCACCCCTGTCTTGTTCCCGATCTTAGATGAAAAGCTTTCAGCTTCTCGCTATTAAGTATGATGTTAGCTGTGGGTTTGTCATATATAGCCTTTATGATGTTGAGGTACTTGCCATCTATACCCATTCTGTTGAGAGTTTTAATCAAGAATGGATGCTGAATTTTGTCAAATGCTTTTTCAGCATCTATGGAGATGATCATGTGGTTTTTGTTCTTCTTTTTATTGATGTGATAGATGATGTTGATGGATTTTCGAATGTTGTACCATCCTTGCATCCCTGGGATGAATCCCACTTGATCATGGTGGATGATCCTCTTGATGTATTTTTGAATTCGGTTTGCTAATATTTTGTTGAGTATTTTTGCATCTACGTTCATCAGGGATATTGGTCTGTAATTTTCTTTTTTGGTGAGGTCCTTGCCTGGTTTTGGTATTAGAGTGATGCTGGCTTCATAGAATGAGTTTGGAAGTATTCCCTCCTCTTCTATTTTTTGGAAAACTTTAAGGAGAATGGGTGTTATTTCTTCTCTATATGTCTGGTAGAATTCAGAGGTGAATGCCTCTGATCTGGGGGTTTGGTTCTTGGGTTGTTTTTTGATTACCACTTCAATTTCGTTGCTGGTGATTGGTCTGTTTAGTTTTTCTGTTTCTTGTTTGGTCAGTTTTGGAAGGTTGTATTTTTCTAAAAGTTGTCCATTTTTCTAGGTTTTCCAGCTTGACAGCATATAGATTCTCATAATATTCTCTTGTTATTCTTTGTATTTCTGTGGAGTCTGTCGTTATTTTTCCTTTCTCATTTCTGATTGTTTATGTGTGTAGATTCTCTTTTTCTCTTAATAAGTCTGGCTAGGGGTTTATCTATTTTGTTTATTTTTTCAAAGAACCAGCTCTTGGTTTCATTGATTTTTTTTCTATTGTTTTATTCTTCTCAATTTTATTTATTTCTTCTCTGATCTTTATTATGTCCCTCCTTCTGGTGACTTTGGGTCTCATTTGTTCTTCTTTTTCCAATTTTGGTAATTGTGTCTTTAGACTATTCATTTGGGAATGTTCTTCCTTCTTTAAATAGGCCTGGATAGCAATATACTTTCCTCTTAGAACTGCCTTTGCTGCATCCCACAGAAGTTGTGGCTTTGTGTTGTTGTTGTCATTAGTCTCCATATATTCTTTGATTTCTGTTTTGATTTGGTTGTTAACCCATTGATTAATTAGGAGAATGTTGTTAAGTCTCCATGTATTTGTGAGCCTTTTTGTTTTTTTTCTAAAATTTATCTCTAGTTTTATACCTTTGTGATCTGAGAAGTTGGCTGGTAGAGTTTCAATATTTTTGAATTTATTGAGGTTCTTTTTGTGGCCTAGTATGTGGTCTATTCTGGAAACTGTTCCATGTGCACTGGAGAAGAATGTGTATCCTGCTGCTAGGGTGTAGAGTTCTGTAGATGACTGTTAGGTCCATCTGTTGTAGTGTGTTGTTCAGTGCCTCTGTGTCTTTACTTATTTTCTGTCTGGTTGATGTGTCCTTTGAAGTGAGTGGTGTGTTGAAGTCTCCTAAAATGAATGCATTGCTGTCTATTTCCTCCGTCAATTCTGTTAGTATCTGTTTCACATATGTTGGCGCTCCCGTATTGGGTGCATATATATTTATAAAGGTTATATCCTCTTGTTGGATTGACCCCTTTATCATTATGTAATGTCCTTCTTTATCTCTTGCTACTTTCTTCGTTTTGAAGTCTATTTTGTCTGAAACAAGTACTGCAACACCTGCTTTTTTCTCCTTGTTGTTTGCATGAAATATCTTTTTCCATCCCTTCACTTTTAGTCTGTGTATATCTTTGGGTTTGAGGTGAGTCTCTTGTAGGCAGCATATAGATGGGTCTTGCTTTTTTATCCATTCTGTTACTCTGTGTCTTTTGATTGGTGCATTCAGTCCATTTACATTTAGGGTGATTATTGATAGATACGTACTTATTGCCATTGCTAGCTTTAGATTCGTGGTTACCAAAGGTTCAAGGGTTGCTTCTTTACTATCTGACAATCTAACTTAACTTTCTTGTTAAGTTATTGTAAAAACAATCTGATGTTTCTTTATTTCTCTCACTTCTTATTCTTCCTCCTCCACTCTTTATATATTAGGTGTTTTATTCTCTGCCTTTAGTTAGTATTTGGATGGTCTGCTTTCTTTGCTATGATTTTATTTTCTCTGGTGACATCTTTTTAGCCATAGGAGTGCTTCCCTCTAGAGCAGTTCCTTTAAGATGTCCTATAGAGGTGGTTTATGGGAGGTAAATTCTCTCAGCTTTCGCTTGTCTGGAAATTGTTTATTCCCTCTGTCACATTTAAATGATAATTGTGCTGGATACAATACACTTGGTTCGAGGCCCTTCTGTTTCAGTACATTAAATATATCATGCCATTCTCTTCTGGCCTGTAAGGTTTCTGTTGAGAAGTGTGATGATAGTCTAATGGGTTTTCCTTTGTAGGTGATCTTTTTTCTCTCTCTAGCTGCCTTTAATACTCTGTCTTTATCTTTGATCTTTGCCATTTTAATTATTATGTGTCTTGGTGTTGTCTTCCTTGGGTCCCTTGTGTTGGGAGATCTGTGGGCTTCCGTGGACTGCGAGACTATTTACTTCCCTAGCATGGGGAAGTTTTCAGCAATTATTTCTTCAAAGACACTTTCTATCCCTTTTTTTCTCTCTTCTTCCTCTGGTACTCGTATAATGCGAATATTGTCCTGTTTCGATTGGTCACACAGTTCTCTTAATATTCTTTCATTCCTAGAGATCCTTTTATCTCTCTCTGCCTCAGTTGCTCTGTATTCCTGTTCTCTGATTTCTATTACATTAACACTCTCTTGCATCTCGTCCAGTCTGCTAAGCCCGTCAATGGCTTGTCTCATTTCTGCATTGTCTTTCCTGACTTCCCTCACTTCCTCCCTCAGCTCTTGCATATTTCTGTGTAGATCCATCAGCAAGGTTATGACTTTTATTCTGAATTCTTTTTCAGGAAGATTGTGCATGTCCATCCCTTCAGGCTCCCTCCCTGGGGTTGTCTGGTTGATTTTAGTTTGGACCATATTCCTCTGTCTTTTCATGGTGATAGAAGTGGTCACTGGTAGGTGCCACGTATGTCAGCTGGGTTCTTTAAGACTTTAAAAAAAAACAAGACAAAACAAAACAAAAAACAATCAAAAACAAACAAACAAAGAAAATGAAGGAAGAGAAAGAAAAGAGAAAAAAAAAGAAAGAAAAGAAACGAAAAAAAAGAAAAAAAAAACGTCCACTGGGAGTAGCTTCTGTAAGGATGCTGTAGGTGGTGCTGGTGCTCCACTATTTCGCAGCTGCAGCTGCACAGCTCTGCTGGGCCGTTTGTAGCTCTGGCCGGGGCGGGAACGAATGGGAGGCTGCTGTTCTCCGTGAGAAGTCTCAGAGCAGCCACTTCTTCCCAGTTGACAGCCAAGGGGTCCGAAATTCCTCAAGACTCCCAGCCTGCTGGGCTGAGCGCACCAGGACAATCATGTTCCTCCGTTGGGCCGGCCCCGTCTCTTTAAGACCGCCAAAAAACGTGCGCGCTTTTCTTTTGTCCCGGGGAGCCTGCTGCAAGCACCCTGGCGCGTTCTGTGCTCAGATCCTGCACCCTCTGCCTCTCCAATCTCCACTACACCGCGCGATGTGTGTCAGTGCTCCCAGTGCAGATCACCAGGGCTGGTTATTTCAAGGGCCTGTACTTCCACTCCCTCCCAGCTCTGAATCTTCTCCTCTTGCCTGTGTGTTGGGATGGGGGAGTGCTCGGTTCCCGCCGGGTCGCGGCTCCGTATCTTACCTGCCTCGCGGGGTGCTGAGTCCTCTCAGGTGCAGATGCAGGCTGTGTGCTGTCCTGTATATTCTGGTCTCTCTTTTAGGAATAGTTGTATTTGCTGTATTTTTATAGATATATATGGTTTTGGGAGGAGATTTCTGCCACCCTGCTCATGCCGCCATCTTCCCGGAACTCCAGATCTCCCCTTTTATGGGAACCTAGGCCCATCACCCAACACCCACCACAAAAGTCAAGGCTTATAGGTAACAAGACTTTCTTTTGACATTTTGCCTAGAGCATGTAAAGCCTAGTGATCTCAGCCCACATCGGTGGCGCACACAATGCCAGCAATGCATAGACAGCACCCAAGGGTCGGTGTATGTGGCTGCTCGGTGGTGGCAGCTGCAGCTGACTGGCCCAGGATGCCAGCTGCCCCAGGCCCCACCTGGCCACTCCAGGGGCTGAGGGGAAGCAGTATCTCCACACACCTGCAAGCCATCCAGGGCATGCTGGCTGCTAATCTCAGCCTCAGAAATAAAGCCAGCTGGTGAAACTCGCCAGTCCAACTAGTTAGGATTTAGGTGTCAGTGCGAAGTGGGAAACATACTATATTTAAAGGACTGGTAGGGTGTCTGTCTGGGGAGCCTGGCCCCTGTCTTGCGGCTGCCGCTGCCACACTCCGGGAATCTGAGGGCTTCAGAGGACTTTGCCAGGAGTGTTTGACTTTGCAGCTGAAGACAGGCAAGGGTGGTGGCGGCCTCTTGGGCAGCGCCCCAGGCGGGAGGGCTTGTCCTGGCCTGGGGCGTTGCTGCAGTGCCTGTCTAGGTCCTCGGGTGGCAGTCCTCCTCCAGCCTGATCAGAAAGAATCTAGCTTTTGGAAGACCCGTGGCTCCCAGAACAGCCTCTCCCAAACTCAATCTCTGCACAGAAGTGCCCTTTACATTCTGCCTGGTGTGGTGAGAAACTTCTAACTCCCCACTCTGGCCAGGGCTTTCCCTTTTTTCCCTTGTAGCACTGAAACTTGTTTATATTTTTATCATCCTCTGAGTTCCTGGTAAAGGTCCAGTTATTTAGCAACCTAGACAATCACTCTCTAATCAGACTCATGCAGGCCCTGCACAACTTGGCTCATACCTCGCCTCCTAACGCCCTCTCCCTGTGCTCCGTAGCTCTCCATGCTCTCTTTTGACTTTGTGTTTGCAACTGTTGCTACTTCTACTGGGAAAAACCCTCCCTACTTCCCTTCCTAAGCCATTTGTCCTTTATGGGTAGGGTGGAACACCAACTCCAGGAATGCAGGAGCCCACGCAAGGGCCAGGTGTCCTATCAGGTTCCCATGGGTTCACATGTGTGCCTCTAGCACAAGTCACCACACTGCACTGAACTGTAAGCTCCCCAGGGGGATGGACCATGCCTTGGCTTCACAGCTCACTGCTCAGAGAGTGTCTGGCACACAGCAGATGCTATAGAATTGTTTGTGGGATTAATGAATGAAGTAAAGCAGATTTACAATAAAAACAAATCATCTTAGGGAATTCATGAAAGATTTGTAAATGGCATGCCATATGCAGACCACAGGGACTCATGTAAGTTTTAATGGTATTTTTCTGATTTTCAGACTAACAGATCCATAAGTGAATGTAACAGAAAAAAAAAAATAACTAAGGAAGGGACAGGATTTGCTTTAATGTTGTGATATAGGCCCACAGTACACATGACTCTGAATTAGTGACAGATGGTATTCTATGGTGTATGTGTAGGTATATAGATGTATAGCTGCAATCTGTGTTACTTACATCATGTATTATATACAGTTGTAATATATAATATGTGTAAGCAAATTAAATACACTGTTTTATTATGTGAGCTCCCACCTTACAGCCCATTCCAGGTGCTGCTCAACCATTCGCCAATTAGGCACCTCCTTGCCACATGGAGCTTACTCTCCATGCCACACTCCCAGGCCTGGTCCACCCTGTTTTCTTCCCACTTCCATGTATTTGCCATGTCATGCTCCCCAGATGTGTTTCTCAGTGCACGACTCCAACCCTTATTGCCACGTTGAGTGCCTACTGTGTGCCAGCACTTTGCTAGGGATGGAGATCTTGCCGTTGTGTGGCTCCTAGAAGCATAAGCTTGAGTGGTTCCTGCCCTCAAATCTGTATCTGCTATCTTAAGGACCATATTACCCTATAATCCTCTACTTACTGGTCTACAAAAAAATTTCAAACCTAATTATTATTTATGGCATGAGTATTCTGAGCCAACAGCTGTATTCCTGTGCTTAGTTTGTTCAAATATTTTGACCTAGACTATTTTCCCACCAGAAGGCTTCAAATGGGCTAATGCACATTTGAAGAACAAAACTGTCCAGTGGAATGTAAGCACTTATTTTCATTTTTATTATGAAAGGTCATTAATTTCAATAACCAAACAAAAAGGCCTCTACTTTCAAAAATAAAAGCAGAGTGCATTGACAAGTCATTTAGCCCCAGGGATCTCTGTCACAGGGATCTCTGCATTAACTGAGTGCAGGTAACACTGTTATAACAAATCATGATAATGTGAGTCACTCATGAGCATTTCAATGTTTTCCTTATTGCCGGCGGAGATTTAACTTAAAGTAAACGTAAAACAAATATTATTGCAATGAGTATCTATTAACAGATTCAAGCAAGAGGTAAAATACTTCAATTGGGGTATGTGAAAGACATGCTGTCTAGCACAGCTTTTATAGAAGACAACTACATTCAAAGATTTAGGAATGGTTTAAATTTGAACAAGTGTAAAATGTTTAAAAATGTGTTTGTTCATTGCTTTAAAAAGTCTGCCAACTGTTTAGCAGTTGTTTATTATTAACATAATAACTCCACTAATTTTTCTCTTCAAAAATGAGAGTTGTGCAAAGGCAATGAAGGGATATATCTAGGAATGGGCTAGTAAGAACCAAAGTATTAATGCTCACTCATTGGTAATTTATCACCAATTAAAAACTGTAACTAAAAATATATTTTAAAATATATAAATCCTATAAACATTCACATAATACCTACTTTAACCTTCAAAGAAAAGCAACTCTAGTTTTCTCACAAAAAGTTTTATTATATATTTGCTTAAGGCTGAAATAATAATAAAAAGTAAAACGGAGGAAACTTTTTGCCTGTTGGTACTTTTAAATGAATGGGAAGATAATCTATGCCTTCGAATTAGACTTTTAGGATTTAAAACTAAAATCTGAGTGCATAAATATCCTTAAAATGGCATTTTGTTTTTATTGACATCAAATACAAAAAGTGCTCTGAATTTTTCCCAGGGACAGAAAGACCATTTATCTATTGTTTTTACTCTGTGCGAGCTTCCTTGCCCATGTCAGAATGGGAAATTTAACATTAGAGAAGAAGAGAAATGGTGATAAAGGAGACAGAAGTTAGAAATGACCACATCACATTTCCAAATGTTTAGAGGGTAAATGTTATGGCCATTTAAAAAGTAGGTTTCATTTAGAGAATCAGAAAATAAAATTCAATAGCTTCTTGACTTTATAAGTGCAAAATTCTAAGATTAATTCACCCAACAGAAACAAAAATCACTTGGGCTGGGTGAAAGTGCTAATATCAAAGTAAGAAAATTCACCAGACCTACATGGCTAAGGGTTATCAAACTTCCACCTCGGCCAAGTAAGTTTATAGAATTTCTGACTTGGCTGCAAACCAAAGGCTTGGCTCACTCCCATGCTGTCTTTCTCAGCTGCTATAATCAATGAGGCAGAAAGGGTCCTTTCTAAAGGTGCCAACAAAAATTTTCAACAAGCAATGTCACCTTAAGTAAAAAAAAAAAACTTTACATTGTAACTTCATGACTTTATAGTCACTGCTTACAAGAAAAAAACCCAAGACTCTCAAAGCATACTATGTTACCTAAATAGGAAGTTGAAATAGAGTGACATCACTTTATGATGGTAGGGGATTACAGATATTTTAATAGTCGCCAAAGAACAACAAAAAGGCCCTTAGTCACAAATACCAGTTGAACTGTTTTCATGCTTCCCTTCAGTTTGCACAGAATTTCAACCGAACACAGAATTTGTATGATGAATAAAATGGAGTGGCTGCTTTAACTGCCCAAAGTGGTTTAAGAAAAACTATTATCCACAGAGAAGACAGGTAGATTTTTATGAAGGGAACTGGTGATGACTTTGGATGCCAGGTGGTAAAAGAGCTGTAAGATGTGGAGACCTCATGGACTCAAATGAGAATGAGATGCAGATATTGATGGTGAGAAAAGCAGGTCCAGTAACTGCTGAATGTGGCGAGCAGCTCGTCTGCTCAGGTAAGAAAGGCTTCTAAGGAAGTGTGGGCATGAACTGGACAGCCTGGGGAGAAGAGTGCCCCACTGAAGTCAAAGAGCTCAGGTAGGTAAGAGGCACACGTGTCCTCTGAGTCAAATGGAGCTTAAAGGAATGTTGATTTGGTTAATTTCAACCAGAATGGAGAAAGTCTGGAAGAATCTGACAAGATACATATTCTCTACCATGTATTCAAGCTTCTATCATAATATTTACTTGGCCTCTTCAGATCACGTCCCAGAGAGCAGGATGGGAAAGGGAATGACGGTAATTCTCTGTTATACTGATGGCTCAGTTAGCTAGGCATGCCTACCACATTGCTGTTCTTCTTGTTCCGTTTTATTCTGGTAATATACTTTCCTTAAAGAAAAAAGTGTTTAGGACATAGGAAGTCCTAGAAAACTAACTTGCTGACTTTAGATAGGTTGTAAAAATTTGTTACTCTGCTGTCTTGCCAATGGGTTTCAGCCCCAGACAAGTTCACTGTGGATTCAATGTGATCAAAGAAATGACAAGTGGTACGTTCTTGGGGTGAAAGGGTTACATCCAACTTTATTTCCACAGTGGCAGAATCCCGTTCACTCAGAGCGAGTCTGCATGCAGCAAGCTGGTCTCTGCCTCTGGGCCTCTCTGCCCATGCAGCTGTCTCAGTCTCTGTCCTCGGCGCTGCCACCACTCCAGCCTCTGCTCACTCTCCTGCAGCCTTGCAGTCATGCTACTATGGCACCCAGAGCACTGGGCAGGGCTCTTTATATAGAGTCAACAATGACATATTGCACACACATGTATAGTGAACTAGCCAACCAGGGACAGGTGAGAATCCTGGCCACAAGAACCTTCACTTTATCCACATCTGCCTACATGTTTTTTTTTTTATAATTTATTTTGGTATCATTAATCTACAATTACATGTGCAATATTATGGTTATTAAACTACCCCCTTCATCAGGTCCCCCCACCAACCCCATTACAGTCACTGTCCATCAGCGTAGTGAGATGCTATAGAATCACTACTTGTCTTCTCTGAGTTGTACAGCCCTCCCCATGCCCCCACTACCTTACGTCTGCTAATCATAATGCCCCCGTTTCCCCTTATCCCTCCCTTCCCACCCATCTTCCCCAGTCCCTTTCCCTTTGGTAACTGTTAGTCCGTTCTTGGGTTCTGTGAGTCTGCTGCTGTTTTGTTCCTTCAGTTTTTTTCTTTGTTCTTTTACTCCACATATGAGTGAAATCATTTGATACTTGTCTTTTTCGGCTTGGCTTATTTCACTGAGCATAATACCCTCTAGCTCCATCCATGTTGTTGCAAATGGTAGGATTTGTTTCCTTCTTATGGCTGAATAATATTCCATTGTGTGTATGTACCACATCTTCTTTATCCATTCATCCTACTGATGGACACTTAGGTTGCTTCCATCTCTTGGCTATTGTAAATAGTGCTGCGATAAACATAGGGGTGCATGCCTACATGTTTTATCTTAGTGACCTAGAGCAGCTTTCCTAACTTGTTCTAAGAGATGTTAATATGTGTTTTTTCAAGAAGAGGGGTCCACAGTCTAACTAGTAACAGAAGCATGGAGATGTACAGGCACACCTTGGCTGTAATGTGCATTCGATTTCAAACCACCACAATGAAGCAAACACCTCAATATAGTGAGCCAAATGAATTTTTTTGGTCTCCCAGTGCATATAAAAGTTACGTTTATGCTAAACTGTAGTCTGTCAAGTATGCAATAGCATTATGTCTAAGAAAAATGCACATACCTTCCTTAAAAAATACTTTATTGCTGAATAATGCTAGCCATGTCTGAACTTTAAGAAAGTCATAATCTTTTGGCTGGTGGAGGCCCTAGCCTCCATGTTGATGGCTGCTGCCTCCATGTTGATGGCTCCATGTGGTGGTTGCTGAAGGCTGCGGTGGCTGTGATAATTTCTTAAAATAAAAAAACAAATTTGTTGCATTGATAACTCCTCCTTTCAAGAACAATTTCTGTGTAGCATGCAATGCTGTTTGATAACATTTTACCACAGTAGAACTTCTTTCAAAATTGGAGTTAATCCTATCAAGCCCTGGCACTGTTTTATCAACCAAGTTTACGTAGTATTCTAAATCCTTTGTTGTCATTTCAACAATCTTCCCAGCATCTTGAGATTCCATCTCAAGAATCCACTTTCTTTGTTCACCCACAAGAAGCAACTCATCTGTTTAAGTTTGATCATGAGATGCAGCAATTCAGTCACATCTCCAGGCTCCACTTCTAATGCCAGTTCTCTTACTATTCCCACCTTATCTGCAGCCACTTCCTCCACTGAAGTCTTGAACCCTTCAGCATCATCCATGAGGGCTGGAATCAACTTCTCCCAAATTCCTGTTAATGTTGATCTTTCGACCTCTTCCCATGAATCACAAATGTTCTGAATGGCATCTAGAATGGTGACACCCTTCCAGAAGGTTTTCAATTGACTTTGCACAGATCCATCAGAGGAGTCACTCTCTATGGCAGCTATAGCCTTACAAATGTATGACTTAAATACTAGGACTTGAAAGTTGAAATGACTCCTTGATCTGTGGGCTGCAGAATGGATGTATGATGGCAGGCATGCAAATAACATTCAACTCATTGCACATCTCCATCAGAGCTCTTGGGTGACCGACCAGGTGCATTGTCAGTGGGCAGCAATATTTTGAAAGGTATCTTTTATGAGCAGTAGGCCTCACAGCAGACTTAAACTATTCATTAACTATGTTAATGATGTACTATCATCCAGGCTTTGTTGTTCCATTTATAGAGCACAGGAAGAGTACATTTAGCTTAATTCTTTTTTTCTTAATTAAGGTATCACTGCTATACAATCTTAGAAGGTTTCACATGAGCAACATTGTGGTTTCAACATTCACCCATATTATCAAGTTACCATCCCTACCCCACTGCAGTCACTATCAAGAGTAAGATCATTTAGCTTAATTCTTAAGGGCCCTGGAATTTTTGGATTGGGGAATGAGCACTGACTTCAACTTAAAGTCACCAGATGCATTAGCTCCAAAAGAGCCAGCCTGTCCTTTGAAGCTTTGAAGCCAGGCATTGACTTCTCCTCTCTAGCTATGAAAGTCCTAGATGGCCTCTTCTTCCTTGCAAATCTGTTGTTTAGTGCAGCCACCTTCATAAATCTTGTCAGCTAGATCTTCTGGGTACTTGCTGCAGATTCCACAAATGGCACCTGCTGCTTCACCTGCACTTTTCTGCTATGGAGACGTCTTCTTTCCTTCAACCATAGGAACCAACCTTTGCTTGCTTCATACTTTACTTCTGCAGCTTCCTCACCTCTCTCAGCCTTCAGAGAATTGAAGAGAGTTAGGGCCCTGCTCTAGATTAGGATTTGGCTTCAGGAAATGTTGTGGCTGGTTTGATCTTCTACCTGGACCACCCACACTTTCTCTATGTCAGCATAAGGCTGTTTCGCATTCTTATCATTCGTATGGTCACTGGAATAGCACTTTTAATGTCCTTCAAGAAATTTCCTTTGCATTCACAACTTGACTATTTGGTACAAGAGGCCCAGCTTTCAGTCTGTCTCATCTTTCACCATGCCTTCCTCACTAAGCTTAATCATTTCTAGCTTTTGATTTAAAGTGAGAGGCATGTGATTCTTTCACTTGAACACTTTGAGGCCATTGTAAGGTTCTTAATTGGCTTAATTTCAATATTGTGTCTAAAGGAATAGAGAGGCCCAAGGAGAAGGAGAGAGATGGGGAAACAGCCAGTTGGTGGAACAGTCATAACACATACAACATTGATTAACTTCACCATTTTATATGGGTGAGATTCGTCACACCCCAAAACAATTAAAATAGTCACATCAAAGATCACTGATCATCACCATAACAGATACAATAATAATGAACAAGTTTGAAATATTTAACGAATTACCAAAGGGTGACACAGAGACATGAAGTGATCAAATGCTGCTGGAAAAATGGTGTCGACAGACTTGCTCAATGAAGGCTTGCCACAAACCTTCCATCTGTAGAAAACACAGTATCTGAGAAGTACAATAAATCGATGCGCAATAAAACAATGTATGCCTGTACCATGTTCATTACCACATAAAAGGCTCTAAGGAGGATGCAGTTAAAAAAAAACAAAAAGAAAACATTTGTTATATATGTTTAACCTAGTGTTTCCCAAACATATTTGAACATGTGACATAACAACCATGAGCCGCCTCCCCTCCCTTTTTTCCCCCCAACATCTATCAGTATCATCCATTATTCCACAGACACCTTTGAGAAACCCTGCCCTCCGGGGCAATGCTGACAGTAACAACCAAACAGAAAGCACAGTACCACAACTTGAACTGAAGCTGATTCAGTTCCTGCCTCCCCTAACCCCAGTATGGCCATGCCACCCCTGAGCCCCCATATGTCTGCAGTGTAGTAGAACAGAACAACAGCAAGAATGCTGCTGACCTGCAGTCAGAAAGACATGCGTTTTGAGCATGGGTCGTGACCCTTACTAGTCTGAGTCTTCTTCATATTTAATACCAGTCTTGTCTACCTCTCAGGATTGGAGCGTCTAACAATCTAGAATGAAACAATGCTGAGACTATATTCTCTAAACCAAAAGCTCTGTGAAAAACAAGGCATTATCATCACTGTTGAACCTCTCCCTGTCTAATAGGCTCCAGCTTGACACTGTGGACCTTCTGCATTTGGGTCAAACCTGCCAGGTGGAGCTCAAGCCACAGCAGTGCGGTACTACTCACCTCCAAGTTTTGAATGCACGGTTCTAGGAGGTGATATAGTGGTTAAAAACAAACAACTCTCTAAAGACAAACAGGGTCTAAGTCATGTAGATATTGCAGTTTGGGGAGCAGAGTAAACCATAATTTTATTCAAAATAAAAAAAGAACCTCTGAATCAGAGATTTAGAAAAAAATCTAAGCATAGACACCTGGAACCAGGGAAATTTTAAATTCACTTTTATTTCTAGTGCTTCATTGCCATGACAAAAAGCTCCCGAAACTATCTTTTGGTATTTTCCAATAATTTGAAGAAAAAGAAAACTAGAAGTGTATTTTCAGTCACAGGAAGAAATTCATAATAATTTCTTTAAACACTTGACAATTAGGAAATGGTACAACAGCAACTAATGTCCTTTCAGTTTCTGATGGAGAGAAGAAACCTGCCTTAATACATCAATGTCAGAAAAATCTCAGCCTACTAATGCATTAAAGTAAAAAGTTCTGAATGATGAATGAAGTCAGAACAACAACCGCTACTTTACTTAATCAGAAGTAAAAGCAAGTAGTGTTAAGTAGAGAAAATGCCAAGTATTTACTGTGATTTTTCAGGTGTAAGAAGTGAAGAACAGATCGAGATAGAACAATTCTGGATTTATTTGATTATGAACAGATATGCTTCTGAGGTGACTAAAACACAGGTAAACTTTTTTTGAATAAACTGGTCAGCCAGAATTTTGGAAAATTTAACTTCTCCTACAGTACATCTAACCTGGTAAAGCTTGTTAAGTGCCCACTAAAATGTTTATCTGTTGAAATACTAAGTGAAGCATAATCCTCAGCCTAAACAAGTTACTTAAAGTTAATTTCCATGCCCTCCCAAATTCATTTGCCTTAAACATAGCTGGAAACAACTCATAATGAGGTCTTGTGACTATATACTACTTCCACCAATTTTTAACTAGTTCCTGGTTAAAAAGTCAATATGAGGGTATACTTTCACTTGGTACATATATAAGAAAATAGAAAATGGAAATTATTAAAGAGAAAAAATATAATTTCTTGTTATTAGTCAAACTGGTAGCTAGGATTCCTGATTAATAATAAGTCAACCAGGCGATTCAAAAGCTGTATTGATGGGTATTTAGGAAAAGTCCCTTGGCATAAAGTTGGTTAAAACTAAAATCCTTACATATCTTCATCAATTTTGCTTTTGCAACTCTTTCAAAAGGGGAAAGCCACCTTTTCTAACTTCTTAAAAGAGGTGAACTCTTTTGAGTCTAATGGCCTAGTCAGTGTTTCTCAAATTGTACACCACTGATACCTGGGGGCTTGTTAAAAATGTCTATTTCTACAATCCAGCCAGAGCCTAAAATATGCATTTTTAACAAGCTTGCCAGTGATTCTTCTGCCTAAGAACGAAAGGCAGTGAATAAATTACTGCTCAGTAGCTCCTCCTGGTGTCAGCTTTACAGAAGATAGTTTCCCCAAATAGTGCTCTAGAAACAATTACAGTAGTCCCCCACCTACCAGTGGGGAATAAATTCCAAGACCCCCAGTGGATGCCTGCTAACAAAAATCCCTATATAAACCACGTTTTTCCTATACATAAATATCTATTATAACATTTAATTTTACATGAGGCAGTTAAGAGATTAACAATAACTAATAACAAAAGTAATTATAGCAATATACTATAATAAAAGTGGTGTGAATATGGTTTCTCACTCTCAAAATATCTTATTGTACTGCACTCACCTTTCTAGTGATGATGTGAGCTGATAAACTGCCTATGTGATGAGATGAAGTGAGGTGAATAATGCAGACAGTGACACAGCGTTAGGCTACCACTAACCTGATGATACATCAGAAGAAAGATCGTCTTTTTCAGATTCCATGTATAAGTGAAATAATATGGCTTGTGCCTTTCATTCTTTTTATGGCTGAGTAAAGAAAAACATGAACAAACAAGCAAATAAATAAACAAAACCCAGAAACAGACTCACAAAGAAAAGAAACTGGTAGTTGCCAGAGGACAGGAGGGTGGAGAGGGTAGGCGAATAGGTGAAGGGGATTCAGAGGTACAAACTTCCAGTTATAAGATAAATAAGTCATGGGAATAAAAGGTACAGCATAGGGAACAGCCAATAATGACATAATAACCTTTTATGGCAACAGAGGGTAAATAAACATATCGTGGTGAGCATGTCATAATGTATTGAATGTCCATTCACTATGTGTACCTGAAACTAATATGTCAATTATATGTCAATTAGGAAAAACAGAAAATCATCTGATTCAAGGCCACAGTTAACAATGGGCCACTGAAACTGCAGAAATGGGGTAACTGCTGTGTTTGCTATCAGCAGTCATCATCAGAGAAAAGGTTCTCCACCCATCCTCATGGGAAAACCCCTTCTCCTAGTCTTAGCTAGGCTGTAAGAGATTATTTATGATGCTTGAGTTATAGATATTGCCTGCATATCATTTTCTGTTTGCTCTCTGTAAGAAAAACTGTCCCTAGATTCAAGATGGCGGCATGAAAGGTGAGACAGAGAATGCCTCCCAAAACCACAAATAGAAAGAAAATATAGTTAATTAATACAATTAACCCTAAAACACCAACAGGAAAGAAGGCTGCACCAGACTGCATACAGACCTCATGACAGAGCAGACCTGACGTAACAGGGCACCAGCTCTGCCCCCCAATGACCCCCAACCTCACTCTAGGGGCTGAGCACTACAGGGCACCACATAGAAATATGAAACGTCAAAAGAACCTGGTTCAGACCAAAATCTCACAAACCCCAGAAAAATGGCCAAATGAAACTGAACTCACCAATCTTCCTAAAAGAGAGTTCAAAATAAAAATCATAAACATGTTTATGGAGGTACAGAACAATATTGAAGAACTCAGGAACGAATTGAAGATGGAAATTCAATCATTAAGAAATTCCACATCTGAAATGAAACATACAATGGAGGGATTTAAAAGCAGATTAGATGTAGTAGAAGAGACGGTAAATTGAACAGAAATCGGAGAAGAGGAATACAAAGAAGCTGAGGCACAAAGAGAGAAAAAAAGAATCTCTAAGAATGAAAGAATATTGAGAGAACTGTGTGACCAATCCAAACAGAACAATATTCGCATTTTAGGGGTACCAGAAGAAGAAGAGAGAGAAAAAGGGATAGAAGGTGTCATTGAGGAGGTAATTGCTGAAAACTTCCCCAATCTGGGGAAGGAGATAGTCTCTCAAGACACGGAGGTGCACAGATCTCCCAACACAAGGGACCCAAAGAAGACAATACCAAGACATATAATAATTAAAATGGCGAAGATCAAGGATAAAGACAGACTTTTAAAAGCAGCTAGAGAGAGAAAAAAGATCACATACAAAGGAAAATGCATCAGGCTATCATCAGATGTCTCAACAGAAACCTTACAGGCAGGAAAGGAGTGGCAAGATATATTTAACACAATGAAGCAGAAGGGCCTTGAACCAAGAATACTCTACCTGGCAAGGTTATCATTTAAATTTGAAGGAGGGATTAAACAATTTTTAGATAAGCAAAAGCTGAGAGAATTTACCTCCCACAAACCACCTCTACAGTGCATTTTGGAGGGACTCCTATAGATGGAAGTATTCCTAAGATTAAATAGATGTCACCCAAGGACTAGACAAAGAGTACAGAATATGATTCACAACATACAAAGAATGGAGGAGGAAGAAAAAGGAGGAAAAAAAAAAAAAAAGAAACTTTAGGTTGTGTTTGTAATAGCATACAAAGTGAGTTAAGTTAGATAGTAATGGAATTACGCTTGAACCTTCGGTAACCACGAATCTAAAGCCTGCAATGGCAATAAGTACATACCTATTGATAATCACCTTAAATGTAAATGGTCTGAATGCACCAATCAAAAGACATAGAGTTACTGAATGGATAAAAAAACAAGACCCATCTATATGCTGCCTACAAGAGACTCACTTCAAACCCAAAGACATACAAAGACTGAAAGTAAAGTGATGGAAAGAGATATTTCATGCAACTAATAGGGAGAAAAAAGCAGGAGTTACAGTACTTGTATCAGACAAAATATACTTCAAAACAAAGAAACTCACAATAGACAAAGAAGGACATTACATAATGATAAAAGGGTCAGTCCAACAAGAGGATATAACGATTATAAATATCTTTGCACCCAACACAGGATCACCTACATTTGTGAAACAAATACTAACAGAATTAAAGGGGGAAGTAGAATGCAATGCATTCATTTTAGGAGACTTCAACACACCACTCACTCCAAAGGACAGATCAACCAGACAGAAAATAAGAAAAGAGACAGAGGCACTGAACAACGTATTAGAACAGCTGGACCTAACAGACATCTACAGAACACTCCATCCAAAAGCAACAGGATACACATTCTTCTCAAATGCACATGGAACAGTCTCAAGAATAGATCATATACTAGGCCACAAAAAGAACCTCAGTAAATTCAAAAACATTGAAATTGTACCAACCATTTTCTCAGATCACAAAGGTATGAAACTAGAAGTAAATTACTCAAAGAAAATGAAAATGCCCACAAACACATGGAGGCTTAATAACATGCTCCTAAATAATCAATGGATCAATGAGCAAATAAAAACAGAGATCAAGGAATATATGGAGACAAATGACAACAATAATTCAACACCGCAAAATCTGTGGGACACAATGAAGGCCGTGCTAAGAGGGAAATGTATTGCAATACAGGCCTACCTCAGGAAAGAAGAACAATCCCAAATGAACAGTCTAAACTCACAATTAATGAAACTAGAAAAGGAAGGACAAATGAGGCCCTAAGTCAGTAGAAAGAGGGACATAATAAAGATTAAAGCAGAAAGAAATAAAATTGAGAAGAATAAAACAGTAGAAAGAATCAATGAAAGGAGCTGGTTCTTAGAGAAAATAAACAAAATAGATAAACCCTTAGCCAGATTTATCAAGAAAAAAAGAAAGTCTACACACATAAACAGAATCAGAAATGAGAAAGGAAAACACTACGGACACCAGAGAAATACAAAGAATTATGAGAGAATACTACAAAAAATTATATGATAACAAACTGGATAACCTAGAAGAAATGGACAACTTTCTAGAAAAATACACCCTTCCAAGGCTAACCCAGGAAGAAACAGAAAATCTGAATAGACCAATTACCAGTGAAGAAATTGAATTGGTAATCAAAATACTACCTAAGAGCAAAACTCCTGTACCAGACGGTTTCACTGCTGAATTTTATCAAACATTTAGTGAAGACCTAATACCATCCTCCGTAAAGTTTTCCAAAAGTATAAGAGGAGGGAATACTCCCAAACTCACTCTACGAGACCAACATCACTCTAATACCAAAACCAGGCAAAGACACCACAAAAAAAAGAAAATTACAGGCCAATATCCCTGATGAACATAGATGCAAAAATATTCAACAAAATATTAGTAAACTGAATTCAAAAATACATCAAAAAGATCATCCATCATGATCAAGTGGGACTCATACCAGAGATGCAAGGATGGTACAACATTCAAAAACCCATCAACATCATCCACTACATCAACAAAAAGAAGGACAAAAACCACATGATCATCTCCATAGATGCTGAAAAAGCATTCGACAAAATTCAACATCCATTGTAGAACTCTCAACAAAATGGGTATAGAGGGCAAGTACCTCAACATAATAAAGGCCATATAGAACAAACCCACAGCCAACATTATACTTAACAGTGAGAAGCTGAAAGCTCTTCCTTTAAGATCAGGAACAAGATAAGGATGACCACTCTCCCAACTTTTATTCCATATAGTTCTGGAGTTCCTAGCCACGGCAATCAGACAACACAAAGAAATAAAAGGCATCCAGATTGGTAAGGAAGAAGTCAAACTGTCCCTGTTTACAGATGACAGGATATTGTACATAAAAAACCCTAAAGAATCCACTCCAAAACTACTAGAACTAATATCTGAATTCAGCAAAGTTGTGGGATACAAAAGTAATACACAGAAATCTGTTGCATTCCTATACACTAACGATGAACTAGCAGAAAGAGAAATCAGGAAAACATTCCATTCACAATTGCATCAAAAAGAATAAAATACCTAGGAATAAACCTAATGAAGAAAGTGAAAGACTTATACTCTGAAAACTACAAGACACTTATGAGAGAAATTAAAGAAACCAATAAATGGAAATACATCCCATGCTCATGGATAGGAAGAATTAATATTCTCAAAATGGCCATCCTACCTAAAGCAATCTACAGATTCAATGCAATCCCTATCAAAATACCAACACCTTTCTTCAATGAACTAGAGCAAATAGTTCTAAAATTCATATGGAACCACAAAAGACCCCGATGGCCAAAGCAATCCTGAGAAGGAAGAATAAAGCAGGGGGAATTACGCTACCTGACTCAAGCTCTACTACAAAGTCACAGTAATCAAGACAATTTGGTATTGGCACAAAAACAGACCCACAGACCAGTGGTACAGAATAGAAAAATCCAAACATTAACCCAAACATATACAGTCAATTAATATTTGATAAAGGAGCCTTGGATATACAATGGGGAGATGACAGCCTCTTCAACAGTTAGTGTTGGCAAAACTGGACAGCTACATGTAAGAGAATGAAACTGGATTATTGTCTAACCCCATACACAAAAGTAAACTCAAAATGGATCAAAGACCTGAATGTAAGTCATGAAACCATAAAACTCTTGGAAAAAAACATAGGCAAAAATCTCTTGGACATAAACATGAGGAACTTCTTCATGAACATATCTCCCCAGGCAAAGGAAACAAAAGCAAAAATGAACAAGTGGGACTATATCAAACTAAAAAGCTTCTGTACAGCAAAGGACACCATCAGTAGAACAAAAAGACATCCTACAATATGGGAGAATATATTCATAAATGACACATCCGATAAGGGGTTGACATCCAAATTATATAAAGACCTCATGCACCTCAACAAACAAAAAGCAAATAAGCCAATTAAAAAATGGGCAGAGGAGCTGAACAGACATTTCTCCAAAGAAGAAATTCAGATGGCCAACAGGCACATGAAAAGATGCTCCACATCGCTAATCATCAGAGAAATGCAGATTAAAACCACAATGAGATATATCACCTCACACCAGTTGGATGGCCAACATCCAAAAGACAAACAACAACAAATGTTGGTGAGGACGTGGAGAAAGGGGAACCCTCCTACACTGCTGGTCGGAATGCAAACTATTTCAACCATTGCGGAAAGCAGTATGGAGGTTCCTCAAAAAACTCAAAATAGAAATATCATTGGACCCAGGAATTCCACTCCTAGGAATTTATCCTAAGAATGAAGCAGCCCAGTATGAAAAAGACATGTGCACCCCTATATTTATCACAGCACTATTTACAATAGCCAAGAAATGGAAGCAACCTAAGTGTCCATCAGTAGATGAATGGATAGAGAAGATGTGGTACATATACAAAATGGATTATTATTCAGCCATAAGAAGAAAACAAATCCTACCATTTGCAACAACATGGATGGAGCTAGAGGGTATTATGCTCAGTGAAATAAGCCAGGCAGATAAAGACCAGTATGTATCAAATGATTTCACTCATCTGTGGAGTATAAGAACAAAGGAAAAGGTCAAGGAATAAAACAGCAGCAGACTCGCAGAACCCAAGAATGGACTAACAGTTACCAAAGGGAAAGGGACTGGGAGGATGGGTGGGAAGGGAGGGATAAGGGGGGAAAAGGGTCATTACGATTAGTACGTATAATGTAGTGGGGGGGCATGGGGAAAGGCAGTATAACACAGAGATGACAAGAAGTGATTCTATAGCATCTTACTACGCTGATGGACAGTGACTGTAATGGGGTATGTGGGGGGGACTTGATAATAGGGGGAGTTTAGTAACTATAATATTGTTCTTGTAACTGTAAATTAATGATAGCAAAATTAAAAAAAAAACAAAACAAAAAACCTGTCCCTTCCACCACATCAACTGTAAGAAAGTGAGAGTTTTCACTTTTCCAGAAAGGAAATTAGAGATGGGAATCCTTGCTACTTAGAAAACTGGTAAGTACACAGTGGTGTTTAAAATTAATTTCATTATAATAAAGTCTTCTATTTTTGTCTATTTTTTTTCCAGTGCATTTGGAATCTATTCTCTATCTGGAGAGAAGAAAAAACTGCAGAGAATGGTAGGCTGTTAAAAAATATGATAAACCTGCACTTACGTTTTATACTATTAACTATATTCAAATTCAGTATCAATGTAAGACAGTCTTAGTAAAAGTGACAAGCTCTTGAAAGGTGTGTTCATGTCTAGAGTTTCAGTGTTGTTGCATTTCTATTACAGGAACAGTCCCCTTCAGGTCCAAGAGGCCAGAGAGTTGCTGGGGAGATGACAAGCAGGCATGTCTGCTCCTGTTTCACTTCTCTGCAGTCTGGCTCTGCTATTCACCTTACTCTGCACTCTACAGCTGCCATAAAAGATTCCAGTTCCTTCCCCATCACATCTGCCTGGCTTCTACGAGTCCACCTTTGATAGGGTCTGAAATGTACAGGTGAATGATCTAACCTGGAGAAAGCCTGCAGGCCACTCGGGCCAAGCCAAGAGGGCAACACGCCCACAGCTGTCTAATACCACTCACCGCCTCCCTCAGCTGGGTGCAGTGGACAGAACACAGCAGCTGCAGGCACCTGAGCGATGGGGCATGGCACCTGAGCAATCAGGCATGGGTCAGGAAGTAAGAAGAATCAGCTGGCAGGGGATCAGAAGACAGTGTTGAAGGACTGGATTTGAAATGGATCTTAGGAACTATATTGGGCAAAGTGGGTTTTTCCAAGTTAGGGTGTCTTCTGACAAAGCTGAGCAGGCAACTTGTTCTGAACTAGGGCCCAGGTTAGTCTCTGCCGGGCTATTTGTCCCTCACTGGCTCCTGAGATTCAGAAAGGTTAAATTAAAGTCAGAGGTCGCATGACTCATAAGAGCTGAGTCAAGATGGAGACCCAGGTCTGCACAAAGCTCATATTCTTCCCACTGGTTTTGCATTTGGTGCTCCTGTTAAGATTTTTGTCCTGCTTAATTTTGCTTTAAATTACACTGTCACACAGAGTGAGAGCCCAGAGACAGGAACATTACCTAATAAGAGCCTGACATTCAAAATCTGGTACAGATCTTAGGGTTTGGCGAATGCTTCAACACTGCATGTGTACAAATGCACGTGTCCCATCTAAGGGCAACCCTGCTGCCAAGCTGCACTGATGCAATACGATGTTACCACAGGGTTGTATACACTGTCAAGGATAATTATTTTGTGGTTTTACTGAAAGTGCTATCATGAGTAAACTGGGTTTCTCCTGGTCATGGTTAACTAAAACAATAGAATGGAGTTTATCTACATGATCTGGTTGGGAATAAGTACAAATTTTAATGTTACACTAACTTAAAAGAAGAGAGTAGTACTCACCTCTCTGCTTTCCCACAGCCTCCAACCATAGTACTTGGCCCAGGTGCTTACTTAGCAGGACCCAGTAACTAAGTAAGTGGATGAAAAATCTGGCCTGACTGCATTCTGTGCAGGCAGACCCTAAGTTCATGTAACATAGTCGCCACCTTGTTGGATCCTTGGATAAAAGTTTTATTATCATAAGCTCAGCAAAACAGAGAGAAATACATGTAGGTACATACTGCTACTAAAAATTGGAATCCTAGAACATATAAAAACTTATGTGAATTCTTCCTGGTATCACAGAATAATCATGCCTCATCCTGTAGAGAGGGAAGAGGGAAGTAAATAAAGGAACAGGATGGACCTCCACCAATAATTTATAAAATTGTACACTAAACGGTTTCTCAAATACTAAAGTAGGAGAAGACAAGTATGATCCAGATACCTGCTTGTACTTATTCCCTATAATTTCAAAGATACAACACTCCTTACACTTGCTTTATGCTTTAGTGAGTCTCCAAGGCCTTTTACACACATTATGTCATCCACATTTTCCAAAAGAAGAAGAGGAAGCACAGGGCAGGGAGGGGGCCAGATAAGGGGGGCAGTGCCTCATCCAGAAGTTAAGACTGGATTCTCTCAATCCAGCTCTGTGGCAGTCAAGCTCAGCTTCTGTGGGCCTCAGTTTCCTGCTCTGAAAGACAAGGCAAGAACTAGATTGTCCTGCTTAGCTCTAAAATTCTACAACTTGCCCAAAGTCACTCTGAGACATTAAGTGACAGAAGTGGGATTTGCACCTAAGTTTTCTAGCTTTTTAAACAATCAATTCTCACTGTACTATGCCAAACCACTTCTAATAAGACAGAACTTCTGTAATCAAACTTGACTCCTAGGCCCTCTGAGCTTATGATCAGTATCTGAAGAATCCTAACTTCTAGACAACAAGTTTACCTAGAAGATAAAAACACTTCACTCACTGATCAAGGATATCATCATAGCCCCATGAGAGATTCTGCTGGTCATAGACTGAAAGTGGTAAAGAAAACACACTATCATGCACAGGAGCCACTGAAATGTGGTCAATTTGTAGTACAGCTCCTCCAGTGTGAAAGGGAAATAAAAGACATATATGCCTATTGATAAACTGAAAAATGTGTAATGTAAATAAAGAAAATAACTTCAAAGAAATGAACAAACAAAAGGTCAGCTTGGGAGATGGAGATGCAGAGGAAGAAGATTTAGAGTAATCAAGACACTGCTTGGAACAAGTCATAAACCCCACAGCATACATCTCTAAGGACTGCCTCCCAGAATGTACTGGACAACTTCGGGAATAAACTCATGGAGTTGACGACACCTGGGTTATCTTGGCAGGTGAGACAAACCTCAGAGACTTACACACAGTGAGACTCTCCTACACGGAGGACAATCCCTCAGAACTCCTCACTCCACAAACCAGGGTGAACTCCACTCTATGATAAAGGCAACTTTCAATTCTGGTACACCAGTTACATTGGGGTAGTGCAGCCCTGGAATGGCTCTGCATCTACTCCTTCGTCCCTTGATAAAACAGCCACTTTTTGAACTTGCTCCCATTTCTAAGACTGCTGTTTCTGCCAGACCCAAATGATGAAAAAAACCTGTTAGTTACCCTACATTCCTAAATCTTCCTACCTTCTTGCTACCCCCAGACCTAGATTTCCCAAGCAGTCAGGCCCAGACAGCTAATAGTGGACCCGGGGAAACGAGGTACTCTATTGTTTCTATACCTCACCTCTATCCAGTGCAATCAGAGGATGAACTGTAAGAAATGTGGTAGATTTCTAGGTATGGGGGATGAGGTATCAAAGGACAGGGGAATTATATTCTCTGAAAGAATCAAAATATCTATTCTCTTGGGGCAATTATCCTTCATTTACCTTTTATCCACTGGCTTCCATCCCTGATTTCTATTAATATTAATATAGATGACAAGAAGACTTATTGAAAGGATTTAAGGAAGAAGTAAACTAGGGCATATTGGGACAAAAATAAACTGAGCACTAACAACTATACACTTGAAGAACGACCATGACATTTTGAACCTGCCATGCAAAATTATTAAACCATTTTTTGAGCAGAGCTAAATAAATGTTAAATAATATTATGATTAGTAGTTTCTTTAACACATTTTTTATTATGAAAACTTTCAGATACAGAGAAAATGAGTGAATCCCTAATATTTCTATCAGCAATTAACAAGACTGTGCCACACTTCCATCGTTCCTTTGTCCTCTGCTCTGCATTTTAAAGCAAATCCTGGATGTCAGGTCATTTCACTCCTACTTCCTTCAGTCTGGAACTCTACAACATAAGGAAACTTTCTTACATAACACAATGCCACTAGCACTCCTAACAAAACTGACCCTAATTCCTTGCTGCCATCCAATTAACAATCCATAAACAGATTCCTAACTGTCTCAAGTGTATCTTCTTATGGCTCAAATTAGGTCCCAAATTAGGCCCACATATTATGTCTAGTTATCTCTCTTAGGGTTTTTTTTTATCTACAGTCTCCATCCCTGGCAATCCTTTTTTTTTTTTTTTAATTGCACTGACTTATTGCATAAATCGGGTCAGTTGTCTTAAACAATTTTCCACATTTTGGATTTCTGTTTCCTTATGAGGTCATTAAGCCTGTATCCCCATACCCTGTATTTTCTGAGAATGAAAGTTACTTCTAGAGACTTAATTAGATATCAGTTCAACTTTTTATGTAGTAAAAAACTTCACGGGTTCATATTGCATATGTCAGGTGCATACAAGTTCTGATCATCCTACTTTAGCATTACTAAGATTGATCTGTGAGATAAGGTCTTAATACTGAAAAATACTTTTTCCTGCTGAAATAGATTTTCATAGATACAATGGAAATAAACTTTAAGTAACTCTAAAGAAAGTGGATAATGTACACAATGTTAGTAGTAACGAGGGGCATGATGTACCTTTGAGCTCCTGCCACACATGCTTGCAGAAAACATACAACACATGCAGCTCGCTGGCTGCAGGGCCCACACCGAGAGGGCTTCCACGGCTCAGTGGTAACAACACGTTTACTTCTGGATGCTCAGAGCACTTCTATAATCCTCACCCACTTCTATAGGGTTAAGTTAGGAATTGCACATTTCTGTGATACACTTTGGACATCTGCGGCACAGCAAATTACTTGTGCTTAACTTACAGGAAGAATGAACTCCAGAGCTGAGAGAAAGAAGGGTAATGACACACATACCACCTCCTTCACTTCAAAGGGGGCTTTTTTGGTCTTATTCAGGCTCATATTCCAAGGGTTTGAGAAGAGACTCACAGGATGAGGAGGAAGAGGAGGAAGAAATACACATGTGCAGAGGAAAAAACCCAGACATGAGAGATGGGAACAATTTAAGTTAGATTATTTCTAAGCCAATTCTGTTCAAATACACCTTATAAGTAAATTTGAGTAGCAAATAGGCTAATTTTTTGTTTTAAAATTGGACTAATGCTAGGGCGAGGATCTGAAAACAACCCCTGCCCCCTTACCCCTCCACTTTGGAATTTGATGTATGAGAAAAAGACTTGTTAAATTTTCAAACAAATCTTTCTTTTGATGTGAAAGGGTTTCACCTTAGCATTTTCTAGCCTTCTTTCCCTAGGTATGGGGGGATGAGGTGTCAAAGGGCACCTTAGTAACACTGCTGAATATCCCTATGCATTAGGCCCCAGCCACTCACAGAATGAGGACAATAGCCATATTTCTCTCTAAAATAAAAACGTATGAGACAAAAGGTTTCATCTCTGGAAATACTGAACTTGAGAGGCTCTGCTGGGTAGAACTGAAGCCACAGCTAAAGGGCAGGGTGAGACATCTGCCTGACCAGAGGGAGGCCAGAGTATATATGCATTGACTTCCCCACCCCATCCCTTACCAGAAGCCAGGCCATGCTCCCCAAGCAAGAGTGCCTTTCTAGAGAAATCGAATCCCACTGAAGGAGAGACCTGCAAACACTGGCATCTGAGGGCTCCCCAGGAAAAAGCCCACTCAGCATGGTCCCTCTACAGCAGAACGCGCCAGCTGAGCAGTGCTGCCTATGCAAACAGAGCTTCCAATCAGCTGTTCACTGATTGACTCTTAGATAAGAGCAGATGGCAAAGGAACATTAGACTAGGGGGAAACCTTCCAATGAGAAAGAAACAAACTAAAGCCAAAAGTAAAAAGGAGCTCAGATGAAGAAGACAAAAAACAACCAGTAACTCTCATAACAATGCACTCAGAGACAAGGGAATTTATTATATACATGTAATAAGAACAGGATGCTATTTCAAAACAAGTAAATATAAAGGATGATCAGATGAGAAATAGCTCTTAAAAATTAAAAATACAAGAGCAAAACTTAAAATTTTAATATAAAGTTTGGAAGATAAAGTCAAGAAAATCTCTCCAAAAGTAGAATAGAGATATAGAAGACAAATGATAAACAAAAATCTGAGGACTAATACAAGATGTCCACCATGTAACTAATGACTTCCAGAGAAAACAGAGGGTGAGAAATTATCAAAGAATGAATGAAAATCAAATATATGGTAAATAAGAACATGTTACCAACTCACAAGTCCATAAAATTTCAGAAATCCAAGGATAAGAAGATCCTAAAAACTCTTATAGGCAAGATAAAGAAAACATATGCACAGGATAAAAAATGAGAGCAACAATAGTTATCAAAAGACAATGGGGTAACACCTTCCAAATCTGAAATAAAATGACTGTCAACCCAGAATTCTATACCCATACAACCTGCCATGATATTAGAATAGAGATTTTCAGACCTGTACTCCTTTCTCAGAAAGCTATTAGAAGATGAGTAAGGAGACACAGGCTTCAGGACAGAGGGGATGACAGGAGCAAGGCCCAAAGAAAAGTCTAGATGACAAGGGGTGGAGCAAACCGAACAGCCTATCCAGAGTGAGCAGGAAGAAGGGGTCCTTGGAGGAAGGTCTCCTGGGGGAAAAACTGAGCTGATCAACTATCTTATATGTTTGACACTATAGAAAATTTTATATTAAGTGGTCATTAGAGAGTATAGAAAAGATTACATGGATACATCCTTTGTCCCCATCAGAAAATGATGCAAAATTATAAAAGGAAATGTAATTACAGTACACTATTTGGCTTAGCAAGGAACAGTATTTGAATAGTGATAAAAATATAAATACCAAACTAACTAATGTCAGTAGTCTGAGTGGTAAAAAGGCCTGATCTGCCAAAGCAGAAGTCCAGATAGTGTTAAAAATTAAGATGTCAAGAGTGTCAATGTAAGATATTTTAAAATATTAAGACATATGCTATATAATTTCAAAAGAATTGAAGGTGCTGAGGGGGCCGGCTTGGGAGGTGAAGAGGTGAGGGGTGTGATGGAAGAATGCTGCTTTTCATTATAAGGCGTACAGTGCAGCTTAATTTTAAAAATCTATGTGTATATATTACTTTGATTAAAAAGTAACTATAAACATTTAACAAGTACCCATAATGTGCCAGGGACTAACCCACATGCTTTACAGATGATCTTGTTTAATGTTCACAACAATCTTATTAGGTGATACTATTATCCCATTTTAAATATGAGGAAGCTAAAGTGCAGAGAAGTTAGGTAATTTGCCCAGGAACTCGTTGCTAGCAACTGATGGAGCCAGGGTTAAAACTCAGGCAGTGTGGTTCACAGCCTGGAGATCTCAACTTTGAAGGAAGCCAGGAAATTTTAATTTCCTAAATTAGTTTGGAAAATGCTATATGATTTTCACCTACTGATAGACCTAGACAGTCAAAAATAATCAGATCAACAGACATGAGGAAGTAGAAAGTGTTTATTTTCTTATATCTAAAATCCTATATTTTTTCTATCAACAACGATAAAAAATGCAGCCCAAACAGCAAGAGCAGCAGAAAAGAAGAAGTTGGAAAAATTGCAGTCACACAAACTATAGTTAAAAAATGACCAAGTTTCCTTGATATATGAATTTGTTGGAAAACCATTTATCAACAGCCTGTTTCTCTCTAGCAGAGCCCCTCAAGCCGAGAGCCATGTCATTCCCCTTTGACTGATTAATTAACCAATCAGGGGACATTTTTCATTGTGAGGCATGATGGTTTATTCCAGCTAATGTTTGGTCTCTAATGGCAACATATTAAAGCCAACTCGGCTCTTTTAGCTCTGTGGAGTGACCGAAAGGAAAGGATAGAAGATAAATCAAAAGAGCTCCCTTCACTTTCCCTTCAGTCCTTAACAAAACCCCCAAGGAGCAAATGGCTGGAGGAAAGATCCTCTACCAATAAATAGGAAAAACAAAGAAAAGAAAGGTGGAAATGCCTTCAAGCTGAGGGGGATCCTTTCCTGTTTCTGAAGAGCAATAATTTATCCTCTGTTGATTAACAGACCACTGATAGAACAGGCACCAAAACGTCAATATCTAGCTCTTCTTCCTTTTATCAAAAGCTGTGCTCAATAGAAAATCTAGCTCCATAATGCTTCTTACTCAGAGTGATTTCAACCGCACTCTGAATTAGAAGGCGCCAGGGAGGAACCTGATCTCAGGCACTATTTACCCACTGCTCTCACTCCAGTCAGGCAGTTGCCCATTGTGCTGCAAGTTCTTGAAGCTCTTTATCTATCCTATGCCTTTGATAGGCACCAAAGCACAAACAAGTAGAAGTTCAAGTAATAGAGGAATACAAGCTCCTGCAGAGGACAGATGTGAGCATTCACATGGCCAGGAGGGAGGAAGCACATCTTTGTTTAATACATTGCCTAGCACACTCAACAAGATGGTTCTAAGCCGCTAGTCTTTGCTAGGGAATTCCACACGTCAAGCCTATAAAACTACCCAGCTTTCTCTCCTGCAAATAAGCCAAAGATTACAAACTATCAGTCTGTGTCAGATGAGATGACAAACATGTTTCATGTGTCCTGCAGAGGACTTAACCACTACCACCACCATCATCATCATCATGTTATGAATCTTGCATACTTTCAGACAGGCTCAGTTTCCCAGACTCCCCGTGGTCTTAAAGTCAGTGTCTTGCCGATGGGTTTCAGCCCACAGAAGTCCACTATGGATTCAATGTGACCAAAGAAATGACAGTAGAATGTTCTTGGGGTAAAAGGGTTATCCCCAACTTTATTCCCACGGTGGCAGGTCAATCACTAGAATCCCGTCCACTCAGAGCGAATCTGAATGCAGCAAGCCGGTCTCTGCCTCTGGGCCTCTCTACCCACGAAGCCATCTCAGTCTGTCCTCGGCGCTGCCACCACTCCAGCCTCTGCTCTGCTCTCCTGTAGCCTTGCAGCTGTGCCACTGTGTCGCCCAGAGCACTGGGCAGGGCTCTTTATATAGAGTCAATAATGATGTATTGCTCACATGTGTGTAGTGAGCTAGCTAACCAGAGCCGGGTGAGAATCCTGGCCACAGGAACCTTCACTTTATCCACAGTCCACCCCTCCAGAATTCTCACCTCTCAATCTATGTGCCCTCAATCCTCTACAATGGTCCCTGTGTGAGAAAGCTGGAGCACTGTAACCAAGTTCCATAATAACAAAAATTATGACAAATTATAATAACCCTTAAGCCTGAGGAGATCCACTGCCACCAAATGGTCATCCTGGCTGTATTCAAACCAGTTCTGCTCAAATGAGTTACCAAAAGGGCCATGGGTGGGCCTTACAATACCCACCTTCTCCAGCCTCTCCAGCAAAACGTCTTGCGGATGCACAGGCCGATCTTGTTGCTTTATCTCTGCTTCTGCTTCGTCCTCAGCAGCCGGAACCACTGCTCAGGTCTCAGTTGTTGGCACAGCTCATCATCCAGTTTCTTTCCATCTGCTCCTGCCTTTTCAAACCAACCCACATCTGGGTCCTTGTGACCTTCACGGGGCCCTTTAAATTCTTCCTTTGAGAAGCAGACCATATGTCCTTTTGCACTTGAGCCTGAGGATAGAAGCAGAGCATGGAGCGCTCCCCGACCTGGGGAGGGGGCTGCACCTCTCCTGGAGGAACCCGCGGTTGCCGAGTTCTTCTGGCTTCCCACCAGCTTTCAGCCAGGTGGGGTCTCCACCGAGGAGGGGCTGATGCTCCGGCACCGGCAGGGCCTCCATCCCCACCTGTTGTCAAACCTCTGCTCCTCCATCTCTGGGGCTGACGGCTCCACTACATTCTTCTCTTGCCCCACAGCACCTGGCGGCCTGCACGCCGCTGCTTCTCGGGCCCTTCTTCTAGGGCTGCTGCTCCCTCTCGTGCTGCCTCCTCTTGGGCCTTTCCTATTTCCACAGTACTTCGTAGTGACACCATTTCAGTCAGCACAAATTTCCTTTCTCTTGGGGTGGACCCCAGTCCTCCACCCGTTCACAGTACCACATATCCACTGGGGGACACTCAAATGTTTCCCTGTCCATAGGTGCAGCCTGCTGAGTCACTCCGCCCATGAGGGCAGCCTGTTCTTTTTCCTTGGTCACCAATGAATCCTGACGACTATGCCAGTTGTCTTGCCAAATTCAGCCCCAGGCAAAGTCACTATGGATTCAGTGTGACCAAAGAAATGACAGTAGAATATTCTTGGGGTAAAAGGGTTATCCCCAACTTTATTTCCATGGAGGCAGGTCAGTCACTAGAATCCCATCCACTCAGAGTGAGTCGGCAGGCAGCAAGCCGGTCTCTGCCTCTGAGCCTCTCTGCCTGCACAGCCATCCCCTAGGCCTCTCAGCCCACATAACCATCCCAGTCCCTGTCCTCGGTGCTGCCACTACTCCAGCCTCTGCTCTCCTCTCCTATAGCCTTGCAGCCATGCCACCCTGTCGCCCAGAGCACTGGGCAGGGCTCTTTATATAGAGTTAACAACAACGTATTGCCCACTCATGTGTGGTGACTAGTCAACCAGGGCCAGGTGAGAATCCTGGCCACAGGAACCTTTACTTTATCCACAGACTACTTCCAAGTCTATAGTCACATGCCTGGACTCCACTGGCATTTGAACTTGAGACCTAGGGAAACTTGTTGCTGACGTTACGTCTTCTTTTCTATGCTTTGCTCATCCACTGACTCCTGCCCTTTGGGTCTGGATCAGTTATCAATTCTTCTCTCTGTAGCTTTTCCTAATATCCCCACTAAGAATTTATGGTGCCCTGGTCTGTGTTTCCACAATGTTTAAAACAGACTTCAACAATTGAACTCATTCCACAAAAACTTCACCAAGACCTACGCCAAGCCAGGCATGGTTCTAGATGCCAGGGAATAGAAAAATTCCCGCCTTCATGGGGGTTCCAATCTACTGAGGGAAGACTGTAAACATGTAAACTCTGTAGTACACCAGACAGTGGGAACTGCTATGGAGAAAAATAAAGCAAAGGAGAGGATAAAGAGTGCCAGGTTTTTTGTTGTTACTGTTTGCATTTTTAGTTATAAATAGGGTAAACTGGAAGGCTGATGGATTGAGATGATTTTTGGACAAAAATATGAAGAAGCAGAGGAGCCACGGAGTACTTCAACTTGAGTGCAGAGCATTCCTGAAGTACTGGAGGAAGAGCAAGGAAGCCAGCATGACAAGAGCGGAGCAGGATGAGGAAGGACAGTAATGTGAGGGTGCTGGGAGGGAGAGGGAGAGCAAGGGCAACCTGTAGGGCTGGAGGCTGCAGCGAAGATTGCCCGTTACACTGAGGATGACAGGGAAACTTGGGGGGGTTGAACAAAGCAGTGACATGATCTCAATTACATTTTCAAAAGATCATTCAAGCTGCCCAGGGAAAAATACACCGTAGAAAAGATTCTAGCAGACTCTTGTAGAGAATTTATACACTGTGTTCAAGATATTTATGTCTATCTCTTTTGCACTCTGCTACCGGACCACGAAGAAGGCCAAGTCCTACTGTCTGTGTAGCTTCAGCAATTAGAGTAATAATTAGGACACACTAGGTACATTTATATAACCTTTGAAGTTTTCCCTGATTTTCCATTATTAAATAAGAACCAACAGACTATATTTATTGTAGAAGAGAAGAAAAAAGGACTGTATGCAACCTTTAGAAAATACCTTTTGTGTCTGGCTTTAAGAGTATTAATAGAAGTGAAGATCATACTAGCTACAAGAATCACCTTGGTTCAAACTTAGTATCCTTGGATAACTATTAACTATTTTGTCATAGTTTTCACATCTTCAAGGATGTTAAGTTGCTCAGATGGCTTTCAGTGAAAGGAAAGGGTAGGATAATAGTCTGTTGATGCGTCCCAAATGGACTGTCCCACAAATTCCCTTAGATGACATTTGATTCTACTGGTAAATGTCTCCGAAGTTAAGTTTTCCATGACCTCTCTAGATAATTTGTACTGTCCACTCCATCTTAAATGGGAACATTCTTTATCTCTAAAGTTCACATTAAAAATATGTTTCCCTTTTCTACTATTAATAGAATCAGACTCGTTTCCACAGTGATAACAGAAATAGTCCTACCTGGTGCAGGGGCATAAACTAGGCGACCCTAAGCATCTTTCTGTCCATGGGATCCTATAATCTTTATAGAAACAAACACTTTAAAGGTACTAAAATATCATAAATCTTTTGGGAATAGAGATAGCATCAAATTCATTTTGAAAATTTTATTAAATTCAGCACCATCATCTCCATGGATACTCACAGACACTGATGATGAGAGTTTCTATCTTAGTTTTCTTTCAAAAACAGTGAGTTTCTTACAGTCTAAGCAAATGTCTATACCTCTAGTTAAAATTGTATGGAACATCACCTTAGATGGAAGATTACTGTCTTAGTAATTACTTACCTTAAATATTAATTAAAACAATTGATATGCTAACAAGTCCTCTATAATTGCTGCAAAATGACAACAAAAAGCTTCTTTGCCAGAGAACTTTAAAAAAACTATTGGCAATGAGTCAGTTTAGTTAGTACATTTATATTATGTATTGTTCAGCATGTGACTGTCCACATGGATTAAAATTTTCTTATTTCTAAATTATGTTTCAGTGGAAGTTATTCCTCACCATCTTACGTTTGACTGTATTAACGATTATAATAATAGAGATTTCCGCACTGCCACCTGGACACTTATTACATGCTAGGGACTTTGTGAAGAGCTTTACATGGCTTTCTGTTTAATCCTTCCTAGATATTTGCAATCCCCATTTTATGAATGAAGAGGATGAGGCTCTGAAAAGTTACCTAACTTGCCCCAAATCACAGTCTTCAATCTACTCCTGGGCTCAAAGGCAGGCTTTTCCAACTCTGAAGTGTCTGTTCTCAATACTGCTATTCCACTGAATGAGCCTCCCTTTAGAAGAAAGCAGAGAAATAGGCACTTCATTAGATGACTTCATTTCCTCACTCTACCGGTTAAGATGATTCTACCAGGTTCACCATTAGCGTATAATCACAAAATGACGGATCCTTAGCCATTTCAGTTATGCAGGTAACAAATCACCGTAAAACTTAGTGGCTTAAACATTTCATAACAATCATTTCACTATCACACGACATGCTATTTCTGTGGGTCTGCAATTCAAAGAAGGGTGGGGCTGGGCGGTTCTGGCTCAGGGTATCTCTAACTGGCTGTTATCAAAAGGTGGCTGGACTGGCACAGCAGGGAGCTGCAGGTTACCCCGCTCCCCTGCATGTAACCTTGGGCCACCTGCATAACTCTCCAGCTCACGGTCTCTCCATGGGGCCTAGTTTGGACTCCAGGCTTTCATATAGCCTGGGAGCTTGGAGCGGCTGGACTGCATACATGAAGGCTGATGGCTTCGAGAGCAAGTATTTTTGGCTAACGGAGCCTCAGAAGTCATACAGTATCCCCACAGCTACATTTTATCCACTACAAGCAAGGTACAACCCCTCTCGGATGGAAGGGGAAGGGACTGCGCTCCACCTCCTGATGAGAAAGTGGCAAGGGTCAATCTAAACATGCGGAATGGCAGAGATAACTGAGGCCATCTGGGGAGAAGAGAATTGACTATGAGAACATAGAATCCAACACTCTCCTGTTACAGAAAACTGAGCTTACAGGTGAAACAGGAGCATCCAAGACAGACTTCACCTGGAATCCAAGACTGATGTCACCTGGACACACAAAATAGCTAATGACTCTTCAAAGCCCTGAGTCACTAAATCAGCTTGCTGTTTCACTTCAACATTATTTGATTTCTTGTTTGAACACACAAAAGACTTTTCAAATCCATTTCCTGGATAAAGAACTTAGGCGATTAAAGCCAAAATTGCCCAAGTACATCAGAATCAAGAGAAGGAATCCAAGTAATGTTCTCTCCTTGGTAGTCGAAGAAAATGGAAGTACCACTTCAAATGTATTTCATGGGCTCTCGTCACTCCAGAACCAAGGAACCTTAGAAATGGAAGTGCTTATATGCATTTCAGACTCTTATTACTCCTATTACAAGAATTCCTCCAGTAAACTAACCATGAAGGACATCCTATAGGTGGCATGCTTTGTCAGCCCATGCTGCTTCCTTTCTCTGAGTGAAAACCTTTCTATGAATTTCATTAATTGGTACTAGTTCTTCCTTATGAAGCATACCATGCAGATCTGCTCCTTTTCTAGAGGACCAGTGAAACCATTCAAACACACAAAGTCAGGCTCTCTCCTAGTCCAGGCAGAATTTCATACTTGCTCATCTGATGGTTCCTGCATATAATCTGCTTTCCAGACACCTTTGTCCCTAATGCCACACTGCGGATGCACTCTTTTAAAACATGGTATGTAGGCCTGAATAGAACTGTTCAAATACGGTTACCAGTGCAGAAAACAAGCAAGCAAGCCTGCTGCTTTCAGCATGTAGGCACAACCCTTGTGATGTAGCCCAAGCCCGCATCTGGGATAGTTGCCATACTGTGTATTTTGGCTTATGTAAAACTTGTGGTCACATTCCATGTCTTAGCCTCTAATTTAATTCTGATCTAACTGCTACCAAAGTAGGTATTTTCAGGGTTAAATGAGGCTCTACATATCGTATAAAACATCATCTATTTAGTTTTGGATAAATGTCCCACCTTAGAGAGATTATTTTGAATCTCCATTCTGTTATCAATGGTCAAAACGATGACAAGAATTACTGAAGTCATCCTTTCTGCCAAAAAATAAACTTTAGACCTTAAATGTATTATTTGGATAATTTATGGATAAGTTTAAGTCTATCTCTAACTAAAAGGTTCTTCATTAGAAGATCCCTTTGGCAAATACCTGGTTAGAAAAGCTGCCCAACTTTTGTATGCTGATGCCCAGGCCAGAGGTGAGAGGGGGAGGCAGAGCGACAGAGGCTGCAGGGAGTAGGGAGATTAAAATTTAAGAATCTACATGCTGTAAACCATTTACAGCACTCAACTTAATTCACAATATTTTATTAACAAGAAAATTCAGAACTAAGGAGAAATAGCCTTGAAAGACACTTCAGGTAAAAATTAAAAAAAAAAAAGGACTCTCCTTTCTCCTTTTCCCAGTGGTCTTCCCTATGAGGTACTTAGGATTATTTATAGAACTAGAAGAAAGAATGGCTCAAAATACCCCAATAATTCAACCAACCAAAAGAGAAGAGTCGTTTGGAAGTTAGTTTTCAGATCTGACAATCTGCAAGGACTGGGAAAGAAGGGGGATTCATGAGCATGGACAAGAAAGGGACACAAACCACAAAGAAGTGCTTTGTCAAAAAGGAAAGCCTTCAGACGAAGTCAAGGAAAGTGACTGTTAACTGGGTATTCTGGGAGAATGTTAGACATACAAGGTTTTTAATTCAATCAAGTTATAGAAGTGAAGAAATTGACAGTTATTTTGCCAAAAGCCTCTGTCAGAAGCATGTTGTTTAGAGAAACAAAGTAGGAATGCCAGTAACAATTCTCAATCCTTGATACGGTTGAGGAGTATTTTCTCTAGTGATAAGGCTGAATCAGGAAACAAGCTGGATAGAGGAAGGAAACTGGGAAGGTGGGGGAGGGAAAAAAATAAGAATAAAAAAAAAAAGAATATCAGGAAGTTTAACCAAATAGGAACTAATGGAATTTGTTTTTTAGTGTCTCTATCCAACTTACATACCAAGTGGGAAAAGCCATACACACACACACACACTCGTATCCACAACTTGTGGCAGGCACTGGCCAGCACAAGGACCTGCTACAGGTTCTCAGGGGCCCTACTAATTTCAATTCAACGTATTCCATCACTTCTTTGTCTCCATAGGAAATGCATACATCTCCAATTTAGGTGCGTTCCAGTCCAGTTATTGTCTTCCAATTCTCACAGCACAAAGACGGCAGGGACCAGAAAGACTTGGAAATTAGGAATGTACATCCAAGCACTCCCACACAGAACTGTTTATTAAAGTTATTTGAGTAGTTGGTAGTTTGTGATGATCCTGCATCATTTAAGCAGGTAGTTCTGCACAGCCAGATGCTGCTGGGGAAACAGTGCATCCAGACAGCCTCTGTGACCTGAGGGGACACAAAGCACCAATGGAGTCAGAATACATTCCCTGAAGAGTGAGGAAGGCTTTAACTTTATAGGAATAAAAAGTCTGTGGAAAACTATTCCAAAGTGACATAAAACATCTGAGAGCCAATTTCTGGCAAATGGGATTGATTTTTAAAAACAAAATGGGGCATAAGCAAATATTCATTCAATACCCTTTCTCAAGAATCTATGTATACCACCAGTGGATTACATCGGCATGGGAGTGGAAATTAACTGAGGAGTATTTCCTACTCTCAGAGAAGAAATAGTTATTTATTGATCAAAACATTTCAAAGGAAAAAATATTTCAAACATCAACCTTGAAGCTCTACAAACCATTTTTAAGATGAGTAACAATTACGTCCATTGAGAGAAGTACAAGATTTCAATTTACTGCATCCCTTTCACATGCTAAGCACTGGATTAACCACATGCCAGGGACCCAGAAATGAGGGCAAACAATGCAAGTCCTCCCTTGGTAGTTCACTGTCCAGTGTATGTGATGGACAAAAAAGTCCACATGTAAAAATACAGCGGGTCAATTTCCTCATTAGATGTATAAAGGTCAGACAGAGAATAGAAGGCATAGTTCAAGTTTCACAAATATGCCCGAGACACCCTGGGTTTGGCTTGTTCTTTTCTTTTGATGTTATTTTCTTTTTATTTCTATATATTATATTAAAAGTAATTAAGGAATCAGATTCTTGCCTTGACACTATTTGTTCCACTATATAATACAGGGCTCATTCCTATTAGCCTCACAAAGAAAACTTCCATTTTAAGTTTTTTTTTTTTTTTTTAATTAGGAAGAGATTTTGTTTATGCACACTTCTGGGTTTTAAAGCTTCTTTTGGGATCAAGGACTCCCTGGAAAATCTGATGAAAGTGCTAGACTTTATATACTCATACATACATGTAAGCACGCTCACACACAAATCTTGCATGCAGTTTAAAGGAGTTCACCGACCTCACTCCAGTGAGTGTACCCTCAGATTCTGAGCAAAGATCTCTCCTCTAATGACACGTTATGGATGATAAGCCTGTCATGTAATCATGGTATCACTTTGTATTCACACATCAGTTCACAGCTTGATGTACTTCTGAAATTCCTAAAATAAATGACTTAATCAATAGGTCCAGACTTCAAAGACAACAAACAATCTGATTTCTACAAGACATTCTCTAAATATTCATAACATAGCAGACATAAAATCTAGCATGGATAAGTGCCTGAGGTAGGTCATGGAAACTATAATCAGTCCTTAAAACCTGGGTCTAATCACTAATGACATGAGCAGACTCAGCCTCAAACTGTGAGAGATCAAATGTTTCATATATATAATATTCTGTCTTGAATTAGAAAATTCTGTTGGCGGAAATGGTTGCTGGGGTTTGGGATGGTGGTGGAGGGGGTGTGACTATAATTGGGGATAGTGTGAGGGAGATTTTGTGGCGAGGGAACAGATCTGTAGTTACTGGATCCACAAATGGGACATGGTGGCACAGAACTACACACACAGATTGCACCAGTGTCACTTCCCTGGTTTTCATCTTGTACAATAGTAAGATGCAGGCCCTGGGATAACAGGATGAAGGGCACATGGAACCCCTCTGAACTGTCTTTACAACTTCCTGTGCATCTATATTATTTCCAAATGAAAAGTTTAAGAATCCAGAAAGCAAAAAAAAAAAAAAAAATCTCATGACTGTTACTAATCAAGTGCGGCTGATGTTTTTGGGTATAAATACAATTCGGATCATTCAACTCATAGGAGAAACCAGAAAACGCACAAGCAATACACTTCAGCCTGCAGCGTCGGTGACAGAGCAGCACAGCTCCCAATGGTGGCCCACACTCTGACCCCATGACGGTCCAACCCCACCTGAAGGCCAGGTGGGGACGTTTCCAAAGGTAAACCATTACTGTCAGCAAAATGAGAGTAACAGCCAGTGATTTTCCTAAATTTTGTCTTTGATAAAACCTCCAAGAAAATTTCCAAAGCATAACTGCCACCATTTAAATGTAGTTTTTTTTTTTTTAAGGCATGAAAGTTAATTAACATTGGCAGTATTGTGGTAGGGGAGAAAGGACTGATTTTGGAGGGAACTGGACTTAAATCCCATTTGTGCCACTCTGGAGCTTTGTACCAAATCTTTCTAAGCCTCAGTTTCCTCATTGCTAAAAAGATGACAAATAATACCTACTTCATTGGATTGTTAGGAGGATTAAATGAGATACCATTGTAAGTGTCTAGCACAGTGTCTGACCTACAGATGCTTAATGAAGTGGTGATTTCTGTTATTACAACAGTCGGGTTGTAGAAATTAGTAAACTTGGCTTACTGTAAAAGACAGGACACAGCCCAAGCCAGATGTGGTCAGTGCCCAGGACTCTTTAAATCTAGATGCCCAGGTAAGATCAGTATCAGCCCCTAATCCAGAGCACCCGGAGAGGTGTCACCACCGTGGCTCCCGAGGGGCTTCAGGCATGTGACCTTGAGCAGCACCTCTGCCCTGGCGATGCCACAGAAATTCTGGCCAGGGCAGCTGTGGGGGCCGAGGGAGTGAAAACAAAGCAATATTCATTCCAGCTGTGAGCAGGAGCCAAAGAGGTTGTGCTTTCAAACAAATCTGATCAAAGGCCTCCTGCCGTTGGCGATGAGGGCTGTTGGAACTAGCATGTAAGGTTTCTTAGCAACGGTTTATTCAGGGAAGGTACAGGTGTGCCTCAATAAAAGCAAACTCTATATAAGAAAACCCACAGGTATGTAAAATGTAAATTTAAAAGTGACTCTCCTTTATAGAGAGACTTTGTATTTGGTGTCCTAAAATATGATTAGATTCAAATACATTCTATCTTCTACACCCGTGAAGCTATAAGTTAACTGGAAAACACCACAGAGGCCCTATGTCCTCAGAGTGGTATGTGCAGCACAGTGTGACCCGCAGCATGGCCATTCCCTGGGAGCTCCTGGGAAACGCAGGATCTGGGGTCTCACCCAGCCCCCCATGAGCCAGAATCTCAAGTTTAACAAAATTCCCAGATGATTTGTGCACACATTATGATTTGAGAAGCCTTGTCCTAGATGATGTTTGTGACCCTAAAGCCAGAAGCTCTACCCACAGTTACATATGAGAACTTCTGCTGGTGGCTCTCACTTATTCCTCAATCCTCACTACACATCAGAATGATCTCCTGACTCATCTGGGTAGGCATTTTTTTTTTAATCAAAAATTTTTTTCTTCTTTTTCTAACACTTTGACTGGACCCTAATCCAAAATTCGGATTTAATCAGTCTGGGGCAGGACCCTGGCATTAGCATTTTTTCAAAAGCTCCTTAAGTGATTCAAAGGCAAGTGTCTCAGAACCACTGCTACAGATCAAGAGCTGCCCCGATAGAAAACCTTGTCTTAGCAAACAACAGGATTAAATGCATCACTGGAAGAAAACATTAAACTAGAATGAGAGATTAAGATGTGCCTGGATATAAATCTTGCACAAAACAGTATTCTGTCAAATGTGGTCTTCTCTACACCAATTGCACCAAAATAGATGTTCCCTGGGCCCATCCTAGGGAATGGTTTCTGAAGCTCCTCACATACAGGCTCATTTTAGCATCCTTGTGAATGACTACACTACCAAAAAGCCAAGAGATGCAAGCAGTGCTGAGACACCTCACTGCACCTGGCACGAGCAGGTCCTCAAACAGATGTCTGCCAGAGGACTGGAACCCTCTCATCCCCTCTAACAAACAGCTTTCCTGTGCTTACTACGTATGTTCTTTCAAAGTTCTACCAAAGCCCACAAATAGTATTTCCCTTCCTGATCTGCTCAACTATAAAATGTCAGAGTGCTGGAGATGCGGGCCCGTAGGCAGTGGGAAGGCCAGGGAGGATCAAGTGATCCCAGACTGCAAGGATGGGAGAAGCCAGTGTAGTGGGGACCCCAGACTGAGCGCTACAGTAGACAGGTTCTCACTGGGGGTCCAGGGTGGGCTCTGGGATGATGCAAAGGTGCAGGGTGTAGCCATGGGAGTGGCTTGTTAGAGCGGAGGTGACACAGTATCTCTGGGACACTGAAGCTACTGAGAATGGTCAAAGCAGAGTGGCTCAGGAAGACGGAAGTAAGCCAGATGCGAGGTCCTTAGTGAGCAAGGCAGAGGGCCTAATCCAGGTGGCACAGAACCACTGGGGGCAGAGGTGTAACCAGAAGCAGGGTTGCCTGATGACCCCAGGCTCTTTCCAGCAGCATTTGGTGAAGGAGGCATCCAGCAGGGCCTGATGCCAGAACGCCTCCACCCTGATGACTGGCCTGCCTCAATGTGACTCAGAGACCCATGGCACAGCCCCTCAGCAAGCCATGGGGCCAGGATTCCCTTTCCTTTGGCTGCTACAGGTACAAGGCCAGAAAAGTTGTACAAGATAGGAATTTAGTCACAATGTGCAAAGGAAATTGCCAGACAAAATTTCCAGTAATTGGTAACTCTATAGTCTTTGGAAATAATATCAAGTAACAAATAGCTACCACCCTGGAAAAATTTCTGTCAGCCTGGAGAAATGTCAAAAATAAATGAAACAAGTCATTTTTATTCTATAGTCACCAAGGGCCTTGGCTAGGAACCAATAAAGAAACAGAAGTAGGATATACCAGATTAGTTAGACCAATAGCTGTAGCAACCATATATTTTTGCAGACAACATCAATTTAAAATTTTTATCCCACTATCTCCAGAAATCCATATTTCAAAAATTCTAATATTTTGACATCCACTCTATATCCAGGGCTGTCTCTTACATAGTGCTGGAAATGGCACAAAAATTTTGTGCTACATTACATAGCCCAGTTTAATAATTAGGACTGTGAATTATGGTTTCCGTCACCTCATTCTTACCTTCTAGTTTTGAAACAAACAGTAATGTACAAGGGAGGAAAACTTCTTCCCAGAGTCTTGATGCTGATCCAACCGTGTTTCAAAATGCTTTTAAAACTAACAGACCAGAACTACAGTACATATATGATATTCTTGCTCCGCAAGCCATACTCCAGGTAGGATTGTGTGGTCTGAGCAAAGCAAACAAAATCCCAGCCTGCCACCTCTGTCTCTCCCGGCATGGGAGAGGTACTTTCCCCTGTGGTCACATCAGCAGCAGGCATCCCTCCCTGAGTTTAGTCTAGTCCTCACACAAGAAAAAACAAACAGTAACACATAGACTTTAGATTCTTTATGAAGCATATTGCCTACCAACTATTATTTTTACGAGGATTACATTTAGCCTTTGTATGCATCTCTAAAGTTTTTTTTTGTAACTTTGTCTGAAAAGTACTATTAATAATAGATATAAACAGTTCTGCACACAACTGAAAATCAAGCAATGTCAAAACAGAAATTATAAACTGTATGTGACTTAATACCTCAGGAGCCTTCTTACTCTGTCTTTTCCCAAAAATGCAGTCGAGATCGGTCTTGCTCCGAGATGATAGGTCCTTCCCTAGAAAAACGCCACAATGCCTTTTCAGTAATACCATTCCTTCTAAAGTAAGAGGCACAAATATAAACTATGAAACTCCTAAAAGCAAAATGAGTTTTAGAAAAGAAACAACTCTGTTAACTACTGACTTTCTGTTTCCTCTTCAGAGATTACAACTCTTTAATTAATAAGTAACATTAATTAAACTTAAAATCACTTAAGACTCAAATAAGTGTTTTAGAACCAGAACCCTTGACCTCTTAATGGCAAAAACATGCAAGAGCAAGCAGACGGAGAGGAACACTACATTGCATAGCCAGCTCTGCTACTGGGGTGCTGCCAGGGTATGGCAGGGGCTTGCCAGGTTCTCCATTTATAAAACAGATCTCATTTATTTCAAGGAGACATGAGCTACTTAGGATTATGAAGTGCAGGATAAAATGTTTCAGAACCCTATATATTCACATAAATGACACATAGCAGCTCAGTAATTAAATTAAATGAAAATTTAAAAAGAAGACATGCAAATAAAAATTACTGCATTGGAGTGAGAGTGTTTCCAATTTCTCTTTCTAAATGGTTTTTACTGTTACATCGCCTTGAAATAAAAGGACACATAATAAAGGCAGGAAATTAAATGGTTTTTGGGAAAAGCAGTGTCTAAAGGATCCATGATTCTTCTCAAAAACATTAAACACTTTAACTTAATTTCAAACCCACAAACCAACTCATTTAAAATTCACTTCTTTGGAATTTCCACTTCTACCAATAATACTCTGTGAGCAGTCAACCAAATTCATTCTCATTTGTCAAGCTCATGGCAAATGTATTTTAAAATATAACGACTACATTGATGTCTTGAGGATCTGGGGGAGTGAGGCTCAGGGTTCGACACAGGAATTTCTGTTTGCAGTTGGAAGCCCGAGTTCCACTGCCAGGGACTCACTTGTCTTCTTGGTTTCCTGCAGCAAACTGACTTGGCAAAGTAACATCATGACCCAGAAGGTTCTAGTTCACTGACTATCACTGGGGCATTCAAATATGATATTGCTCAGTGACTCCATGAAATTAAAAAGTAAAACACCCTTCAACTTACTGTAAAACCAGGTTTCATAGGCAGCAGTACCAGATTCAGTGATCCAGTCAGGACCACCTGTTCCTATCAGGAAGGACATGCACCCTGTGTTCCATGCTGTGCTCTCCTTTCTTCCTAAGATGGAAACAAAGCCCTCCTGGTTCTAACTGCTAATAAGTAGAACCCAGACAAAAGATACCGAAGGAAATGCACTTGAGAACAAAGTGAAGCATATCCCATACAGGAACTGAGAAGACCAATCAGAGAACCGGGGCATGAAACTGATCATGGTGTGGAGAAGGGGACAAATCCTCAGGAGGTCTAGTATCGATTCTTAACTTTGCCATCAGCACAACCCATTCTGCACTGCAGAGCACATTCAGGGTGGCAGTTCCTATTTCAGAAAAAGGAGTTATGCTTAGTTCAAAATATGTATCAGCCATTTATCCCTATCCTGTCTTCTGGAATGGAACAGATACCCTAAAAGAGATGCAAATTAGGATAAAACTAGATAAAAAGGAATGCTGGAGGGCTTAAGGAAGGGAAGGTAAGTGCAAGATCATTTTTCTAAAGCAGGGTGACAAAATAGAAACACGCAAAAATCAAAGGGAAAACTGCCAAGCTGGTAGAGATGGAAGGTTATCCCAAGGAAGTTTCTGAGTTTTGGTGATGGGTTCTTCTATCAGAAATTTTTATCCTTTGGCATAGTTCAATTAAGTAAATGTAGAAACCAAGATTGATACAGGGCTTGCTGTGGATTTAATCTGGAAAACAAAACACAGCGAAAAAGTAAGAGTCAGAGACCAATGGAAAGGAAGTTAAAGGTAGATAAAAATGTGAAGATGGAAGTGATATCATGATAGTTATTTGTTAATGGCCCTGGTTGAATAGTTTATAAACATTATAAAATTATGACCACTTCTGAATAAAATATACATATTAAAAATGTGTTTGAAAGCTTATTGGTCTCAGTTCTGAATTACAGTCAAATCACAGCAAATACTGTTGACAAGCTTAGATCTTAGAGAAAATGACAGAAAATTGAACAGAATAGGATATACGGGATCAGCGTGGATGTGGTTCATCAGTCTCTTAGTCTTCACTTGGCCGTCACACTTTGAGAACCAGGGGGCAGGCCCCCGGTGGCCGAGCTGCCATAAGAACACCCGTGAAAGGATGAGCGGATGCTTTCAGAGAAGAGCACTTTATTAGGAGCACCTTAGCTGTTTTTCTAAAACCTCGTGATTATCAGGTTTCAAGGGCTATCAAGGTGGCAAATTGGAAGGGAGGAATGTTATAGCCACAGCCAACACACTTGTAATACCAAGACGTCAACATAGGAAGCAAGGGAACTAACTATTCAAAATAAACATAAGAATTTATAAATCACAGAGATTTGAACCCTCTAGTTAAAGCGCACAAGTCAAACTCAGAACCCAGTATGTCCTGAGGCGAAAACTGTACCACAACACTATGTTATAAGTGAAGCTCAAAATACCTTGAGTTTTCTACCCAAAGTGAAGGGGCAAGGGCAAGGAAATACAGGTTTGAGAAACATAGCTGTTGAAATAAAAGACATGGAAGGTTTATGCAGGTAGCTTCACTTAGAAAATTCATTTGTATTCCCCAATCAAGAAGGATAAGAAATTGTTGTATTTTGATTTTTTTTTTTTTTTTTTTTAATGAAAACACATGGTACTGTAGCATGGGACACAAGATTAGAGCAACTTCCCTGAAGGGTCAGGTCAGAAAACCATGAAACCTGAGAGAATCAGTACAGGGGGTGAAATAAGTGAGAACATCACAACCAATAAGATCGTCAGAATTTTTTTAAAGCCTGTATTTATATTTCAATGTCAGAAGACTCAGAAGAGGTAATGGCACCCAACCCTGGCAGAGACCCCTGTGGGGAAGAGTCAGCCAGGCTAGGAATCTACTGTCTGCAGTTCCAGACCAGCAAGATGTCTACCCGGATGGCACATGCATGTAGCTTCCTTGGTTAAAGAAGCAAAATATTACACACAGGAATGACCGGTCTGAGTGAATTACCATGATGAAGCCACGCAGCTCCAATCCATGCATGTCCATCTACCCACTGTGCAATGGGAGAAGAAGAGCAGTGCCTTTTTGACAATGGCTCACTTCAAAAATGCTTTAAAACTTCAAAAATGTTTTTGTACAAAGTGACATTTTCCCTACTTTTTTTCCTCTGCAGATATGGCCTCACCAAGTAGTTTTCCAATTAAAAAAAACTACGCTGAAGTCTCAAATTAAAATTATAAACTTGGGACCAGAGAAACAAATTATTTTGTATCAAAACTAAAATGATACAGCCAATATTTAGGCAGCAACAAATTTTATAATGCTATTCGCTACTATAATCTCACTAAAATTAAATTTTTATCTTTACTCTTCACACCAAGCTGTACAAAACGCCATCTTCCCATGTTTTAGTTCCTTGGATGATAGATGGAATCACAACATGAACCATCCCCATCAAATAAATGAGCCGGTTACTTTCATTATGAGCATACCATGGGCTTTTATTATCCATTATGCTCAACAATCAGAAGTTTCGTAAAACGGCTCACTTATGATAAATTATAAAACAGACCTCTTATATAACTCGATAATGACTTAACAATCTTTCCTGATTTTACAAAAGGGGAAACTGAGTCTGGAAGAAGGGAAATGGCTAAGTGATGGCCAGAACCCAGGTTTCCTGGGACCGAAGACAGTTCACTTTAGGGAAAACCTGGAGTTTATCATTCATATTGTGACAAAAGTTGTTCAACAAGAAAAGATTTCTTCGAGTATTTTAAAGAACTCTTAAATAACTTTCACTGTGGATTATTAAGATAAACGCTAAATAAATTCTCCTCATTACCTATATTTCTGCTTCCTTCTCCCATCTTTTCTACTTAGTCCCAACTTGCATTTCCTCCATTTTCCCACTCAGATCTCCTCTGCTACCTTCCTGACAATATACATTGAACTTTCTTCCCTGTATACCAATGACCCCTTCGCCCCAAGCAAGGCTAGTAGATAAGCAACCCTCATTTTAAAAGAGAGAAAATGAAAGCACAATACACCAAGCAGGCTGACAGGATCACCTGGTAAGGGAGTGGCTTAAATAGAAACAGAAGCAGATACTCCCGGCATTCATTACTTTAAAGTAGATCAAAGACGTTTATCTCGACTTCAGCAAATACTTCAAATGAAATCATGCATGTAGTCAGATACTAAGGGAAAATTAGATCTTATTTGCAAAAGTAAAAGCTTAAAAGGCTCCCATACCATCAAAAGTTATAGGCCACTTCTAATTTCATTAATTGGCTCAGCACCCTTGTGCTGTATCTCTTGTTTTTTTCTACAGGGTCTAAGGAGGGCTATTTAGGGATTGAGCATGCAGTGACCACTGAGCCTCTCTTCTGAAGGACTAGGGTCAGCAAGCACTGTCTTCTGCTCTGCCGCACGTTAGGAATAGAGAGATCCGTGATCAGAAGCTATACATGAGAAGAGCGAGGAAGGTTCTAGCTGAGAGAGAGAAAAAGCGGTATGGTGGGGAGAACCAACCCATGCCTGCTGGGAGAGGGAAGGGGAAGCACTGGTCTTACACGCAGCCACACACACATTCCTCTTCAGCGCCCAACTTTATTCAGCACCGCCGTGGCTCTCATTTAAACTAAGCTCAGCCCACCTTTTGGGGTTCGGGTCCCAGATGAGAACCACCATTAATAGTTCAGAGCAGGGGAACTCCAGCTTCCACTGCTAGTTAGGCTCCTAGGACTTAACGGCCTGATTCCTGAGCATGCAACAAGACCTAAGGCTGAGAAATGTGCTTTGCCTGGCATATGGAGGTAAAAAACCTACATTCAGTCTCCCATTGAACCATCAAATAGTGACCAGATTTTTTTAAATTATCATCCTGTTTATAGTTCAGTAGATTATGTGGTAAGTAGGCTTTTGTGCCTGGAAAGCGCCCTTACTGCATACTATTCTATGGGAAAACGTATGGGGAAGATGAGGGCAAGTGAAATTGTTTCTCACCAATTCAAGACCGCCACCTAGTGGTGACAGAGGCCAGCTGCACGCGCAGCTGACTAGGGAGTCCCAGGAACCAGGCAGGTTAACGCAGGAAGATAGGGTTCATCACCCAGTTCTTAAATGTTTTCTAACCCTTTCTTTGCAAGGACCATGGAATGCCTAAGTTAACACCCAAAGAAACAGAAACAGTGTCCAATTAATATGAGTCAACTTGGGAGTGTGACTTCTCATACTGGAGACCTCAATATAGAGCACACTTCTCTAAACCGGCACATTCCAGGAGCTATTCAACACCACCATTAAGTTCTGAAAAACAGGAAAATGTAACCAAAACTGGTGAGCAATAATTAAAATTACCTTCTGACTTAGCCAAATAAAGTCATTCTCCTCTAAACAGCAAGTAGACTTCCCGCTTTTGGCTTTGCCAAAGGGCTTCTCTAAAACTAAGTCTGAGGCCCCGCCTCCAAATCCATGAATCTGCATGTGCACTTGAACAAGATCCCCAGGTGACTCACAGTAAATCGAACTCTAGCACTGCTTTAGACCAAGCCAGTAGGGCCATCCATACATCCCCATTTTGTACATAAAACAAGCAGCAATGCCTTAAGAACCCAGTGTGAACATGCAGACTTTAATGACAAAGAAATGCTTGATTTTACCTTTTGTGAATTTCATATAATGAACACGGTTTTTGGAGACTTTGGACTTTTCTTCTAGGCTGAAAGACTTCTTTTCCTTGTTGTCTGAGGAGTCTTTAAAAAAAGGAATGAAAAGCAGTACATTGAACTCTCTGTAATCTATTCTCATTTATTCTTTACAGTGACATGGTGTTATTTAAATAAATTCTTTAGGAGCCCTATCACTTATCACTTATTATTGAACTCTAATCAAATGATTAGAAATATTCTCCTTAAACTGTGTACTAAGAATCAGGCAAGGCTGTTTACAAGAAATTTATGAACTCCCTCCTCAGGGAAGAAAAATGAGAACCTGTGTTCACACACACCTACATATGACTGTTCATAAGAGCCTTATTCATAATAGTAAAACACTGGAAATAACCCCAAATTCTTTCAATGAGTGAATGGCTGAGCAAATTCTGTACCTCCTCAAAGTGGAACCTAGTGGGAGCCCTCCACCACAATAAAGACGAATAGGCTGCTGACACTCACAACAACCTGGCTGGACCCCGAGAGCACTGTGCTTAATGAAATAGGTCTGTCTACACACCATATGATTCCATTTATACAACGTTCTCAACATGACAAAACTGTAGAGATAGAGAACAGGTGAATGGTTTCCAAGGGACAGGACTGAAGTGGGGAGTTGGAGAATGGCAGAGTGGAAGGTGGGTTTCAATACAAGAGGCAGTGGAGGCAACTCTTTTGTGGTAAAGAAACAATCTTGTATCTGGATTGTGATGCTGGCTACATGAATCTATACAGGTGATAAAATTGCATAGAACCACACACACGAACACCCCAAATAAATGAAGGCTAAAGACTGTGATGAGAACTGAACGAGGTCTGTGGTCTAGTTAAGAGTCAACAGCAGGTTTTGATACTATGCTGCAGCTATGTTAGCTGCCACCATTGGGGGTCTGGGTGAATGGTATTCAGAACTCTTTGTAGTACTATATTTCTGCAATTTCCTATAATTATTTCAAAATAAAAAATTCTTTTAAGAAGTGAATAAAGGTAAGACAGGCGGAACAGTAATCAGAGATGATGATCGCGTAGAGTGTGAGGAGCAGAGCTGCCTCCATCACCAGTCTCACTGGAGGCTCACCTTCAAGGGCAAAAGAAACAGGAACAAGACACTGAGGAATAAACTCATGTGGTTATTCCTTTGACAAAAAGGGAAAATGTGAGCCAGAAAGTCATTCCTTGTCTGAAATATCAGAGCAAATAGATCTGGGGTTAAAGTCAATTGTAGGCTAGGAACTCACTGCCTATGCTCCTTTCCCTCTGTCTGCTTGTCAGGGCCAGGTAGCAGGGTACCACAGAAACAGAGCAGAAAAGGTAGAAAAGAGGCTGAATTTTCCTATGGTGATGTCGTAAGGCAATACACGTATGAAATTAGAGAAAAGAGAAGAAAGGAAAATTTCCCCTTAATCTGGAGCAAAACAAGCACATATCCATTGAATATGTTAGCTAACTGTAATCCCTTCCAGGAATTAGATATTTCCAAAACAAAATGTGAATTAAATAGCAAGGCTCTCAGCAGTGTAAAGACCTATGTTTCAAGCTTTCAGACAATGCCCAGCATGGGTTAATTATATCCACAACCTGAAACCTACTCTTCTGCAGTCACTTCCAAAGAACAGCTTGGGATTCTTTTCAAAGACATTCTGCCAGTCAATTTTTCTCCTCCTTTTGAGGCCAAACATTTCACATGGCACATATTCTCAATTTTGATGTTCCAAACACAATCATCTAGCAAGTTATGAGCTCAAAGTGGCTACTGTCAATTGAAGGCTTACTAAGTGCTGGACTTGTAGCTTTCTATGCATTCTTGTGTTTCATTTGACAACCACCCTATGTGGTATGTGCAACACTTATTAAACTTACCCCACAGAAGGACACTGAAGCACACCGGGGCTCAATAAGGCACACCCAGGCGGTAGCTATGATAGGACTCAGACCCAGGCAGCTGCAAGGGAGAATCCACGTTCTTCACCACTGTACTGTGTCCCTAACGGCTGCTCTCATGCATTAACAACCACCCGGGAAGTTTCTCTCTGTCTCGAGTACACAGGCCTCCCGAAGCACACCCAAGCAGGGAGGGTCTGAGGGGGACTGCCTTCCATCTCCTTGCCCACATGTGCTTTGTCCTAAGACTGCTCTGCATCAGTCTGGTCCCCTCCATGCCTCACAGGTGTCCTACTCCCACGTCACTAAAGAAACGCACAACTCTCCTCTTACCAGGAATAAATAAGGGACAAGCCAGAGTCCTAGTGCCAGATGAGCGTCCTTTCATGAAACCACAAACCTGCCCCCCCCCACGCCAGTCTATCTCATCACGAGATGCACCTCCAAGAAGATCTTACTGTTCTAAGAATTACTTATCAAAATTTATAATATACTTCCTAGCTTTATTCAGTGTAATTTACTAATTATAACAACTTAATCCACGGGAAAAATATCTACACTGGGGGCTAATATAAATAAACCAAAAATTTATATGTATTCGTTTTGTGGCAGAGAAATATGTAGGGTAATGAACATTTTCAAAGTTTAAGCAATAAAAAGTATACTAACATAAAATATCATGAGATGTGTGCAATGGAAATACTACTTCAGAGGAAAAGGAACAATGAGATAATATCTGTGACTGCTGAAAAAGGATGTGCTTGTGTATTTCTAAATAGATGACAATAGGTATCAAATTGCTCGGATATTTATCATCCATGGGATACATATGGGACCTATTTTAAAATGCCAGTATTTCCCAATTTAAAGCCACTCAAGTAACTATTTAAAGCTCTTATTAAAAACATTATAGATGTAGACCTAAAAATGTGAGACAGGGTACCCTGCTCTTAAATTTCCTTAGGGGATATGTAAACAAATTAAAGATCCCTCTCCTAAACACATCTTTATAGTCCAAAGAGTATCAGCACCCCAGTTAATTTCTCAAAATATTTAAAATCACAAGTGGCAAAATATCTGATATAAGTAACAAATATTTCCTAAAACCAGGACGTTAAGTCATGGTTAAATCAAAAAGAGAAAAAAGGTTCAAGCAAAGGCTAAGCTGAGTCTGGTACAGAGCAACTAATTAAAATAGGATAATTTTTAAAAATAAATTTTCAAGAATATACTGATTTTTGTATCCCACAAGGGAATAAGAGTTATTTCTAGACTCTTGGCAAAAGTCTATGAAGAGGACAGTATGGAATCTCTGCTTAGTTAAAAGGCAAACCGTGTGAATTTGATAAGCAATCTTATGGAATCAAAAATGTGATTACAGTAGAAGAATATGTTACTAGGTTATTGTGTCATCTACTTTTCAGCTATAATACAAGTAATATGACTACAAATTCACTTGCATGAAGATAAGGTATTTAGCAAAGATGACATGGAAGAAAAATAATCTAATAGCTCTCTAGGTCCATTCCTTGGACAGGTTTTCCCTTAAAGGCTGTCCAGTACTGGAACTGGCAGTTAGCAAGACCGGGTTTTGACGGTACTAAGCTAGACAGGAAGCCCAGGGCCCACCCAATATCAATGTCGCAGGGATAGTGGCGCCCTCTAGTGGCCCTCAGGCGGAACTTCACCGACAGCTTAGTAATTCTCCAGCAGCCAATGATTAAGATACTGACATGTCTTAAGTAGAAAAGAATCAGCCTGCACAGACGAACCAATGGACAGGGCTGTGTGAGGCCAAAGCACCACCACTTGGAATCTGTTATTCACTCACTTCCTTCCTGACAAATAATACGGGATTCCCTGGGTCACGGTAAGCATTTCACTGACTGTACTTCTAGGAATACACCAGGAAGGCCCGACCACACTGAGCTCAGCCTCGGCCACCAGCACATAGGACAAATGGACCTGTCAGAACCAGAGTGCTCATAACTACTGCCAAGCGGGTCGGGAAACAGAACAATAACATCATCCCCCAAGTTCTCCATGAGCTCCATCTCCATCCCAAACCCCATTCTCTCCCCAAAAGTAACCACTATTCTGACTTTCACAGTAACCACTTCCTTGTGTTTTAAAATAATTTTATCACCTAAAGAATGGGACCTAAATATCAGATTTTTGCCTGCTATTTGAAGTTTCATACAAATGTAATCATAGTGGACGTTATCTGTGTCCCTTTCTTTAAGTCAACATTAAATTAATGACATTCTTCTACATAAGGGGACAAACTACCACCTATGGGCCAAATCTGGCCCACCACCTGTCTTTGTAAAAAAAAGTTTACAGGGAATATAGCCACATCCATGTGGATATACACAGTCTATTGTTGCCCCGGTAGCTCTGGGGGGAGCGTGCTCCCAGCTGAGGGCTAATAAACCACTGAAACCAGTGAAGCTGAAATCAGTCAAGGGAAGGGTTAGATGGGAGAAGCGCTTCATTGCTTATAAGGGGCCTGGTTCCATTCGTCCCTCTCTGGCAGTCACTCTCACTACCGGTTTCTCCCCAGCCTGGCCTGTGATCACCTCCCCCACCCATTCTGGGGGAAACTCCACAGGCAGAGCCCCAGTGACTGACAGGTGCCAGACCAGTTGTGCAACAGAGGGGAGGAGAGAACAGTTTCTCTCCACCCCTTGACCCTGGGGGCTGTGGGAAGAAACACCTGTTAATATGGAAATGGCCTAAGGCCAGGTGAGGGATTCTAGAAATACTGCAATTTTACTCACACCTCCACACTCCAATAGCCACGTTGAGTTGTAATGACACAGACTCTACAGTTTGTGAAATATTTCTGTCTGGCCCTTCAGGGAAAAATTTGCTGACCCCTGCTCTATGTTCCGCATGTAACTATACTTCATTTATCTGCACTTAGAAATAAGGCAGTTTACTTATCCAGTCTACTGTTGGCGGACATTTGGGTTACTGCAGTTTAGTGATAATGCAGATAATGTTATAAGTAGCTTTCCTTCAGACTAAAATATATCCTTTAAAATATTCTTTACTGAGGGCTTACTGGTGGTCAACTTTGTCTGAAAATTCATTTCATCTACTTTCTTGAAAGATGTATTTGCTGAATATAAAATCTAGGTTGACAGGCATATTTCTCTCAATATATTACTCCAATGTCTTTCAGCTCTTATTGTTAAGAACACTGCTTTAATTTATAACTCTTACTTCTTTGAAGATAATCAGTATATTTTCTCTGGCTGCATTAAGAATCTTATCTGTCTTTTGTGTGCATGTATGAGTTGTTAGATCTGTTAGTATGTTTCCAAATGAATTTTTAAACAGAATCTGCTTGTATTCATTACGTTTTGAATCTGTGGATTTGTTTTACAACCAGTTCTAGACAGTACCACATAGATGAACCTTGAGGACTTAATGTTAGATACTGAAGGACAGATACTGTATGATTCCATTTATATAAGGTACGTAGAGTAGGCAAATTCAGACACAGAAAGTAGAAGCAGGGTTTGCTGGAGGGCTTGAGGGAGGGAGGGAAGGAGAGCTAGTATTTAATTGGGACAGAGTTTCAGCTGGGGAAGATGAAGAGTTGTGTGGACGGACGTGACGGCTGCACAAGGGAGAATACACTTAGCAGCATTGAACTGTACATTTAAAATTGGTTAAGATGGTAAATTATGTTATGTGTATTTTACCACAATTTTTGAAAAAAAGTTTGCAGAAAAGCTGACAGTGTACATTTCTTCAATGAATAGCCAACAGAATTATCTGAAGTTATATCCTTGCCTTCCAAATAGCCATATAACAAAAACATCCTTTAACTAAAATCAAAGGCCCACAAGTTTGAGGACTATACCATCCATTCCCTTCCCTGTGAATTATCTGTGAATTTAATGTGGAAAGTCCAATGTTCAATTATTTCATTTCTAGTTCCTACAGCTTGGGAATACAACTTCCAATACTGAGTCCCTTGCAACAAATTTTACTATACCTGATAATCTAAATCTCTTACACACATTAAAAGGTAAAACAAATTTCACTAGGTAGAATCAACACAAAGAGGCTTTTCTACTAAGCCTTTGCTGACTGCTGGTTTATGGTCACACTCAATGAGATTTCTTGCTTTGTATCTTAAATACATACTGCTTGCCACACTCAGGGATCCCTGGAGAGATTACTTTACTATATTTGAGGTTGTAAACTGAATGGATTTTTCTTGCCATTCTCAAACTCTTAATGGAAAAAAAGTGTTTGCTTATGATTAAAGGTTCATGCAGTGAAAGCACCATTAAAATGTAAACAAAAATGACTATTTGTAATAGTTTCAATAAACTTTCAGACATATTATGTTTACAGTAAAAGGAGTTGGTAAAAATATTTTAAATGAAGAGATTATGTCTTCTATAGACCTAGTGGATAACAAAGCAACTGTTTCCGTACCTGCTGTTTCCTGTCCATGGCAGGTATTCAGTTCAGCCAGAAGCTTGTTAAAGTCATCTTGATGAGCAATCCAGTTGTCCTGGAAACACCAAAAAAAAAAATCAATTAGAGGCAGCCTGTAGTTTTCCTACACTGGTTGAGATAAAATATATCCTGGAAATCAAGGAAATCTGGTGGCTATTGTGAAATTTTAAGTGTTTCATCAAAATATTACTTTATAAATTTGAAATATTATTTACCTGTATCAATATTAAAAATGGACTTCTGGGATGCTTAGCTTGATTTCAAATGTGGACAACTTACCAATAGTCAACTTAGAGTTAAATAATCAACAGGCAAACCTATGTGCTCAATATTAAAATAAAGCAACTTATTTTTTCCTAAGAGAAAATTACATAGGTCAAAGGAAGAAAAGCAGTGATAGGCTTTGGGGCTCTCTTCCGTGCTCATTTAAGTTTAAAATACTTTGCCCAGTTCTATTTGCTTGCATCTTTTACAAAACAACAACAGAGGGAGTAGGAAGGACTCCCTGTTTCCTGAGTCAATTGCCCCCATGTGTGAGGTTGCCAGCTAATAATTTCATTGTAACAAAGAAAATTTGGCTTTAAAGGAGAATGAACAGCTCTAAGACCATCTAAACCAGTGGAGGGCAAGGTATCAATGTAGGAATTCACCTCACACACACTGGTTAAACAATGCTTAAGGTTAGGCATATTAAATAGGCTTACTGGGAAGTGCTTTTCCTAAAAAAATTAAGTGTATCGGTGTATCTCTCAACAACTACCTTCACAATTAACCTCTCTGAACTCTTCTATCAGTGGTTTAAAATTTTTGCTGCCAGTCCAGAAAAATTTAGCTGCTCTAGTCTATTATCAGCACGCTTAACTCAAAAAATCATTCAGTTTATCTAAAGTCATTTTGCAGATTTTCTACCAGATTCTGTTGGCTGTAGAAATTTAAGAACAAAGCTTTCAGGTTACTTTCCAAAGCAAATCATAATACTGAAAATGAAAAGCATGACAGGCCACTGATTTTCATTACTGTCACATTTCCCAAATGTCAGTATTTAAGAGCAAATGTGAATAAATTCACCTGCTACTCCAACAGCCAGAAACAGGCAGTGAGACAGGAAAAAAACACCTGCAGAAGAATTGTTTGGTTTCTTTTTGCAACCAAAAGCCACCAAATGTTAATAATGTAAGCTAATATTAGAACACAGGTAAAGGTGAAAGATCCTTTCTCTCTGAAATGAACATTTCTGTAAAAAGAATACTTTCAGCAAAGTTTAGCAATAAAACTAGTTTGGATCTCTTAGACATCAGCAACTAAAGAATTCCAGAAGGACAGCAAGGCAAGGTGAGGGCATATGACTTGCTGAACAGCCAGCTTAGTGATGAGCTTTTTAGTCAACCAATCTCAGAGGATATATACTTGAATAGTTGACAAGACCAATCAATTTCTTTGGGTTAAAATTTTTATATTTCACAAGGAAGTCAATTATGCAACAAAAACCCCCAGCAGACACTGTTGCTCACTTCATTATTGATTGTAGCTCCAAGTCCCAGGTGGTTATTTTTAACTTGCACTTTAATATGATCTGTGGCTCCTTGCTCCTGAGCCCCTAAACCCTGTGGAGATCAAACACAAAGAGAGTCAGCATTGTTATACATATAAAGAGAGACTACCTTTTTTTTCCTTCATCAACCATTCGATTAATCACTAAACACCTAGGAGTGAGACACTATCCTTGCCCTCAAAGAGGATACAGTCTAATGGATTCGTACACGGCACGTTTGTAATAGCAGGGGAGCACCTGCAAGACGAATGCCAATTCTTCAACCTGAGACTCACGTCGAGGCCCATGGAAACACCAAGAAGAACATGCCTTTTTCTGGCACTCAAAAGCAGAGTGCCACCTCAGAACTACTAGAAGCCTATCGGAGGAATTATGAGTCTATGGCTCTTTCCGTTAAATAATTTTACAAAACAACACTGAGAGAGGAGCTGGGGGGACCCCAAATCCCCTGCATCAATTGACACTCACTTTGTAAAGTGTCCCAGAGAGCTTGATGTACTGGAGAGTCTAAAAAGGCACCCGGGGTGGCTCCAGCACAAGAATAAAGGGAAAACAAGGTGACATGAAGAGGTTAAACCACACAGGACCTTGGAAATTATGGTGTGAATCTGGACTTAATTGTTTAAGCAAGGAAATGACATGATCTAATTTCTATAATTTAAAAGACCATTCTGGCTGTGGTATAGCAAATGGCCCAGAGAAGGAAAAGAAGGGACGTAGGGAAGAAGTTGAGAGGTTACTGCAGCGATGGGGGCAAGCAACACCCGTGGTCGGACCAGGCTGGTGCCCTGGACAGAGAGGAAAAATGCCTGGGGATGTGGGGACTGACAGAGGTGGAGCAACCAAGCACGGCTCCCAGGTTTTAGGCCAGGTGAGACAGTAGATGGGGCACCATTTGCAAAAATGGGGAGAACTTGAGATGGCAAAGATTTGGGGGACCCAAAGTTTTAAAATAAAAATTATAAACTTGAGACGCTTACTCAAGTGGAAATGTCAAACAGGCTGATGAATTTACAAACTTGCTCAAGAAGACAGATCTGGACTAGATAATTTAGACCCAAAGCATGGTATGGAATGAATGAACTCACCTGAGGAGAGTATAGCAGAGGGCCTGGGGCTGAACCCGGAGGACCTCAAAAGTCTGGAGGAGGAAGAGCCAGCAATAAATTTAGGAATGGCCAGTGAGGTAGAAGGAAAAATCAGGAGAGAGGCAGAAAAAAAAGGCAGCCAAGATGGACAGAAGTCCTTCCAGGTGGCGTCAATTATGCCCAATGCTGCTAAGCGGTTAAGTAGCCTGGGAGCAAAAACAGGATCCCTTGGCTTTGGCGACAAGAACCACTTAAGAGCAGAGCTACTGGCAGAAGTCCTCTTTGAGTCAGGAATACATAGAATCTAACGAAAAGGAGAAACTGTATAGTCTGGCTATAAAGTGGAATAAAATACTACATTTTAGCAATACAAAATGCTGGCGGTTAAGTATGATCACAAGTGCAAACTAGTTAAAAGGCGCTGTCTATGAACGATGCTGATCGGCAGTTCAAATGAGAGTCGACATTTATGCTCAGGTCTAACTTTACCACCACAAGGTCACTATAGGTTAGGTATTTCTTCAAAATCCCTTATCAATCTAAAACATAACTTTCTCCCAGTCTCCTGGTGTGTACTGTCTGTGCATGGCTCTGCCATCTTTTGCTCCTCTCCGAGTACCTTTCCCTTAGACCAGCCCATCTTCTCGAGCATCCTCTGGCCGAACTTGGAATCGTCATTACTCCACGTGGTGTTTTGTGGGTCCACAGCCCACTTCTGCTTCCGTCGACCTGTAAATGACAAAGTATCTCATCAGCAATTTAGCTGTTAAACCTGGAAAATACCACGCAAATACACACGGACCTAATACACACACACACCTGCCTAAAATGGCACACGCTGTTTTATTAGTTACAGATGGAGATTCAGCATTCCATGAAATGTCATCAGATTGGATCATTTACCCTGTTTTCTCCCAATTACTGTATAATTTCAAAATACAAATTGGCTTGATTAAGATAAAAATGTCACCTCTAAATGTGACAAACTGAAATACATGCCCATCAGTGGGGCCTCCCCCACTCTGCTAGAGGCAGCGACCTGAAGCACCTGTGGACACCAGTGACATCACCACCAGCAGAAGCAGCCATTGCAGCGTTTGTTGCACACACATTCTGTGTCAAATGCTATCCACACATCAGATTCAGCTCTCACAGTAACCCAATGAGGGTAGATACTCTCAGCTCCACCTTCCATATGAGAAAAATCTGAGTCTTAGATAAAGAAATGTGCTTAAGGCCCCCAAGCAAAACCACAGGCTCTATACAAACCAAGGTCCCACCAATGTCAAAGTTCATATTCTTAATTCACAATATACAAAAGTCATAATGATCTTGGGGAGTCAAGTCACACACATGACTTACAGATACTAATGATACCATCTCCTGTCACTGAAATGCCCTGAAGCCGTATGGCCCCTTCCCCTTCTCTCAACTTCCAGAATAAATTATCTGCTCCTTTTTGGACATTTAATTAACATTCTTCTATATCATGACTATTCATATCCATGTCTTATGTTTCCTATTAGACCACAATCTCATTATGGCTCATATTTGTGTCTTATTCTTTCTTATGCTTCACTGCAAGAAGTAAAATCCACTTGCCCATAGCAGGCACTCAGTAAAGATGCGAATGAATATGACAGGAAGGAAGGAAGGAAGGAAGGAAGGGAGGAAGGGAGAGAGGAAGGAAGGAAGGAAGGGAGGGAGGAAGGAGGGAAGGAAGGAAGGAAGGGAGGGAGGGAGGGAGGGAGAAGGCAAAAAGGAAAAGGAAGGAATGTAATTGAATTAAAGGAACTGTTTTGACTCTTTTCAAAGCAAGTCTTTTTTTTAATGACTAACTGACTATTAGGAACTTACCACTGTAGTTTTAAGGAAAAGCATGGCAGAGATATAGCTCAAAAGTACACAGAAGAACACGAAATTTAAACGTAAACCACAGCCAAGTGAGAAATTTGGAGGTCAAGCGTCATCATCCACCTACCGCACCAACGGAAGCACAGCGTCTCACTAGCAACAGCAGCCTCGCGCCTTGGCAGTCTCTTGACGTAATTTAAAAAATAACTTCCAGTCAAAGAGGCTCCCTATACTGCATATAAAATCGATAGAGACCCATAACTACACACATCCTAGCAAAAATAAGTAAACCTTTTACCAGCACACAGGCAGAGAGAGGCCACTTATTAAGCAAAACAAGCTGAGCTCAAATTTATAGCTTTGCAGGAAAAAGCTGACCCCAAAATGCCACACAGGACTAAGGTACCACTTTACTTATCTTAGTAAATACCCAGAATAACACTGCCTCTACTAGGGAACAACATGCCAGCGATGAACCCTATTCACCAGTGTTCTCTCTGTGAGGCTGCTTACTGGTGTGCGTCCCCAAAGGGTAGTGCTAGCAGCCAGGGGCCTCTGGTGGGAGTTTGCCTGAAGGAGCCATTTTTGAGAGTGACAGCCCAGCCTCCACAGTGGGTGCTGTGTGCCACACGCTACCTATGGCAGACTGCGATGCTTACCCAAGGGACTGGATGCACCCAGCTCCGTTCCTCTTCCCAGAGAAATAACAGGGCAGTGTCTCCCGAACTAGTATGTTAAATGGCGGGAGAGGCTTGCATTAAAGTAAACAAGAGTAACACTAGGCAAACAAAATGGAAATGTTTCATACGACAGACTTTCCAGAACTGTTAATACGCAGGTATGTAGATACTTGATCCTCTTAGAGGTGCAGCAGGCATGCTGTGTTTTTCAAACTTGTTCAATTGGTACCTCATTCCATGGAACATTTTTGGCTCTTATGTTGGAAGTTCCCAGGATTAGGAAATTCTGGCCAGGAAAAGACTGTCTCTGGTCTGTTCAGATTGGATCAACTTTGACACGGGCTTTGTTCTTATTCCATAGTCTGTTCTGTGCTCACATGTCTGCTTTAATAACTCCATGTGCAGAAAAGGCCTGATTGCTATCCTTTGAAAAGCTTGCTTAGGTTTGCCACCGAATGGGGACTTGGATTTCAGGAGGGTTCCCACCATTCCTGATAAGAGTGGCTCACTATGCCTAACTGTTTATACAAATGGTATGGTTTATGGTGAATACCTGCTTTCCCTGTAGGAGTCTGGAATTTTTGTCCACACCAGGCAGAGAGGCCTACGAGACCAGCCCCCAGTAAAAACCTGGGCACCAACTCTTTAACAAGCTTCCCTGGTTGGCAACAGTTCACAAGTGTTGTCACAACGCATACTGGGGTGATTAAGTGTGTCCTATGTGACTCCACTAAGAGAGGCCTCTGGAAGCCTGTGCTGGATTTCCCCTGGAATTCTGCCCCAAGCTCCCCTTGGCTGAATTTCTGTCTGTATCCTTTAGCTGTAATAAATCTTAGCCATGAGTTACAACTACACGCTGAGTCCCATGTCCTGAATCCTAGCAAATCACTGAATCTGGGGATCGTTTGGGGGATGCCTGACACTACGTGAAACAGCAGTATAAAGGACAACCTGAGCCTCGGGGTGGAGGCCTTGAATCTGCAGAGTCACCATTTGGGATGATGTGTGTGACCGTCCTGTAACTGGAGGGACTCCTCCTGTTTGGAGATCTAACTGTAAATAGTTCCATCAGGATATTTTGGGGGGTAATTCCAATACAGCCTCCACACAACAGCTGTAAAAGACTTCACTTTTCAATCATTCTATGCCTAAGACATGTGAAGAGTCTCAAGAGCCAGGGACAGAAGTTTTGTCTTTTTTTTTTTTTTAAAGACACTTTCTGATATTTAAGAACTCAAAATATATCACCCAGGTACCAGGTTTCTTATTAAAAATTGATTCAAGACATATTCAACATGAAGGAAACTGCAGTGCAAAACCTTAGTACAAAGAGCATTAAAAATCCATCAACAATAGTGTTGTGACTTGATTATAAAATGTAATGACTGCAAGTGTTGAAAATTGCTACTGAAAAGTAAAGTCTATGAAAAAAGTAGTATCTGATAGAAATCTGGGTCTAAGACTCCAAATTACATAGAGATGGGGAAGTGAGAGTAATAAATGAAATTCTTGTTTCACCTAGGGGAGGTTGTGTAAGCTAGATTTCTTGTCTTAAAAAGGGGAGACCCAAGATTCAAGATGGCGGCAAGAGATGTGACATGGAGAATCCTCCCAAAACCACATATAGTACAAAAAAATAGTTAATTAATACAACTAACCCTAAAACAGCAAGAACAAAGATGACTGAACCAGACTGCATACAGACCTCACAAACACAGCAGACCTCACAAAACAGGGTAATGTACGAAAGCCTTAATCTGGCAGGACCCAAGCCCTTCCCCCACCCCAGCTCACCGGCAGGAGGAAGAGAAACAGCGGGGAGAAGGTGGAAGCCTGGGACTGCTGAACACCTAGCCCTGGAGATCTGCTTTGTGAGCAGAAGCCTATATTGTGTGGTGCCCTGGACATTACGGAGCTCGGACAGGCAGAGTGCTTGAGAAATTGACATTCCGGCCATTTGTGGAGGGGGGGATCCACACCCGGCCGCTCTGTGTCAGAGGAAAGGCAGGGAGTCTGAGAGACTTTCTAGTAGCAAGAGGGCTGCTGAAGAGGCAGGGTTTGCATGGAGCTTCCTGCACGGGAGAAGCGAGAGCTGGACGAGGTTGTCTGGGCATGCTCTGCCCAGCTGGTTGGGAACTTTGAGGACCTTCAGGTGCTCCATCCCTCTGGCTACCTACTCAGCTCCAAGGTCCCCCAGTGTGACACAGAGCCTGCCACGCCTTCCTACTGGCCTGCAGGCACCTGCTCGCAAACCAGCAGTCACTGCGCTGGCATCAGGCCAGCCAGAGGGGGGCCCGCCTACAACAGCTAGAGACGCAAAGCACAGACATTTACATGTGTGTGCTTGGCCCACTGGCGCTGTCACTGGAGACAGGCAGAGCAGACAGGAATCAGGAAACAGATCTTCCCTCCCCCCAGGCACAAGCTCTGCTCCCCTACAACCCCCAACCTCACTCTAGGGGCTGAGCAGCTCGAGAGACTGGAGTTTCTGCGCACTAGTGGGCACCACACAGAAATATGAAATGACAAAAGAACATGGTTCAGACCAAAATCTCACAAACCCCAGAAAAAGGGCCAAATGAAACTGAATTCACCAATCTTCCTGAAAGAGAGTTCAAAATAAAAATTATAAACATGCTTATGGAGGTACAGAAAAATATTCAAGAACTCAGGAACGAATTTAAGTCGGAGATTCAATCATTAAGAAATTCCATATCTGAAATGAAACATACAATGGAGGGATTTAAAAGCAGATTAGATGTAGCAGAAGAGATGGTAAATGGAACAGAAATTAGAGAAGAGGAATACAAAGAAGCTGAGGCACAGAGAGAAAAAAAAGAATCTCTAAGAATGAAAGAATATTGAGAGAACTGTGTGACCAATCCAAACGGAACAATAGTTGCATTATAGGGGTACCAGAAGAAGAAGAGAGAGAAAAAGGGATAGAAAGTGTCATTGAGGAGGTAATTGCTGAAAACTTCCCCAGTCTGGGGAAGGAGATAGTCTCTCAAGCAATGGAGGTGCACAGATCTCCAAACACAAGGGACCCAAAGAAGACAACATCAAGACATATAATAATTAAAATGGCAAAGATCAGGGATAAAGACAGACTTTTAAAAGCAGCTAGAGAGAGAAAAAAGATCACATACAAAGGAAAACCCATCAGGCTATCATCAGATGTCTCAACAGAAACCTTACAGGCCAGAAGGGAGTGGCAAGATATATTTAATGCAATGAAGCAGAAGGGCCTTGAACCAAGAATACTCTACCTGGCAAGGTTATCATTTAAATTTGAAGGAGGGATTAAACAATTTTTAGATAAGCAAAAGCTGAGAGAATTTACCTCCCACAAACCACCTCTACAGTGCATTTTGGAGGGACTCTTACAGATGGAAGTATTCCTAAGGCTAAATAGATGTCACCCAAGGGATAGACAAAGAGTACAGAGTATGATTCATAACATAAGGAATGGAGGAGGAAGAAAAAGGAGGAAAAAAAAACAAAAGAACCTTTAGATTGTGTTTGTAATAACATACAAAGTGAGTTAAGTTAGACAGATAGTAAGGGAATTACCCTTGAACCTTTGGTAACCACGAATCTAAAGCCTGCAAAGGCAATAAGTACATACCTATCGATAATCACCCTAAATGTAAATGGTCTGAATGTACCAATCAAAAGACACAGAGTTACTGAATGGATAAAAAAACAAGACCCATATATATGCTGCCTACAAGAGACTCACTTCAAACCCAAAGACATACACAACAGACTGAAAGTAAAGGGATGGAAAAAGATTTCATGCAACTAATAGGGAGAAAAAAGCAGGAGTTGTAGTACTTGTATCAGACAAAACAGACTTCAAAACAAAGAAAGCCGCAAGAGACAAAGAAGGACATTACATAATGATAAAAGGGTCAGTCCAACAAGAGGATATAACTATTATAAATATCTATGCACCCAACACAGAATCACCTAAATATGTGAAACAAATACTCACAGAATTAAAGGGGGAAGTAGAACGCAATGCATTCATCTTAGGAGACTTCAACACACCACTCACTCCAAAGGACAGATCAACCAGACAGAAAATAATAAAGAGACAGAGGCACTAAACAACATATTAGAACAGATGGACCTAATGGACATCTACAGAACACTCCATCCAAAAGCAACAGGATACACGTTCTTCTCAAGTGCACATGAACATTTTCAAGAATAGATCATATACTAGGCCACAAAAAGAACCTCAGTAAATTCAAAAACATTGAAATTGTACCAACCAGTTTCTCAGATTACAAAGGTATGAAACTAGAAATAAATTACTCAAAGAAAACAAAAAAGCCCACAAACACATGGAGGCTTAATAACATGCTCCTAAATAATCAATGGATCAATGAGCAAATAAAAACAGAGATCAAGCAATATATGGAGGCAAATGACAACAATAATTCAACACCGCAAAACCTATGGGATGCAACGAAGGCCGTGCTAAGAGGGGAAATGTATTGCAATACAGGCCTACCTCAGGAAAGAAGAACAATCCCAAATGAACAGTCTAAACTCACCATTAATGAAACTAGAAAAGGAAGAACAAATGAGGCCCTAAGTCAGTAGAAGGAGGGACATAATAAAGATTAAAGCAGAAATAAATAAAATTGAGAAGAATAAAACAATAGAAAGAATCAATGAAAGCAGGAGCTGGTTCTTTGAGAAAATAAACAAAATAGATAAACCCCTTGCCAGATTTGTCAAGAAAAAAAGAGAGTCTACACACATGAACACAATCAGAATTGAGAAAGGAAAAATCACTACAGACACCACAGAAATACAAAGAATTATGAGACAATACTATGAAAAATTATATGGTAACAAACTGGATAACCTAGAAGAAATGGACAACTTTCTAGAAAAATACAACCTTCCAAGGCTGACCCAGGAAGAAACAGAAAATCTGAATAGACCAATTACCAGCAAAGAAATTGAATTGGTTTTAAAAAAATTACCTAAAAACAAAACACCTGGACCAGATGGTGCCACTGCTGAATTTTATCAAACATTTAGTGAAGACCTAATACCCATCCTCCTTAAGAAGTTTTCCAAAAAGTAGAAGAGGAGGGAATACTCCCAAACTCATTCTACAAGACCAACATCACTCTAATACCAAAACCAGGCAAAGACACCACAAAAAAAAATTTACAGGCCAATATCCCTGATAATCATAGATGCAAAAATACTCAACAAAATATTAGCAAATCGAATTAAAAAATACATCAAAAAGATCATCCATCATGATCAAGTGGGATTCATCCCAGGGATGCAAGGATGGTACAACATTCGAAAATTCATCAACATCATCCACTACATCAACAAAAAGAAGGACAAAATCCACATGATTGTCTCCAGAGATGCTGAAAAAGCATTTGACAAAATTCAACATCCATTCATGATAAAAACTCTCAATAAAATGGGTATAGAGGGCAAGTACCTCAACATAATAAAGGCCATATATGACAAACCCACAGCCAACATTATACTTAACAGTGAGAAGCTGAAAGCTTTTCCTTTAAGATCAGGAACAAGACAAGGATGCCCACTCTCCTCACTTTTATTCAACATAGCTCTGGAGGTCCTAGCCACGGCAATCAGACAACACAAAGAAATAAAAGGCATCCAGATTGGTAAGGAAGAAGTCAAACTGTCCCTGTTTGCAGATGACATGATAGTGTACATAAAAAACTCTAAAGTACCCACTCCAAAACTACTAGATCTAATATCTGAATTCAGTAAAGTTGCAGGATACAAAAGTAATACACAGAAATCTGTTGCATTCCTATACACCAATGGTGAACTAGCACAATGGTGAACTAGCAGAAAGAGAAATCAGGAAAACAATTCCATTCACAATCACATCAAAAAGAATAAAATACCTACAAATAAACCTAACCAAGGAAGTGAAAGACCTATATGCTGAAAACTACAAGACACTCTTAAGAGAAATTAAAGAGGACACTAATAAATGGAAATTCATCCCATGCTCTTGGCTAGGAAGAATTAATATTGTCAAAATGGCCATCCTGCCTAAAGCAATCTACAGATTCAGTGCAATCCCTATCAAAATACCAACAGCATTCTTCAATGAACTAGAACAAATAGTTCTAAAATTCATATGGAACCACAAAAGACCCAGAATAGCCGAAGCAATCCTGAGAAGGAAGAATAAAGTAGGGGGAATTACTCTCCCTGACTTCAAGCTCTACTACAAAGCCACAGTAATCAAGACAACTTGGTACTGGCACAAGAACAGACCCAGAGACCAGTGGAACAGAATAGTATATGGTCAATTAATATATAATAAAGGAGCCATGGATATACGGGGAAATGACAGCCTCTTCAACAGCTCGTGTTGGCAAAACTGGACAGCTACATGTAAGAGAATGAAACTGGATTATTGTCTAACCCCATCCACAAAAGTAAACTGAAAATTAATCAAAGACCTAAATGTAAGTCATGAAACAATAAAACTCTTAGAAAAAATACAGGCAAAAATCTCTTGGACATAAACACGAGCAACTTCTTCATGAACATATCTTCCCATGCAAGGGAAACAGAAGCAAAAATGAACAAGTGGGACTATATCAAACTAAAAAGCTTCTGTACAGCAATGGACACCATCAATAGAACAAAAAGACATCCTACAATATGGGAGAATATATTCATAAATGACATATCTGATAAGGGGTCGACATCCAAAATATATAAAGAGCTCACGCACCTCAACAAACAAAAAGCAAATAAGCCAGTTAAAAAGTGGGCAGAGGAGCTGAACAGTCACTTCTCTGAAGAAGAAATTCAGATGGCCAACAGGCACATGAAAAGATGCTCCACATCGCTAATCATCAGAGAAATGCAAATTAAAACCACAACGAGATATCACCTCACACCAGTTAGGATGACCAACATCCAAAACACAAAAAACAACAAATGTTGGCGAGGATGTGGAGAAAGGGGAACCCTCCTACACTGCTGGTGTTCATGTAAATTAGTTCAACCATTGTGGAAAGCAGTATGGAGGTTCCTCAAAAAAACTCAAAATAGAAATACCATTTGATCCAGGAATTCCACTCTTAGGAATTTACCCTAAGAATGCAGAAGCCCAGTTTGAAAAAGACATACACACCCCTATGTTTATTGCAGCACTATTTACAATATCCAAGAAATGGAAGCAACCTAAGTGTCCATCAGTAGATGAATGCATAAAGAAGATGTGGTACATATAAAAAATGGAATATTATTCAGTCATAAGAAGAAAACAAATCCTACCATCTGCAACAACATGGATGGAGCTAGAGAGTATTATGCTCAGTGAAATAAGCCAGGTGGAACAAGACAAGTATCAAATGATTTCATTCATCTGTGGAGTATAAGAACAAAGGAAAAACTGAAGGAACAAAACAGCAGCAGACTCACAGAACCCAAGAACGGACTAACAGTTACCAAAGGGAAAGGGACTGGGAGGATGAGTGGGAAGGAGGGATAAGGGGGAAAATGGGGCAAAATGATTAGCACACATAATGCAGCGGCGGGGGACATGGGAAAGGCAGTATTCATAGAGAAGCAAGTAATGATTCTATAGCATCTTACTATGGTGATGGACAGTGACTGTAGTGGGGTATGTGCGGGGACTTGATAATAGGGGGTCTAGCAACCATAATGTTGTTCAAGTGATTGTACATTAACGATACCAAAATAAAAAGTAAAAAAAAATTTGCAAAGAACGCCCACCAAAAAAAAAAAAAAAGGGGGGAGACTCAATAAAATAACATTTGAAAATTAGAGAAGTACAGTATAAAGAATGTCTTTCAGAAACACAAAGAAAACTAGATTTAAGAATTTGGATAAGTGCCTGTGATGAAGATAAAAAAAAACAAAATGTCCATATGGCAAGACAAAACAAAGGAACTAGTGAAAATGTTCACGATCTAATTTTAAACAGGAAAAAGAAGTAAGTTACAAAACTGTACCTACCGTATTATCTCAATTTTACAAACTACCAGAGCAAATAATTGCAGAGTAGTGAAATTCTGGGACTGGGACTTCTCTGTGCTTCTATTTCCTCATCTCTAAAATAAGAATACCAGTCCTAAAAATCTAATCACAAGTGATGTCATAGACATTAATTTAGCAAATTATTTAAAAAGACAACACTAAGTAGTATATATTATTAAGACAAAAATTTGAAAATTTGGGATATTGAGAGGAAAGGAAAACTGAAAGTATTCCTTTGAAATCATGCAATTTTAATTACTGATGTCTACGAACAGCATTTCACATTTGTATACCACTTCATTCTCTCAACTATTTTCACGTTCATCATCGCACTGATTTTTTTATGCCAACCTAGTGATGAAGATAAAAAGAGAAAATTTTAATAGCCCTACAAAATATGGAAGGAGACATAAATGAATAGCAGAGCCAGCGCCAGTGTTCCCAAATGCATGCGGAATGAAGCACACACAAATTAAAACCAGAAAAGATTTTAGGAGCTGATTTTACAGATGAAGAAATAAGAGCCCACAGGGTCACCATCTATATCATTTCCTATACGTTCCTGTTTAAAAGTAGTAGAAAACTGCTGCCCCTAGTAGTGACAAGCTCGTAAAGATATAGGGATAACTAGATGAATTTCGTCACTTTTTAGTTCAGGGACTTGGGGCAAATTATTTTCCTCTGAACCTCAATTTCAGACCCTGTAAAATTGACATGGTGCCTTTACCCATTTCGTTTTGTGCTCCCGTTCCTCCACCCACTTAGATAAGAAGATGCTGATGGCATATATTTCACAAAATCCCCAAGCAGTTGCTGTTGGTCTGGTAAAGCAGCTGTTCTGTTCAGTGCTCACCATGCGCTTTCAAAAAGTTATGCGCCGGCTCTTTTCATGACCGAAGCACGACTGCCATCTGGTGGCAGGCAGCCTTAGCTCCAAGGACCGCTCGGAAGTTACAGGGCCTCTCCCTCCAGAGAGAGCGAATTCATGAACTTTACTCCACACAGTGATAGAAAGTGTCAAAGGCAAACAGGCAGGAGCGGGCTGTGCGGCCAACACTTCTGTCACGGAAAAGTGTTAATAATTCTAACAAAGTAAAAGCCACCACGGTCTTCCTTAGGAGCACTCATTAGCCCTGTATCATCCCCTAAAACAGGCTGACTTGCTGTGCTGGATGCTTCTAACCCTTCTGCTTCTCTTTTCCTGGGTTCAGTGATCTTCGAGAACGGATGCCCCTGCCTGAGGAGACTCCGGTTGCCCAGAGTAGGCGGAGGCCGGGGTAAGGGAAGCCCCGGCCGGGTTCCCAGACCCGCGTTCTGACTCCCACCCGAACGCCGCGCGCGTGCCCCGTCTGAGCGTGAGGACGAGCCCCAGGGGACACTCGCAGCCTCTCGCTAGCGCCCCAGTAACCACTCCCGGGGAGTCTCCGCGGCCCGCACCGCGGGCCGAACCCGGCCTCCCCCGGCCCACCGCGCGCCGGGGACCCGCACCCCGCGCCGGTTGGTCCGGCCGGCGGGACACCTGGAACCGTCGCCCTCGCACCCCAGTCCGGCCTCCGCGCCCAACACTCACGCTCGGCCAGCATCGACATGTCGCCGAGCCTACGACGTCGAGGGCCTCCGGACCTGAGCGACAGGGTCTACGGAGCGGCCGGCTCGGAAACAAGCTGAAACCCACCGACTCTCACGCTGGGTAGACGGCAGCGGCGGAGGCGCGCGATGGTGACGTCAGTGAGGTGCGACGCGCTCCTCCATCACGTGGCGGCCAGGGAGCCTGGCGGGGATGGTCTGGGAGCTGGGCAGGGAGATGTGGGAGGGGAGGGCTTGGAGACCTCCAGCAGGCGAGGTCGCGGGTCGCTGGTAGACAGGCGTGTGGATTCATTCGCTTAAGGAAGTTCCTGTACTAAATGATGGGATAGCTGTAAAGTCTTTGGAAGAGTGCCCCAGAGCAGGAGCTCAGTAGGGTTACCAATCCTGAGGTTATCCTCATCATCTAATTCTTAAATGCCAGGCTTGGTGTTTTCTGGAAATAAGATGTGGAAATTAACAAAGGGAAACCTCACTAAAGTGGAATGGGAATGCTAGAAGGGAGAGACCTACCACTATTAGATGGATTGTCAATTACAGAATTGTAAAGAGGAAAGAATCCTTAATTACTGGCTCCAAGGGGAAGACATACAGTGCCTCTCCTGCCAAAAGCTATCTCTGCAGCTCAATGAGAAACCATCATCACCTGAACTCTTGCTTTTCTACAATGGACTCTCCTTCAAAACCACCCCTTCCAACTTCCTCCTTTTCCATAAAATAATGTTCCTCTCCATTGTTCTCTGGACTTGCCTGTGGTTTTGTTGCAGCTTGTATGTCCTGAGTCACAATTCTCTCTTAGGCCTAAAAACAAAACATTTTTGCTGGTAAAATAACTGACCGTTTTATTTTTAAGATTAGAATATGAATTCTGCTCTCAAGTAACTTATGGTCTAATGAAGAAAAAAGAAGTGTGTGAACAACTGCCTGTAGGCTGGTCAGCTTTATTAAAACAGCATGTCCAAGGTATTTGAAAAACTCACCTAAAGGGGAACACTTTGCCCTATGGTGGCCTCTTTTCTTAATGTCCTTCCGCTGCCCACTAAGATAGACGGATAGCTATCTACCTGTGTGTGGGATCCAAGGTTAAGCAGATAATTCAATCTGGGGGAAATGCCTCTTTTTGGATAACATGATGTCTTCAGCAAGGCAAAGGTTTTAATTTTTTTCCTCTCTCCATTACAAGGTGCACTCTGGAATTTTGCCCTTATTATATTCATCTCTGTACCCATACCAACACCTAGCAAAATAATTCGAGCATGGCAGGGGCTCCAGAGATGTTTGTGAATTTTGACTAACGTACCTATGTCTCTGGAGGAGTGCTAATGAGATCCTGGCAAAGAGAATCTCAGACAGGCAGGAAGGACATGTTTTTGGACAGGTGACTCTCCAGTGAATGTCAGGTGAGAGTACAGACAAAAGCCTTCACCCTCATGAATGGAACATAAACAGAGCATCAGGTGCCCAGAAAAACTATGTGAATGACTAGATTCCTGTTCTAGATGAACTTGCCGTTTAACTATGTGTCTATACAAACAAGGAAAACTTATCTAATTTTATAAAAATCAGAAAAAAGAAACACAGAAGAATAGTTGCTAGTATCAGTGAATACTAGAGAATTGTGGGGATGAAAAGATGCAAAGTCAATGGAATTTTCACAACCAAAGTAGGGAGCAGGCAGAATGTGACATGAGGAAGAGGATTCAAGTAGAGAGTTGGACTTGCACAGAATTAGGAAAGCAGGGCCACCCAAGTCTTAGGATAATTAGCCTTATCTGTTGATTAGAGCAGAGAAAATAGAAGGTAGTTATACAGAGTGGACAATAGTGAATTGATTAGAAAGTCAGCCTGTTGGTATATGATTTCAGGAAGATAATTTTGTCTTTGATCAGATAGATTGAGGTAGAGGTTTACAACACTGCTGCTGTGGTCCAGGTGATAGAAAGAAATTAAGACTGTAAGTATGGCAGTGAATAACAAGGAATGGTTATGGCTTGTGATTCTGTGACCTGTCTTTCCTGGAAATGTTCAGCAGAGGCCACAAATAAATGTTGGAGAAGCGACTCTGTATTTGGGTGAATGCAGGATAGACTAATTGTTTCCAAGATTTGTTCCAAAACCCCAGTATTCTGTGTGTCTGTGAAATATCTATGAGTATCACCTATAGAAAAAAAATTATAAAGACTGAGATTTAAAAATATTACACAATTTTATTTATATTTTTATATTGTCTGCTGGGAGTGGATATCACACTTCTAAAAAAAGCCATTTCTTATAAGACATCAGATATTATTCTTCAGTGTCTTGGCAGTCCCTCTCAGAGCAGTGCTTCTCAGACTTTATGTGCATGTGAATTATCTGGGGATCTTGTTAAAATGCAGTTTTTAGTCAGCAGGTCTGGGATGGGACCAAAGATTCTGCATTTTTAATAAGCTTCCAAGGATGTGTATACTGATGATCCACAGACCTTACTTTCTGTAAGCAGGCCATTAGTCAAAAGGATGAGTGAACTCATGGTTAAAACAGACTCTTTTGTTTCCCTGTTCAAGAAAAGTGCTTTATACAGAACGCTTTTAGTGGATGGTGACAAATGCTTTCAAAGTACTTCAAAGAATTGAACATAGAAGTTATTTGGATAAGTCATCTGAGCTAGTCTCTTGGCTTTAGTGACATGATTGCTACTTCTTTTCTATGGCTTTGGTGAATCTCAATCTATTTCTCTCTCCCCTTCTCCCTCCCATTACTTCCCCACACGCATACAATTATAAAAGTTAGTTACATATTCTATACAATTACAATAAGGAATTCTCATATGTAGCATTACATCTTCACAGTATATTTCATATAGATCACTAAAATTTTATCTATAAAAGAAATAGAGCTGAATCTTGCCAGTTAAACTTAGCTCATTCCTAAGAGGCACCCATCTGATACAACGCAGGGACTTAGAAAAACAGAAAACATGGCAGAGCCTAAATTCTGCTACCAACTTGGAGTTTGACCTTGGGAAAATCATTTCACCTCTTTTGACATCAGTGTTCCAATCTATGAAGAAAGGATATTTCTGAGATTATTTACAGGTCTGAAAGACTTTCAGAGAATTACTTTAATCAGAGAATTAGCCAATGCTATGAGTGAGCATTAAAAGGAGTATAATAGCATAATCATTAAGAGCTGGGTTTCTGAAACCAGACTTCCTAGGGTCAAATTTTAGCCCTGTCACTAACTGGCTTTGGTAAACTGCTGTGTATCAGTTACTTCACTTCTCTGTGCTGCTGTTCTTTATTTATAAAGTGCAAATAATAGTGTCTACATAACAATAGTAAAGTTGTTCTGAGGAGTAATGAGATGATACAGGTTAAGTATTTAGAATGGCACCTGGCACACAGAAGCACTCAATATAACATTCAAAATGTAAGATGACCATAATAAGTGCGATGAAGGAGAGATACATGAAGCTAGGGCAGAATATAAGAAGGGATTTAATGTATTCAGAAAAAATCAGAAGAGGCTTTCACAAGGAAGTGAGAAGTGAATTAAAACATGGCACATTTCACCGACATGATACAAATGGAATGCAGAGCAGGGGGACACACACAGAGCTGTGTAGGGGCCAGTTCCTGCAAGCCCTTGTGAGTCATAAGGGTTTGGGTCTTTGTCTCAAGTGCTATGGGAAGACATTGAATAATTAGGTACAGGTATAACACATTATCGTTTCTAGATGCTCCCTATGGCTGTTGTGTGGAAAGAACAAATTGAAGGGTGTACCCAGGGAGACCAATTAGCAGGCAACTGTAGTTAAGGTGAAAGACAAAAGTCTTTATGCAAATGATGATTCGCTGATGGATTCAAAAGATATTTGAAAGGTGAAGCCAATAGGAATTGATGATACCAGGAGTTGAGAGAGAAGTTGTCAAGAATAACCTCAAGATTTCTGTAACTGAAGTGATGGCATTTTGGGATAAGCAATAAAACAAACTTAGCTTTGGATGTGTTAAGATTAAGGTGCCTTTGAGTATGGGCAGGATCTGTTGGACATAGGAGCTTAAATCTCAGATAGGGTTGGCACAGAGAGAAAAATAGGAATCACATGAATGTAGATATTAATTGAAGCCATGGACAGTGATGTGTGCACCCAGAACAAGAGTAGAATGGGAAATAGGAAGAGACTGAGCCTTGAGGAAGTCTAACATTTAATAGGCAGTAGAGAAGAAAGACTCAGGAAGAGATAGAAGGAGCTACCATGCAGGTGAGAGGAAAATCAGGGGAAAATGTTGAGACAATGGGGCAGAGGAAAACAGTGTTGAAACCAGCTAGAGAGCAAGCCGTATGAGCACTGATGTATCCCATGCAGCAATTAGCCAGTTTCATTGCTTCTGAAAGTCTCCTTTTGGAGACTAAGTGGTTAAAAAAAAAAGAAAGGAGTAAGAAGGGGAAATTTAGGGTCCTACAAGACAAAAGAGTACCAAAAAAATCAAAGAACATACATTTCTTCCCCCAAACCTCCCTTTCACACACACCAAAAATAAAGAACTACCATTTGAAAGGGCATTTTGCTATACTGAGAGCAGGGAGCATCTTAAACTAGAAATCTTGAAAACTACCCTTTAGCCAACAGCCTGTTCATGAGATTAATAAAGGCAAGCAGTCTTCGTCTATACAAGGCTACTATGAGGAGGAAACAGAAAATGAGAATCAAAATATTTCAGCGGATAAAAATCCCCACTCACAAAACAGCCACAAAGCAGAAGAAAACTGTACATAATACTTCATAGTGAATTAATTATCCTAAAATGATCAGTTGGTGATACAGGGGGAAGAAAACAACCTTAAATCAGAAACTCAGAAGCCTACAGAAATGGACAAAAAACAGTAAGAAATGAAATGAGAGCTGACTGAACACAAGAAAGAAACGGAAGTAAAAAGAAAAGGCAAAAACATATCAGAATAAGGAGGTAAATCACAACGTGCCCAAAAGAATAGATTCAAATTAAAACTTAATGAGAGATACTGAGGAAAACCAACAAAACAACTAAGAGAATGGAAATGAGAGAAGAAAAAAGAAAAAAAAAGTCAGAAAGCAGTTTAAATGGAAGAGAGGTAAAGACATGATGCTTGGTGAAGGTGGTCTGTATGATTGCATTTATATGAAATTCTAGAAAGGTGAAATGGACCTAGGTGCGAAACCCTGTTGCCTCTGGTGAATGGGGCACAAACTGACTGAGAAGGGGCATGAGGAAACTTTCTGGGGTGATGAGGGTGTCATAGACCTCGACAACTATCTGGGTTACACAAATCCATGCGTTTTTTGGAAATCAGAAGTGCACTCTTAGGATTTGCACATTTTGTACATAGGTGGAGAAAATTGTTTAACAAACACTGAAACTTAGTGAACAACTTTCATGCTGACCTATTTAGGGGCAAGTATTCTGATGTCTGCAACTTTCTTTGAAATGCACTGAAAAGTGGTGGGATTAGTAGATGGAGAGATCGGTAGGTGGATGAACGATAAAGCAAGTGTAGCAAAATTTTGGTGGATGTTCACTATAAAATTCTTGCAGCTTTACTTCATGCTTTACAAAAAAACAACACCGACAACGTTTAAGGTAAGATACTGAGGATGTTTTTGTTTACATAAATACAAGGATTCTAAGATAACAGTGCATCAACCACTAAATAAAGATGGAGCAACCAATCTGATAGTAAATATACCCTCTCTCCTTTTACAGGGTTTTATGGAGAAATAGCTAATAACAAACACTTCCTTGCTTCGAATAGAGAAAACTTGCTGGATATGGATAGCCCTGTTTTTGTGGCTAAGAGCTGGAAGCTGAGCCCTGTGGTCCTCAAGGCAGCTGCTGTAGTCAGCACATCCTTTCTGTTCAGGTGATGCTCATATACATGTCTCAACACCCAACTTTCTCTCAGACAGGCCTGAACAGGAGTCCAGTAACTGAGGGAGGCTCACCCACACTGCCTGTGCTTTCAGCCACGGCATCCTGAAGTGCACCGCATGAAAGGAATGCCTTCACTGTGCTAGGGTCCTGCTTTGGGGCTGCAGCCAAGAGAATGCGGGTATCACTGTCTTCTCTGTTCTCAACCCTTTGATATAAAGTGTCCTCACTTTGGTTGGAACAGTGTTGGGCAATGTCCTCAAGAAGATGTGATTGCCAACTGGCCCATGAACAGGACCTCAGCGATTAGAAGCTCCTCCCCTCCTCCCTGTCCTTAGAATGTAGGTCCTGTTTGCTCTCCCCACTCCCAGAGGCTGCCCCAAGGACATAGCCTTGAGATAATGCTATGGCATTGAGACCATCTGGTCTGTATATGTGACTGAACCCAGTTAAAGCTTCTATACAGACTTTTAAGATTTGACGGGTGGGTGCAGAGATCCACCCAAGACAAGCCTTGTATGTAAGTTCCCCTGCTTATTAAACTTGCTGCCTACCAACCTCTTTCTTGGGTCTCTTCTTGGGGTCTCTGAGTATGGGGTCTGGTTTCAGATCACACCTGGGAAGCTCGTGAGAAGCTTGTAAACCAGCAGTCAGTCAGGTGGGTATTGAGAGATTTGTATGATCCAGACCAGAAACCATTCTTTATAAGAGAAGCAGCAAGAAAAGGAACACTGGGATGGCGAATGGTAAGGTGGCACATCAGAGGGAATATTTACAGGTCCAGAGTGAATACCCCAAGGGACCTGGCTTTCACATCCTGACAGCACTCTGATTCCTTCTCTTCCTGCAAAAAGGCCCAATTATTTGTCTTGTGTTTTCCTCTGGCCAATTTAGTTGAGAATCCTATTTCCTTATTACCTGGTAGTCTCCTTATAAAACCCTTCCTATTATTCGACAAAACCCATGTGAGCATTGTTCTCACACCAAAGAAGTGAAATAATACACGTAGAAAGTGCTTAAGAGATGTAAAGAGAAAAACATCAGAATGCCAAGTTGTACTTATGTTTGATCATCCACGGTCAACGTAATTTCAGTGATTTAAAAATACATGCATTGAATCAACACTCCGGAAGATAATTCTTAAATCATTACCTAAGATCATTTCTAGTTGGTAAGGTTATATTTATTTTTTTATTTTTCTAAGGCTCTTTAAATTTTATCTCCTGATTATGATTCACTTGTTCCTGCTTCTTTACACGCTGGGTAACTTTCTGTGCCACGCCAGGATTTCCATGTTACATTATCGGGTGCCGGAGGCTTTTGTATTCCTTTAAATATTTTGCTCTGGGATACAGCTAAGTTTCTTGGGAACTGTGATCTTTTCAAAACTCTCTTAAGCTTTGTTAAGTGGACCCCCAATAGTCTTTTGGTTGAGGTTTAATTTGGTACCACTAAAGAAGCGATGCTTTTCTGAAGATTCTATCTCTTGCTCCATGTGTTTGGGGATCTTTCTGCTCGGGATGTTTTCCTGGCCCTGTGTAAACTCAGAACAGGACTGCCTGTTCTGTCTGGTTCTCTCCATACACGTGTCCCTTGCTCGGTGATCCCTGGGAGTCTGTAGAAGGCCCCTCTGTGGGTATTCAGAGCATTCCCTTGGCGTAGTTCTCTTCTCTCCAGTACACAGCCCTGCAGGTCATAGCTACTCGATCTTTGTCTCCTCATCTCTGTGAGGCCTCTGAGTTCCACGTGTGTCCCTCCTGCTTGTGTTGGGGCTAGGAAACTCTCCAGGCAGGAAACGAAGGCTCACCCCATGTACGTCCCATCTCTCAAGGGCCATAGTTCTTCACTGCCCACTGCTCTATGTCTGAAAACCACAGTTGTGTATGCCGTGTCCAGTTTCGTAGTTGTTCAAGACAGACAGGTAAATCCAGTCCATGTTATACTATCATGGCCAGAAACACAGATTCCAGCTACATTCTCAATGTTTCAAATTGTCTACCATGGGTATACCATCTGTATATAACCACAAAAGCCAAGTCTTTAAAAAGTAAAACTCCTATACAGTAGCTGGCAAGTTGGAACCATGAAAGTTTAAGGCAATAAACCAGACTTTGCCTTCAAATGAATTTTTCACTAGTGAAGACAGATAAACCTAAAGTGGCATGAAGCAGAAAATAAGATATCACGTGCTCTGATTGACTGCGATTTAAAAGAATGAAGGAGAGAAAAAGAGAGAGAGAGAAGGAAGGGAGGGAGGGAAGGAGAAAACAAAGTAAGCCACCATCGCCACTGCCATCAAAAACAACTGTAAATGTTTCAAAGAGCATGGTGAGTTTCAGTAGAGCTGGATGTATTGTGGTGGATGCAGGAGAGGAGAGTGGAAGCACACTTGACGGAAAGAAAGATCTGCTTTCTCACTGATTTAAAGCTAACTCTGCCTCGGGTATTTGTTGTCGGCCTCTGCTCCACCCTCCCTCCACCAACCTTTTGGGCTATTTCTCTAATGCCCCTTAGGAGAACCAAGACGGCCAACTAGGTCTGTTTTTGTCAGTTACTGGGGACCTGTGTTCATCAAAGGCTCCCCAGATGTGCCATTCCGGTTGCTGTTATCCAAAGAGTGGGAGACCCACCGCCCCCTGGAGGCTCTCGGCTGCGGTCCTCCCTGAAGCTTTCCTCGGGCTCCGGGAGGAACGCAAGTCCAGGAGCCTCCTCTGAGAGCCAGTGCACCAGAAATGGATGCTTCTTGGTA